>JAGDQO010001343.1:0-600000 GCA_018342035.1 Solanum appendiculatum | reverse complement strand
TAGAAATCATGGATTTCACATAGATTTGTGAGGATTCATCTTCAAAACATGCAATTAGCTCAATTCATGCTTAAAAAGACATAATTTAATCCCTTAGATCTTAATTTGAAAGAATCCACAAGATAGAAGAAAATCCTAATTTTAATTAAAGAATCTAACTTTGCAAATTTGGAGAATTTAGAAACCCTATGGAGGAAAGTACTCCATAGGTGAAAGCTATCATACCTTGATGTCAAAAGCCCACAATAAATGGAGGATTAGGAGGCTTGATCTTGAAACCCTAGATTCTTCTTCTTCTTTAAGCTTTTAGAGAGAGAAATATTTGGGGAAAGATTTGGAGAGAAATTGGAAGTGATTAGAATGAGTAGAATTAGGCTTAGAAGACTTATATAGGGTCTAGGATCAGGGATTAACCGACTTAGATTAGGAATAGATCAATTAGGGAAAAGACCAAAAATCCCTTAAAAATAACTGCTGGATCTCGACCTACGGTTCATACCGACGGTCCATCCTGGTCAACCATAGAAAGATTTAGAAACTATGATTTTGGACTTTCAAATTATGGGGCCTTATATACAGTCTGTAGGTCCATTGACAGACCATACATGCAACCGTAGATTCCAACTTAAGGCTTTAAAATTTAACTAAGTTTGGGGATGACGTACGAGACCCATCTACGGTCCGTAAAACAATGAAGGACTTTCCTGTTTAGTCATAGAAAGGATCTTGAAACTTGACATTTTTAAAAAATTTACCTTGCCATCTACAGTTCCCACTTACGGCCCGTAAGTCGACCTACAGTCCGTAGATGGCTTCCATTAGTATTGGCACCAGACCTGAAAAACCAGAAATTTTTCCATCTTTTCGAATCTGACGGGTTACAACATGTTGTTTTAAGATGGTTTCCTTGCATTGACTATGGTTTTGACTCATGTTTTGCATCATGTCATCTTATGATTTAACTTGGTCATTGCATCTTATTAATAGCCCTTTTTGGTATGATTTTATAACCTCTATGCATAGTTATCATACTTGGTACAGTATTTGTACTAACGCATACTCTTGCCTACATGTTCTCACAAATGTAGGATATGGCTCTTCTCCATCCATTCGTGGCTAGATCGTTATATCGTGATTAAGAAGACTTGGTGAGTCCTCATACTTCGAGGACAATTTCACATTTACAATTTTATGTCATTTAATTTTAGAACTTGTATGGGTTACGTCCCACTTTTATTCTATTGATGTAGTAGATGGCTTTGAGACTATCTTAGACTTTCGCTACTTTTGTCAACTCTTTCGATATATAGATTGTCTTTTGAAATCTTAACCACTATTATCTTGTATGATGTATGCTAAGTGGCTTGTGTAGGACCTTTCGAGGTATGGTACACAGTGTCGCGTCTAGGGGGTACCTTAGGTAATGATAAACTTGGTATTCAGAGCACAAGGTTTTAGAATAGTCCTAGGAAGTCTCATAAGCCACGTCGAGTAGAGTCTTGTTCATGAGTGTGAAGCGCGCCACATTTATGAATGATAGGCTATAAGATGTTTAGGAAACTCCACTTCTTTCACCACTCTAAAGTCGTGCAATAGATTTTAACTCTATACATCTCTCTTTCCTAATCCCTATTTGATGCTTTTCAGGATATGGCCACTCGAAGGGCATTTGCTAGGAGGAATGTGAGAGAGAATGTCGAACAAGAAGCTCCTCAAGTTCCGATCAACCCTTTGGCCGAGCAAGTGACTAACGTGGAATTTAGGGCTGCTTTTGAAATGTTGGCCCAAGCCATGATGGCTCAAGCAAATAGGGAGGTTGTGCTCCCTGTGAACCAAAATATGGGTACGGCTGCATCTAGCGTGAGGGACTTCACTAGGATGAACCCTCCAGAGTTTCATAGTTCCAAGGTTAAGGAAGATCCTCAAGAGTTCATTGATGAGATATATAAGGTGCTAATGATCATGGGTGTAACTCCGGTGGAAATAATGAAATTGGCTGCTTAGCAACTTAAGGGTGTGGCTCAAGTGTGGTTTGAACAAGGTCCTCTTGATTGGGAAAAGCTTAAAGGTTCTTTCCTTGATAGGTTCTTTCCCCTTGAGATGAGGGAGGCAAGGGTACTTGAGTTCATTAACCTTCGTCAAGGAAACGTGAGTGTGAAGCAATATGCCTTGAAATTTACACCATTGTATAGGTATGCTCCTACTATGGTTGCTGATCCTAGGGTAAGGATGAGTAAGTTTGTTTTGGGAGTGTCTAAAATGGTAGTCAAGGAATGTCGTACCGCTATGCTTATTAATGATATGGACATTGCTCGTCTAATGGTACATGCTCAACAAATAGAAGAGGAGAAACTTAAGAAAAATTCAAGGGAGGTGAAGAGGGATAAGACTGGTAATGGTGACTTTTTACGCTCAAGGTGTGATGGGTATGGTCGTCCTAAGTTTCAACAAAGGTTCTCCGGTCAAGGTTCTTCCAATGCACCGGTCCCTAAGTTCAACAAAGATAGAGTGTCTAACCCTATGCCTCAAGCAGGAAATGGTAGTGGATCTCTATTACCTAATTGTGATAAATATGGAAAGATGCATGAGGCCAAATGCCTAGCCGGTTCCAATGCATGTTTTGGTTATGGCAAGACAGATCATAAGATTAGGGATTGTCCCTCCATTTCTAAGAAAGAAGGAGATGATCGTCGAAGGGCTCTACCTTATCCTCCAACAGGTTCTAATGGAAATCAAAAGCAAAATTGGTTCTATGCACTTCAAACTCATCATGAGCGAGAGGGTTCTCCTGGCGTTGTTACCAGTATGTTGAAAGCCTTTTAACTTGATGTTTATGCTTTGCTTGATCCCGGTGCTACCTTATATTTTGTGACGCCATATGTGGCTATGAGGTTTGATGTTCTTCTAGATGTGTTGTTAAATCCTTTTTCCATCTCTACTCCTATTGGTGAATCTATCGTGGCTAAGAGAGTCTATTGAAATTGTCTCGTCTCCTTATCTCATAGAGTCACTCATATTGATCTTGTAGAGCTTGATATGTTAGACTTCGATGTTATTCTTGGGATGGATTGATTGCATTCATTTTATGCTTCTATTAATTGTAGGACCCAAGTGGTCAAGTTCCAATTTCCAAATGAACCCGTCCTAGAGTGGAAAGGGGGAAATTCTATGCTTAAGAGTCAGTTTATTTCTTGTCTTAAATCTAGAAAGATGATTTCTAAGGGCTGCATATACCATCTTGTTTGGGTTAGCGATATGGATTCTAAAACCCCTATCTTTGAGTCGGTCCCCATTGTAAATGAGTTTCCAGAAGTATTTCCCGATGATCTACTCGGTGTTTAGGGAAATAGACTTCGGTATTGACCTTCTCCCAGATACACAACCTATCTCTATTCCTCCTTACCGAATGGCTCCGGATAAACTTATGGAATTGAAGGAGCAATTGAAAGATCCATTGGATAAGGGCTTCATCCGACTGAGTATCTCTCCATGGGGTGCTCCAGTGTTTTTTGTTGGAAAGAAGGATGGTTCACTTCGTATGTGTATTGATTATCGGCAATTGAATAAAGTTACCATTAAGAATAAGTATCCTCTCCCAAGGATAGATAACTTGTTTGATAAATTTCTAGGAGTGAGTTACTTCTCGAAGAATGACCTCCAGTGGGGTTATCACCAATTGAGGTTGAAGGAAGATGACATTACGAAGATGACTTTTCGAACCAGGTATGGTCACTATGAATTCTTGGTAATGTCATTTGGTTTGACAAATGCTCCAGCCACATTTATGGATTTGATGTATAGGGTGTTTAGACAATACCTAGATATGATCATGATTGTGTTCATCGATGATATTTTAATTTACTCAGGGAGTGAGGATGAGCATACTAATCATTTGAGTAATGTGATGCAAGTCCTCAAGGACCAAAACTCTTTGCAAAGTTTAGTAAATGTGAGTTTTAGTTGAGATCCATGGCTTTTTCTACATTGTTTATAATAAGGGTATTGAGGTAGATCCTAAGAAGACAGATGTAGTTAAGAGTTTGCCTTGACGTCTATTCCCTTCAGATATTCAAAGTTTCTTGGGTTTGGCTAGTTACTATAGAAGGTTTGTTGAGGGGTTTTCTTCGATTGCCTCTCCATTGATGGCTTTGACCCAAAAGAAATTTAAATTTGTATGGTCAGAAGCATGTGAGAAGATTTTCCAAGAATTGAAGGATAAACTTACCTCCGCTCCGATATTGACTTTACGGGAAGGGTCTGATAGATTTGTAGTTTATTGTGATGCCTCAAGGATTGGGTTGGGATGTGTCCTTATGAAAAATGGGAAAGTGATTGCTTATGATTCAAGGCATCCTAAGATTCATTAGAAGAACTATCCTACCCATGACTTGAAACTAGCGGCGGTTGTGTTTGCTTTAAAGATTTGGAGGCATTACTTGTATGGCGTTCATGTGGACGTCTTCACTAACCACAAGAGTTTGCAATATGTGTTCAAGCAAAAGGATCTGAATCTTCACCAAAGGATGTGGCTTGAGTTGCTAATGGACTATGACATGAGTGTCCTCTATCACCCTGACAAGGCGAATGTGGTGGCAGATTCCCTTTGTCAGTTCTCCATGGGAAGTGTTTCTCATGTTGAGGATAATACAAAGGAGTTGGTTCGAGATGTCCATAGAAGGCCTGATTGGGTGTTTGGTTGATTGATTCCAATGAATGTGGCATTGTTGTTCATAATGGTGCAGAATTGTCCTTTGTGTCAGATGTGAAAACAAAGGAAGACCTTGATCCAATCTTAATGGAATTGAAGGAAGTGGTACTTAGAAAGTCCGTAGAGGCTTTTTCCCAAGGGGAAGAGGGTGTACTCCGATATCAATGTCGTTTGTGTGTTCCCAATGTTGATAATTTGAGGGGGCAGATCTTATCGGAAGCCCATAGTTCTCGATATTCCATTCACTCGGGAACCACCAAGATGTACCGTAACTTGAGAGAGGTCTATTGGTGGAATGGAATGAAGAAAGACATTGCGGAATTTGTGGCTAAGTGTACTAATTGTCAACAAGTGAAAGTTGAACATCAAAAGCTGGGAGGTTTATCCCAAGATATTAGTAGTCCTACTTGGAAGTAAGAAGATTTGAATATGGACTTCATTCTTGGGTTACCATGCACTCGGTAACAACATGACTCGATTTGGATTATTGTAGATCGTCCCTTCAAGGTTTCTTATTCGGTGGAAGACTATGCCAAGCTAAAACTAAGAGAGATGGTTAGGTTGCATGGAGTGCCCCTATCCATTATATCCGATCATGGTACACAATTCATTTCTCAAATTTGGAAGTCTTTCCAAAAGGGCCTTGGTACCCGTGTTAAGCTTAGCATGGCCTTTCATCCTCAAATTGATGGGCAAGCAGAGCGTACTATTCAAACTTTGGAAGATATGTTGAGAGCTTGAGTGATTTACTTCAAGGGTAATTGGGATGATCATTTGCCTTTGATCGAGTTTGCTTACAATAATAGCTATCATTCCAGTATTGGTATGGCTCCATGTGAGGCTCTTTATGGTAGGAGATGTAGATCTCCTATAGGTTGGTTTGAAGTTGGCGAAGTTGCTTTGATAGGTCTCAAATTGGTACATGAGGCTATGGAGAAAGTTTGGCTTATTAGAGAGAGGTTGAAAATAGCCCAAAGTCGACAAAAGTCCTATGCTGATTTTAGGAGAAGAGATCTAGAATTTGATGTTAATGATTGGGTTTACTTAAAAATCTCACTCATGAAGGGTATGATGAGGTTTGGAAAGAAAAGGAAGCTTAATCCCCGTTATGTGGGCCCATATTAGATTTTGAGGCCTATTGGCAAGGTTGCTTATGAACTTGACTTGCCTAATGATTTAGCATCGATTCATCCAATTTTCCATGTCTCCTTATTGAAGAAGTGTGTCGGTGATTCGGCATTTATAGTGCCATTGGAGAGTCTTGGTATAAAAGAGAGTCTTTCTTACGAAGAGGTTCCGATTGATATTTTGGACCGGCAAGTTCAGAAGTTGCGAAATAAATAAGTTGCTTCCGTAAATGTTCTTTGGAGGAATCAGTTAGTGGAGGGTGCTACTTCGGAGGCCGAGGCCGATATGATGTCTTGTTATCCTTATCTCTTTCCCTCCATTCCTACTCTAGTTGAGGTATTTAGTTCCTCATGGTTCACTCTTTTGGTTTCATGTGTCTTAGATATTCCCATGATTCCATATTTATGCATGTTCATGAAAAGCTTATTTTTTGAGAAAATGAGTTAACTTGATAGATTTCTTCATGTTATGTGCATTTGAGTATAAGTTGCATATAGACTTTATGGAATGATGTTTTGAACATGCTTTAGCTTGGAGTTGATGTTTCCTCCTCGGATATGTGCATTTATGTGATTGTATTCATGTTAGGCTGTTAGATGTAGTTCCTACCGGTCTTATGATGTCTTAATTTCCATTCGAGGACGAATGTTCCCAAGGGGGAGATATTGAAACACCTTGGATTCAAAAGGAAGGAAAATTGTAGGTTTTCAGAATTGGTGCCAGTACTGACGGAAGCCACCTACAGATCGTAGGTAGACTTACGGGCCGTAGGTGGGAACCATAGATAGCAGGGCAAATATTTTCAAAATGTTAAGATTTAGAATACCATTGACAGTTCTCCAAGATGGCCCTTCATTGCATGTACGAGTCGTAGATGGGTCTTGTAGGTCATCCCAGACTTAGTGAAATTTTGAGGGTCAAGTTGGGATTACGGTTGGTATATACGGTCCGTAAGTGGACCAACGGAGCATACATGGCAACCGTCATTAGAAGCCCAAATTCCTTGTTTTTGAATCCCACCTACGGTTGACCAGGATGGTCTGTAGTTGGACCTACTGACCGTAGGTCTGAACCGTAGGTCGAAATCCGACAATTTTTTTTAAGAGCTTTTTGGTCTTTTCCCTAATTTATTTATTCCTAATCTAAGGCGATTCAGTCCTAATCCTAGGCTTTATATAAGCCTTCTAAGCCTAAATTCTACCATTTTCTAATCACTTTTCAAAGTTCCCCAAATCCCTCCAAAAATTTCCTCTCAAATATTTCTCTCTTAAAGCTTGAAGAAGAAGACCTAGGGTTTCCATCCAAATCTCGTAATTCACCATTGATTGTGGGCTTTTGGCATCAAGGTATGATGGCTTTCACCTATGGAGTCCTTTCCTCCATAGGGTTCCTAAATTCCCCAATTTTTACAAGTTAGAATTCTCCAATTGAAATTAGGGTTTTCTTCTATCTTATGGGTTCTTTCAAATTGTGATCTAATTAATTTATTTAAGTCTTTTTATGCATGAATTGAGTTAATTTCATGTTTTGAAGTTGAATCCCCATGAACCTATGTGAAATCCATGACTTCTAGACTTTGAACTTATGATAAGGTTTTGAACTATGAAAAGATGAATTTATGAAGATATGCATGTTCAATTATGAAATTTATGATGATTTAAGGTTGCTTTGAGAGTGAAGCATCAATGTTGTTGTTGTTTTTGTATTGTGAAAAGATTTTCTCACATAAAGGATTCATTAGGTTTGAAAGGTTTTCTCAACTAAACTTTGAATCAAGATTAAGGTGTTATTCTAATGAACTCTAGCTTGGATTGGCTATTGATGTTCCTTCCATGAATAAAAGGTCAAGAGGCGATTACCCATGTCCACTAATGATAAGACAAGAGACGATTACCCATGTCTACTAATAATAAGATAAGTTATGAATTATTACTATTCTGTGGGATTTATGCTTAGCACCGAGTGGACAAGAGGTGATTACCCATGTCCCATAAACTATGTGCCACCATAGATTTTCTTAGATATAAATTAGCTAGTTGATCCACTTAAGCTAGAAACTATGGTTCTTACCTTGGCAAGTAAGGACACCTCATTTTAGTGTGGGGTAAAATCCGGATTCCATGTTATAGCTCACATGGTCTATGTCGGTTAAGGCTAATTTCCCACATAATGAACTAATGTTACTTTCAAAAAGGTATTTCAAGTACATGTTGTTTTAAGATGGTGTCCTAGCATTAACTGTGGTTTTGACTCATGTTTTCCATCATGTCATCTTATGATTTAACTTGGTCATTGCATCTTATGTATAATCCTTTTTAGCATGATTTTATACCCTCTATGCATAGTTATCATACTTGGTACATTCTTTTTACTAACGCATACTCTTGCCTACATGTTCTCACAAATGTAGGATCCGGCTCTTCTCCATCCATTCATGGATAGATCGTGATATCGTGATTAAGAAGACTTAGTGAGTCCTCATACTTCGAGGACAATGCCACATTTACAGTTTTATGTCATTTCATTTTAGAACTTGTATGGGTTATGTCTCACTTTCATTCTATTGATGTAGTAGATGGCTTTGAGACTATCTTAGACTACTTTTGTCAACTCTTTTGATATATAGATTGTCTTTTGAACTCTTAACCACTATTATCGTGTATGATGTATGCTAAGTGGCTTGTATAAAACCTTTCGGGGTCTTGTAAGCCGTGTCACATCTAGGGGGTACCTTAGATCGTGAAAAATACCTCCTCTATTTGTTGATCCAAGCAAACCTGGAAGAAGGAGATATAAGAGAAGGCATGGAGTTGGTGAATCATTTCCAACAAGAACAAATAAGTTTTCCTTATGTAAGGACTTTGGCCAAAAAAATAATACATGTCCAAATCGAAATGCTCCATAATTATTGTTAAATTTTAATGAATGTTCTTTTTTATTTGAGGATGTATGTTAATTTGAATGAACTTTTGTTAATTATATAAAATGTGTGATTTATTTTGAACTTATGTCAATTATGTGTTACAACTTACAACATAATTGTGCATCTGTTACAATATATGTCAATTGTGTGTTAGTTCTTGCAACATAACTATGCATCTGTTCCAATATATGTCAATTATGTGTTACAACTTACAACATAATTGTGCATTTCTTCCAACATATGTTAATTGTGTGTTACAACTTACAATATAATTGTGCATCTGTTACAACATATGTCAATTGTGTGTTACAACTTACAACATAATTGTGCATCTGTAACAACGTATGTCAATTGTGTGTTAGTTCTTACAACATAATTGTGCATCTGTTCGAACATATGTCAATTATGTGTTACATCTTACAACATAATTGTGCATCTATTCCAACATATGTCAATTATGTGTTACAACTTACAACATAATTATGCATCTGTTACAACATATGTCAATTGTGTATTACAACTTACAACATAATTGTGCATCTGTTACAATATATGTCAATTGTGTGTTAGTTCTTACAACATAATTGTGCATATGTTCCAACATATGTCAATTATGTGTTACAACTTACAACATAATTGTGCATCTGTTACGATATATGTGAATTGCTTGTTAGTTCTTACAACATAATTGTGCATCTGTTGCAACATATGTGTCATATGTTGCAACATATGTCTATTCTATAGATATTTTGACTAATTAATTACATGTTAAGTGTCAACAATCAATCATGTTTTTATTGATTTATTCTGCCTTTTAAATGTGTTTCTTTTTTTTGTAGTTTGAGTTTTTCAACAAAAATGAACCAAATGCAATGGAAATGATTAATCAAGCAGTAGAAAGAGGCCACATTGGTGCATCCTATGCTCTTGCCATAATTTCAATCTTTAAGGGTGGTGAATCCATGCGAGAAGGCGTAATATGCATTGCCAATATGAAACAAAGGGAGCCACATAAAATCAGGAGATATCGAAGGGAGCCACATAAAATCATTTATAACTCGCTGGCACTGTAGGTTTGATCACCTGGTCATTTGTTTAGGTTTTATGCCTGTTTTCCTGTTTTGGAGCTTTTCAACCTTAAAAAGTTGATTTCACTCATAACTTCATGTAAACGACCTCAGATGGGAATTTTAATGGTTCCATCAGCTCTGGAGCGGCCAAATTAGGCTAGTAGCATGGTTGGCCTGAGTCCCGAGGTTTTCGGTGTGATTTTGGGGCCAGTTAGCTCTTTAGCCTTAGAAATTTATATTAAAGTTGACTTTGGTCAACATTCTTGGTAAACGTGATTGGATGAGAATTTTTACAGCACGGTTAGTTTCAGAATGTTGAGTTTGGTCTAGAATGACCCTTCGAGAACTTTCGCGAGCTTCCGATCAAATTCTGAGGCCTCCGGTAGATATTGGCTAAAATGGCCCATTGAGTGTGGGACCCACTTTTCATCGAAACTACCTCGTATTGAAACTTTTACTGCGCCATTGAGTCCGAAACGTCAAATTTGATGGGGTAGCATATCTCGTTTGCGTGCACGGGGTTCCGAACGAATTCCAAGCACCCTATCAAAGTTTCGGGAAAGCCCAAAACACTGCTGGTGCAGCTCGTGTTTGTAGACCCATTCCTTCTCCGCATTCGCGAAAGTGTGGGCCTATCCTCTCTGCGTTCTCGGGCTAAGCTTCGCATTCACAGAGGTGTGAGGCTTTGTTCTCCGCGTTCGCGGAGGTCTGTGGAGTAGGGTGATCTCCTTCTCCGCGTTCGTGAATAAGTCTCCACGTTCGCGGAGGTCTGGAGAGCCTGGGGGAGTTTTCTCTCGGCGTTCGCAGATAGGGTTCCACATTCACGGAGGTCTGAGTCCCTTCCCTCCGCATTCGTAGGCCCCTGGCCGCGTTCACGGAGTAGAGTTTGTTTTACCTCCACATTCGCGGGGCCTTTACCGCGTTCGCGGAGGTCAGCGGGTTGCAGTGGTTATAAAGGGAGGTCGAGGCTCATTTGGAGGAAATATTTGAAAATTCATATCTCCCTCACCTTTTATCGATTTTTGATGATTCGAAGTCCCGGGTTCTTGGATTTGCTTTTGCTTCGTGGGTTTGTGGTCGATTTGTGTTGGGTGTTCCTCGTTTTCCATGAATTTGAGGCGTGAGTTGCTATCCTAGGCATTTAGTTGTAAGGTTTTGCATTGTTGTTGTTGGCTATTTCGGAGCTGATCTGAGCCCCGATAGGTGTTCCATTTTGGAATACCAGTTTTGGGGAGGGTTTGGGACCTATTCACGAAGTCAATTCTGGAAAATCCTGAGCGAGTCCCACGTTTCCCGATTTTGACTCCGAAATTGGTCTGTCTCCGATTTTGATGAGTTTAGTGTCTAAACGACCGTATTGACGCTGTGGCTCTATTTTTTGCAGCATGGCAGCAGTCTGAGGCCATTTGAAAGGGAAAAGCTCTGGCATAGTGACTTGGAGCGCGCGTGATCGGCCTTCTTGTAGGTTACGGCTTCCCTTCTTCCTAGATTGAGCTTGAATGTGTGATTACTTGCCAACTTGTGTGAATCTGGGTTGGGTGATTAGTACTTATGTTCTTCTTCTCCGATTTTCTTCATTTAGAGTTGATTTCTGGGCTATTCGGGGTTAGTAGCATGCCTTACTATGGGATTGTTGGCTTGGGTTATCATTGATTTGTTGTGGGTTACTTGTTGGGTGGTTATCTGTTGTTGCATGCGTGGGTTCGAGATATTTTCTTGCATTCTATTGATTTCTATGATTTTTTTTTGACCTTAGAATATGTTAGGACAGTATTGCCTTAGAATATGTTAGGACAGTATCCGACGTCATTTCGGATGGACTATGTCCTTGTAGACTGGTATAGTAGACTTGGGTCTCATAGTATGAGCCTTAGTTTAGGCAATTTCGTGGCTTTTTGATCTTTCGATTCTTTCTCTCTTATTTCTACGATTCTGAGGTGCTGCCAGAAGATTTAGCGATGTTGCCGATTATCGAATGGGTTTTAATAGGATAGGAACCTTCGATTGATATCCTTGTTGGGCCGGCGTCCCACGGTGTCTAACCTTGTGTTGTATTGGTTGGTGGTGGCTTTATCCAGTTCGAGGTAGTTAGCTCCAGCCCGCAAATGACATTACCCGATTAGCATCCTGTATTTCCAGCGCGAGGCTATCGGGAGTAGGTTGCTAGCTCCGATCCACAGCTGATGTTACACAGATGCAGTCCTTTATTTTCAACGCGTAGGCTACTAGTCCCAGCTCGCAGCTGACGTTACCCGGTTGGAGTCGGTATTTCCAATGCTAAACTGTTGAGCGTAGGCTATTTAGCTCCAGTCCGAGGCTGACGTTACACGGTTAGAGTCCGTTATTTCTAGCTCGAGACCGTTGAGCGAGAGGTGTGATTTCTAATACGAGGTTGACATTACACGGTTAGAGTATGTTATTTACAACTCGTGACTGATGATTGGGCAGGACCCATGTATTTTCGAGGTTGATGTTACACGGTTAGAGTCCATTATTTCCAGCTCACGACTGATGATTGTGCGGGGCCCATGTATTATCTTTTTGGGTCCAGGACCCATGGGTGTTAAGGCTTATGGAGTTGGGTTCCTTGTTTCCGTAGCATAGATTCTCTGTGTGCACCTGTCGGGCTTATGGGGGTCCGTTCAGGTTCTAGTTTGTCTATGCTTGAGTGTGCCTAGCAGGTCTTATAGGGGCCCAGTTGGGTTTAGTGTGTTATTCTTGGCTTTGCTTTCTCCTTACTCTTCTTTTGACCTCTGTTGTGTTTGATTCTATCTTGTCGGCTCGTTTTTACCTTTCTTGCTCAGTCAGCCTATGATGCCTACTGGGTACCGGTTGTTTTGATACTCATGCTACACTCTGCATCTATTTTCGTGATACAGGTCCGAGCACCAGTTCTCAGCGTTGAGTTCAAGCCTGCAGCTATCTGTTCAGGAGACGAGGGTAAGCACATGGCATTCTGGGATTACTTGTCTCCTTTTGTAATTATATTTTGACTAGTCTTTTGCTTTCGAGACAGTTTGTTTTTGTGGTCCACTTTTGAGACTTGTACTCTGGTTAGTAGTTCTGTACTTGTGACTTCCAGGTTCTGGGAAGTGTCTTGTATGTATAGTTTAGTTTCGTTTTTGCCTTCTTTATGTGTGGTATTTGATGCATCCGCTTAGTTGAGGTTAGTTTCACCTCTTAGTCCCATTACTGTTCAGTTCCGGAATAGGGTTTCGGCTAGCCTACTAGTGGGGTGGTAGGTTCCATCATGACTCGAGAAATCGGGTTGTGACAAATTGGTATCAGAGCCCCAGGTTCGTTGGTCTCACTTGTACAGAGCTAGAATCTAGTAGAGTCCTGTGGATCAGTGCGGAGATGTCTGTGACCTATTTTCGGGAAGCTACAAGGTGTCAGTAGGAGACTTTCTTGTTTTGATTCATGTTCGTGCGTCGTGTCTGATTGGTTTCATGGAATCTCACTTGCTTCCCTCTGTTTCAGGATGGCTCGCACGCGCAGTAATGCTCGACCCCGAAGTCGAGGTAGTGTTGCGGCAGCAAATTGCGATAGAGCGAGGACTCTAGAGCCAGAGGCGGAGCCTTGTGGGGAGTAGATTCCTCCTCAGCTGGTGGGGCCGGGACCAGCCCAGCCACTGCCCGCATCGACTGCCACCCCTGATCTACTGGGCATGCTTGCCCAGATCCTAGCTGCTATCGGGGGTATTAAGCAGTAGCCAGCCCCAGCACCAGTCACAGAGATGGTTCCACCACAGCAAGGCCAGCCTGCGGTAGTGGCTCCAGAGGTTCATCAGCCGCCATCACCAGCCGTGGTTCAGCCCGACCCTTTTGATGGGGTTATGCCACTCTGAGAGCAGAAGATGCTCGGGTTGTTTCTCAGGCTCTCACCGCCGAGGTTTTCAGGGGCTGTAGGGGAGGATGCCCATGAGTGTATCAGTACTTTCCGTGAGCGATTTCAGACTTTGGGCCTAGTGGAGTCTAGGGGAGCCGACTTCATGGCATATCAGTTAGATGGACCGGCCAGACAGTGGTGGCGATCCTTTATTGAGACCAGGCAGATGAGTCACCACCGATATCGTGGATGAAGTTTTCAGAGGGTTTTCTTGCCTGATTTATTCCACTGAGCGTCAGGGATCGGTTTCGTGATGAGTTCTCGAGGCTGGAGAGGGTTCCATGACAGTATCTGAGTACGAGGTCAGATTTCTAGAGTTGTCCCGTCATGCCACCATTATTCTACCTACAAAAGAGGAGCGGGTCCGATGCTTTGTCAGAGGTTTGAGGCTGCAGTTGAGGATTGAGTCACAATCTATGTTATCCGCGGGCCGTTCTTTTCTAGATGTGGTGGACCACGCCCGCACTATTGAGCAGCTCTATCGTGAGGCCCACGGGGGCAGTGGCAAGAGAGTCAGGCCAGATGATAGCTTCAGCATGAGCAGTCATAGGCCGAGGGATACCCAAGATCGGGGACATCAGAGGTTCCAGTTAGGTCAGTCCAGTCACCCATTCAAGACTGCATTACAGATTTCAGAGGGTGACCAGCACCGTCAGAGTAGGCATAGTGCCAGCCCGAGTCAGGGCCGAGGTGGTTTCCAGGCAGGTTCGTCAGGTCAGGGTGGCCGGCCTTCAGCAGTGGGCAGATCATCGCAGGAATGCTTCACTTGTGGGGAGCTTGGTCATTGGGCTAGTGAGTGCCCTGTCACCAGATCAACTTTACCAGCTCCTAAGGCGGCAAGATCGGTTTCAGCGGTAGCGACCTCCAGCTAGGGGAGGAGGTCAGCAGCAGGGTGATCGGGGAGGCTCTCGGGGAGGCAGGACAGTCGGTCGAGTGGATGCGTGGGGTAGAGGTGTCCAGGGCCATTTTTATGCAGATTTAGCAAGAGCAGAGGCTGAGGCATCCGATGATGTGATCATAGGTATGGCTCTTTTATGCCATTAGTCCGCTTCAGCCTTATTTGATCCTGGTTATGCTTATTCATATGTGTCGGCATTTTGTGTACCTCGTTTGGGAGTGACTCCTGAGCCCTTATCTGTGCCTTTGCGTGTTTCGACCCCAGTAGGGGATTCTCCTGTGTGGGGACTTTGCAGGGGCAGGACACACTGGTTGATCTTGTTGTACTGTGTATGTGGATTTTAATGTGATTCTGGGCATGGATTGGTTATCCCCTCACCCGGCCATCTTGGATTGCTATTCCAAGACCATTACTTTAGCCATGCCTGGTATTCTGCCGGTGGTGTGGCAGGGCTCTTGCAGTCGCACACTAGTTGGGGTGATTTCTTGTATTCAGGCCAAGAGGCTTGTGGATAGTGGATGTTTGGCATATTTGGCGTATGTTAGAGATGTTAGTAGGGAGGGCCCTATAGTTGATTTTGTGCCTATAGTCCGAGAGTTTACAGATGTGTTTCCTGCCGACCTTCCTGACCTACCCCAGAGTGAGATATTGACTTTGCCATTGAGTTAAATCCAGGTACCCGTCCTATTTCTATTCCCCTGTACCAAGGAGCTCAATGTTCATCTTCAAGACCTCTTGGGTAAGAGGTTCATTCGGCCTAGTGTATCTTCTTGGGGTGCCCCAGTCCTATTTGTGAAGAAGAAAGATGGCACCATGCGGATGTGTATTGATTACAGGCAGCTGAATAAGGTGACGGTGAGGAACCATTACCCCATGCCTCGTATTGATGATCTATTTGACCAGCTTCAGGGTGCCGCCGTGTTTTCAAAGATTTACTTGAGATTTAGCTACCACCAATTGAGGGTTTGAGCAGCGGACATCCCTAAGACAGCATTTAAAATTTGTTACGGCCATTATGAGTTCCTAGTGATGTCTTTTTGGTTGACTAATGCCCCTGCCGCTTTCATGGACTTGATGACTCGTGTATTCAGGCCGTATCTGGACTCCTTCATCATAGTCTTTATTGATGACATCTTGGTATACTTGTGGAGCCATGGTGAGCCTGAGCAGCATCTGAGGATAGTGCTCCAGACTTTGAGAGATCACCGGTTTTATGCCAAGTTCTCAAAGTGCGAGTTCTGGCTTGAGTTTGTAGCATTCTTGGGGCACGTGGTGTCCAAGGATGACATTATGGTAGATCCAGTAAAGATTGAGGCTATTTGTGATTGGGCTAGGCCCACTTCTGTGACTGAGGTTCGGAGCTTCATCGGATTTGCAGGGTACTATAGGCATTTTGTCGAGGGATTCTCCACTATAGCAGCACCTCTGACTCAGTTCACTCGCCAGGACGTTCCCTTTGTGTGGTCGGAGGGGTGTGAGAGGAGCTTTCTGAGGCTTAAGGAGTTGCTTACCACCGCTCCTATGTTGACTCTTCCAGTTGAGGGCGAGGGCTGCACGGTTTATTGTGATGCATCCGGCGTTGGTTTGGTTTGTGTTTTGATGCAGCAAGACTGGGTTATTGCTTATGCGTCGAGGCAACCTAAGTTGCATGAGCGCAACTACCCCACTCCTGATCTGGACTTGGCAGCGATAGTTTTTGCACTTAAGATATGGAGGTATTACCTTTATGGAGTTCATTGTGAGATCTATATAGATCACCGGAGCCTTCAGTACATTATGAGCCAGAGGGATTTTAATTCAAGGCACTGCTGTTAGATTGAGCTCCTGAAGGACTATGACCTTTCTATTCTCTACCACCCGGGCAAGGCGAGTGTAGTAGCGGACGCCTTGAGTTGGAGGGCAGGGAGTATGGGTAGTCTAGCCTTCCTTTATGTTTTAGAGCGACCTTTGGCTATGTACATTTAGTCTTTAGCCAATCAGTTGATCAGGCTTGATGTTTCAGATTCTAATCGGGTGTTAGCTTATGTGGGGGTTCAGTCATCTCTCCATGATCATATCTGTAGTCGTTAGTTTGAGGATGAGGAGTTGGTGGCACTCAGAGGCAGGGTTTTGGCAGGTGATGCCGGACAAGTAACCCTAGATTCATATGGGGTTTTGAGGTTTGCTAGCCATTTGTGTGTTCCTAGAGTTGGTGATTTGATCCAGTTGATCCTTAGCGAGGCCTATGATTCCAGATATTCTATCCATCTGGGTACAGCTAAGATGTATCGAGATTTGAGGCAACACTACTAGTGGAGCGGTATGAGGAGGAATATCTCATACTATGTGTCCATTGCTTGTGTTGCGAGCAGGTGAAGGTCGAGCATTTGAGGCCTAGTGGAGAGTTGCAGAGATTACCCATTCCTGAGTGGAAATGGGAGCGCATCACCATGGACTTAGTTGTGGGGTTGCCATGGACTTCTAGAGGTGTGGACAACATTTGGGTCATAGTGGATCTATTGACCAAGTCAGCACACTTCATCCCAGTTCATTCTTCTTTCAGTGCTGAGAGGTTAGCTCGTATCTACATTCGGGAGATAGTTCGTCTACATGGTGTGCCTGTTTCTATCATTTCAGATTGGGTTCACAGTTCACTTCCAGATTTTGGAGAGTACTTCAGGAGGAATTGGGCACCCATGTCGATCTTAGCACAACTTTTCACCCGCAGACCGATAGCCAATCGGAGTGTACTATTCAGGTTCTTGAGGATATGTTGCGGGCCTGTGTCATGGATTTTGGAGGCCAGTGGGATCAGCTATTGCATTTGGCAGAGCTTGCGTACAACAACAGCTACCATTCCAGCATTCAGATGGCCCTGTTTGAGGCCTTATATGGTAGGCATTATCGCACTCCAGTTGGTTGGTTTGAGTCTACAGAGCTAGGTCGAGGAGTACAGACCTATTTCAGGAGACCTTGGAGCATGTGAGGTTGATTCAGGATAGGCTCAGGACGGGTCAGAGTAGACAACAGAGCTATGCAGATTGCAGGCGTCGACCATTGAGATTTCCTGTGGTAGACAGTGTAATTCTCTAAGTATCGCCCATAAAGGGTGTGATGAGATTCGGGAGGCGGGGCAAGCTTAGCCCCAGGTATATTGGGACTTTTGAGATTTTTAGGGCAGTTGGTGAGTTGGCCTATGAGTTAGCTTTACCTCCAGCATTCTCAGCTATTCATCTAGTTTTCCATGTTTTGATGTTGCGCCGATATATTCCAGATGAGTCACATTTACCCCAATATGATGTCGTTGAGTTGGATGATCGCCTGACCTATATTGAGGAGCCAATTGCTATTTTGGCCAGAGATGTGAGGCAGCTGAGGTCGAGAGCCATTCATGTAGTTATGGTCCATTGAGGCACCGTCCAGTTGACGAGTCTACTTGGGAGACCGAGCGGGAGATGCTGGAGCAGTTCCACAGCTTATTTGGGCCTTCAGGTACTTCTTGACTCTTACTTTTGAGGACAAAAGTCCTTTTAGTAGTGGATGTTGTAATGACCCTTCAGGTAATTTTCATGTTTGTGCCTCTTTTCTGTTGGTTAGAGCTTTCCTGTAGCGACCCAAAGTCATTTATTACTTTCTGGCACTGTAGGTTCGGTCACCTGGTCGTTCGTTTGGGTTTTATGCCTGTTTTCTGTTCTGGAGCTTTTAAACTTTGAAAAGTTGATTTCAATCATAACTTCAGGTAAACGACCTTAGATGGGAATTCTGACTATTCCATCAGCTCCAGAGCGGTCAAATTAGACTAGAAGCATGGTTGTCCTAAGTCTCGGGGTTTTCGGTGTGATTCTGGGGCCAGTTAGCTCTTTAGCCTTTGAAATTTGGCTCAAAGTTGACTTTGGTCAACATTCTTGGTAAACATGCTCGGATGAGAATTTGACAGCGCGGTTAGTTTTGGAATGTCGAATTTGGTCTAGAATGACCCTTCGAGAACTTCCGAGAGCTTCCGATCGAATTTTGAGGCCTCCGATAGAAATTGACTAAAATTGCCCATTGGGTGTGGGACCCACTTTTCACTGAAACGACCTCGTATGGAAAGTTTGACTGCGCCATTGAGCTTGGAACGTCCAATTTGATGGAGTAGCATATCTTGTTTGTGTGCACGGGGTTCCGAACGAATTCCAAGCACCCCGTCGAAGTTTTGGGAAAGCCCAAAATACAACTGATGCAGCTGGTGTCTGCAGACCCATTGGAGGTGTGGGCATTTCCTCTCCGCGTTCGCGGAGGTGTGAGGCTTTGTTCTCCTTTTTCGCGTGAGTTGCTCCACGTTCGCGGAGGTCTGTTGAGTAGGGGTGATCTCCTTCTCCGCGTTCGCGGATAAGGCTTCGCGTTCACGGAGGTCTGGAGAGCCTGGGGGAGTCTCCTCTCCATGTTCACGGATAGGGTTCCACGTTCATGGAGGTCTTAGTATCTTCCCTCCGCGTTCGTAGGCCCATGGCCCCGTTCACGGAGTAGAGTTTGTTTTCCCTCCGTGTTCGCGGAGGTCAGCGGGTTGCAATAGTTATAAATTGAGGTCGAGGCTTATTTGGAGGAAATGTTTGAAAATTCATATCTCCCTCACCTTTTATCGGTTTTCGATGATTCGAAGTCCCGGGTGCTTGGATTTGCGTTGGCTTCATGGTTTTGAGGTCGATTTGCATTGGGTATTCCTCGTTTTCCATGAATTCGAGGCGTAAGTTGCTCTCCTAGGCCTTTAGTTGTAAAGTTTTGCAATGTTGTTGTTGGCTGTTTGGGAGCTGATCCGAGCCCAGATAGGTGTTCCATTTTGGAATACTAGTTCGAGGGAGGGTTTGGGACCTCTTCACGGAGTCAATTCTGGAAAATCCAGAGTAAGTCCCACGTTTCCCAATTTTGACTCCAAAATTGGTCTGTCTCCGATTTCAATGACTGTATTGACGTTGTGACCTTATTTTTGGTAGCGTGGCAGCAGTCTAAGGCCATTCGAAAGGGAAAAACTCCGGCAGAGTGACTTGGAGCGTGCGTGATTGGCCTTCTGGTAGGTTACGGCTTCCCTTCTTCCTAGATTGAGCTTGAATGTGTGATTACTTGCCGACTTGTGTGAATCTGGGTTTGGTGATTAGTACTTCTGTTCTTCTTCTTCGATTTTCTTCGTTTATAGTTGATTTCTAGGTTGTTCGGGGTTAGTAGCATGCCTTAGTATGAGATTGTTGGCTTGGGTTATCGTTCATTTGTTGTGGGTTACTTGTTGGGTAGTTATCTGTTGTTGCATGTATGGGTTCGGGATATTTGCTTGCATTCTATTAATTTCTGTGATTTTTTTCCGACCTTAGAATAGGTTAGGACAGTACTGTCTTAGTCCTATGCACCTGTTTGACTTGAGTATGTATCATATGTCATTTAGAATGGACTAGGTCCTCGTAGACTGGTATAGCAGATTTTGGTCTTATAGTATGAGCCTTATTTTAGGCATTTTCATGGCTTTCGGATCTTTGGATTCTTTCTCTCTTATTTCTGTGATTCTGGGGTACTACTGGAAGATTTAGCGATGGTGCCGATTATCGGTTGGGTTGTGATAGGCTAGGAGCCTTCGATTGATATCCTTGTGTGGGCGGCGTCCCGCGGTGTCTAACCTTGTGTTGTATTGGTTGGTGGTAGGTTTATCCGGTTCAAGGTTGTTAGCTCCAGCCCACAGCCGACGTTACCCGGTTAGCATCTGGTATTTCCAGCGTGAGGCTGTCGGGGGTAAGCGGCTAGCTTCGATCCCCAGATGACGTTACACTGATGCAGTACATAATTTCTAGCCGAGACCATTACGCGTAGGCTATTAGTCCCAGCTCGCAGGTGATGTTACCCAGTTGGAGCTGGTATTTCCAGTGCTAGATTGTTGAGCGTAGGCTATTTAGCTCCAGTCCGAGGTTGATGTTACCCGGTTAGATTCTGTTATTTCCAGCTCAAGACCGTTGAGCGAGAGGTGTGATTTCTTGTCCGAGGCTGATGTTACACGGTTAGAGTCTGTTATTTCCAGCTCGTGACTGATGATTGGGCGGGGCCCAGGCATTTTCGAGGCTGATGTTACACGGTTAGAGTCTGTTATTTCCATCTCGCGACATATGATTGGGCGGGGCCCAGGTATTATCTTTTTGGGTCTAGGACCCATGGGTGTTAAGGCTTGTGGAGTTGGGTTCCTTATTTCCATAGCGTAGATTCTCTGTGTGCACCTGTCGGGCTTATGGGGGTCCATTCGAGTTCTTATTTGTCTGTGCTTGAGTGTGCCTAGTGGGTCTTATAGGGGCCCAGTTAGGTTTAGTGTATTATTCTTAGCTTTGCTTTCGGCTTACTCTTTTCCTATTCTGTTGACCTCTGTTGTGTTTGATTCTATCTTGTTTACTCATTTTTACCTTTCTTGCTCAGTCGGCCTATGATGCCTACTGGGTACCGGTTGTTTTGGTACTCATGATACACTCTGCATATGTTTTCGTGATGCAGGTCCGAGCACCAATTCTCAGCGTTGAGTTCGAGCCTGCAGCTGTCTGTCCAGGAGATAAGGGTGAGCACATGGCGTTCTGGGATTACCTGTCTCCTTCTGTATTTATATTTTGACTAGTCTTTTGCTTTCAAGATAGTTTGTTTCTGTGGTCCACTTTTGGGACTTGTAATCTTGTTAGTAGTTCTGTACTTATGACTTCCAGGTTCTGGTAGGTGTCTTGTATATATAGTTTGGTTTCGCTTCAGCCGTCTTTATGTGTGGTATTTGATGCTTCCGCTTAGTTGAGGTTAGTTTCCACCCTTAGTCCCATTACTGTTCAGTTCCGGGATAGAGTTTCGGTTGGCCTACTGATGGGGTGGTAGGTGCCATCATGACTCGAGAAATTGAGTCGTGACAATAATTTACATAAGTTGCAACAAAATTTTCAAAAATTGTAACAGAATTATCTTAAATGGCAATCAAATGTACAAATTTTGCAACAGAATAATAATGTGATGCAACATATTATTAATCTGTTAGAACATATGGTCAATTTTGTATTGAAATTACCACAGATATGTCATATGTTGCAAAATATATGTATAACTTTACATGTGGTTTTTCATGGTAATTAAATACAATTGTGACCTAAGACAATGAGTAATACTAATATATAGTGTTATAACATAATTAATTACTAAATTAAGGTCTATTGTAAAATCAAATTTATCAATACTTCAATCCATTAAGGATAATACCATTGTTGATCATCTATGACTAAGTCATTCAATATGATTGTGATATAACACAATAGACAATCATAATATATAGTGTTATAACATGTTTAATTACTAAATTATGGTCTAATGTAATATTTTTCATCTAATTAGTCAATTATTCAATAAATCAAATTGACATATGTTGCAACAGAATCTTCATCTAATTAGTCAATTACAAAAGTTGCAACAGAATACGAATTAGTTGCTACAAAATATACATAAGTTGCAATAGAAATTTCAAAAGTTACAACAAAATATGAATCAGTTGCAACAGAAATTTCAAAAGTTGCAACAGAATACAAACTGTTCCATTTCCATGGGCAGACCCCAACCCATAACTGGCCCAACAACAATTAAAGGCCCATTCGGCAGGGTTATAAATAGGTTAACCCCTATGTCTATTCATTCATTCTTCATCTCTCTCCTCGCCACACTCGGCTCTTGTCTTCTTTTTCTTTCCTTTCTCCTCCTCTCACTCTCACCTCTCACTCTCACTCAATCTCCCTGAGAAGATGTTACTACCTTGGACGAATCTAAGTCTCCACATTCTCCTGTTGTGGGTCATCAACGTGATTATGTTGTTCTTTATGATTGGTTCTCAGCTAACAAGAGTAAGCATTTCTCTCTCTTATAGCATCCTGATAAGTTGTTTCTCAGCTAATATGACTTCTACTTCAGCTGAATTCTCAGTGCATGGGTGATACTCGTTATTTGTTTTTGTCGGATCTTGTCTAATGGAGGATAGCTTCATCATTTGGTAAGTCTTCTTGCTTTATAACATCCTGTCTGTCTCTTTGTTTATGATTTTCTTCCTCCTACTGAGTATCATTATTTGTTTTTCTGTAGGTGGCCTTGGGACAGAGTGC
Organism: Solanum appendiculatum; assembly: GCA_018342035.1. Classification (NCBI taxonomy): domain Eukaryota; kingdom Viridiplantae; phylum Streptophyta; class Magnoliopsida; order Solanales; family Solanaceae; genus Solanum; species Solanum appendiculatum. The sequence continues at coordinate 577,280 of JAGDQO010001343.1, read as the reverse complement.
ATGGGTAGCTCTAATCCACCACTCTTCAAGAATGTTGATGCCCCTCCAGGTTTAATCGCTTAATGTTGACTCTAGATCCTCCTATTTTGTCGAGTCCTTTTTTGCTGGCTGAATTAGTATAGGATAGAGAGTTTCAGATGTTATTTTGTTGGCATTTAATGCCTTTGTAAATATGATGCTAGCCTAACCTTCTCTCAAGTATGGGGCCATACTACTTGCATGTCATATCTACAGCTATGTACATTGTCTATGTTTAATGTTTTATATATATATATATATATATATATATATCTTATTGTGTTTTCATGTCTCAATGGTTGTGTACATCTGCTAGATAATTTCCCTTACTTGGGTGATGGATGTTGTATTAAAAATTACAACACAGAATTGACATTTGTTCCAACAGATTAAAAATTGGCATATGTTGCAACATATTGGGTGAGAAGTGTGGCATGCTGTAGAAGAACAATAGTAAAGTTAAGAAAAGAAATAGGCGTATGTTCAAATTTTCATTCATGAGAAAATTTAATAAGAGGTCATGGGCAAGCCCAACCCATAACCCATTACCGGCCCATTATTTCATTATGAGGAAGGGATATAAATAAATAAAAAATTTGCTAGGGTTTTCATAATTCTCTTCTCCTCTTTCTTTTTCTTTTCTTGTTTCTCTGTTCTCCTCTTCTCACCGTTTTGCTGCTTTTCTCTTATCAGTATCAAAAATGACGACGTCTGCTCATGTTGTGGAAGAACATAAAAAGTAGATGATGCATGGGTCATATACGCAGCTAAGGCACCTGAATGTATCAATTTGGTTTGGTTAACCAAACCAATTAAAAAACTACACCTTTCATGTACACTCTAATCAATGAAATCATTAAATTTTGATATAGTTGTTGGGTTAGAATTTCTTTAAAAGAGGAGCCTTTGTTGTGACAGTACCAGTACTCGAGATCTGTCATGAAGCTATTCTTTTCTCAGGAAAAATATTTTTATAATGTCAAATGTAATCTTGAATCGTATTTGTAATGATGAGAATGATTCGATGCTGGGTCTGAAAATATGTTGCAAACATGGGTCTCGTACTTTCAATACAAACATCGTAGTCAGAGGACAATCCAGGTTGAAGATTTTGGTCTTGTCCACGCTATCGTGTATGTTCTCTACATAAATTTGTCTAGGGATCTGTTGTTTTTCTTTATTTTGGTTTTTGTTTAATTTCTTTGTGGTGTATTTTAGGAGAATGGATGCAACTTCTTCAGATGGAGGGATCGCTAAGATGTTGATATACGATCCAAGTTCAATATTCTGATATTGGCGAAGAGAATTAAGGAGTTAAAATTTGATGAAGTCATATTGAAAGAAGTAACAAATGGGTGATGAAGGAGAAGAAGAAGAAGAGCAAATGGTGTAACAATAGGAAGTTAATCTTCGCGTTGATTGTTGTGGTCTTTTTTCTATTTTTAAGCACTACCAAGAATACTGCGAAGGATGGATGAATCTCATGTAGTTGTGTGCAACCATTAAAATGGTCATAGTTGTCTAAATAAACATAGTTATGCACTTCTGTGTACTTGTTCTTTACATAACGTAAACATATATTGCAACAGATAAATATAAAACATAAAACATTCTCATTAATTACAAACATAACATTGTCACGGCTCCAAGCTCCTACAAACTATCCCAGCAGCCCAAACCCATTGCATTCTTTCAACTGTATTGTCACACAACTTGGTCTTGAGAGGTTTCATAGTAGTGCTGGTTATCAAATGCTCGATAAATGCAAGCAAGAATGACGCGCACGTGGCACCAGTTTCATTTTTGACCATGGGATCCACTCAACCTTTAAGTCCACATGGTTCATTGAGGAACTTTGCTGGCAAATGGATCATGATTCCACTTTGCCTCAACAATATGGGAAGCAACTCGAACATAGGCTGTATGAATATCAAAAGCAATCTATGTTCAAAATCCATCATGTTGCAGTTATAAACATTCATGCAACCCTCGTTCAATAGGATCTCAAAGGTAAAAAATATTTTTTGTCTATGTTCATGACAGCAATATCCGTTTTTGTGCCAATCCAATCCATGCCTCGAGGATATAGTCTATTGCCCCTAACATATTCAACGACATTCTCTTCCCATACTAACTCATCAAGTAACTACTTTAAGTTTTGCCACCAGTTGTTGTAGCTTCCTCGCTAATATCCTTGATCTTGTTTTTGAAGTAACTATAGAAGTTGAGATCCATGATTCTATTCATGGAATCATAGTGCTCATGGAATCTCAACTGCCTCTCCCGCATGAGGCTAAGAATTTCATCAACATACTGAAATAAAAATTGATACTAAAGAGAGTAATGATTGAAAAGATAAAACAAAAAAACATTATAAATTGAAGGTTAATGTAGTGGAGAAATATTACCCAGTCCTCCCACCAAACTTTCATACTTGTCATGTTCTTGAAACCATTTCCACAAAGATAATGCATGGCGTATAGTTCGCTATGATCCTTTGTTTCCTTCACTGCCAACATCCTTTGTTTGAAGATACTTGATAACGTCGTGATCAGTTCTTGCACTTCTCACATAGAAAACCAGAACATCTACTACAAGAGGTAGCCCCAACACAACTGTCACGTTCCGGGCCTACACCCTGAACATTGCCGGCACTCGAGAACCATTGTTGGTCCCCAAGCGAACCCTTGGCCTAGCTGACAACTTAGCAGAAAACTTACTCAAGTGATAAAAAGCTTTAAAATGGAATTTTTGAATATTTAAACTCAAAGTAAAAACTCTACTCAAAATGTCTGTAAAATACTCAATAACATAAGTATTATAGTTTGCAAAAACATCTCAAGCAAAAGTAAATACTGAAAGACTCCTCAACTCTATCTATCTATGAAGCCTCTAACATTAAGATAGGCGTTGGGAAAAGACCCACGACACCTCAATCAACTAATAACAGAAATAAAAGTGGGGTTCTCCGAAATGCAAGAGGCTCACCAAAGCTAACTGGGAGTGCTAAGTGATCTCAACGAAGCGCATGTTGATGATCCTAAACACCTGTTCCTGCATCATAAAAAGATGCAGGTCGAATAACGTCAGTACATGGAAAGTACGAGTATGTAATATAGCTGAAGTGAAATAACTGAATGAAAGGACTGCAATAGATAAAATGTACTCAAGCTGGATATAAAGAAATAAAGGAATTAAATCATTTAAAACTTTACAAAATACTTACTCATCTCTGAACTCAACATAAAAACTGATATATGAAAATACATTTTACTCTATTTGAGAGATTCTCTAAAAGACAACCATCACTTTGAGCTACGTGATGATACAGTGTCTCGCCCATGCTGCCAGAACTGTCTAATACCGCGCCGAGGTATAGAACCTTTCAACTAAATGGATTCACTAAGCTCTAAGGATTCATCTAAAAAGTATGATCATGTACCCATGTTTGCAAGACATGGTTTATAGGGGCTGTGAGTTGTCTAAACTCTCCTCCATATCGGTGCTCAACACTACTCCCAATAATATATATACTCTTTCTCAAATGTATAAAACATATTCTTTCTCTAGTTTGAGGTAATTACTCAAACTATCCTCTCAAAAGAGATAACTGTTTTGTACTCAATCTTTCTAAAAACTCTTTTACTTTTCTGAAACTCTACTTTACTTTCTCAAAAACATAAGTTTAAAACCACTGTTTATTATGATCTGATCATTGATGACTCAGGAAGTCATACTGCATAAATATTGATGACATATCTAGATGTCATACTGCTTACACATTGATGGCATACTCGACTGTCATACTAATCATGAATCATAGTTCTCTTTTCAATGTAATAAATGATACGTTTGGGACTACTTAGTTCCCTTATACTCTTTCTCAAACTCCTCTTTACTTTCTCAAAAACTAAATTTAAAGCAAAAATATTGGCTTTAAAAGATCTCAAAACTTAGAACTCAAAATAGGGTTCATGCTGAAATATAGACATGAACAACTCAACTCAAGGATCTCAATGCATAACATATAGCAATTCAATAATTAGGAATAAAATTTTAAAAAGAAACAGGAACTGAAGAACTCAGAACTCAACATTAACTCATCTCAAGAATACTCAAATCTAATGATAGAATCCTAGATTACTCTTTTACTGATTTGAAAGTAGATGTAGGGCGTGAGGATGAACTAGTCCAACACTATGATAGCCTTACATACCTAAAAGAACGAAGTTCTTTGGCGAATTCAAAACAATTTAAAGAATGCTTGAACCCTAGCTTTTCTCCTCTTGGAACCTTTCTCTAATGTCTTGAAGGGTTAATGAACGTAAAAGAATTGATTAACACTTTCTAAGCCCCTAATTTGGTGTGAAATGACGTAGTTTAGGCTTAGAATAGGGTTAAAATGACGTAGTTTAAGTACCCAATGCATAAGGAGGAAAGACCAAAATGACCCCAACTTCTAAAACTGAAAAGGTGCCCAAAACGGCCAGTCTCATGAGCCGTTTAAGGCTTCACATGCCGTTTAATGCATCACGGCCCGTATAGTGGGTCGTCAAGTTGCCCTGCCTTAAGGGCTTCATTAAAACGGGCATAACATTTTGCTCCGGGCTCGAAATGAGGCAAACTTGGTGGCGATGGAAAGAGGACTCCAAGACCTTTATTTTGATAGATCATGGGCCACCTAATTCATTATGTGCTGAGTGATATTTTCATTTGAATTTGACCTAAGTAAAATCTCATATTGAAACTCAATCGGTAAGAAAGCTTTCAACTCAACTTTGTGCTAGGGGATTCTAGTGACCTTAATTCATATTCAAAATCATTCCCACAGTAAATAATTAACCTTAATACCTAATAACAATTAACAATCAGTCGGTATGATCTTATACTCAAATGAAGAATGGTTCGAGTCTTAACTTAGAAATTTTTGGGGTGTTACAATATCTCTCCCTTGAGATCATTCGTCCTCTAATGATGGTTAAACTGAGAATGGAAGGAAAATAAATTACTCTTACTATAGTTTTGACTTCTGAACTTGTCTACCAACATAGGCAGAAGAGATTTATACTGAGAGTTTTAAAACTGGACTCGAGCACACTTGGCATGAAGCTCATCTATGATTTCAAGATTATAGACCATGATATGAAACAAGGATATCTGGGCATGATGTAAGAATAGGACTATTATTCCTTAAGCAATACAACTGCTAGCTTTTAAGCCTAGCAATACCTCTAAACCATGCCCTCCTTTATGAATACCGCACCTCATTAGCTGCAACTCATAACTCCTACAAGGGTTTATGACTACTCTTACCAAGGTCTACATTAAATTGTCTACTCTTAATGTGCTAAAGCCTAATCTCTAAACAACAAGATGCTAAACATGAGATGTTTATACTAATCTAAACAATAAGATTCCGGTTTTATGCCTCTATAGGTAATCTCATCCCATGGATACTACTCCTTACCACTACATTCAACCAAATCTCGAGTCCTAGTCAAGAAGCATCTAATGCATCATGTATTCATCCACATGTAACAATACCATATTCAAGCCTAGTACTATAGCCAATCCATGGACTCCTACTAACCAACCCTTCTAAGAATTCATCCTCTTCCCGTCATCTCTATCAATTGAAATTTCACACATTACTATAAGGAACTAACTAACTACTCTCACATAGCTATTACTCATAGTAAAACTTCATTCATCCTTCCTCCACTTTTATAACTTAGATGAGGATAATATCCATAACTTCATGGAGTAAGATTGAGATCATTGGGCTAAAGTGTTTGAAACTGAGAATAGTGTGAATCTCTTTAAAGTGTATGAGCACAGGTTATGGACACAACTCTGATATCAGAAACATCAATAAGATATAGGGATGACTGAACTTTGAGGAATACACAATATTATGAATGGATCGATATACCACTTTAACTCTTTCTGATCATATTCTATCTTATTGTCAACACTAGACTTAATTTCTCATCTTATCATCTCCCCCTTAGGTCTGAACCTGATACTTTAAAGCTATAGATCTATTCCATCATCTTTAAACTGGTCCACATTCCATTTACTCTAATACTCAGGAAAGGCTTATCTCATGGCTACTGAACTCTCCATGTGCAAGTACTAGGGTTTCTTCTAAGACCTATTTCTAAGATGCTTCTCTTAACCTCTTCTCATTGGCTTATAAGGCCGCTTCATATAACTCTTAAGGGGAAAAATAATGCTTACATCAGCTATTCCACATTGACAACTCAAATATATTATCTAGGCACACATGAAAAATCATTAACTTAATTGGAACCTCGTCTGACTACATACAATCTCAGGTACACCTCTTAATGCTCTTGCTAATCTAATGACTTAGCCACACTCCCTTGCTCTCATCTAAGAGTCATAATACCACACTTTTACCACTCACACTTATTAAAAAGTAACACCTTAATTTCTTACCTAATTTTTTTCAAAACTATTAGATTAGATCTCGAACTAACATCATCAACCTTATGTTGCCATCCTTTTTATCACGACACTCATCTCAAATTCAAGCTTATTGTTTAGACCAAATATGGATATCAATATAATTGCTCACATACTATACTAACTGAAAATTACTAGATAAAATTAAGAAACACTCGCCTACTAAGACCTCATGACAAGTAGTCAATCTTTATCTCTCAGTCTACATACTTACAATTTACCATCACATTTCCTTTCTGTCACGACCCAATTTCTCAAGCCATGATGGCGCCTACAATCCACCGGTAGGCAAGCCAAACTCTATCCCGAAACTTAACAGTAATGGAACTAAGAGTGGAAACTAGTCCAAACCAAGCGGAAGCATACAAGAAGAACACATAAAAGAAGGCTGAAGCGAAACCAAACCAAAATGATATATACAAGACACCTCCAAAAATCTGGAATTCACATGTACAGAACTACTAACAAGAGTACAAGTCCCAAAAGTGGACCACCGAAACAACTATCTCGAAAACAAAAGACAAGCCAAAATATATATACAGGAGGAGACAGGTAATCCCAGAACACTATGTGCTCACCCTAGTCTACTGAAAGGACAGCTCCAGGCCCGATCTCAATGCTGATAACTGGTGCTCGGACCTGCATCACAAAAACAGATTCAGAGTGTAGCATGAGTACCAAAACAACAGGTACCCAGTAGGCATCATAGGCCGACTTAGAAAGAAAGGTAAAAACAGGCAGACAAGATAGAATAACAACAAACAGAAATAGAAAAGCGAAAAGTAAACTGAGTATAGTTAAGCTAAACCCAACTGGGCCTCCCATAAGACCCGCTGGGCACAGTCGTGCGCAAGTTGAAATAAAACCTGAATGGACCCCCATAAGCCTAACAAGTACACAGAAAGGCTAATCTATCGTAACGAAAGTAGATCCAACACCAGAAGCCGCAACACCCACGGGTCCTTGACCCAAAATGATAATACCTGGGACCCGTCCAATCGTCAGTCATGAGCTGGACATACCAGACTCTAACCGGGTAACGTCAGTCTAGAGCTGGAACAATACTTGGGCCCAGCCCAATCATCAGTCACGAGCTGGAAATACCGGACTCTAACTGGGTAACATCCGTCTTAGACCAGAAATTATATCTCTCGCTCTACGATCTAGAGCTGGAAATAAAGAACTCTAATCATGTAACGTCAGCCTCGGACTGGAGCTAATCAGTCTACGCTCAACAGTCTAGCACTGGAAATATCGATTCCAACTAGGTAACATCAACTGCGGGCTGGGACTAGTAGTCTACGCTCCACGGACTCGCACTGGGAATAACGGGCTGCAATCATATAACGTCAGCTACGGACCGGAGCTGGTAGCCTACCCCCGACAGCCTAGCACCGAAAATATCATATGGGAACCATGTAACATCAGCTGTGTACTGGAGCTAAAAACCTCAAACCAGATAAAGCCACTACGAAAAATACAACGCAAGGCTAAACATCACGGGCCGCATCCCCCACAAGAGTATCAAACGAAGGCTCCTAGCCTAACACAATCCAACCGTCAATCGGCTCAATGCAACATCTTTCGGCAGCATCCCACGATCTTAGAAATAGAGGGGAAAGAATCGGAAGATCCGAAAGCCATGAGATTGTCTAAACTAAGGCTCATGCTATCAGACTCAAGTCTGCTATACCAGTCTACAAGGATTTAGCTCATCCGAATCGACGTGGGATACATACTCAAGTCAACTAGGTACATAGGACTAAGGCAATACTACCTTAACCTATTCTAAGGCTGAAATCACAATAATCAACCAAACACGGAAAAAATCACCCGGATCCACTCATGCAACAACAATAACCCAAAACACAAATACCAACAATCCGAGTCAACAACCTAATCTACCGCATGATACTAGCCCAGAACTGCCCAACAGTCAATTCTAAAATAGGAAATAGGATAAGCAGGGGAACAATACTAGCTAACCACCCCAGATTCACACATATCAACCAGCATTTACACATTCAAGCTCAATCTAGAAAGAAGGGAAGTCGTAACCTACCAAAAGGCCGATAACAAGCGCTCCAAGTCACTCAACCGGAGATTTTCCCTTCCATACGGCCTCAGACTGCTGCCAAGCTATCAAAAATAGAATCAAAGCGTCAATACGGTCGTTTAGACACTAATATCAACAAATTCAGAGACAGATTAATTTTGAAGTCAAATCGGGCAAAGTGGGACCCGCTCCAGATTTTCTGAAATTGACTCCGTGAAAAGGTCCTAAATCCTTCCCTGAACTTGAATCCCAAAATAGACCGTCCATCAAGGCTCGGATCTACTCCTAACAGCCAACAACAACAAAATGCAAAACTTAACAAAAATAGGCCAAAAACCAACTTACCACTGAAATTCAAAAATTCGAGGACCACCCAATGCCAACAAACCCAAAACCAACGAAGCCAATGAGAATCTGAACGCCTGGGACTTCGAATCACAGAAAATCGATGCAAGATGAGGGAGATATGAGGTTTTGAAGCTCACCAACGAGTGAGCTTCAACTCATTAAATAGACACTGACAGGGCCCTCTTCTCCGCGAACGCGGAGGTGAGCCAATCAGTGCCCTGCGAACGCGGCCCCAAGCCCACGAACGTGGAGAACAAAATCTCCCCTCACCCAACAAACCTCCGCGAATGCAGAGAACCCTCCGCGAACGCAGAGCTCAGGGAACCACTCACTAGACAGACCTCCGCAACCACGGAGACCACTCCGCGAATGCGGACCATATCCAGCGAACGCGGACCCTATCCCGCAAACGCGGAGAGTAAATAAGTCTGAAGTTTTGATAGCTGCACCAGCTAAGTTTTGGACAATTCCAAAACTCTGACGGGGTGCTCGAGATTTGTTCGGAACCCCATGCACTCAAATGAAATATGCTACCCCCTCGAATTCGACGTTCCAGACTCAATGGCACAGTCGAAATTTCCATAAGAGGTCATTTCGACAAAAAATGTGTCCCACACCCAATGAGCCATTTTAGCCAACTTCTATCGGAGACCTTAAAATCAAATTGGAAGCTCTCGGTAATTCTCGAAAAGTCATTCTAGACCAAACTCGGCATTTCGGAACTAACCACGCTGTCAAAATTTCCATTCTAGTGTGTTTTCCAAGAATATTGACCGAAGTCAACCTTAAACCAAATTTCCAAGACTAAGGAGTAACTGGCCCTAAAATCACACCGAAAACCCCGGGACTCAGGCGAACCATGATTCTAGCCTAATTTGGCCGCTCTGAAGCTGATGGAACCATCAGAATTCTCTTCTGAGGTCGTTTACCTGAAGTTATGATCAAAATCAACTTTTCAAGGTTCAAAAGCTCCAAAACAGAAAAACAGACATAAAACCCAAATGAACGACCAGGCGACCGAACAGTCAGTGCCTGCAAGACATAAATGACTTGGGGTCGCTACAGGAACGCTCTAAATGACAGAAAGAAGGAATTAACACATAAATGAACTAGAGGGTCATTATAATATCCACTACTAAAAGGACTTTCGTCCGCGAAAGTAAGGATCAAGAAGTACCTGAGGGCTCAAATAAGCAGGGGAACTACTCTCACATCTCTCGCTCAATCTCCCAGGTAGCCTCCTCAATTCGACGATGCCTCCAACGGACCTTAACCACAGGAATGACTCTCGACCTTAGCTGCCTCACATCTCTGGCCAAAATAGCAACTGGTTCCTCAATATAGGTCAAGCGATCATCGAACTCGACAACATCATACTATCATACTGGAGCACATGAGACTCATCTGGGACATATCGGCGCAGCATCGAAACATGGAAAACTGGATGAACGGCTGAGAATGGTGGAGGTAAAGCCACCTCGCCAACTGCCCTAAAAATCTCAAAAGGCCCGATATACTTGGGGCTAAGCTTGCCCCGCCTCCAAAATCTCATCACTCTCTTCATGGGTGATACTCGAAGGAACACATTGTCACCCACAGCAAAACTCAATGGTCGACGCCTGCGGTCTGCATAACTCTGTTGTCTACTCTGAGTTATCCTGAACCTATCCTGAATCAACCTCACATGCTCCAAGGACTCCTGAAACAAATCTATGTCATGTGGCCTAGGCTCCGTAGACTCAAACCAACTGACTGGAGTACGACAATGCCTACCTAATAGGGCCTCAACCGGGGCCATCTGAATGCGGGAATAGTAGCTGTTGTTGTACGCAAACTCTGCCAAGGGCAAGAAATGGTCCCACTGACTCCCAAAATCTCTAACACAGGCCCGCAACATATCCTCAAGAACCTGGATAGTGCGTTCTGACTGGCCATCAGTCTACGGGTGAAATGTTGTGCTAAGATCCACACGGGTGCCCAACTCCTCCTGGAATGCTCTCCAAAAGCTGGAAGTGAACTGTGGGCCTCGGTCTGAGATGATAGAAACAGGTGCAACATGAAGATGGACTACCTCCCAGATGTAGATACGGGCTAACTTCTCAGCGTGGTAGGATGTATGAACAGGGATGAAAAGTGCTGACTTGGTCAATCGATCTATGATGACCCAGATACTGTCAACATCCCTAGGAGTTCGTGGCAACCAAACAATGTAGTCCATGGTGATACGCTCCCATTTCCACTCAGGAATGGGTAATCTCTGCAACTCTCCACCACGCCTCATATGCTCGGCCTTCACCTGGTGGCAACACAAACAATGTGACACATAGTCTAAGATGTCCCTCCTCATACCGCTCCACCAGTAATGCTGCCTCAAATCACGATACATCTTTGCTATGCCCGGATGAATAGAATATCTAGAATCATGAGCCTCGCTAAGGATCAGCTGGATCAAATCATCAACTCTGGGAACACACAATCGGCCAGCAAACCTCAAAACCCCATCTGAATCTAAGGAAGCCTGCCCGGCATCACCTGCCAACACTCTATCTTTGAGTGCTACCAAAGACTCATCCTCAAACTGACGGCTGTAGATCTGATCAAGCAGAGATAACTGAACCCCCACATATGCTAATACCCTGCTGGAATCTGAAACATCAAGTTTGATCATCTGATTGGCTAAGGACTGAATGTCTAAAGCCAAGGGTCGCTCTAAAATAGAAAGGAAGGCTAGACTACCAATACTCACTGCCTTCCGACTAAAGGCGTCTGCTACTACATTCTCCTTGCCCGGATGGTAGAGAATAAAGAGGTCATAGTCCTTCAGGAGCTCTATCCAACGGTGCTGCCTCAAATTAAGGTCCCTCTAAGTCATGATGTACTGAAGGCTCCTATGATCAGTGTAGATATCACAACGAACTCCATCCAGTTAATGCCTCCATATCTTAAGCGCAAAAACTACCGCCGCCAACTCCAAGTCATGAGTGGGGTAGTTGCGATCATGCAGCTTAAGCTGCCTTAACGCATAAGGAATAACCCGACCCTGCTGCATCAGAACACAACCCAAACCAATGTCAGATGCGTCACAATAGACCTTGAAGCCCTCGCCCTCAACTGGAAGAGTCAATATAGGAGCAGTGGTAAGCAACTTCAGAGAGCTCCTCTCACACTCCTCCGACCACAAAAAGGGAACATCCTGGTGAGTCAACCGAATCAAAGGCGCCACTAAAGTGGAGAAACCCTCAACAAAGCATTTGTAGTACCCTGCCAATCCGACGAAGCTTCAAATCTCAGTCACAGAAGTGGGCCTAGCCCAACTACGGATAGCCTCAATCTTCGCCGGATCCACCATAATGCCATCCTTGGACACCACATGCCCCAAGAATGCTACAGACTCAAGCCAAAACTCGCACTTTGAGAACTTGGCATAAAGCCGATGATCTCTCAAAGTCTGGAGCACTATCCTCAAATGTTGCTCATGCTCACAATGGCTCCGCGAGTATACCAAGATGTCCTCAATGAAGACTATGACGAAGGAATCTAAATACTGCCTGAACACCCGAGTCCTAAATGTTGTCTTAGGGATTGGTCATAAAGGCGGCAGGGGCATTGGTCAACCCAAAAGACATAACCAGGAACTCATAATGGCCATAGCGAGTCCTAAATGCTGTCTTAGGGATGTCCGTTGCTTTAATCCTCAGCTGAAGATAACCAGATCTCAAGTCGATCTTAGAAAACACGGCGGCACCCTGAAGCTAGTCGTATAGATCATCAATACGAGGCATAGGATAACAGTTCTTCACCGTCACCTTATTCAACTGCCTGTAATTGATACACATCCGCATGGTGCCGTCCTTCTTCTTCACAAGCAGGATTGGGGTACCCCAATGCGATGCACTAGATCTGATGAACCCTCTACTCAAGAGATCGTGAAGCTGATCCCTGAGCTCCCTGAGCTCTGCAGGTGCCATGTGGTACGATGGGATAGAAATGGAACGAGTACCCGGCTCCAAGTCTATGCCAAAGTCAATGTCCCAATCTGGGGGTAGGCCAGGAAGGTCGGCAGGAAACACATCTGCGAACTCTCGGACAACAGGCATTGAATCAACTATAGGGCCCTACTTACATCTCTAACATATGTCAAGTAAGCCTAGCATCCGCTATCCACCAGCCTTTGAGCCCAATTACTAGAAATCACCCCAACTGGTGTGCGACTACAAGAACCCTGCCACACCACCGGTGGAATACCAGGAATGGCTAAAGTCACGGTCTTGGCATAACAGTCAAAGATAGCCCGGTGAGGAGATAGCCAATCCATACCCAGAATTACATCAAAGTCTACCATACACAGTACAATAAGATCAACCAGAGTGTCCTACCCCCGAATGGTCGCCACACAAGACCTGCAAACCTGATCCACTACTAAAGAATCCACTACAGGGGTCGAAACACGCACTAGAAAAGATAAGGTCTCAGGACTCACTCCCAATCGAGGTACACAATAATCAGACACATATGAATAGGTAGAACCCGGATCAAATAAGGCTGAAGCGGACTGATGGCATAAAAGAACCGTACCTGTGATCACATCATAAAACACCTCGGTCTCTGCTCTGGTTAGAGCTGCATAAAAGTTGCCTTGGGTGCCTCTATCCCGTACATCCACTCTACTGCCTGACCTTCCCCGAGGACCTCCCCGAGAACCCTGTTGTTGACCTCCTCCTTTAGTTGGAGGTGCTACTGTCGAAACCGGTCTTGCTGCCTGAGGGGCTGGTAAAGCTGACCTAGATAAAGGGCACTCCCTGGCCCAATGACTGAGCTTCCCATAAGTGAAGTAGCCCTGAGAAGAGCTGCTAATCATTGGAGGCTGGCCATCCCGACCTGATGCTCCTGATTGAAACCCACCTCGACCCTGACTCGGACCGGCACTATAACCTCTCTAACAAGGATGATCACCCTCTGAGGTCTGCAACACTGCCTAAAATGGGAGACTGGACTTCCCTGGCTGGAACCCCTGATAACCTCGACCTCAGGTATCCCTCGACCTACGATGGGTCCCACTGAAGTTGTCATGTGATTTGGCCCTCTTACCGCTACCCCCGTGGGCCTCACGACGAAGATGCTTAATGGTACGGGCATTGTCTACCACCTCTAGAAATGAACAGCCCACACTGTCAACAAAGATTGAGACTCAATCCTCAGCTGCAGTCTCAACTCTCTAACAAAGCATCGGACCTGCTCCTCCTCTGTGGATAGAATCATTGTGGCATGATGGGACAACTCTAGAAATCTGGCCTCGTACTCAGACACTGTCATGGAGCCCTGCTCCAACCTCGATAACTCGAAATGAAGTCGATCCATGACGCTCTGAGGAATAAACCTGGCCACAAAAGCCTCGAAAAACTTCTCCCACGATATTGGTGGTACTCCGGCTGGCCCGGTCCCAATGAACGAATGCCACCACTGTCTGGCTGGTCCGTTTAGCTGATAAGCAATGAAGTCAGCTCCTCTGGACTCCACTAAACCCAAGGTTTGCAACCTCTCATGGCAAGTAGTCAGGAACTCGTGGGCATTCTCCCCCACAGCCCCAGAGAACCTCGGCGATGATATTCTAAGAAACACCCCGAGCATCTTCTGCTCCCGTAGAAGCATAACCCAGTCCAACGGGTCCAGCTGAACCACGGCTGGTGCTGGCGGCTGAAGAACCTTTGTTGCCACTACTGTAGGCTGGTCTTGTTGTGCCTGATTCGACTTTGGGACTAGTGCTGGGGCCGGATGCTGCTTCTGCATACTCCCGATAGCAGCTAGAATCTGGGCAAGCATGCCCTGAAGATCAGCTAGTGCTGGTGGTGGCTGGGTTGGTCCCGGCACCACCAGCTGAGGAGGAATCTGCTCTGCTCGAGGCTCCGACTCCGGTTTCGGAGTCCTCTCTCTCTCTCGGTCTGGTGCCGCAGCACCACGTCGACCTCCTCTGCGTGTACGAGCCATCCATGTATCAGAACGGAACAAGTGAGATTTTAAGAAACCAACTGGACATCAACGCACGAAAAGGGTACAAAGTAAGAAAACATCCTAAGGGCATCCTGTAGCCTCCTGAAGATAAGTCACAGACGTCTCTGCACCGATCCACAAGACTTTACTAGATGTTAGTTCAGTACAAGTGAGACAAACGAACCTAGGCTCTGATACCAATTTGTCATGACCCGATTTCTCAAGTCTTGATAGCTCCTATAACCCACCGATAGGCAAGCCAAATTCTATCTCGGAACTTAATAGTAATGGGACTAAGAGTGGAAACTAGTCCAAACCAAGCAAAAGCGTACAACAAGAACACATAAAAGAAGGCTGAAGCGAAACCACATCAAAATGATATATACAAGACACCTCCCAAAATCTGGAAGTCACATGTACAGAAATACTAACAAGAGTACAAGTCCCGAAAGTGGTCCACCGAAACAACTGTCTCGAAAATAAAAGACAAGCCAAAATATATAAATAGAAAGAGACAGGTAATCCCAAAACGCCATGTGCTCACCCTAGTCTCCTGAAAGGACAGCTCCAGGCCCGATCTCAATGCTGATAATTGGTGCTCGGACCTGCATCACGAAAACAAATGCAGAGTATAGCATGAGTACCAAAACAATAGGTACCCAGTAGGCATCATAGGCCGACTGAGCAGGAAAGGTAAAAATAGGCCGACAAGATAGAATCAACAACAACAGAGGTCAACAGAACGCAAACAGAAAAGCGAAAAGTAAACTGAGTATAGCTAAGCTAAACCCAGCTGGGCCCCCCATAAGACCCGCTGGGCACATTCGTGCACATGTTGAAATAAAACCCGAACGGACCCCCATAAGCCCGACAGGTACACAGAAGGGCTAATCTATAGTAACGAAAGAAGATCCAACACAAGAAGGCACAACACCCATGGGTCCCGGACTCTAACCGGGTAACGTCAGTCTCTAGCTTGGAACAATACCTGGGCCCAACCCAATCATCAGTCACGAGCTGAAAATACCAGACTCTAATCGGGGAACGTTAGTCTCGAGCTAGAATAATACCTGGGCCCAGCCCAATCATCAGTCATGAGCTGGAAATACCGGACTCTAACCGGGTAACGTCAGTCTCGGACCGAAAATAATACCTCTCGCTCTACGGTCTCAACCTGGAAATAACAGACTCTAATCGTGTAACGTCAGCCTCGGACTAGAGCTGATCAGTCTACGCTCAACAGTCTAGCACTGGAAATATCGGTACCAACTGGGTAATGTCAACTGTGTGCTGGGACTAGTAGTCTATGCTACACGGACTCACACTGAGAATAATGGGCTGCAATGGTATAACGTCAGCTACGGACCAGAGCTGCTAGCCTACCCCCGACAGCCTAGCGCCAGAAATACCAGATGGGAACCGTGTAACATCAGCTGCGTACTGGAGCTAACAACCTCAAACCAGATAAAGCCACTATGAACAATACAACACAAGGCTAAACATCACGGACCGCCGCCTCCACAAGAGTATCAAACGAAGGCTCCCAGCCTAACATAATCCAACCGTCAATCGGCTCAATGCAACCTCTTCCAGCAGCATCCCACGATCTCATAAATAAAGGGGAAAGAATAGGAAGATCCGAAAGCCACGAGATCGCCTAAACTAAGGCTCATGCTATCAGACCCAAGTCTGTTATACCAGTCTACAAGGATCTAGTTCATCCGAATCAACGTCGGATACATACTCAAGTCAACCAGGTACATAGGAATAAGGCAATACTACCTTAAACTATTCTAAGGCTGAAATCACAATAATCAACCAAACACGAAAGAAAATCACCCGGACCTACTGATGCAACAATAGATAACCACCCAATAGATAACCCAAAACACAAATACCAACAATCTGAGTCAACAACCCAATCTACCGCATGATATTAGCCCAGAACAGCCCAACAGTCAATTCTAAAATAGGAAATAGGATAAGCAGGGGAACAATACTAGCTAACCACCCCAGATTCACACATATCAACCAACATTTACACATTCAAGTTCAATCTAGAAAGAAGGGAAGCCGTAACCTACCAAAAAGCCGATGACAAGCGCTCCAAGTCACTCAACTGGAGATTTTCCCTTTCGTACAGCCTCAGACTCTGCCAAGCTATGAAAAAGAATCACAGCATCAATACGGTCGTTTAGACACTAACATCAATAAATTCAGAGACAGATAAATTTTGGAGTCAAATCGGGCAAAGTGGGACCCGCTCTGGATTTTCTGGAATTGACTCCATGAAAAGGTCTTAAATCCTTCCCTAAATTTGATTCCCAAAACGGACCGCCCATCAAGGCTCGGATCTACTCCTAACAGCCAACAACAACAAAATGCAAAACTTAACAAAAATAGGCCAAAAACCAACTTACCACTCGAATTCATGGAATTCGAGGACCACCCAATGCCAACCAACCTAAAACCCACAAAGCCAACAAGAATCTGAACGCCTGGGACTTCAAATCGCTGAAAATCGATGCAAGATGAGGTAGATATGAGGTTTTGAAGCTCTCCAACGAGTGAGCTTCGACCTCATTAAATAGAAACTATCAAGCCCCTCTTCTTCGCGAACGCGGTCAACGCTCCGCGGACGCGGAGTTGAGCCAATCAATGTCCTGCGAGTGCGGCCCAAGTCCCACAAACACGGAGAACAAAATCTCCCCTCACCCAACAGACTTCCGTGAACGCGGAGCTCAGGGAACCACTCACTACACAGACCTCCGCGAACACAGAGTAGACTCTCCCACACCTCCGCGAACGCGGAGCGTATCCCGCGAACGCGGAGCGTATCCCGCGAACGCGGAGCGTATCCCGCGAACGCGGAGCGTATCCCGCGAACGCGAAGAGTAAATGAGTCTGCAGTTTTGACAGCTGAACCAGCTAAGTTTTGGACAATTCCAAAACTCTGACTGGGTGCTCGGGATTCGTTCGGAACCCCGTGCACGCAAAAAAATATGCTACTCCCTCGAATTCGACGTTTCGGACTCAATGGCACAGTCGAAATTTCCATACGAGGTTGTTTCGACAAAAGGTGGGTCTCACACCCAATGAGCCATTTTAGCCAACTTTTACCAAAGGCCTCAAAATCATATCAGAAGCTTCCGGTAATTCTCAAAAGGTCGTTCTAGACCAAACTCAGCATTCCAGAACTAACCGCGCTGTCAAAATTTCCATCTGAGTGCGTTTTCCAAGAATGTTGACCGAAGTCAACCTTAAACCAAATTTCCAAGACTAAGGAGCTAACTGGCCCTAAAATCACACCGAAAATCTCGGGACTCAGGCGAACCATGCTCTTGCCTAATTTGGTCGCTCCGGAGCTGATGCAACCGTCAGAATTCTCATCTGAGGTGGTTTACTTGAAGTTATGATCGAAATCAACTTTTTAAGGTTCAAAAGCTCCAAAACAGAAAATAGGCATAAAACCCAAACGAACGACCAGGGGACCAAACAGTCAGTGCCAACAAGTCATAAATGATTTGGGGTCACTATAGGAACTCTCTAAATGACAGAAAGAAGGCATTAACATAGGAATGACCTGGAGGGTCATTACACTTTCTCAACTTAAGTACTATTACCCATTCACTGTACATCATTGCCAAATTAGTTCTATAACCCTCTAAACATCATGGCTCCCCAAAAAAAATCATAAGCCTAACTTAGATCTATCACCTCATAAATACTCTGCTCTTTTATTCAACACCTATACTTGGCCTTCACTAACACAATGTTACATTAACATAAACTCCCCTCTGGTTAAAGTATACTCTAACTCATCCATACTAGTAACTCTTACTCTACATTCTATCATAAAATCTACACAAACTCATCACTTCTTAGTCTACCCATAAGGGAAAACTCCCCATTAATAACTTACTGGGTGCATGACTACAACAACATAATTTGCCTCATCACTATTTCCCTTTCTTAGATTACTATACCTCTACATGCATTCTTCTAACTTTGGGCACTTCTACTACTACTGGCTCATAACATCGTAACTCATACTATCTTTTCGGGTGAAAATACTACCCAAGCTCTAAAACACACTTCCTCATAAGGGTCTCAACTGAAACAAGGTTTAGAGAAGAGAGTCTGAGAGTACATCTCGCTTTTAGCTTGAACACACAATTCATATGAATAAAAGTACATTCTTTCGAATCCAAACACTTAAGCTTACTCACGGAGATCTCTCAAGACCCTCTGCAGTCTCTGGAATTTCGGAAGACTTTACGTGAGAATAACTCATTGATAAGGATCTGGGCTTTGCTATTTCAAACCACCTTAAGTATGAGGGATAGTCGAATGGATTTTAGAAATGCACCAGTTTGAATAAGTTCCTTATGGCACTGTTCTATTGCACGATTTAGAGTATGAAAGAAGGAAAACTTTTCTTATATGTCTATAGTCCCTCATTTATAGAAGTGGGGCCCTCACAACATAAATAAGATGCTAATGACACGGCTTCATAGACACCCTATGACACTTGAACTCTGTGCTCTTATACCAAGTTTTTCATTCCTCGAGCCTACACCCTGGACGTGGCCGGCACTCGAGAACCATTGCTGGTCCCCAAGTGAACCCTTGGCCTGGCTGACTACTTAGCAGAAGACTTACTCAAGCGATAAAAAGCTTTAAAATAGAATTTTTCAACATTTAAACTCTAAGTAAAAAACTCAACTCAAACTGTTTGTAAAATACTCAATAACATAAGTATTATAGTTTGCAAAAACATCTCAAGAAAAATTAAATACTGAAATACTCCTCAACTCTATCTATCTATAAAGCCTGTAACATTAAGATAGGTGTCGGGACAAGACCCACGACACCTCAATCAACTAATAATAGAAATAAAAGTGGGGTCCTCCGGAATGCAAGGAGGCTCACCAAAGCTAACTGGAAGTGCTAAGTGATCTCAACGAAGCGCCTGTTGATGATCCTAAAAACCTGTTTCTGCATCATAAAAAAATGCAGGTCAAATGACGTCAGTACATGGAATGTACGAGTATGTAATATAGCCAAAGCGAAATAACTAAATGAAAGGACTGCAATAGATAAAATGTAATCAAGCTGGATATAAAGAAATAAAGGAATTAAATCATTTAAAACTTTTCAAAATACTTACTCATCTTTGAACTCAACATAAAAAGTGATATATGAAAATACACTTTACTCTATTTGAGAGATTCTCTAACCGACAACCATCACTATAAGCTACGTGATGATACAGCGTCTCGCCCATGCTGCCATAAGTGTCCTATACCGTGTCGGGATATAGAACCTCTCAACTAAGTGGATCTACTAAGCTATAAGGATTCATCTAAAAAGTATGATTTGGTACCCATGTTGGCAAGACATGGTTTATGGGGGTTGTGAGTTGTTTGAACTCTCCCCCATATCGGTGCTCAATACTACTTCCAATAATATATACTCTTGCTCAAATGTATAAAACATACTCTTTCTCTGGTTTGA
This sequence comes from Solanum appendiculatum, assembly GCA_018342035.1. Taxonomy (NCBI): domain Eukaryota; kingdom Viridiplantae; phylum Streptophyta; class Magnoliopsida; order Solanales; family Solanaceae; genus Solanum; species Solanum appendiculatum. The sequence goes on along the minus strand of JAGDQO010001343.1, from coordinate 556,864 downwards.
GGTAATTACTCAAACCATCCTCTTAAAAGAGGTAACTGCTCTGTACTCAATCTTTCTGAAAACTCTTTTACTTCTCTGAAACTCTACTTTACTTTCTCAAAACAAATAGTTTAAAATTATTGTTTATTGTGATCTGATCATTGATGAATCGGGAAGTCATACTGCATAAATATTGATGGCATATCTAGATGTCATACTGCTTACACACTGATGGCATACTCGACTGCCATACTAATCATGAATCATAGTTCTCTTCTTAATGTAACAAATGATACGTTTGGGACTACTTAGTTCCATTATACTCTTTCTCAAACTCCTCTTTACTTTCTCAAAAACCCAGTTTAAAGCAAAAATATTGGCTTTAAAAGATTCTCAAAAGTTATAACTCAAAATAGGCTTCATGCTGAAATAATAGACATGAACAACTCAACTCAAGGATCACAATGCGTAACATATAGCAATTCAATAATTAGGAATATAATTTTAAGAAGAATCAGGAATTGAAGAGCTCAGAACTCAATATCAACTCATCTCAAGAATACTCAAATCTAAGGATAGAACCCTAGATTACTCTTTTACTAATTTGAAAGTAGATGTAGAGCGTGAGAACGAACTAGTCCAACACTATGATAGCCTTAAATACCTGGAAGAACGAAGTTCTTTGGCGAATTCGAAGAAATTTGAAGAACACTTGAACCCTAGCTTTTCTCCTCTTGTAACCTTGCTCTAATGTCTTGAAGGATTAATGAACATAAAAGAATTGATTAACACTTTCTAAGCCCTTAATTTGGTGTTAAACGACGTAGTTTAGGCTTAGAATAGGGTTAAAACAGCGCAGTTTAAGTACCCAATGCACAGGGGGGATAGACCAAAATGACCCCAACTTTTAAAACTGAAAAGGTGCCCAAAACGGCCAGTCTCACAAGTCGTTTAAAGCTTCACGGGCCGTTTAATGCATCACAGCCCGTATAGTGGGTCATCAAGTTGCCCTGCCCTAAGGGCTTCATTAAAACGGGCATAACATTTTGCTCCGGGCTCGAAATGAGGCAAACTTGGTAGCGATGAAAAGAGGACTCCAAGACCTTTATTTTGATAGATCATGGGCCACCTAATTCATTATGTGCTGAGTGATATTTTCATTTGAATTTGACCCAAGTAAAATCTCATATTGAAACTCAATCGGTAAGAAAGCTTTCAACTCAACTTTGTGCTAGGGGATTCTAGTGACCTTAATTCATATCTAAAATCATTTCCACACTAAAGAATTGACCTTAACACCTAAGAATAATTAAGAATCATTCGGTACGACCATATACTCAAATGAAGAATGGTTCGAGTCTTAACTTAGAATTTTTCAGGGTGTTACAACTACTTTTTCCCCACCAGCACCAGCACCGCCAGCATCACCATCACCAACCCCAACACCAACACCAATATTAACACCAACCCTTACAGCTGCATAAACCATATCCTCATTAAAAACATGAAATTCACCATCATCAACTCTTGCCCTTTTGATAGTTGTTGCTCCATCCAATTCCCTTTTAACTCTAACGACTATAGGATCAAATCGAGTTTCAACAATCCCTAGAGTAATCAAGAATGGCATTTGTAACTCATTTTCTATTGGGACAAGCCCGGGATGAACAACCTATGATAGAAAAATATGAGTCATTTGTAGGAACATACTATAAATCTGTAGCAACAGATAGGACATATGTTGCAACAAAAGATTCATATATAACAACAAATAGGACATATGTTGCAACAGAAGAATAATATATTGCAACAGATAGGCCATATGTTGCAACATAAGAATCATATATAGAAATAGATAGGACATACGTTGCACCAGAAGAATCATATAAAGAAACAACTAGGATATATATTGTAACAGAGGCTATATATAGAACATATGTTGTAACACAGGGGTCATCTGTAGCAACAGATAAGACATATGTTGCAACAGAAGATTCATATATAGCAACAGATAGGACATATGTTGCAACAGAAGAATAATATATAGCAACAGATAGGACATATGTTGCAACAGAAGAATCATAAAAAGCAACAGCTAGGATATATGTTGCAACAGAAGAATCATATAAAGCAACAGCTAGGATATATGTTGCAACAGAAAAATCATATAAAGCAACAGCTAGAATATATGTTGAACAAAGGCTATATATAGGACATATGTTGTAACACATTAGTCATCTGTAGCAATAGATAGGACATATGTTGCAATATAAGAATCATATATAGCAACAGATAGGCAATATGTTGCAACATAAGAATCATATTAGCAACATATAGTACATATGTTGCAACAGAAGAATCATATAAAGCAGCAGATAGGCCATAAGTTGAAAAATAAGAATTAACTTACAGCATCATCAGGAGGGTTAAAAAGATTTGGAGGATTCTTGACATTTTTTGAAGTTAACCATTTCAAGATCCTTGGAGTTGAAACCTCTCCTTTGGCCGGTACTTGTTTCCTCAAATGAGGAATGACTTCAAATTTCCAAGCCTATAAAAAAAGATGTCAAATGTTGAATAATTCAATAAAATATTAAATATATTAAGAAAATCTATGTTTACCATGAAAGCCCATGGAAAGCCAAATAAGTTATTGGTCTTTGGAGATAATAAAGCCAACAAATATTTCACAGTCAATTCGTAGCTATCATGACTCCAAGGATAGTTGTTGAAAGCCTCAATATCCTCTGAGAACTTCACCCAACTAAGGGGTATGTTGTTGTTGACATCTTTGGTCATAAGTACATTATGTACAAACCAAAATAAGCACAATGACTCCTTGTGCTTCTTTGAAACCTCCTTGTCATTCAACAAAGTTATCAATCTGGGATTTTTGAAGCTTGGGCCAACAAGAGACACCAAGTTATGCTCCTCAATTGACTGTTCATTACTTGTTTGCTTATCTTCTCCTTTCTTTCGTCTGCGGGATTATTTTTTGGTTGTATAAACAGGAATGGGCTGGGAAGGAGAATGACATTTTAAACCTGTAACTATGGCAAACTCCTTTATGCCAAAGAAAAGTGACATGCCACAATAATTAATCAAAACCTCATCTTTCTTTTTATTATTCTGAAACATAAACCTTTTTTTTAGAAGTTCATAGACAATATTCATTTGAAAACGTGGGTTGTTATTCAGAGGCAAATCAAGAAATTTCCCTAAATAACTATTCGTAAAAAATTCTTCCATATCATTCTCCTGGAGTATTTTCCAGAAGGACTCGAAAGATTTTCTCATGGCTGACCTGATAATGCTATCACCATTAGCATTAAGCTGTAAATGCACAGGGAAAATGTGTGCATTGATAGTTTTGACAACATCTTCTTCCTCAACTTCATTTTTTTCTTCTTCTTCTTTCTCAACTTCAATTTTTTCTAGTCTGTGTTGCTCATCCTCACTTTTTTCTCCTCTTTCTTCCTCAGGTTCATTTTTATCTTGACTTTTTTCATCATCATCAATTTTTTCTTGTCCTTTTTCCTCAACTTCATTTTTATTTTGTATGTCTTTCTCATCCTCAATTTTATCTGGTCTTTCTTCATCATCCTCAACTTTTTCTTGTCCCTCATGGAGAATATCATGTCTTCTTCAGAAACTCCTACTTCTACTTCGGAAGAAAGTTCTGATTCTACTTGAGAAGAAGAAACTCCTGCTTCTACTTGAGCATGAACTGCTTCAGATGCAAGCTCTTCTAGAAGATAGGAACTGAAATTTTCCTTCTTCTTCCTACCAGTTGTTTTACTCCTAGGTTTCTTCTTGATCTTGGTCTAAGTTTCACTTGTTTCATTTGTTAATACAATTTTTCTTTTGACGGGAGGCATTATATTTGTATCTGCAAAAATGGATAGAAAAAAAAACTTTATCGCTACCTTAAAAATTTGTCAACAATCAACCATATCAACAACAAAATCAAATATTTCTTAACAAAAATAACAACAACAACAACACAACAATACAGCACCTCTCACAAAACAAAATCCCAAATAAAATTCAATACCAATCAACCACACAACCAATCCTAAACCCTAACCACTACAAATTAAAGCTTTTTGAAACCAGATAACAACCAACCAAACACTAACTAACCAAATAGCCTACAAACAAACAAGTGATTAACCACTAAAAACGTCCTGATTTAATACCAACAAATATTTCAAAACCCTAAATTAGTTTTACCTGAGAAGATATCGATGATAAATTAGGAATGAGCGGCAATGACGATGCAATGAAACTATTGTAGACAAAGAGAAACTGCAACAGATTATAATTATGTTGTAAAAAATATCGCAACAGCAAGTGTATCTGTGGAGAAATAATGGAGAAACAAGAGAGAGAGAGAGAGAGAGGGACAAAGAAGAAAGATGAAATGAAAAGTAAATTAAATTTCGAATATGAAACGTCCTTTTATAGAGGAGAGAGATAAAAATGACCGTTGTTTCATCTTTTTCAAATTTTTTTGAATTTTGACAACATAATGTTGCAACATATGTCAATTCTAGTTCTGCCAACACAAGTGACATATGTTACCACATATCACCTTTCTGTTGGGGCATATGCAGATAATTGTGTGATGTTTTTATAACATGGGCTTTATATGTTGCCACAGATACCATACAACATAATTGACATTTGTTCCTACAAAAATAATACAATAATAACCATTAATATATCAGCCAAAAGGAATACTTCACCAATTGTTTTTTACAACTTATCAACAAAAAGGTAATTCAAATTGATATACATAACCATGAAAACTAAATCTAATCAATGTTGGTAACCATAACATCATCTAGAGATATAATTTTTGATTTTTCAGGTTTGAACCTCCGTGGATCCTCATTATTACTAACATAGCCACTCCGAGCCTTTATAATCTCATAATTTCATAGGAGTGAAGCATATCTCATGCGAAGGGATTGAGCAACCATTCCAGAAGATGGTACTTGTAGTTCATCACTCAAAAATTCAGCGTACGCAACAACAAATAGTCCACAGTCTCTGCATGGTGTATCATCTATAAAAAAATTAATAAACTAAAAACATTACATTTTTAAATGGTAAAACAATACGTACAGACTATTGCTTGCATGTTGGGTAATATCAGCAATGTATTCGACTTCGAATGGCTGAGATTTGTTCTTGTCCTTGTAAAATTCAACAACTAACCAGTCGGTTCGCTCTTTTTGTTCAAAAAACCCACTGTATTCAAGGTACTTTGGCAATAGTGTAGACAACTTTTGGATCTCACAAGATAATTTTCTATTTTTCCTCGATGAGGACATCGAATCATACACCTTTATGCACCGCTCCTTCAATACAATGACAGTCATGACCCAATGAAACTCTCCATTACAATTTACATGGACATAAACCTCATCTGTGAGGTGCCAAGGCAGTCCAGGTAGTATGCTAAAACCTTTGATCATGTTAACGACTTTATCATCATTATCAGGAACAACATTGGCATTGTCAATGTATGTTTTAAAAAAACAATTAGTAGTGGTGTATCTATATTTTAAATTACTTTGTTGTTGCTTCGACTTCTTCCGCAAATAGTAAAAAATGACATCCACATGCTGCACAGATGCATCAACAACAATATATGTATCAATTAATTTGTGTGTATGTATCAGTAGGTGTTAATCAAAAGATATGATAAGTGGACATGGTTATACCTCATCAGTCCAACACTTGTTGGGTTGGGACATTACGTAGAACGAGTTCGTCGTCCTCGGGAACGCAATTACAAAATCAAGTTGTTTGAATCCAAGTTTCGAGTAGTTAACTAAGTAGTGTCCATCCTTGTCTTTTCTGTAAGTGTATAACATTAAAAATAATTATTTAGTAAACATCAAGAAATATTAATAATACTTGACTGACTTTACTTTTTTGCATGATGCTTTTAAAGACCTCATTTATCCATTGCGAGAAGGATGACATTAGTTGAGTTGAACCCTCGCCGGAAATGTTAAAACCTTCAAATGGATATTGTTGCTGCACATCACAACTGACGACATTCTCCTTGCCTTTTGTTGTTGAGCAAGATAGTGATAGTGGAGCAGTAGTGATTGATTTTTTCAACCTCCTAACCTTCAAAGGCTATGAAATCTTCTTGGATGTATGGACATCAATATTAGATGTCAACTCCTTAATAGTATTATTCAATTCTTTAACACGACTAAGAAAAAAATGATATTGCTGCTCACATCCTTCGCATCAACAGGAAGAGCATTTGATGTTAGAAGAGGAAGTAGCAGCAGCAAAAGATTGAGTTGTTGCCACAGATGAACCTTCTTGTGACATTTTATCTACAAGATAAATGAGAGAGGTTACAACTAATTATAAAAAATAGGGGGTATCAATTTATACTTCTATTGTCACAGATGAACCTTATATTGCAACACATGAGTAACGTGTTACTACAGATGACCATTCTGTTAGTGTAACATATAGGTGTTTTATTGCAACATATGACAACTATGTTGCAATTTGTACCAACAAATCACTCGTATGTTGAAACATATGACACTTCTTTCAACAAATTAATTTTATGTTGGACAACTGAACAAATTATATTTCTACCAAAATATCAACAAAATGTTCACAAAAAAAAAAAAAAAACCCAACAAAAAACGACTTTTCACTGAACAACAACACATTACATTTTCTAAAAGTTAAGGTTTTTTGGATTTCTCCGTTTGTGATTCATAAACAAGAAATAAGAGGTCCATTATTCAATTTTTAGATCTATAGAACAATTTCTTGTTCATTAACCCAACGATTTCTAAAAAAATTTCAAAAAAACGACTTACCCATTTTAAGAAAAGTCACAGTCGAAGATGATGTTAAGCTTCAAAAAGATTGACGACCGGAGATGAGGAGGAAGAGAATGAGAAGCTTAAGCTGTTGATGATTGGATTTTCCAAGGGGAAGAAGAAGATGGAAAGAACGTTGGAGAGAAGAGAGAAGTTTGAATTATTTTTTTTAATGATTAGGTTAGATTTAAAATAGTTTTAAAAAATGAGATATTTTTTGTATTTTATAAAAGATTAAGAAGTTTTGAAAATATTAATTTGGTCCCAAATTAACTTCATTACATTTTTAAGTGAGTTTGACCCTTTCTTGATCAAAGAGTCACCAAAAACAAAACCAACACTTATTTGACACCTTTTATTCAATTTTCTCTACACACTATACAAAGGCTGCTGAATTCAAAGTTTAAGAGTACCAAAGAGAATATTTACAGAAAAATATTTGCACTGTACCATGCTAGTTCTCCATAAGAAAATTAGAATATGACACAGATCATTACCTACAATGGATATTTTAAAGCTGAAAGCCCAACTCTATAAATTCCCTTCTTCACAATTTGCCCAGTACAAAACAAGGACCTTGCACTACCCCAAAAAGCAGTGGGCAACAACCCACATAAGACTAGTACAAATACAAAAACCCTCCATTGGCATAAACCAAATATTAGGCATGATCAAGTCTTTTCCAAGCATTCACACAAGTCATGATTTACGCACACGATCACGCCAAGAACCTTGTTGCATTGCCAGTGCCTATATTCATATAATACAAGAATGATTAGGTAGAGTGGAACGAAAAATGAAGATAAAAGGGTGAAAACCTAATCATGGTATTCTAATAATTAGCAAAAAATTTACTATGACAAGATTTAAGATATCACCTGCCCACTGATGAGACTTGTAGCAGGGGCAATTTCAGATATATCCTTTTTGCCACTATCCTCTTCTGCTTCATCATCTGTTTCAGTGGTAGGTGGAAGTGGCAAAAGTGAGGGAGCTCCAAAAATAGCCTCATCATGAGCAGCCTTAATTTGTTCCTCCCTCCTAGTCTTCGTATCAACAAAAAAAATTAACAGCACAAACATTCGTTCACGCTATATGGCATGATCAGAGCCCATTTGCAACAACGCAGTTATGAGAAGGAAATGATACAAAGAAAATGAGGTGTACCTCCACCGTAGAAAACCGAAAGCTTTTACCAATGTGGTTGACTAAAGCACCATCATCTTCTACAGCTAAAGCAATCAACAATGTACCAGTGTCAGCAAATAAAGGAACTTTTCTGTCTACAAAAATATTGATATAAGCAAGAACGAAGGTGCCCCATCTGGGGAGGAGCTACGTGGAGCTCAGGGGAACCCCCTTCATCAAAAAATTACATTGTATACGTAAGGTCAAATTCTGATTTTATGAATATATATATATATATAAAAGATTCATATATTATCATGAATCCCCTAAAGACAAGCTTAACTCAGTGGCTAAGAGAGTTCAAATTTTGTCTCAACGCTCTAGGTTCGAGTCCCACAAAGTGCACTATTCTCCCCCTTCTTTTTGCTTTGGAAAGTCCCATAGGCTAAGATGGGCTCAACTTTTGAGCTCAGAATACCAACCCAGTGAAAAAGCCTCATTGTTTTTGGGCGCAATCTGAAACTTTATTTTTTTTCTTTTAATTATTTTCTCATTGTTTTTGGGCTCAATGTGAAGCTATATTCTTTTTTTTCCTTTTTTTTTTTTTTCCTCTTCTATGTTATTTCTTCTTCTCAATTAGGCTTTGTTTAAATTTAGTAGGTATTTTTGTATTTTATTCTTCTTACTTCTATTGCTCACTTTGTTTCTACATAACTCTCGTTTCATGTACTGACTCGAAGAAACTCTTTAAAAAACAATGAACTACTATTAAACTTAAAATTGAGTTAGACAAAAATTTATATAAAATAAGGTAAATTTAATTTAATCAAATGAAGAAATTTAAAAGTCGTGAATATCCTTTTAACAATATCTATTTAATTTCATAGTATTTATTTCTTATTTTTTCCAATTCTATTATAAAGAGATGGAAACCAAACGAAAAGTTATTTGAGTTATTCATCATTTTCTTGTTTTACCAATGACTAATCTAGAAAATATAATTATGAGTTAAAAAATCGACTATGTCATTTATTTATCTTCTGAATATGCATTATGATATTAGTAACTCAATCCTTACACCTTTGTAAAGAAGCTTAGTGATTTTCAAAGTAACATGATTGAATGGACACTAATTCAGAATTTAAAGAAAGTTCAATCTAAAGTAAAATATGGCAAAATAAAAGAAAAAAAACATAAGATTCTAAAAGGCCCGATGGAGCAGGATAAAAGTAGGAAGAAGCTAATCACGACATGACTTGACAATGCATCCCTTCCATGTCTCGCTCCATTTTTCATATTACAATTTTCACATATTTGCTTCTTTATTTATGTTTTGAACCCCCTTCACCGAGATCATGGCTCCGCCTTTGTGCCTCATGAGAAACAAATAAAAATATCATTATGCCCCAGTAAGAAAGTCACCTTAGTTTCATGCAAACATCACTCATATGTAATGGTTGTAATAAAACAGCTTTGCTATAACAAACCAGACTGATCATCCACATCTCCACAAGACTAATAATGTATAAATTATAGTACATTTGTTTTATTTGCACTGAAAAACCTCATCCAACTTAAGATTGTTTCCTTGAGATATGAATATTTCATTAAATGAACCAATCCTTCAAACAAAAGCTACGTAACCTAAATTTTGTTTTAGCTTGCATCTTATATGCACATTGACCATTAGTGTATTGGAAATTCTGCATCCTATGAAATCATCATTACGTTGAGGATTTCTAGCAGGCTACAAACAGCCATACAAGTCGGTATGTGCATAACTCACAAATTCACCACTAGTTCGGAAATAAAGGAAGAATATTGAAGTCCATCCTTTTAACTAGAGCAGCGCAAGACACCTGGAGAATCTGATTTTGGTTATATGGTTCATCCTATTACCATATTAATAAGGTAAAAATGCTTAAAAGCTATTTTTACCTGTTTTTAAGCCCATCCAAACACCCTCTAGCACTGCCTGATTGCAACAACAAGAAGAATCCTACTAGAAGTGATAAGGAAAAGGATTCAATTTGACAATATTCATATGTAAGCTATTAATAGCATAGCTAACCTTCAATCTCGTTGTCATCCAAAGGGGCATCCTTGTCGAAGTCAAAACGCTCCCATCCAGAGCCCATGCTTTTTGTTTCATCTTTTCGAGCTATCAAAAGGAAACGAAAGAAAACAGCGGGCTAATTATATCCATACTCATATTAAGTGATAAGCTACCACCTCTTCCAGCTTTTTTATGAGCTTGTAAGATAACTAATATGAAACAAAAATGTAGAAAAGCGGAGCAAAAACTAAGGAAAAGGCTACTTCACGTAAATCAATAAGCAACAATATGATCTATGAAATTAGTTCTAGGGCCTAACTCACTCCCCAAAAGCTAGCTCAAAGGGAGGAGGATTGCCCAAGCCTTATAAGGAGTCCACCCATCTCATTAACCACCAATGTGGGACTTTTGTCATTCTTAAACAACCCACCTCATGCCCAGTGCTTAGCATTTGGTGCGTGGGTAATTTTGATTTTTGGGGCAATTTTTGACTTTGGGGCTTCAACATTGGGTGAGATGGGCCCTGCTCTGATAAAAAGTATGCTCTCTCTAATAGCTTAAGCTTTTAAATAAAATGGTCACACACTTCAACATCGTAGACGTCCTGAGATTGAATCTCACAGCCACCCAAAATTAAAAAGAATTTCCACGTGCTTGGCCTATGAATTAAAGAATCAGGCCGCACGTGAGGGGGCGTGTTGAGAATATAATTCAATTTCATCTCATATGATTTCATATCATGATTTCATCTCACAGGGCCAAACGAGACCTAAGTGAATTGTTGGGATTTTTTTCATAGTTCAAACTAAGTGAATTTTTCAAAAATTCAAGAATATTATTGGGATTTTTTTCCATATTTATCTTTCTTTTTAATGAGGTTCTTATAAGTTTTGTTTGTACATGCAATTTGGATTTTTAAGTTGTAATTTTTTATCATAAACATTAAATCCTCAAATTATCAAAATTGCCCCAACTCTTTATACAATCTTACCAAATAAGCAACAGTTCATAAAAAAAAGTATAATATACTATCACAAAACTATTCTAAAAGAAAATACAACATTTATGATTGAACTTTAGTTCAATAAAAAAACATAAATTGAACATGAGTTGTAGTGTAGTACTCTTACTTTGAGCCACTTGTTGGTCAATATCATTAGTAAATATATCATCATGTTCATATTTCATGAATATTTTATTACTCCAGTATTCTCGCAAAAAATTATGTAGATACTAAATGATGGTTTTTTTACAAAATATAAATTTGTGGGTCTATTTTTATATGTGAAAAATGTGAAATTATGATTCGGCTTTTTGGAGAATTTGAGGTTTCATCTCATGATATGTAATCGCATGTCCAAACACTGATTTCATCTCATGATTTCAAATTACGAGATGAAATCGCATGTCCAAACGCCTACTTAATATGGACTAGAGGGAGTATGTCATAAGATCATGTTGAAGTGTGTGACCATCTCATCTAAAAGCCTACTTACATTTTCTAGGAGAATAGTTTACAAAATAATTAAAAGGGCAATAGTAGAAAGTAGCCTTCAATTGATGTCCTTAAATATTTTTCTTAAGAGGTGTGTCATACCCAACAATTCACCTAATATGGACTAGAGGGAGTACTTGTTTTGCTATTTCTTGCATGTATTGATGATAGGCACAGACTTTCCTGTTAGGGATCATCAGTATTGTTATATCATTTTTTCTAGAAAGAGTTACAGCCCCATAACCATTAGCAGAATTAGGTAATATCTCCTCAACCAATTAAACATATTAGTATCCACTGTATAGTACATTAAATAGCCAAATTTACATATTAGGCATCCACAAGTGAAGAATATTATAACAATCAGTAACACTTCTAAACACAAAAAAGAGCAGAAAAAGAAGTTTAAAATACCACTTTCTGAAAGTTGAAATTTCATTTTGGCTTTGACTCTTTCAGCTGGAGTCTGTTCAACATAGCAACAAAACATAAACAACATCAGGCTTCATAATCATTTTTTGAGAGAAGGGTAACTTTGTATTCACAAAAAACTCAATCATCTAGGAAATGATGAGGACATCAGGCTTCATAATATAAAACAAAGTGAGGATACAATATAAGAGTCCAACAAACAAACTTCAGGCTATCGATCCAAGATATTGGTTGCACCTACTTGGTAACCACTAAAAATTAAGACAACTTGCTGATGATGAAAGAAACCTCAACCATGTAGTCATATAGGTGATTTCCAGTCCATTATCACATATTTGAAGCCTCGGATGGACAGTTAGCGGAAATTTACGGATATGGGAACATTGATAAAATCCACTATGCAACTCTAAATTGTCTTTTTTTATATGCTCAATAATCAGAAGATTCCTCGTTTCTTTAGTTTCGACAAATTTGCAAGTACATCATTCTTGAACACATTTACTGAAATTAATAACGCTGGATAAGATTCTATACAATGCTTTACAATCCAGTCATCCTTATAGCATAAAACATAAAAGGCAACATCTTCAGGCAACATTATCCAATCTTCCTATTCAGCAATCATAGTAAGATGCTTTTTAATCATTGAATTTGAATGCAGGACTGTGCAACCTGATTATATATATACAACGCCTCCGTCCGAATTGATCTGGTGGTGTTTGACTTGGCATGCGTTTAAGAAATAAAGAAAGACTTTTGAAAATTTCCATGCAAAACAAGCAACATATGTGTGGTTATAAACCATCTACAGGTAAAATGAAAAGTTTAAAGTTAAATTGTCCATAAATAAGGAAGTAAGTGTTCTTTTTTTTTTTAGATAGACTAAAAAGGGAAGTATGCCGGGATGAAATTTGGATGGAAGGAGCAACTCAGATTCGAGTGTGTCTAAAGTGTACTTTTTTTTTAGATAGACTAAAAAGGAAAGTATGTCGGGATGAAATTTGGATGGAAGAAGTCAGAACCGAGTGTAAGCTGTGGACATAAATTCAAACATTCTACACATTCCAGCATTCTGTTAAAACTCTCTAGAATTGTTAAAATGACTGGAAGCTTCTCTAACGGTCAAGATCACAGTTTTGGTCAGTAGTGGGATTCTCCACAAAAACATTCTGTCTAATTGAGATCAGGATGTACAATTAACACTTTTGAGGACAATGAGAATATTGTACCAATCTGCTTCACTCACTGCCTAGAATGTGTATTATATTAGCAGCAAAAATAGCACAAATTATAATCAAACCAAGTTACATTGAGAAATAAGAATGAAAATTACCATATTTTCATAACCTTCAATCAATTTGCTATAATCTACTGTAGCAGCTCTATCTTTCCCAACTTTCTCCGGTCTTCCATCCCGTGGTGACACACTCCTTGTCCTCTTTGTACTCTGCTTCTCTTTTTGCCTTTCTCTTTCCCTATGTTTATCTCTGTCTCTACTTCTAGACCTATGTGGACGCTTCGACCTATAAGCATCCCGGTTGTCACTTCCCCTCGAAAGCCTCTCTTTATCTCTGCTCCGGCTTCGACTCCGACGCTTTAAATTCCGGCTTGGACTTGGGCTTCTCCGGCTGGAACGTTTTTCGCGACTTGGACTTGTGCTTCTAGTGGGTTTTCCTTTAGAAGCCCTAGAAGAAAGGTAATCTTTATTGTCTTTAGGTTTCTTCTTGAGCTTGTTTTGGATGGTTTGGAGCTGAGCTTGTTTTTCGAACTCGGTGGTTTTGGACGGGCTTGATGCCCTGACAAAACTACTCAGAAATGAAGAGGAAGAAACGAGAGCAGAGCCACGGATCGGTACGGCGTCATTTGAAGTTGAAGAAAAGCCTAGGCCTTGCTTGAATCTTGCGGCGCCTTCTCCATTACGTGTGAGTTCGTCGTAGTATGCTGCGGCCTTTTCTTCCTCCATCTTACAGCTGAGCTGGGGTGGTGCACCGCCGGTGACGGTGAGGTTTTTCTTTTCGTCACGAGAGTCTAGCAAAGACCAAATGGCTGGCCTGTTGAAATGAATGTTTGGGCTTCAATTAAAGCCCTATATTTTGGCTGATTAATTACACACAAATGTATTTATCCAAGCTTCGTGGTAATAAAAAGTTAAAATATTAATGCTAAACAATATTAATCTTTAGTAATTTCTTTTTATTATTGGATGAATGTAAAATGTGAATTTGTAAAAAAACAATACTAAATGTGAATAACTTGTTTAAGCCAATACAAAATTCTCTAATTGTTATAAAATAAAAAGACAATATAAACTAAAATAACAAATGAAGAAAAAGAGAGAAAGAGTTGTATGTTTTGCTTCTGTAATGTGTTCTCTTATATATATATGGTGGAATGACGTGGGGATCCTCTGTACTTTGCTCCGTTAGTAAGTTGGACCCTCCTACTTATCAATTTGCCAACTGAATCCTTAAACTCATTAGAACAAAATATTTTAAACTTTTTTTTCATCTGACTAGTGTGCATGAAGTACAATTGATTACACGTGAAATTCCATGTCATTTTTTAATGACACATAAGAAATTACATGTTAAAAATTAAAAATTTTAATCAAATCACTTTTGTAATTTCTGAAAATTTCAAGATAAGCATGTTCTTCATATTTACTCACAAATTGAACACTAAATTCATGTCAAATTGATGAAATTCTTTCTCATTTGATTTGAAAATTCAAATACAAGTTCACCAATACAAATCCAACTAACCCCAATTGCAACTCTAATTAATTTCACAAATTCACAAGACTCATTTGTTATTTTTCAAGCTTTCTCTAACTTATCAATGGAGTTTTAAAATTTTCAATATTCACCATCATCCTTCATGTTAATCCATACTTAAGACCTCTTCTTTAAAGCCTAATAACACAAATAATAATCTCAATACTTTTAGACTAAAAAAATCAAATTTAAAAGGGTTAGGAGAGGGGCAAATCAAAGTGGTTGGGGTGGGCGGCTCATTTGCAGTGAAAGAGAAGTGTGGGTTGAGGAGGAAGTGGGTGAAGAAGAGAATGAAGAAGAGGAGGAGGAGGAGGAGAGTGGTTGTGGTGGGTGAAATTCCCGGAAGAGAGAGAGGGGGCTGGGGATGGACGAGAGAGTGTAAATGTAAACTACCTTATTTACTCTCTGTCAAACGCGTGTTATCACGTATTTTTCCAACTCAGCATTATCAATGCCACATAAGTTCGGTCAATGGTCAAACATTTTTTAAATGTTGTGTTATGATGAGTTTAGGGGTTCAGTTGGCAAATTGATAAGGAGGGTCCAACTTACAAACGGGACCAAGTACAAGGGTCTCCTAGGTCATTACGCATATATATATATATATATATATAGAGAGAGAGAGAGAGAGAGATGAAAGGCTTTATAAGCCTCCAAATTTCGAGTAGTATACTTGCTACAGTAATATTCTTGGCCACCAAGATGAGTGGGCCCCATCCACATGTACATCCATTTCTTTGTTTTACAACATTCCTTCTTGGATGGTCCTGTAAAAGAAAAATTCTAGTGAAAGAACAAATATGTATGGTTATACTTAATATGTATTGTGCGCTGCCTCATTACAAATTGCTTGAAAGAAGCTACTTATAAGTTGATTGTATAAACCTACTTGGAGAGTTACCTGTAAGATGCTTATAGGAACCTGCTTGTAAGTTGCTTATATGAACCTGCTTGTGGTGCTGCTTATAGGTATCTGCTTGCGGAACTACTTGTTGGTTGCCTTCTTGATTTCAAACTTATCTAGAAAATTGTGTAATGGGCATCTACAATATGATGTATTTACTACTCATTGGAGTTCATCAATAGGCAATGTATCTCGTTAAAATCTTACTAGAAAAAAATCTTGTGGGAAAAAGTCCTAGTGAAGGAAAAAAGTACACATAGCTAGTAATACACATTGAGAGCTGCCTCATTAAAAATCTTATCAGGAAAATCCAATGGGACAAAACTTCAGCTAAAGAAAAAAAAGTGCAACACATATTATACTCCCCCTGATTAAAACATCATTTAATTTTTGTAAAGAATGCCTCCAATCTTATATTTAGCTTTTCAAATATTGATATTAGTTGTATCTTTGTGACCAATTCACATTCATGGAGATGTTGCATCATTGAGTTTATCCTGATATATCGTTTTCTTATCTTTTTGATATGTTGAGTTCAGCAAAATACATCATTGGCAATCACTTAGTTTGTGGCCTCATCAGCGTAGACAAATTGCTCATTCGACTTGTTTGTAGCAATAGCCAAGTGACAAAGATTTTCATGATAATAAAATTGACTATCTTGTAGAATAATATGATATGACAATATTTCCACATGAAAATAGATAGCTTTCTTGAGATCAAACTTCATATAAATTCAATGATTTCCTGCAGTCTCATAACCAATAAATCATGACATGATTGAGGATACGATTGAGGATACACTTGAGGTATTTATGGACGATTTCTCTGTAGTAGGTGATACTTTTGATGAATGTTTGTTGAATCTTAGTAGGGCACTACAAAGATGCGAAGAGGCCAACCTGGTTCTGAACTGGGAGAAGTGTCATTTCATGGTTAAGGAGGGAATATTTCTAGGAATAAGATCTCTTTAAAGGGGTTGGAGGTCGATAAGGCCAAAATTGAAGTCATTGAGAAGTTGCCGCCTCCTATCTTTGTGAAGGGTATTCGTAGCTTTTTGGGTCATGCAAGTTTTCACTACCGCTTTATTAAGGATTTTTTCAAAGATTTCACACCCTTTGTGTAAACTATTGAAAAAAAGAGGTAAAGTTCAATTTTGATGAAACATGCCTTAAAGCCTTTGAGTGCCTAAAGGAGAAGTTGATCTCAGCTCCAATTATCATCGCCTCGGATTGGTCTAAACCATTTGAGGTAAAGTGTGATGCCAGTGGTGTTGCTTTAGGAGTTGTGTTAGGACATAAGCATAACAAGATCTTTCACCTAATATACTATGCAAGCAAGGCACTAAATGGGGCGCAAAAGAATACATTGTTATAGAGCAGGAGTTATTGGCTGTTGTGTATGCCTTTGAGAAGTTCAAAGCGTACCTTCTGGGTACAAGGGTGATAATAAATATTGACCCTGTAGTATTGAGATACTTAATGGCGAAGAAAGATGCCAAGCCAATGCTTATTAGTTGGGTCCTCTTGCTACAATAATTTGACTTCGAAGTCAAAGATAGAAAGGGTTGTGAGAACCAAGTGGCAGATCACTTGTCTAGATTGGAAGCAGAAAAGAAGCAGGATGCTGAGCTTGAGATTGATGACTCATTCCTGGATGAGCAGGTATTAGCCGCTACTCTTGATTTCTTTCCTTGGTTTGATGACTTTTCCAACTACCTTGTTAGTGATTTGATGCCCGAGGATCTGACTTTTGAACAAAGGAAAAAATTCCTACATGATGTGGGAAAATACTATTGGGATGAGCCTTATTTGTTTAGGTTGTGTGCTGATAATGTGAAAAGGCGATATGTGCCTGAAGTTGAAATGTTAAGTATCCTTGAGGCATGCCAATCTTCACCAGTTGGTGGACATCATGGGGGAGTTCGTACGGCTCAAAAGGTCTTTCAATGTGGTTATTATTGGCCTACAATTCACCAGGACACATTCGATCTGGTGAAAAGTTGTGATAAGTGTCAAAGACAGAGCTATATCAAGACATCGTGAACTGCCTATATCTCCAATCTTGGAGGTTGAACTATTTGACGTATGGGGCATCAATTCATGGGGCTGTTTATGAGTTCCTACGGGTAGAAATACATCTTGGTAGTTGTGTATTACATCTTCAAATAGGTTGAAGCATTGGTGTTGGCTGATAGTGATGGAAAGAGTATTGTTGGGTTCTTAAAGAAGAACATTTTCTCCAGGTTTGGTACACCCAGGGCGACCATTAGTGATGGGGGATCACATTTCTTCAATAAGGTCTTCAAAACCTTGCCGGTTAAATATGGAGTGAAGCAGCACAAAGTGGCTACCCCATATCATCCACAGTCGAGTGGACAGGTTGAAGTGTCCAATAGGTAAATAAAATACATACTGCAAAGACGATAAATTCCAACAAGACTGATTGGTCAAGGAAGTTAGATGATGCGTTGTGGGCATATCGGACAACCTTCAAGACACCCATTGGTATGTCACCATATTAGTTAGTGTTTGGAAATGCATTTCATTTGCTAGTGGAGCTTGAGCATAAGGAACTATGGGCACTAAAGAAACTAAATCTGAGCTGGAGTGATGCTCCTATTATGAGGTTGGACCAAATAAACGAGATGGATGAATTTTGGCTAAGGGCGTATGAGGTCTTCGTCCCTTTACACGGTCAGGATGAAGTTGTACCATGATCAGCACATTGTGAAAAGAGAATTTAGTACCGGAGAACTAGTGTTGTTGTTTAACTTAAGACTCCGGTTGTTTCCCAGAAAATTGAGGTCGAAATGGTTTGGTCCATTCAAGATGGCACAAGTGTTTCAATCGGGAGATCTAGAACTTGAAAACCAAAAGGGCGAGCAGTTCAAACTAAATGGCCAGTGAGTGAAGAGCTACATGGGCATCCCAAAGGAGGTAAATATAATGGAATTTGTGTATCTTGATGAAATATGAGTAATCAAGGTACCTGAATTGTGCCGCGACTTTAAATCATGCGCTAATTGGGAGGCAACCCAATGTTTGTATATAATTCATTTATGTGGTCGATGTGCTTGATAAAGTGTTATGTGTGCAGGTCTAATCTACAAGATTGTTTGGCTGTGCAGGTCTGACAGAGGGCTTGGCGTACCGTTAGGATCCTGATGGACTGTTTGCCCCTATTGTCAGATGTGCAAGAAACTAATGAGCTTTCAGAAATGTCTGACAGAGGAGTTGACGGACTTTAACCCATGTGATGAGTCGTTGGCTCTATTGTCATGACCATGCAACCTAGGGTTGTAAATCTTAATACCGAACGAGAAGATTAAGCAAGTTGACTGACCATTACTCCGTTAAAAATTGTCGTCGCGCTACAGGTAAGTTCTAACCCTAGTTTATTTTTTTTAATCTTTAACCCGACCCAATACCCGAACCTGACCTAAACCGAACCCGACCCACTCCCTTAGTTAAAATATAGGAATTTCTAATTTCCCAATTTCAATTTCTCGAACAAAACCTGCGACCCTAGATTCCCTCTCCCACGATCATATCCCCACCCCTCTTCCCACTCTCGTGATCCTCTCCATCTCTCATAACCATTATCTCCCTAAGCCATAAAAATTCTATTCATCACCAAATTTCATGTATTTTACTCCCATGGTTTGAAAATGTCATGACCCAAAGTACCCCTAGGTGTGACATGGCGAATAAGACCCCAAGAGGTCTTAGACAAGTCACTTAACACAAACATGACGTAAAGAAATACAATAAAAGAGAATATAAACCAACATAAGTTTTAAATTTTTAGATGACATACGAGATACCAACAAAGTACATAAGAGAATACGTAGAACACCATCTATGTCTGACAACACCCTTAGTAATCATAATATGACTAGGACAAACCCCTAAGTCACGAACAATGTTTGAAAATGAAAGACTAGAAAACAGTAAAGGGACAATGGCCTTGCCCTCGAACTATGAGGACTCACTAATTCAAGTACTAAGCGGAGCAATCCAACTAACCACGAGCAGTCGGAGGAGCATCAAATCCTATATTTTGAAATAATATATGTGCAATATGCACCAGTAGTTTGAATGTACTGAATATGGGGAAATATGCATAAACATAAACATAAACATAACAATATAGTGAGCTTGAAATATGATATGCATGACCAAGTAAAACGTAGTAAAGCCTTTAAGTTAGATTTATAAATCATGGACAAGGTCAATGCATATTGAAAACCATAAGAAAAGCTTACATGAAGCCTTTGAAGAAAACATAGTTGATTTGGGGATATTTACTGTTAACCGATAATAGACCATGTGAGCTATAACATGGAATTCGGTGTATTCCTCACATCAAAAAGAGAGGGTCCTACTTGCCAAGGTAAGGATACCGTACATTCTTTCTTGCTAAAGTGAATCCACTAGCTTAGGTCATTTAAGACAATCCTACGGGGGCACGTAGTTTGGGACAAGAGAATTGCTACTAAAGACCAAACCTCTAGTCACAGTAGGGCCTCCATTCCAAAGTCCCTCGGTGCAAAGTAAAATTCCAACAAAATAGACATAGTCATAATCACATCAAAATACTTGGAAAGACAATAATAAAAAGACTACCAATCCAATCATAAGTTAATAATTATAGAATAACTCCTTTCAAAATCATAATTTCATAATTTTTCATTAAGACACTTACCTATATAAGCATCTAAATCATGATTTTCATTCAAATGTGAGAAATCTTTAACAAAGCTATGATACTTAATCTTAAAAGTATCATTTAGTCATAAATCATCAATTTCATGAAACATGCATAGATTCATAGTCATAATTGATAATCATAGTAAAACCAATAAGGCATGAGTTCATATGAAATCAATTGAAAAATATGTAACTGGACCAAATCATGCATAATAAGATTGAATATAGACAATTGAATCATAAGAAATTGAACCCATGAAGATTTGCATAAAACCCTAAGGGCCTGTTTGGAAAGCCACCCTGGTAATTGGATTTGGTGTAATTAGGTGTAATTACACTGTCTGTCCTATTTGGTTAGCCATGTAATTACCTGGTCAACAATTACACTCTCCAATTCACAGGGGGAGGCTGTGAATTGATGGTAATTACATGATGTAATTACAAGCTGATTACTTTTTAATTTCTTCCTTTTATTTATTTTTTATTTTTTTTCATTTTAATATTATTATTTTTTATTATTTAAAATTCTTTTTAATATTTATTCTTCTAATATTTTCTAAAAATATTTCTTTTTATTTTTTATTATTTATATTTCATTTCCTTCTCATTCTTAACCTTTACTTCATGTGATTTCATGCAATTTTTCATATCATTTTTTAAAAAAAATTTAGTGTATAATTTTGTTAGTATTCTAATTTTTAAATTAAAGTAAAATTCATTGTTGAGTAAAGTTATGAACTTACGTTTTCCTTTTCTTTTAAATCATATTTATGTATGTTATGTTTAAATTTGTCATAAGAGTATTATGTTAATTTTTTTTGTTTTTAATTTAGAACTTATGTTATATTTTCAATTTCATTTATTTTAGGTGTATTGATTTGATATTTTACATTGCAGGCTATTTTTTTTAAGTTAGACTTGATAGATTATCTTTTTGTCAAATGTTTTATAATTTTATGACATTATATTTATAATATTAATATTTTTGTCAAACATGCATTTCATGATGTTCATAGAAATTTTGTACTTTTAGTTTTTATAATTAATTTAATTAAAATATACTTAATTGAAAAATATAAATCAATTATTTTTTATAATATTAGTTAAGAACATATGTTTATTAATTAATATATTTCCAAAAGACAATATATATCTTAAATATTCAATTAGATATCATTTATAAAGATCCTTATTTGTCTAATATAAAATTTTAATTTTAAATAATTAATTTTTATTTTTAAAATTCAACATAATCTTATGATTACACTTGTGCAACCAAATAGTACACTTGTAATTGCACTGTAATTACACTGTGACAAACAAATAGGTCAGCATAATTATTTGGTTGTGTAATTACTAGGCTGGTAATTACTACCCTAGTAATTACACCAATTCCAATTACCTAGTGTCCTTCCAAACAGACCCTAAGAGAATTGGGTGAAATTGTATTGGGGATTGAGATTCCTTTAGAACCCAATGGATAAAAGAATCCATTAGTGAAGCTCACACATACCTTGGGTAATCAAAGCCCTAGCAATGGAGGAAGAGACCTTGGAGCTTGAAGAACCCTAGAATTTTCTTGAAGATTCTTCGAGAGAATTTGGAGAAGAAGACTTAGGAGCTTTTTTTGAGGGTTTTGAGTGAATGAGAGGGAATGAGGGATTTTGAAGGGTAAAAATAGTTATAGGGGTTAGTTATATGGTCAAAAAGACATAGTATAAGAGTTAGAAGGATAGGAAAAGACCCAATTAACCTTGAATAAAAGCTGTCGGACAGAGTCTACGGTTGGACCTACGGTCCGTAAGACTTTCTACGAACCATACTGGTGTTGCCATAGAATTGATACTGGAACTCAACATCTTGCCATGTTTCCACGAGACCCTTCCTACATGCGGTGGAACTTTCTAGGGTCCGTAGGACCTTATCGTAGAACCCCAAAGCGTTCGTGATTTCACTAAGTCCAAACAACTTCTATGGGCCTATCCTACGACTCGTGAAAACTTCTATAGACCGTCCTAGTGGTCCGTAGGCACTTATCAGAGACTAGAAATTTCCAAACTCCAACCCAACTCCTATGGCTGCCTTCCTACGGGCCCTAGAACTTCCTACAGTCTGTAGGTAGGCTTATTAGAACTTGCATCAATGCCAAAAATGAAGTTTCCCCTTTCCAACTCAACTTATGATTTTCGAGGTGTTACAGAAAATCCCCATCTCCACAAAACCTCTCACACCACTATCAACCCAATGTTCGCACAGTGAAGGTGTCGACGTCTCGAGAGGGAAACCAACATGTTTTGATACTTCTCTATAGTGGTCGTTGATTTCCAGGTATGTTATAGTTCCGTTGCTTAGTGATAACATTATCAGTAAGAATCATCATGAACTTGAATGTGATTAGGGTTGAAGTCTGAGTAGACCAACTTGCATTTTGCCATGAAATTACTACTTGGGTCATTTATGCATATCTAACATACGCTTTGAATGTGTGGATGAAGTTTGGAGTAATTTAGCATATGATGTTAATTAGTTGGGTCTGCTTTTGTTTCTGTATATCTATCTATCTATCTATCTATATATATATATATATATATAAAGCATATATAGGTAAAATGTTTGAAAACCACAGAAGAATTTTTTTTTGTTTTAGGATTAAGTAACAATTCCCAATGATGGATTGAGTGACAACATTCTTAAGGGAAATCGACACTTTTGTACATGTTGGTCTTGACACACGGGAGAAGTTTGAGTATTCGTTAGTGTGATCATTTGTATAGTGAGGGTCACGTCTGAGTAACCCTCGAATGTGCTGATAGGGAGTTGGTATTTTGATACGTTATGAGACTTACAATTCATATGAATATGTAACCTTAATAACATAGTGAAACACCAACCAACAAGGGTTGACACAAGTTGAAATTGGCTTGTGACAATGTGTTTGATGTGCCATCACCCATGTGATGGGCCGTCAAAGGCACCGTCACATAGCCAATTTCAAAGTAAAAGCTAAAAATTAGTCTGACGGAAGGTCTGATGAACCGTCATACATGTGACGGCCCGTCAACCAAGCCGTCAGATGTGCAAACAATGAAAGGAGTTTTAGGCCATGCTGATGGTGGTCTCTAATGGACCGTCAATCATGTGACGTTTCATCAAATCCTGCCATCAGGTAAGCAAAAACTATGAGAAAATTTCTAAATGTTCTGACAGCAGGTTTGATGGTCCATCACACCTTTGACGACCCATCATCCTACCCTGTCAGGGTTGCAGTAAGTTCAAATATTTTCAATTTTTCTAAGCAATTCAATGTTTTTCTGGACTAATATATCCCTCTGCAGGTACCTATGCCTCCAAAGCTAAACCCAACTCATGAGGGTGCCCAAAAGCAAGTGACCCACCAACTAATTGATAAGCCCACCAACTCTAAGCCTGAGATCTAGGAGGTCACACCACGACCTATGACTAGAGTTGCGGCATGGCAACAACGAGTATTTCCTCGATCTGAAGAGGGGGATAACTCAGACACTGGCTCTAGTTTTGATGTGTCTAGCTCATAGTTAGCTGAGGAGCAGGCACCGGTTGAGGAGAAGACACCGACTATGGAGGCAGGTAGCACAACCATTTTGGAATCGATCGATGGTAGAACAATTAAAACTAAGAACCTCGGGGTTCGAAATGCCTCAAGATGGGTTGCTGAGAGCTCAGAGAAATATTACAATGAAGGGTTAACAGTGACTGCTCGATGAGGTTTAAAAAGGAGCATAGTTGAGGAAGCATGAATGGTAGTATCTGACTTATTAAAGTACCTTGAGATAGAGCACGAATTAATGGGATACAACCTTGACTGGATGTTTGTTGATTCGGGAACATGCTATCCCGCTATGGTTCGAGAATTCTATGCCAATCATGTGGCTTTACTAGACAAGGGTCCTAAGTACACTCATGGGACACCTGTATGGTTATCGACAGTACTAGTCATGGATGTTAGAGTTGATATTTCTGTGATAATGATCAATCAATTTCTATTTGGGCTAGACTCTAGTCCTTCTAAATGGACAATAGAGTTAGACCACTGGATGAAGGAGCGCCTTCAGCAACACCCTTGGTTTGCACAGGTTATGATAGAGGGTCAGCCTATATGGTTGATACAGACAAGGGAGCGCCTTCAAAAGATGTCTTTGTCATTCCATGCAAAGTTCTAGTAGGGTGTAGTTCAACACAAATTGTTGCCTACTGGGGGCGACAACACCTTAGATGAGGAAAAAGCCGTGTTGGTATCGACATTGTTGTCTGGGTTCCTGGTTGATTTTGGCCACATATTGAATATGTTGAATATTTGCATATTGTACTCATTATTTGCTCAATTATATGCATATTGTCATTGCATTCATGACAGGTTTCCGCCAAATGGTATCAATCTTGTATATTAAAGAATGGTTTTGCGATCCCGCAGCCGATCTTTTTTATATGTAGCCATTTTCAAAATCTATGGCAATTTATTGGTTCGTCATGCGTCCAATGGTTGTCATAATTCCAACCCGAGTTGTCCGCTTGGGCCCCAATCTTTCAAAAAGCCCACTCTTGGTCACCTAGTTTTAGAACATTCATAATCTCAGTCTAATTTTCATTCAAGTCACAGTCGGTTGCAACTACGTTTGACCTGATTCCTGCTTTAACGTGATACGTAGGCGCCACAATGGCTCGGTCATGTTCCCCGTAAGCTTTCTCATATTTTAAAATGGAAACTGGGGAAAATTTTTTGAGGAGGTCACCAAAAATTTCACGAAGGAGACAGTTGCTAGAAGATTGAATACCAGAGGTTGCTAAAGTTGAAACAGGGGCAAATTTTTTAAGGAAAGCCCTCAAAAATTTCACCAAGGTTGTACTCAGACTCCAGATTTATGAGGCATCGCTCCGAGTTGGTTTATACAGTTGTGTTAGTTTTTGTACATAATATTATTTTCATTATATATCCTTGATTTTATTTGTTTTACATTTCATTGACATTTTTAAAGTTTGGGTCGTCTGCCCTTCAATGTGACCCATTCATTTCTCATTTCAATTATTTTTTCTTTCAAAAAATAATTTTTTTCGTTAAATTTGGGTTGTCCGCCCTTCAATGTGACTCATTTGTTTTTTATTTCAGTTATATTTTCTTTCAAAAACTTATTTGTTGTTCAAAAACTTATCTTTTATACCATATCTGAACGAACTACGCAAACCCAATTCTCTCGATGAGATACGTAGGCAGCCCTTTTAGGGTTCGGTATTCTTTGTTCAATTTTTTTTATTTATTATTATTCTTTATTCTTTTTAATATTTATATTTTTGAAATCATTTTTTGACTTAGTTGGTGCCAACACAGTTAGATTGTGCATGTAAAAAATAATTGATACAATGGAGAGGATTGACT
This sequence comes from Solanum appendiculatum, assembly GCA_018342035.1. NCBI lineage: Eukaryota > Viridiplantae > Streptophyta > Magnoliopsida > Solanales > Solanaceae > Solanum > Solanum appendiculatum. The sequence continues at coordinate 531,102 of JAGDQO010001343.1, read as the reverse complement.
TCTTGTTAAACCATAGATTCTTTTGGTACCTCTCATTCATACTTTTGTTACGTTTGAAAATGTTCTCTTGCATGCATTCAAGATAAGAACAAAACCATATTCATTGTTTCAAGTGCATTGTGTGGTAAGCTTTTTGATTAAATTCAATTGTGTTGTGTTGTTGATCTAGAACTTGGCTTGAATGTTGTTGAGGCGAAATCCTGAGTAACGTTTGATTTGAAAAATGATTGTAGGCCTTCTTTGACCCGTTTGAGCCTTTCAAAGCCTACCAAATGACATCAATTCTTAGTGTGTCCCCACTTTGAGCCTTGAGCCTTTTCTTTGGACAACCATACTTTAGCCCATATCCTTTTTGAGTGCTTATACGCACTATCCCTCTTTGGCCTCACTTTCTTGAGTGCACTGAAGATGTGCTAGTTACAAAAGAAGATTCAAAGTTCAAATTTGTCAAAGACAAAGTTATGAAAGTCTCTGAAAGTCAAGAATACAAAAATGGCTTCAAAAGAAAGAAGAAAGAGTTGAAAATTCCCCACAAGTTCAAGCAAGCAAAATTTCAACAAAAGAAGAAGAATACTCCAAACAATCAGGAGAAACTTCAAAAGATGATGAGAAGGGGAAAAGCTCAGACAAGCAAAGCTTGAAAGGAAGTCAAAAAGTACAAAAGGAAGGGACAACACAAAGGATCAAACGCTAAAAGCGTAACAACAGTTGAAAGCACAAATTCAGTGTAATGCTCAAGAAAGGATTATATCACTTTTATCCCAAATGACTGTCCTACCTGTTCCCAAGCCTACATTACAAGCCAATAACAAGCCCTACATGATTTTATTTCAAATGTTCTCACATTAGTGGAGATTTACATGAAGGCCAAGCATATGGTATCACAATTGCATACGTTGAATATTTTTCTGAGTGTGAGTGAATTTTGCTAAATGTCCTCAAATCAGAACACTTTAAATATGTGCAAATTGGGATTTTCTTTGTGGTGAGGCACTTGAAACATGATGTTAGGTCTAGTTCAAAGCCTTTATTTGAAGTAAGATTAACAAATCTTGTCGTTACTTAACTAAATTTGAGGTACCACTTGAATCCATAGGAATTACCTCGAATTCAGTATCAGTTGAAAGAGAAAGTATTGTGAGAAATTTCTACACAGTACTAGTTGTTGGCACTAACCAAGTTAAAACATGTTTCATTGTTCAAAAAATAAAAATGGGTTGACACCCACTTTTCAATATTTGTCCAGACCAACTTTGTGGACCGTTTCTTTGTTGAAATTATATGTTGGGTCGTCATACCCTTCAAAATGACATCATTTTAAATTTGGATCGTCATACCCTTCAAAATGACATCTTTTCAAATTTTGGGTCGTCATACCCTTCAAAATGACATCTGTTTAAATTTAGGTCGTCATGCCTTTCAAAATGACACTTTTTTTTAAAAAAAGAATTTTTTATTATTATTAATTTGTTATCTCAATACAAAATGACGTTTTTTCTTTAAAAAATTGGTCGTCATACCCTTCAAAATGACATCATTTTAAATTTGGATCGTCATACCCTTCAAAATGACATATTTACAAATTGTGGGGCATCATACCCTTCAAAATGACATCTTTTCAAATTTTAGGTCGTCATACCCTTCAAAATGACATCTGTTTAAATTTAGGTCGTCATGCCTTTCAAAATGAAACTTTTTTTTAAAAAAAAGAATTTTTTATTATTATTAATTTGTTATCTCAATTCAAAATGACGTTTTTTCTTTAAAAAATTGGTCGTCATACCCTTCAAAATGACATCTTTACAAATTTTGGGGCGTCATACCCTTCAAAATGACATCTTTACAAATTTTGGGGCGTCATACCCTTCAAAATGACATCTTTTCAAATTTTGGGTCGTCATACCCTTCAAAATGACATATGTTTAAATTTAGGTCGTCATGCCTTTCAAAATGACACTTTTTTTAAAAAAAGAATTTTTTTATTATTATTAATTTGTTATCTCAATTCAAAATGATGTTTTTTCTTTAAAAAAATTGGCTTGTCATGCCGTTCAAATGACACTTTTTATTTGTCCTTCCATTTAAATTGACATTTTTTTTTAAAAAAAATTCAAGATGTTATTATGTTCAAAATGTTGCACTGGTTCATCACATTGTTCATTGTTCATATGAGGCCTTGTTTGCATAATTTATGTTGCATTTATGTTACAGTTGCTACTAACAATTGTGTTGCAGATTTTGTTAAAGTTCAAATGGGTTGTCTGCCTTTCAATAGACACGTTGGGTTGTCACATCCCTTCAAATGGGTTGTCTGCCTTTCAATAGACACGTTGGGTTGTCACAGCCCTTCAAGTGACATATTACGTTCAAGATTGGGTTGTCATCTCCCTTCAAATGACACGTTATATTCAAATTGGGTCGTCCGCCTTCAAAGAGACACGTTGGATTGTCACCTCCCTTCAAGTGACATGTTAAGTTCAAATTGGGTCATCTCCCTTTCAAAAGACACGTTGGGTTGTCACCTCGTTCAAAGTGACAAGTTATATTCAAGTTGGGTTGTCACATCCCTTCAAGTGACATTTCATATTCAAATTAGGTCGTCCGCCCTTCAAAGAGACGCGTTGAGTTGTCACATCCTTTCAAGTGACGTATTAAATTCAAGATTGGGTGTCAGCTCCCTCCAACTGACATGTTAAGTTCAAATTAGGTCGTCCGCCTTTCAAAGAGACACATTGGGTTGTCACATCCCTTCAAGTGACATATTAAATTCAAGATTGGGTTGTCATCTCCCTCCAAATGACATGTTAAGTTAAAATTGGGTTGTTCGCCTTTCAAAGAGACACATTGGGTTGTCACATCCCTTCAAGTGACATGTTAAGTTCCAATCGGGTTGTCTACACGTTGGGTTGTCACCTCCCTTCAAGTGGGATATTACATTCAAAACAGGTCGTCTGCCTTTCAATAGACATGTTGGGTTGTCACCTCCCTCTAAGCGTGACACGTTAAGTTCAAATTGCGTCGTCTGCCTTTCAAGAGACAAGTTAAGCCGTCAACTCGTTCAAGGTGACATGTTATTCACACCGTCCTCCTTTCAAAGAGGTACACTACCTTCATTATACAATTTTGGAAGTAACATCGAAGGTATGTGAATGTTTGATCAATCCTTGCCCTTTTGTTCATTATTTTCAGCCCCGTTGATGGATGTAGAGTATTGTTCGAAATCTCTACTGACGTCTGATATTGTTTTGTTAAAAGTTTATCAAACCAAATTTGGGTTCGTCAACTTTGTTTGACCAGGATCTCTTTCATCGATCCTAATCAAACAAAGGGGCAAGTTGTTGACACCAAATTTTGGTCTGATATTTTTCTAAGTTAATATTTTTTAAATATTTTATAAGTTAAATAATTCAAAATACATGTTTTGCAATTTTAATGTAATTTGTTGATAATTATCCTTATTCCTCAAAATATTAGGATTTTTATCGATTAATCTTGTTTACATTATTTTTTGGTCACAATCGGTTTGAATATGTTCAAATATTTGTTCAGTTTGATTAAATCATTATTTTTGTTAAATTGCATTTTTATATGTCATTGGTTACATTCTTCACATTTTTAATATTCTTTTATTCGTTACATTTGTTAATATTCATTTTGATATTTTTGCACAGTCTAAAAATATATCCAAATATGGATAAGATTTCATACACAGATATTTTATTAACTGGTGGTTTTGGCCCACGGTTTTAAGATAATGGTATTGTACTATTGGTGGTTTTCAATTTTCTATTTTAGCAATAGCTTGGTTATTAAGTTAGAGGGTGGTGGATAAGATTTTAGGGTAATTTTCAGATTTTTTAGTCTTTAGAAATTTCCTTTAGTGTTCATAATTTTCCAGTGACAAATTGACCGGAGCTCCGCTAGATTCCGGCGAGTCCACCACCAAACCCCATTCGTTTTCCCCCTTTTTTCGGGCGAAAACCCACCAAACAGCCACTAAAAAACCACTTGCCACCAGAAAACAACCCAAGACCCACCGAAACCAGCTAGCAATTCCGAACCAGCCCCCAACTACCTCCAACTCATTTTCCGACCAGCAAACAGCCACCAAAACAACCTTCATCTTTCCTTCACCAACCCAAACCCGCCGGAATTCGGAAACCCAAACAAAATCCAGACCCAAAATCAACCAAAAAATTGACTAGAACCTCAATGAAACAACCACCACCACCAAAAAAGACCCAGCCTTTCCTTTTTCTTTCCAGCCGCCACTAACCGGCGAAATCCAAACCACAACCAACTGCCACGACGAGCTACAAGCTCCGGCGAAGCATAAAACTTACTAGATCCGATCAGCATACTCCATTTCCGGCGAGGTTTAAGCTTTCACTTCCAAATCTAACTGAAATAGAATGTTGTTTTACTTAGTTTTGCTCTTCTTTGTTGCTCTATTATTTGTTGCATTTTAGGTGACTCGTCTTGTTCATTTCAAATTCGGCCAGAGGGGTTCAAACTCTAGCCATCTTTACGTTATATATCTTCTCAGTTTAGTTTTGTTTGTGTACTGATTTGTTCCTATTGTTGGTTATTTTAGTTTTGGGATTGACCTGATTATTTTGACTATTTTTTAGTGATGTTTGAATTTATCCTTAAGTCTCATTATAGATATATATATATATATATATATATATATATTTATAGATGGGCCGCTCTTTCTTCTTTCTTAGTTACTCTATTATATTTTTTTTTATGGGTTTCAATTGTTACCATTGATTATATGTAGATTTATATGAATTGTATATATTTGTTTGGCTGAAATGATACCTTGGAAACTAATCATGATCTTTGGAAAGTCTTTAAATCATATTTGTTTATTTTGATAGTTAATAGTGACATTGTTCTATTTTAGGTTGTCTTGATTATTATTTTATGTTTGTTTCATTATCTTTTGTTACATTTCTTGTTTGGAAAGTATGTTAAAATGGCCGATGAAGAAATTACCGTCGATTTCCAAGGCCTTTCGTGTTCATAAGATGGATTTTTATTTTTAGTTACTATTTGATTCATTTATTTTCTTTATATTTATTTTTTACTAAGTGTCTTTACAGGTACCCGGAGTTGCTTCCCATTGAAGCTATTCCAATGGAGTTCAAATTATATTTTTTATTCGTTATTGTATATATTATTGACGTTAGGCAAAACTTAGGCCGTTTCTCATATTATTGCTTTACTTTATTATTTATGTTTATTATACTTGTACATTATATTTTGTCTCCTCAATTTGAAGAAATGAATTCAGATGGGACCCACAGTCGTGGATTCTGAAGGATGCCTAATACTTTCACTTCGGAATCACTTGAACCCCTTACCTAGAATCTATTGGTTTCGTAGACATTATTTTTAATTGATTAATTAATTAGTTTCCTAGTTTTTCCTAAAATTAGATGGTGACTCCCTTTAAACCCCATTTTAAAATTCTTTTATTAAAGTTATTCTTTAATTAATTGATTATTTTTTGAGTCACTGCGACGTTGATCCTTCTAAGGGATGTCAACAACGGTCACCGAATAAGACCTGCTTTCCGTAGTCTTCGCATTTGAAAATTTTAGATCCTATTTGCTTGGTACTAAAGTCATAGTGCACACTGATCATTCAGCACTTAGATATCTTATGGCAAGGAAGGATGCAAAACTGAGACTGATTCGATAAGTGCTATTGTTGCAAGAATTTGATTTTGAGGTAAAGGAAAGAAAGGGGACAGAAAATCAAGTTGTTGATCAATTCTCCAGATTAGAGGAAGAAGCAATATTGAAGTTAGCTGATGGAGTTGAAATTGATGATACGTTTCCAGATGAGTAGATTTTGGCTGCTTCTTTTGATCTTATCCCTTGGTTTGCAGATTTTGCTAATTTTTTGGCGAGTGATGTGGTGCCTTCGGATTTGTCATTCCACCAAAGAAGGAAATTCATGTTTGATGTGAAATTTGTTTTTTGGGAAGATCCTTATTTATTTCATATTTGTGCTGATGGGATTATTCGTCGTTGTATTCCTGAGGTAGAGATGATGAGTATATTGGAAGCTTGCCATTTGTCTCCTGTTGGTGGCCATCATAGTGGTATCTGAACTGCTGATAAGATCTTGTAGTGTGGGTACTATTGGCCTACTATCGACCAAGATGCTTATGATTTTGCCAAGTTTTGTGATCGTTGTCAAAGAGAAGGAGGTATTTCAAGGAAGCAAGAACTCCAACTAAGTCCCATCCTGGTGATTGAACTATTCGATGTTTGGGTCCTTGATTTTATGGGTCCGTTTGTGAGTTCAAATGAGATGAAGCACATACTTGTGGCAGTTGACTATGCGTCTAAATGGGTGGAAGTTGTCGCGTTTTCAATCAATGAAGGAAAGAGTGTCACCGCATTCCTGAAAAAGAATATATTCTCCAGATTTGGTACACCAAGGGCGATTATCAGCGATTGAGGTTCTCACTTTTGTAACAAGTTGTTCAAGGCGTTGCTTGAAAAATATGGTGTTCGACACAACGTAGCAACTCCTTATCATCCACAGTCTAGTGGAAACATGAACTCCCACTCACTTCGGTTTTGGTGATTGAATTGTTCGATGTCTGGGGCCTTGACTTTATGGGTCCCTTTGTGAGTTTGAATGGGATGAAATACATACTAGTGGAAGTTAACTATGTGTATAAATAGGTAGAAGTTATCGTGCTTTCTAACAATGAAAGAAAGAGTGTCACCACATTCCTTAAACAAAATATCTTCTCCAGATTTGGTACACCTCGGGGAATAATCAGCAATGGAGGTTCCCACTTTTTAATAAGTTGTTGAAGGCGTTGCTTGAAAAATATGGTGTTCGACATAGCGTAGCAACTCCCTACCATACATAGTCTAGTGGGCAAGTTGAAGTTTCAACCATAGAGATCAAGAAAATCCTAGCAAAGACTATAAATGCGAACAGAACGAATTGGTTGAGAAAGCTTGATGACGCTTTATATGCATAACAAACTACATTCAGGATCCCATAGGTATGTCTCCTTACCATATTGTATTTGGGAAGCCTTGTCATGTGCCGGAATAGCTAGAGCACAAAGCCATGTGGGCACTCAAGAAGCTAAATCTAGATTAGGATGTTGCATTGAATCAAAGGTTGAATTAGATAAATGAACTTGATGAGTTTCACCTAAAAGCATATAAAAGTTTAGCCTTGTACAAAGAGAGAATGAAGAAGTATCACGACCAAAAGATCGAAAAGAGAGAATTTGCACCTAGAGATTTGGTCCTTCTCTTCAACTCAAGGTTGCACTTGTTTCCTGGCAAACTCAAGTCGAAATGGTTGGGACCGTTCAGAGTAGTACAAGTTTTTTCATATGGAGTGGTTGAATTGGAGAACGATTTCAAAGTGAATGGGCAAAGGATAAAACTTTACATGGGAAATGTGGAAGAAGTCAAGGTGGTTAAAATATGGGCTCTTGGTGAAGTTTGAGTAACCAAAGAGCCTGCGTCGTGCTGCGACGTCAAATCAAGCACTATTTGGGAGTGATAATGCTCAAATTACTTGTAAAACCATTAAAAAAGTAAGTGGTCGTTAGCAATCTAATTATCCAACGTATGAGGTCGGGGTTGAATCCCACAGGGAGTGGTATGTGAAAGAATTCAATTACGAATTTAATTTGTGTCCCAATTCATTGCAATTAGATGGTAACAAGAATGAAATAATTCCAACTATCAAATTAAGATTGTTTGGTCACCAATTTTGATCAATTAAATTAAAACAAGCAATAAATAGGCAAGCAGAGTGAGAATCTAGGAGTGTGCAGAAGTGGGTATCGATTTCAAAAGGTGGGTCAATGTGATTGCTCAATAACCTTAATTACCCATGGATAGGAGGCAAATCTCAAACACATATTACATTTCTCAATCATACTATGCTCATCACAAGAATTCCTCTTGGACACTCTCATGTGTAATCAATTAAACAATCCAATACCTTGACATAAATCTTCTCTCAAACAAGATTAGCATATAGAGATGAAACCCCAAATTCCTTTCTCAAGCAAATTAAGAATTTCAAACTAATATGCAAGCATCAATTCAATTACCCAATTCATTTATTCTCTCTTAAGCAATATACAAAAATCTAAAGCTAGAATTAAGTTTGCAACCTTAATTCATAAATTAAACACATGGAAACCAAATAAAATCCATGGAAATTGAAGTAAAATAGAGCAGTACACATTATCCCACCAATTTAATCAAAACTCAACTCCATATGCACACTCCTAAAATAGGGGTTTTAGCCAATTATATTTAAAATACAAGAAAATTAACCAAAAACATTCTCGGCCATCGGATTGATGATTTGCAACTTTAATTTAAGAGACTCACTTTCAAAATCCTAAAAATTATGGGTTAAAAACTTATTTCTCACTCTAAAAAATAGAAGTTTCAATTGTACTCTACTCAGAAAAATTTCAGATTCAATTATATGACCAAAAAGATACATTTTCTCTCTCCTTTATTCTATTTATATTTCTCCAAAAATTAGCTAAAGTTTCATCAAATTTCTTAATTGGCGATGTTAGTCGTGCTTGCCAACCCATTCAGTGAGTCACCAACTTGTTCTTCTTCTTGCGTTTCTTGGCTTCAGACTTCAGATGTTTGAACTACAGTTGGAGAGCTCGAAGGAGTTCGCCATTCTCATTTGGCAAGTCACTGATCACCACCCAATCTCACCTTTTTGGCCTTCAACTTGGCTTAAATGTACTGCCACTTTCGGTGAACACATGTCATCCGCCGATTGAGTTTGGCGAGTTGCTGTTCAACTCTTTTCCTCACTGACTTGTCTTGAGCATTTGAGTCAAAGACCTTGTCATTTTTTGTGAGGTCCTGCACATTCGGTGAGTCGCCGAGTGCCTTTGGCGAGCATCAATGTCATGATTTTGCTCTTTTTTATGTTTTAGCCTCTGTTTATGTAATTTCATCCTTACCTTGTTGTTTAGCCTTTATAGAGTCAAAACACCATAAAACATTATATATTGGACATAAAAAGGTATTGAGGACACCATTTGTTGAACTAAAAAGGCCTCAAATGAGTCAAAATCTCAAACTCACCAACAACCCCAACTTAAACTTCTGCTTGTTCTCAAGTAAATCAAGAACTCAACTAGTTCAACAAGGGTGTCTACAATAGTGCTTCTTGTGAGCCAACATGCAAGTGCTATCATAAGGCTAATCTCAAGATAATGCAATTCTCAATTATCCTCAAAAAGCCTCAAATGATGACTAGTATTTATCAATCTAAGTACAAGCTCATGAATGCTCACTCAAGATGCAAAATTATGTTTCAACAAAGGTACTCAAGTGCCCTCACCACAAAAGATGATTCCATGCTCTCACCAAGCACATCAATAGAAAAGTTAAGGAATCCATACAAACTCTCACTCTCTCAAAGAGAAATACATGCATGTTTCATTCCATAGGTTTGCCCACATTTTCCAATCATCACATCACCCAGTTTTAGCAAGATCTCAAGGGTTTTTTTTCCAGGCTTGTAATGGGGCTGAGGGTAAAGGTATGGTCAATTTGGCTCAGTGACTTCACCTCTTCAAAGCATTGATGTTTTCAACTTCACCTCATCTCATGCTATTTTCCATTTTGACCAAGAGAATCAACTTAAACAATTCACAACATTCAATTCATTTGGAACCCCATTTGCAAAAATTCTTTTTCATTTCACAATCTTTTCTCTCTCTTTTCTTATAGGGAGGGATCCCCTCTTTTTCAACTTTTTAACAAAGAGTCTCATGTTTCTCTCTTTTTCACATGGGATTATTTCTCCCTCTTCACCACACCCCCAACTTAGGGTTTTGCCCTAAGTTGGCTATTCGAACAATTCAGTGCTTCAAAAAGGATTTAAAGGTGGAAAAAGTAGGGTCATTTTTGGTTCAAGAGGTTTCAACAAGGTTGATGATGTGAGGCTAAAAATATATATTTTTAATCATTATTTGCCTTCCATTTATTTTTTGTATTTGTTCTTTTTGAGCATGAATTTTATGGATTGTGCTAAATAGTGTATTTTATTTGTAGGAGTAAATTGGTATAAAGATGAAGAAGTTTGGAGCTCAAACGAATTAATAATGGAAGATTATAAAAGGAAATCAAGCAAGCAGCTTAATGGATTAAATTGAATATAATAATATATAATATATATAAAGTGCAACCGAAGAAAACTTCAATTGAAATTGGCACAGATGCCACGTGGCAACTATCCAAGGCAGCAATAGAGAAAAACAATAGACATGGTTACTACTTCACGAGGAAACCTGATTTCGTTTGGTTTTGGGTTCCTAATTTGTTCTAGACTCACTTATTTTATTTAGGGTTTTCTACATCTATAAATAGTCCATAGGAATAATTATAATGGGGCAATATACTTTGTAGGGAAAAGTCATCAATACTTTTTAGGGGATCTTTTCTTCTTCTTCTTCTTTTCTTAGACATTAGTAGCTAATGACCCTTATTCTGAGGCTGCGGCTACGGGTAATTGTTGAAAATTGATTATTTTGAATTAATGTTGCGTATCACTTAAATTACTTTTGCATTCTTGTTTTAGTATTTCATGCTTGATTACCATAGAGATAAATATATTGTCTAATCTTGGACTTGGGAGACGAAGAGGTAGATAGACCAAAGAATACAATGAGCTTGATCTATCTTGCATATTACTTGATTAGATTCATGTTTAGAATTGACACCCGGACGAACACCAAGCTTGGTTATGAAACAAGATGAAATATAAATTCTCGCCAATTGAACCTGACTATCCTTGCTCAACGATGTAGTTAGATAGTCAATTGGAATAGGCAATTAGAGGTCGGGAGATCATGATCATAAAATCAACTTCATAAATCAGTAATTTGATAACCGTAGTTAATTCATTACATGAGATGCATAAAACCTTAAGCATGCTGCAGCCTTGGAATTTTCCAACAATTGTAAGTAATTTTATTGTTTCATTCTTTCATTCTTAGTAGTTAAATATAAATTAAACTCTTTTGGCACTCTTGAATAAATAATTAGACTACTATAATTTAGTAAAATAGTTAATCGATAAGTCCTTTGGGTTCTATAACCTGACTCTTTTAGAGCCATTATATTACTTGTGCGATCACGTACACTTGCGTGGGCAATTTGGAACAACAAGTTTTTGGTACCGTTGTTGGGGACTTAGATGGTGGTTGGGTGAGGAGTATCCTTGTAATTATTGTGTTGGACCCCACTTAGATATTGAGTGTCCTATATGTCATACATATGGCAGTCGATATGGTCATTGAAATGATTGTCCTGGATCTTATTCCCCTCCCCCGAACCCCTCTTATGATTCTTCTTTTATTTGTGATGTTGGCAGGGGCAATGAAGTGGAGAATGCAAAACCATAGGCTTGCAATATGAACTCATTTATGGAATGTAAGGACATGCTGGACAAAGTTAATTTAAAAATTATGGAACAAATATTTGAATGCGTGGAAGAGCAATCAAAAATCATGGAACTGCAGGCTAAGCTTGACGCTATGCAATTGCAAATTATAGACCTAACTAAATTAGATGAAGAGATTGAATTCCAACAAGGAGAACGTTGTGAAGAAGTAGAGATAGTGAATCAATCTTAGCTACAGGAACAAGCTCAACTTCTAAAGTTTCAAGAGTCAATCCGTGATGGTCTGACATACATGACAACCCAACTGATAGAAGAAAGAGTTGAGCTCACACAAGAAATAGATCAATTTGGCTCAGATATTCATGACTTGGAGGCTCACTTGAACAAAAATATTGAGGCGTCTGATGCCCAATCACCAATTGTCGTGGAGAATGACCAACTAGTGGAGCAAAAAGAGGAATTCCAACTATTCAACTATACCTTATTCCTTAATGTCAATATTGAGAAGGAGTGTCAAAATGAGAATGTTGTAAATAATGCTGGTTTGGAGTTGAGGCATCTTGGGTCTCATTCTAAACATTTTTCTACATTGTGCTTGGATGACGACATGAAATTCGAGTCATCTGAACTAATAGAGGAATGCCTAGATGAGGAACAAGGCCCTCACATTCTAAAGTTCTCTAATCCACGTAGACAAAATGACAATCCTTACATAAGGGCCAAGAAGTGCAAGATGCGACATTTATTACTTGGTTCCTTTATCTTTATACCACCGCCCCTTTAGAGGAGCAGAAAAGTTGATGCAAAGTTAGGGGTGTAATTCATAAGTTCAAAGTGGAAAGAAAAGTGGTGAACTTAATTAGGTCGTGCCGCGACGTTAAATTAGGCGCTTATTGGGAGGCAACCCAATTTGTAGTGTGACTTCTTATTTTATTTTATTTTATTTTTATGGTGTCACTTTTTTTCTTTTGGTCTTGTTTTTGCAGATTAGGGGAAGTCTGAGTACCCAAGAATTTGAAGCAAAGGAGCCTGTTTGAGCTTAAGTGTGGGGTGCGTATGACCCTTGATGAAAATTAAGAGAACATTCTACTAGCTAGGCCTAGAGGCCTCAGGGGGGTTTTCTAACCCTTGTTTTAAATTTTAATTGATGCTTTGGGGAGATAGCATCTTTTAAGTGTGGGGTGGAGGAATGAATTCCTAGTTTTTACTATTTTATTGAGTCTTTTCTTTTTTAGGATGGGTTTCTTGGCTTTTGTTTTTTGGTTCTTTTCCTGAGGATAGTCCCTTTGAATCGATTATCTTTTATAGGGAGTAAATTTTTATTTTTATTTTTTTGAAGATAAAAGAAACGACCCTTTTGAGTTATGTGATACGTGCTAATTAGACCTAATTTTGAGTAGTACTTTCTTGTGAATACTTGATTGCTAATGAAATTGCAGACTTTTTTGACACCGAGGCTCATGGTTGTAACTTTGTAAATAGCTTATTTTATTTTGTAGTTTGTTATGATCCTGTCTCTTTTAGATGTGGAATTGATCCATCTTGATTGATACTTGTGCTATGTGTGGTGAAAATTTATTTATTCCATGTTTTGCATCTTAGTCTAGAACTTGCCCTACATGTTATTGAAGCGGAATAAAAAGTTTTTCTTTGTTTGAAAGATGATAATAGGCTTTCTTTGATTTGTCTTGTAAATTTTAGCCTTTTCAGATAATATATCACTAGTTAGCTCTTTTGAGCCTGTAGCCTTTTGTTGGTAGCCATATTTTTTCCTTAACTATTTTGTTGATAATTCGGCTCTTTTAGAGCCACTATATTACTTGCACGACCACATACACTTGCCTGTCCAATTCGTACAACAGTTGACAATAAACGGTTTAGGCTCAAATGGTGCCAAAATGGTTGTACACCCTCATAAGGTTGTGACAAAATTAGTATGAAGTTTTGGCTCACTCTCAAAACTTGTACAAAGATCATTTGTGGCATTCACCAAAGCTTAAACGATTAGACCAACAAGGAAATTTCTAGGAATTGACACACATACTTTCAAGTAAGACCTCACCACACAAGGCACTTCGAACACCATAATTGTGCATAACTCTATAAATTTAAGCTTGTGTGGAATGGTCATTGCAAGACTTACAACAATACAAGACTAGTCACCAAAAGATGCTAGAAGATCATGTAAGAGTTGTGCAAGATGAATTTTCTTGCAACATCAACACCAACATATCTCTCATAAAAAGCACTATCCAAGACATCGATATTGATCATGATCGATACTTGAACATTAACAATAAGTGCACAAGCTCTTTAATTATTTCAAATCATCACAATCATTTCAAAACCTCAGGGTAAGTTATAAATAAGAGAATGATCATTTACTCATATATCATCAAAACCAAAAACATCAATAACCATAAAGTACAAGATATGTCAAAAGATATATAAACTACAACCCAAATAAAATGTCAAATCAAAATAATACAATCAAAAGGGGATAGGCAAATGCCCTCACCCCACCAAAAACAAATGCAGTGTCCTCAATGCGAATATAAAGTGTGTAATTGAAATGGATGAGAAAAATCCCCCTGGTAGGCTATGCCCTCGATGAAATATGATCTTGTGACTCGACTATGGTGGAATCAACCTAGGCATCAGTGCCCGGTGCATCAGGAGGAGGGGTCGACTCTGAAGGATGGGTCTTACTTAGACCAATCTTGGAGGTTTCCTGAAGGGATCGCTCCATAGTGGTGTGCATGATAGACTCCTCCAAGCTTTATAACTCTACAATGGCCTCTGTGCTCAATTGCTCATCATCACCAAACTCCTCCTTATCCATCTCTAAAGTAGAGTCCTTATTAGCCTCATATGCCACTCTCTCAGTATCAACAGGAGCCAAATCCACTCTAGGCATGGTAAGAGGCTCAGATATCGACATCACAGTAGGTGTACCTCACCCCAAAGCATGGAGATGTCTATGGATTTCAACTGATCTACATCCTTCCTGAGCCCTGCTAAATCAACCTTTAAGGTTGTCAAATCAGGTGATACTCTCTCTACCTTTGCACACTCATCAACCTGAGTAGAGAGGGTCTGTAGTCGGAGTCCATAGTCCATCAAAAGAGTCCTCTAATCAACCAACATAGTCCTCATGGGGTCATGATAGCCTCAATAGCTGCAACGATCCTACCAGACATCTTCTTCTCTAAACAAGAAGCCCTAACATCTATTAAGTGGAAACCTCTCCCCATCCGATAGATAAAAGCCTGTGTCAATAGGGGCTGGGATGTAAGAGGTGGCATAGCAAACCCAGAAGTAGGAGGAGGAGAAGTACCTGAAGGCTCCAGAGTAGGAGCAGTATGAATAGGCTCAGACTCTAAGGTAGCTGGATCAACTACCGGTGGTGGCCACTTCTTTCTCGCTGCATCATCCCTGAGGTAATATGTCTTTATCCTCCGGATGTAACTGGAGGAGGACGAGGTGATCCTCATATCAGTAGCCTCTCTAAAGGTTACCCCTGCCAAATCACATAACTGGGTGATCAATGCCTAGGAAAGCAAGCATGTCTGCTGCTGTCGGGCTCTCATAAGGATCTCGTCTTCGATGATAATGCCCATGCAAATATGCTCTCGTGTAATAATACACCCCACTAGTATTGTCTTGGGATGCCAAAAGATAGACTCATTTTGTGAAGGCAATAGATTGCAACTAATAAACCCAAACTAGTATCGGGCAACCATATTCAAATCTTTCTTTTCAATATTCACCCCATCTACAATCCACGGGGGAGTAGCATCTGATAGTAAAGTGGCCAACCAACCCATCAATTGGTTGAGAGAGTATTTCATCCTCTCTTTGTAAGACAAAGTATCATGACTCCCAACGCCCAACACATCATTAATAGAACCGGCCCCACACTTGACCATCTTGCCATAAACTTCCACCTTTTCGATGGGCCTCCATTTAACACCCTTCCGTTTCTTTGGGAGTGCTTTGGCGTAGGCCTCGTAAAATTCTCTGACACAAGCAGGGACATAGGGTGTCCAACCCTAGGTGAACTGCTCAAAATGGTGAAACTTGATCGTTCTACACACCTCCGGGTAGTCGCTCATCACCCCGTCAATGGATAGTCTCTTTTCTTCCAATATCGTCCTCAATCCGGTAGCCTTTTGATGAGTGGTAAATTTCAACTCATTTAAGGCATTTTTAGTTGAACAATTAGTGTCATCAATGCCTATTTATGTCCTTATCTGATGACTTTTAGATGTTTTATAGGTATGAAACCCAATGGACAAGGCAAGGACGAAATCACACAAAGAGAAGCCAAAATGCCAAATTAAAGTGAAAATCTCAAGCTAAAGATTGCCAAAAGAAAAAGGCAAATCGCGAAGAAGGCCAAAATCCACCAAAGTTGACAGTGTTCAATAAGAAAATGTCAAGCCAAATCAGTGGAGAAAGAAGAAATTGGCGATTCACCGAATGCAAAATGGTGAGTTGAGTTTAATCGCCGAATGTGATAGACTTGGAAGTTAAAATGAAGGTTGAGAAGGTGAATAAGTTGGTAATTGGTGACTTACCGAATGGGAAAGGAAGACTCAGTCGAGTCCGCTAACTGAGGTTCAAACACCTAAAATCTGAGATCAAGAAAGGGTGAGCTGAAGGAAAGGATGATGATTTGCCGAATGTGTTCAACAAACCCGACTAATGTTGCCAAACAAGTCACGTAAGAAAATTCGGACTGATTTTTGGGGAAACTATAAATATCCAAATAGAGAGAGAAAATGTACTTTTTACCTATTCAAACTTTTTGACATTAAGATTTAGCTTTTTCTCTACTTTTCTTAGTTTTGGGGTTTTTGATAACCTTGTAATTGACATTCTGAGGGCTAAATTTGAAGTGGGTATCGAATATTGTTTCTCATCATCAATGCATTAATGGCTAAAAACATCATGGGTATAATGCATTTTCTTTTTATGATGTGTGACTAAAACCCCAAAGTCTAGGGGTCTGATTATGGGGTTGGGTGTTGATGTATTTTAGTGGGTTTAGTGTCTAGGTCTGTGTTATTGTTCAATCATGGATTTGAGTTCTTTAGCATGAAATTAATTGATGGATTAAGTTGGCCAACTTAAACCTAGCCTAGATCTTCGATTAATGCCCGAAAGGGATCAATTGAGGTGGTTAAATGGCTTGATGCTTGCAATTTAGGGTTGATTTCTATAGTTTGCTTGAGAGAGTAATTGTGGAGTAATCTTAATTGCTAAATCTGCTCAAAAGAGAAATTTTAGTAAAGTAGTGGGCTGATTCGTTATTTGCATAGATGAGACCGAAATGAGTTTCTATGATATGATACTTTGAGATCAAAAGTAAGTTACTATCTTTAAAGATTGCCCAACTTATCTATGTTTGTTTTGCATTTTTGAGCAAGCATCTAGATCCCTATTTCTCATCAATACTAATCCCAACACCCCTAGATCGTCTCTTACTTGTATAAACCCATGTTCTTAGTTATTTAGTGATAATTGATACCTAATTCCTTTAATTAAATTTGGTGGAATAATCCACCTATTTCCTCTAATGGCTACGATGAATTGGTTGCATTCTTAATTTCCTACTTGAATTCTTCGCACTATATCACTCTCTGTGGGATTCAACCCTGACTCTTCTGTTGGGTTTTTATTGCTAACGACCACATACTCTTCTGATTATTTTTTAGAGTAATTTGAGTGTTATCACCTTTAACCTGTTCATGGCCCATGGAGCAATTATCAGAAGTACCCTCGATACCACGTTGGCAGTGGGTCCCACATGATCTTGGAACAGACCGTGCTCTTGTTCTTTTGTGGATGGACTGGAGGGGTTGCTTGTTTTTGTGTTGGTGCAGACACACCCTCGATTTTTGTTGCTTCCGCTCATCAACAGCCCACGAGTAGTTTAGTGGCTCACCCTCGGACGTGGAAGATAAGAAGGTACTCTCATCGATTAACTGTCTTTTCCCTATTTTTAGGGAAGTGCCAAAAACTTTCTTCTTTTGTTTGTCGCGCACACGTCGAGAAGTGCGTGGAGCGGCTTGTTGTTTCTCACTAGGCTCATTAATGACCACCCTTTTTTTTCTTTTGGGGAAGTGGTGGAGGATAGCCTGAATGAATGTTTCTCCTGTGCACTGGTTGTTTTTGTCTTGTTATACTTGCATTACACAACAATCCACAACACAGATTGGGTGAAGGGGTTGAAAATCAATCACAAAGAAAGCACAACAAAAAGCTATTTTGGTGCTCACTGATCGAGTTGGTGAGTTGCGGAACCAGTTAGGCGAGCTTAAGCGATCTCATTGAAAGAGATAGAACCAAAATCAATTAAACTCAGGCATAAAGAGTAAGGTAATGACTGACTTAGCGATTCACCGAGTCAGTTCAGCGAGCTGAGAGATGCTCGTCGAAAATGACAAGAATCTAAGACCTAAAATGCTCAATCAAAGGGTGAGCTGTGGCTTACTTGGCGACTCGCTGATTCAAGCTCGCTGAAAAGGTAAATGCCAGACTTGACCCCAATTTTCAAAATTTGCACAATTTCCAAGCAAGCAATAACACTCGCACCTAATTAACATTAAAATAGAGCTATCCATCACATTAATCAACCCCCAGGTACTCAGACTTCCCCCTAATTCAATTATACTCAATAAAATGATGATTTGCCCTTAAGAATGACGTCACCCAATCTATCATTGGGAAAATACAAGCCAATTTGTCTAGATTGGGTTAATTAGACTTCACCCATACATAGAAACAACAAGACCCACAAGCATTCTATGACCAATTTCAAGAATCAACTACCCAACATGCCAATAATCAACACAAAGGTGAAATTAAATCAAGAATAACAATGGGCAATCAATTACACACATTATACCAAACTCCCAACAGGATTAAGCACTAAAATAGATCACTAACAACACTCAGAGCATAGATATTAAGTTCATTAAGCATAAAATACAAGAGGCGACAATATATAACTCAAAAACTAACCTCTATTAGCAAAAAACTGAGCAAACAAAGAGGGGTAGGGTTTGGGACTTGATTTCCCGCAAATACATAATCCACAAGAGTTCAAAGCAAGTAAAAGAGCAAAAACTTAGAATAGTAATGTGTATTGAAGAATTTGAAAGAGGGAAATTCAATGATTTTCAAAAGATTTGACATTTAAAGCATACAGACTCTTGGCCTTCCGATTAAATTCCCATTTGGCGAGTTACAACTAACGTCTCCGAACCGATTCGATGACTTGCCAAAAGAGTTTATGCTCACCGACCTTGCTTCTTCAATTCACCAAAGTTAAAGTTTAACTTGGTGAGCCCGATTCACCTCACCAACTTGAATCGATGATTCACCAACTGGATTTAGCCCGCCAAAATTGACAGGACCTTTCTTCAAATTTTGGAGCTGGCAAGGTGAGCAAAACTAAGCTCGCCTAGTTCATTTGGTGACTCATCGACTGGGAAACCAGCTTGCCCATCTTTTCTGAGCCTTGAAAATCTCACTTCCAACTGCACATTCAACACATGTTATTGAAGACAATACTAAGAACTTGGGTTGCCTCCCAAGAAGTGTCTTATTTAATGTCATGGCACGACGTGGTCATGTTTTCAAATATCATTCTTTGGATTGGCATTAGTGTCGCTAGGTAAACTTCCTCTTGTCCTCGGGTTCAAATGAGTTGAAATTTGGCACATCTGAGCCTCAAGTTGCTTAATTGACACCGAATGAGAAGTGATGGTTTGATTCAAGGTGGAGAAATCAGTCTTCAATTATTTTAGCACCTTGTCGGACCCCTCAACCTTAGTAAAGATCCTTTCCAACATATCTTCGGTCCAGAAGTTTTTTGGATCCATTTGTTCCTTTGGTTAAGGTCGATCACGAGGAGGCACATATCTATCTTTGTCACCTTTACGCTCTCTCTAGTTTGTGCCTCTATCAAGCCAATCCTGATCATGGTCTCTCCAACCATTATCTTGATCTTTGTTTCAATCTTGGTTCCTACCCGGCCTTGGGTAGCTTGGGCAAGAACCCCTATTTGATTTCTTAAAAATTTAACTTCCTCTTCATATATGGCTTCAAATTTAGCATCTTTCGAGCTTAACCCACTACTAACACCAACCGCATTTACGGACTTGAATCTACCCCCTATGACATGCTTTGACAACAAATCAAGTTGGGTCATCATTTTAGCCATGTTCTCATCACGCTCTTGATTTTTCTCTAGTTGCTCTTTTGTCAAGCCCAGATTGAGGGGAGACACGTGACCTTCCCTTGTGTGTCGTGCACAGTTGATCTTAGTCATCTCATCAAGCAATGCTGAAGCAAATTCAAATAATTGTCTCATGATTCCACCTCTGATGAGTTGAGTTGCTATCCCTTTATTCACAGTATCAAGGCTCCAGTAGAAATATTGCAACAACAATTTATCTAGCAACTCATGATTTGGACATTGTAGCACTAACCTTTGGAACCTTAACCATGTTTCATGGATAGGTTCGCCTTCAATTCTCTTACAATTTTGGATGTTGTCCTTACGCTTCACAATCTTCGAAGGAGGAAAGAGACTCTCAAAGATCACCTCAGTTAACTCCTCCCAAGTAGTGATCGATTCCCTTGGTAGTTTAGCCAACCATTTTGAAGCCTCCCCCATCAGATAAAAAGGAAATATCATCAATCGAATAGACTCTTGGGTTATGTTCTTGAAGGTGAATGGGCTACATACATCCACAAAGTTGCGAATGTTCTCATGGGGATCCTCATGAGTCAGATCCCCAAACATTCCCTTCATTTGGAGCAGTTGAAGCATGGTTCCAATTACATGAAATATAGGATTCCCCATAGTTGGGGGTAACCACATAGCTCCCATGCTTCCTAGGGCATTGAATTTCATGTCATCCGAATTTTCCACATCATCATTATGCACATGTTTGCTAGAATAATTGTTTCCAATGACACTCATGTCGTCACCTAAACAGGGCAAAACAATGAAACAAATAATAAGAGTATTCTACCATACTAAATCAGTTCACAAAAATAATTCACTAAAAGAATTCTAAGTGGTACTATTTTTGATAATGCTCAAATTACTTGTAAAACTATTAAACAAGTGGTTGTTAGCAATTTAATTACCCAACGTATGAGGTCAGGGTCGAATTCCACAGGTAGTGTTATGTGAAAGAATTCAATTACAAATTCAATTTGTGTCCCAATTCATTGCAAGTAGATGGTAACAAGGGTGGAAATAATTTCAATTATCAAATTAAGATTATTTGGTAATCAATTTCCAATTAAACTAAAACAAGTGATTAACAAGCAAGCGGAGTGGGAATCTAGGAGTGTGCGGAAGTGGGTATCGATTTCAAAAGGTGGGTCAATGCGATTGCTCAAGAACCTTAATTACCCGTGGATAGACTGGGTCAATCTCAAACACGTATTATATTTTTCAAACATAATATGCTCATCATAAGAATTTCTCTTGGACACTCTCATGTATAATCAATTAAACAACACAATACCTTGACATAAATCTTCTCTCTCGAGCAAGATTAGCAAATAGAAATGAAACTCCAAATTCCCTTCTCATGTAAATTAAGAATTTCAAACTAATATGGAAGCATCAATTCAATTACTCACTTCATATATTCTCTCTCAAGCAATATACAAAGATCTTAATTCTAGAATTAAGTTTGCAACCTTAATCCATAAATTAAACAAATGGAAACAAAATTAAATACACGGAGATCGAAGTAAAATAGAGCAATACACATTATTACACCAATTTAATCAAAAGTCAACTCCATATGCACACCCCTAGAACAGGGGTTTTAGCCAATCATATTAAAAATACAAGAAAATTTACCTAAAATATTTTTGGCCATCGGATTGATGATTTGCAACTTCAATTTAAGAGATCCACTTCAAAAATCCCAAATATTATGGGTTAAAAGCTTGTTTCTCACTCTACAAAATAGAAGTGTCTATTGTACTGTACTCAAAAAAGTTTCAGATTCAAATGTATGAGCAAAAAGATATATTTTCTCCCTCCCTCCTGCTATTTATATTTCACCAAAAATTAGCCAAAGAATCATCAAATTTTCAATCGGCGATGTTAGTCGTGCTCGCCGACCCATTCGGCGAGTTGTCAACTTGTTCTTCTTCTCGCCTTTCATGGCTTCAGGTATTTGAACCACAGTTGGCGAGCTCGAAGGAGTTCACCATTCTCATTCACCAAGTCATCGATCGCCATCCAATAATCCTTTTTTGCCTTCAACTTGGCTTAAATGTAATATCACTTTTAGCAAACACATGTCATCTTGCCGATTGAGTTTGGTGAGTCGCTGTTCAATTCTTTTCCTCACAGACCCATCTTAAGTATTTTAATCAAGGACTCTGTCATTTTTGGCGAGGTCTGGCACATTCGACGAGTTGTTGAGTGCCTTTTGGCGAGCATCAGTGTCATGATTTTGCTCTTTTTTCATGTTTTAGACTATTTTTGTGTGATTTCATCATTGTCTTATCCTTTAGCCTTCATAGCTACAAAACACCATAAATCATTAGATATTGGACAAAAAAAGGCATTGAGGATACCAATTGTTGAACTAAAAAGGCCTCAAATGAGTCAAAATCTCAAACTCATCAGGGAGGGAACCCAAGATATTTAGTTTGGTTTGTTTTCTATTTTTAGCTTTAGTTTCTTGGCTAGTTTTGGCTAAGTTAGGGTCCGTGTCAAACAGAGTCAAGAAAAAGAAAAGGTAGGCCTAATGGTTGTTACATGTACAGGGATCAAAAGAAAAATCTGGAAAAAATTAAGTGTAGTGTTTTTGTACGTATGGGTTTGACGGGCCGTAAAAGACTCTATGGATCATAGACCCTACTTGTAGAATCCTGGATAAATGATTTCATAAAGGACATGTTCTACGGGTCCCACCTATGAGTTGTAGTTCATTCGATGAACCATAGAGAGTGCCCATAGAAATCTAAGTCCAGTACAACTAAAGCTTTAAGTCTACGAGTGCACAATATGAACCGAAGTCAATCTTTTGGTTCGTAGTCTGTGCTCGTAGATTCCAAGTATTTTTTCTAAAAATTACTAAGTGTGGAGTCGACCTATAAAGCTCACCTATGGATCATAGAAGTTACTATGGTCCGTAAACGAGCTTTCGTGAAGGTCAGTGATTTTTAAAATCTACCCGATCCGACCCGACCCGACCCAAGATCCTTTAATTTCAAAATCCAACATTTTAATTTTCCCCCATTCACTCATTCCCCCAACAGTTACTTTCATCTCCCCACCATCAAAACTTTTCATAATCATCTCAACCTTTCACTTCCATCCCAACTCCTCACTCTCCCACCATATAAAATTTATCTTCCCCACTATTACCACTCTAAACTCCCATCTAATTTCATTTTCATCTCCCTGAACTCACCACCCCTTAAAATTTACCCGATTTCACTACAAAAGGAGAAACAAAATCAATCTAGTTACACAGATCGGTGAAGGAAAGAATCAGGGTCATCATCTTTATCAGCAAAACAATCACACAACATCAATCAATCACTATATGATATGGGTTAAAATCCTTGATAACCATTGTATAGAAATTGAGTTGCTAAAACTTAACCTAGGGCGAAGTTAAATTGTATTTATGTTTAGGCGATCGAACCCTAAAGAGGATTGTGTTTGTGAGTGTTAGTGTTTAAAAATATGTGTAAATGTTATGTTTGGGCCGATTGATAATTAAAAATACAGGCATTGAGTTTGTTGAACCCAATGACATGGGAATTTTGGTACTTACGAAGGTCTCCTACAGACCGTAGATCATTATTCGACCCATAATTTCCCTTCTTAGACAAGGCCTGGGGGTCTAATAACCCAAGTTCAAAACCTTTGCCAATATGAGTACCACCTACGGATCATAGAACCTTCTATGGACCGTGGATAGCACTCGTACAATAACGTCAAATTTTATGTTTAGGACTACGAGCTTGTGTATGATCCATATAAATTTCTACGGCTCGTATCTCAGCCTCGTAGTCCAACATTACAACTTCTAGTAGCTTAACTTAGGAACTACGGGTAGACCTATAGTCTGTAGAAACTTTGACTAGCCGTACTGTCAGTACGTTGTTCCATTGTCTAAGACTGGATTTTTAGGCCTGCCTTCCTACAACAGGGCCCTACGGTCTGTAGTCTCTTCTACAGTCCGTAGACACCCTCTCATAGGACCAAAACAATATTTTGATAGCTGAATATTTTTGTTTTCTTTGATTTGTTTTCAATTTTTCTTGCTTCCTTTTGCACTTTTAAGTTAATAATACTTACCCCGTAGGTACTATGCCTCCAAAGGGAAACCTAAAGCATGGGGCAAAGGGCACCACACCATTTAGAAGGGTCGGGGCTCAGGTTAAGGCCCGACTCCATGATGTACCATTAGATGTTGAATTGAGTGGCTCCGAGGTGGAATATTCTATCAAATATGATGCACTTGCCGAGCCTCGAACCACTCAAAACAAAACCAAACAACTGCAATTAGTATTGGCACTGGTGAACATGACTGCTCTCCCCTCACTTACATCTCCTCAATCTAAAGAAGGAGCACAATCATCGGGGGAAGAAAGTGATAGCTCAGAGCCTGGATCCCAATCCAGCTCACAATCCATCTTACAGTCTGACTTCGACTATTTGGATTTAGCTACTAGCTCTCCTAGATGACCAGAGTCAATGACAGGGCCCACACAACCTGTATAGGTAGTGGGACAGCCGAACTGATGGTGTGTACAGCGTACATTTAACATACACCAGACCGGCATCGCCCAAAATGAAAAATCTAAGGCCAATCGAGGCATCACTGAAGAGCCTCACATACTGAAAGCTAGCCTACACTCAATGCTAGAGATTGAGGCCCTATTTTGGCAACACAGATGCGAGTGAATGGTATCCTCTTAGGGCAAGTGCAACCCTGTGATGGGTCGAGAGTTCTACGCCTCTTATGCAGCGACAATGAAAAACATCATGCCGGCCAAAGCTAAGGAGCTTGATCAGTTCCCACTTGTGAGCACTTTAGTCTGGGATATCCTTGTCAGCCTATTTGAGAATACTATTTGACATTTTCTTCATGGACTAGACTATGTTAAAATAACCCCAGCCGCTGAGTTTGAGTACCGAATGACTACAATCTGAGATTGAAATATAATGAATGACCCGCCACAAAAATAGATGCTATTGAGATGGGTTGTAAGTCATATAGCAAAGCAGGGTGTTTATGAGGATTGGGTCTCAGGTTCTAGCCCAATTAGAAAGGACACACTGAGGATTGGGTCTCAGGTTCTAGCCCAATTAGAAAGGCCACACTGAGCTTTGCGGCAAAGTTTTGGTGGGCCATAATGTGCTCTCGCCTATGTCCAATAATGGCAGATTATAATCCTACTCCAGATCATGTAGTTATGGTAGCGTGTCTGATGGTCGATTATAAACTCGACCTCGCCCGAGTTCTGATTTCTGAGATCCAGGAGAGGGCATTCCAAGGTACCACTATTATCCCTTTTCCTTGATTAATCTTTCATCTTTGTAGGGACTCTAGAGTGCTGATGATAGCAGGGGTGGGTGATTTAGTTGAGGTGATGCAGACTCAGGATGTTGGGCTGATAAAAGATAATGCTAACCTGACCGCCCCGAGACGTGCACAAACAGGTCAAACTACCAGAGATTGCTGAGCTTCCTGATAAAGAGCAGATCGATGATAGAGCCATCTCAAAGAAGGATCCTGCCACTTTTGAGGTGACTGAGGCTCTCAGACTACTAACTTTGTACCTTTTCTAGAAGACCACGGGCACCAACTTCGGGTTCATACACTATTTTAGCCGAGCTTTTTTAGTGGTTAGTGAAGAGGTAGATCCAAATTGAGGCTCAGTTGACTCAGTTACTTCACCAAATCTAGTCTTAGGTTCGGACAACCTTTTTGGAGTCTGAGACGAGGATGCGGACCACTATAGAGGAGTCCACCGGACCATACAGGGAGGATTGGTTCATTTAAGCTGAGGATTATAGCATGCCCCCAGACCACTTTGTGTGCAAATATGGAGAGTTTCCGGGAGGAGTTAGATCAACTTTGTTCTAAGGTTATGGCTATGACCGCTGCACCGACACCTCCTAGTACCTCAACCCTTTTGCCCACTAATTCACCACTTATTCTTGTTAATCTTTTTAGAGATGAGAAGCCTCTATGGGTGCATAGAAAATATCCATAGTCGGAGACTAATACTTTGGAGGGGTTTGAGGAGCGAGCTTCGAAGAGGGAGCGTTGAGATATAAAGGAGGCTAGACATGCTTCTATACACTCTAAGCATGCGAGGGAAAATAAAGTGAGTCAGCAGACTATTGGAGCTTCAAGCTCGAAGAGTACTACTGATAGTGCTCCATAGATTTATTCAGAGACACCTGTTGTTACATCTGGCTCCACTCCAATGGCCCCGCCCACATCTAGTTAGTTCTCCAGCGCTTAGTTGACATAGGTTTGTCTTAGCCCTCCATTTCATATTTTTAGTGCATTAAGGACATTAAATTGTTTTTCATGTAGGGGTGGGATGAATTGTTGGGAGCGTCTCAATGAAGTCTGAGTAGCCCAGACTCTTAGAAGCCGTTCTTGGGGTTTTTTTGCTTGTGTTCTTTTTCCCCGGGGAACTTTTTAATTTTTTTTGAACCAGTATGTTTAGGATGTATTGTATAATGTGAAAGGAGATTAGGAGAAAAGGGCGTGATGGTTGTTTGACGAAAAATGATATCCCTAAAAAAAAATTGTGTTATAACTAGTTCGCTGATAGGTTGACTATGTAGGATCTTTATATGAAATGACATGAACTGATAAGATAACATGACTTAAACTAAATCATGAACCGAATACATTGATACTTGATAATGAAACTTTGTGCCATGTGTGTTGTGAGGTTATTGTTCATTCTGACTGTATATGCCAATCTAGAACTTGCCTCGTTAGTCTTGCTAGGACAATTGAACTGTTGATTAGGAAAGGATCATAGGCCATTTTTGATAATAGTCCACTTAGTCTAAAAACAACCGACCAAATGAAATTGTGCCCTTTGATCCAAATACTTGAACCTTAAAATAGACCTTTTATTGAATTACCCAATTTACCTTTCCTGTTCTAAATTATTAACCTTTGTTTTGGCCCTGGTCCCTCCTTAGACATTTTGCACCTCAATTCAGGCTAAAAGCCTAAGTTGAGGGTGGTTACTATACAAGAAAATGAGAAAAGAAAGGGGTATCAAAATAATAGTGTAACGAGAAAAAGGAAAATAATGGGGTGTGGCCACGAAAAAGAAAAGAAAAACAAGTAAATGAAAATAAGAAAAAATATTGAAAATAAGAAAAGAAGCCAAAGCTACACTCGAACGTTGATGAAAAAATTAGGAGAAAGAAAATAAGGGTGAAATGAGTGATGATTGTGAAAAGTGGAAATAAGACAATGTAACAAGGAGGGAAAAAGTCTCTATATATCTAAATACGCAACACATTTCCCTGCGCCTATGTTACAAGACAAAGATGTCTTATAGTGATCCTAATTTAACTGTCCGAGAGTCTAAATTTTGAAAATAAGGGCAAGCTTATGGTATTGTGCATGTATGGTATTGAGTCCCTGTTCTTGAAAAATATCTTGATATATGTGTCAAAAAAGGGGACTTCTTTGTGGTAAGGGCGCAAGTGATATTGTCAAAAAGTAATTATCTTGGTGATTGTTGTCTATGTATGTGAATTTGTCTGTTGGTGTAGTGATGTCATGAATTGATCCGCATGTGTTAGCTTGTTAAGATATAATTTATTGCACTATGTTGTGAACGAAAAGTGGAGGATGTTTGTTTGGAAAAGGCCATGTGATTGCCGTAGATTCTTGATCTTCTTTTGCATAGAGTCGTTATGTGATAATAGTGCCGCTTGAAGACAAGCAATAATTTTAAGTGGAAGGTGTTGATGTACCACAAATTTACAGTACTTGTAATGCTGTAAAATTGAGATTTTGCATGTCTTCTGAGAATTTTGTTAGTAGATTTGATGGTGTCTTGTGTTTATCTCAGAGGAAATGAGGTTTTGGTCGCTCAGACTGATATTACAGTGATAGCAGTTGGATTTTGGGATTCCACGAGCAAACCTACTAGCCGTAGGTGCATTAGTAGATGTGATCATAAGTTCTTAAGCTTAGTATGGAGCTACGAGAGAGGACCATGAGCAGTAGGAACTTCTACGAGCCATAAGTCCAGGCCGTTAGAAGAGTATCAGAGATTGAAGGTCCAGGACTTGGACTATGAGTGAGAAGGACGGATCGTACAATGGTCTACAGACCATAGGTCCTGTCCGTAGAAAGGATCCTGAAGAAATTTTTGAGGACTACTTCCACGAGTGGACTCCACGATCCGCAGAAGGACCTATGGTCTTAGGTCATGGGTCGTAGAAATGGTTGTCGAATCCTACTTTTCCTTATTTTCCTTTGTTTATTTTATTTAGGATCAGATGTTTACAAATACTCTTCCTAGGTATTATTTACAGGTTGTTCATTTTTTGGGTTGAGAATTAACTTGTGAACCACTTTTACAGTAATTCTTGAATCCATTGGTTTTATATTATTTTGTGATCTTTAATCATTTACTTAGCAGCTTCAATTCAATATTCTGGAATTCAACTTTTTTTTTGGTTAACTAGATAATATTATTAGCAGAGAAGCTTAAGTATCATTACAAAATAAGGGAATAGTATTATTCCATGTATATATTGTAGCTTGGTTGCTATCAAATTACTATTATGCGTCAAAATTTCCCTTGGAAAAGTAGTTCCTAGTATATCTGCCCAAACTGTCTCATTTACGAACATCTGAGGAACTTGCAAAATCCTTGTGCGATCAAATAATTGCTTCTTGGCCCCTTCCTTGGCTAAGAGGTTAGCTACCTTTTTCTTCTCTCTATAGGTATGCTAGAGTTTTGGATCTCCCAATAGTTGCATCAATAACCTGCATTCACGAATTATAGAGCTATAAGATTCATGCTCATTGTTAATAAAATTTATTACCTCGATTAAGTCTGTGGTGATTTCCAAAGGCATCAAGTTGTTATCCTTTGCAATCTTAAGCCCCTACATAAGAGCTAATAATTATGTCTGAGTATTAGTACTATTTGGAATACCCTTCATGAAGCCTAGTATCCAATCACCTATATCATTACGTATAGCTCCTCCAATACCCCATACACCGGGATTACCTAGGAAGGAACCATCATATTGAGTTTATAATGGCCAAGTGCTTAATAGCATCATCTTTCTTAGCAATTAAAATGGCGTATTCAGTAGCTTTTGCAATGGTATCATGAGTATTGATGGGTGTCTTCTTCTTATTAAAGAGATTGTCATTACTAGCTAACCAAATATGCCACAAGCAGAGTGGAATTATTTCTTTCCATGATAAGAAGTTGTTAAAGGGACTGCTCTTAATTAAATTCCAGGTGTTGCACCATTCATCAGAATAAAAGATGATTGTTGAGTAGAGAGGGATAAGAGCTATTCTTGATGATGGTATTCCAATATAACTTTACATTACTTCAAAAATAATATGGTTGATGGTTTCATTTGCACTCTCGCAGAATGAGCAAATAGGAGACATATTCATGTCAATAAAGTCAAGATATTGGTTAGTAGGTAATCTGTTATGGTGGAGGAGCCAAATGAAGAACTTAATCTTATTTGGAGCCTTAATTTTCCAAATCCAATTGAAGTTGTTGTTACTGTTGTGAACAAAGCTATCCTCTTTGGATTCCAAGAACATGTAAGCAAATTTGATAATCTATTAAAATTCCAAACCCCATTTAATTATTTTAATTGTAAGTTCATGATTTATTTTAACCAAATTAATATGAATTGTGGTCAACCAACCATAAATAGCTAATTCCATAACTAGGGTTGTGGAAACCAACGTAGACCTAATAACTAGTAATTCTTGAATAGAGTTCATGCATGTATTGTTTTTCTCTTTACTTTGATTGCTTTTTAATAGAGGTCTATGTTAGAACTCGCCTTATTCCTACTTGTCGGACCAAGGGGGTAACGAATTGGAAAAGAGATTATACAACAGAGATTTGAGGCTACCAATCTTCATCTTATAGCTTGAACGAACCAAGGGATAGCTAATATAGGGGTCAAGGGTAAGGGTTAGTAAAGCATACACTCATAGATGGACCAAGTTGCATGGTGAAATTCATTTATTTAGGGTACCAACCATTTAGGTGAACTTAACTTACTAATCATGCATGCTAGACACTAGACAAGGTTACTACTATAAGGCTTACTAAGTTAAGGACTTGTGAGGAATAAAAAGACCCTAGTTTCGTCTTCTATTGATTCTTGCAAACATAAATTCTGCTTACATTGATACTTGTTACTTAAATCATTTACTAAATATTATGTTATAAAAAACCCCCCTTTAAGGGAATAACGTGACCAAGAGTACAACTAACAAACAATTAAGCTAAGTCTAGACCTCGTTCCTTGTGGGATCCACCCTAACCTTTGATAGGTTCTTTATTTGAACAAAGACCGCTTTATACTTCTTTTGGAGGTGTCATTTGGGCGTATCACACCACACTAGAAATATAGTAATCGTAGCGTCAATAAGATAACTTTGACACACATATTGCAACAATCAAGTTTAGGTCTAACATCAAGCCAAATAAGGCATTGTGGGACCCGCACGAGAAAGTATGAAATTGAGTCTGTCAATAGGTCTCAACTATCATAAGGAACTTGTGCCACACAAATGGGTCCAATTCAAGTCGTATAACGTCTCAAAATAGACCAACAAGAATGCAACTCAACAAAGCACAATTCAAGATAAAAACAAAGAGCTAAACGGGAACCTACAGGTTTTAGAGCAAGAATATCGAGAAGGAATAAGCTCTCAAACACACACAATTGAAAATAAATTAAAGAGAAGGCACCAATGATTTAGTAACTGTAATTACCACTTTGGCGACCCTGATGTCGCAAGAGTGACATCACCAAAGTGGAATAAGGTTTTTCAACATGAGGGTTTACTGAGCGATCAAGCTCCACCGAAGCAGAGTGGACTTCAGCAAGAACGAGTTTGATGGTGTGAAGAACCCTCCATAGGAGAGGAGTCCACTGATAGGCAACCTCGCCAAAGTGTCTGACCCTCTATAGAAGTGCCTCTATCGGTGCGAGACAGGCTCCGTTGGGATGGCGGCCTCAGCATAGTGCACCATCAGACTTGGGTTTACAATCACAAGTTTCAATAGGACTTTTGGAATTAGTTCTGGTTTCCACCTATGCAAACAAAAAAGACCTAATCATAAAGGGCATTCCAGACTCAACTGAAATATTAAAACTTTCACAGGAGGTCATCCAGACAAAAGTGGATACCATACCGAGCTCCATTTTTGCTAAAATTCAAAAGGTAGCACAAAATGAGTCTAGAAGCCTCAAGACCCAAACCAATAGTTCTTCTAGACAAAGTTTGACGTTCCATAGCTAATAAAACCATCTGAACCACATTTCATGGTTGTTTACTTGAAGTTTTGAGCAAAGTTGACCATTCTAACTTTAAAAGCTCCAAAACTCAAAAACTTACATAAAACCAAACAAACGACTCGGTGATCGAGCTATCAGTCTCATCAAGTCATAAATAAATGGGTCATTATAGAAAAGTTCTAAACGGTAAAAATACCCAAAAATAGAGAAAATGACCTAGAGGGTCATTACAATTATATTCTCTTTATTTAGTGTATAAATGTTGTTATATGTACATTAATTTGGAAAAATAGTTCTTTTGAATGAAATAACAAAATGTAAGTGATTTTTAGGATATAAAAGGAAGAAAAGTAACTTTTATAGCAAATATTAAGTGACTTGTAATATAAAAGAAA
Source organism: Solanum appendiculatum (assembly GCA_018342035.1). Lineage (NCBI taxonomy): Eukaryota > Viridiplantae > Streptophyta > Magnoliopsida > Solanales > Solanaceae > Solanum > Solanum appendiculatum. The sequence continues at coordinate 499,674 of JAGDQO010001343.1, read as the reverse complement.
AGGATTTACTTTTATTACCAAAAATTATATTAAATTTAATAGTTTATTAACATGTCCAGATATTTTAAGAAGTCAAGATGATTAAATCTTTGACTAATGGTCAGTAGATCTAAAGTGCAGGGTTTTTTCAGATCTATTAAGGCTCCACTCTTCTTTGTTTAGCCCTCAGAACCCTATATTTCACTTAGCCGTCACACTATAATTCTCTGATATGTGAATGACCTTCACGGGCCTCTATTATCTTTCACTTTTTCCTTTGACGCTTTCACTTGTTTACTTTTTTTATGGAATTAACATATAAGATGTTACCCAAAAGAGATACTTGAAATGACGAATTTATTTAAGGATGTACGTGATAATGACTTGCAACTTGCATTCTAATAAGAGCAGGTTCATTTATAAAATCAAGAATCTCCTTGGGGTAACATCACACGTGTTAAAACTCTACAGAAAATCCTAGTTAAGTCTTTGTTTCATTTTCTATATGGAGAGACCCTCACTGTCATTTGCTTGCATTTGTGTGAAATTACTATTTTCCCCTTCACATAGCTTCTCTGTAGTGTTTGTAGTGTATTGGGATAGGTGGCATGCTTCCCGAGGTGGTCAAGAGAGTTTTGAGTGAGATTTTCTCTTTTAGAAGCTTTTAAGTTAAAAGAGTTGACTTTGGTCATCTGGAGAATCTGATATCATTTTAGATTTCTATCAATTTCATCTGTTTAATAAGGCTCATTTTGGGCTAGTTGCATGGTATGTTTGGATCTCGAGGCCTTCAACATGAGTTTGTGTTGTTAGATGAGATATTTGTGCAAGTTTGGCTAAGATTTGACTTTGGTCAACATTCTTTCTAAACTTGCCTGGATGAAAATTATGTCAGCGCAATTAGCCCTACAATGACATGTTTGGTCTTGAATGACCTTTGGTTCGGATCCTAGGGTGATCGTGTAGTTTATATGATGTTTTGTGTTATGCTTGTTTGGTTGCTTTTATAAATGTCGACTTGGGTTAGCATTCTAGCAAGAAGACTTCCATTGGTTGTTTTTTTTAATTTTGTTGAGTCTGGAATGTCAATTTTTGTGGATTACCAAGGAATTTTGTGTTCACATGGTTTTAACTGAATCTTGAGCCCCCATTGAGGAATTTTCTCAACATAAAGTTGAGCTGATGCAGTTGATGTTGGCGCCACATACTTTGTTCAGTGTGACCACGAGCTGGAGCACTCGATTGTGAAGACCACTCTACTCGGTCAATAAGGTCACAACCATTAACCATTGCAATCGCGATGTGTGGTCAGTGGACCCAGTGAAATTTAATGAATCGCTATCGCGACACTATGAGTCCTATGATCATGATGAGTAATTGTGTTCAGTTGCAGCAGTGATTCACGAATTGTAGCATGCATTTCTCAATGACAACTTCCATTTTGCCAATTTAGAGCTCATTTCTTGAAGGAAATCAGAGAGTGATCACTGGGATTTGGTGTACAATAGTTTGGGATCGTTAAAGGGGTCGTGAATCTTCCATTCATTTTTGTGGCACCTATCAGAGGGCCTTCGAAAAGGAAAAGCTCCAGAATAGAAGTTCGGGTACGATTTCGACCTTGAGGTAGGTTATAATTTCTTCTTTTAGACTTGGCTTAGTTAGATTATATATATAGTAGTATTGATCATTAGGAGGACTTTAGATTACGAAACTCAATTGCATGATCCTTAGTTTCTTTTTTAGCCATTTTGGGGTTATTCACAATTTCACATAGAATTTAGTAAAACCTTAGCTTAGGTGGATCTTTAGTTTCAGTTGACGTTATAGGACCATTAGAAGGCTTCTAGGTGGTTTAAACTTAGGTTTATGCATGTTGGATTTGGTTGGTATAATGTAACCCTTGGAAGTGTAAAAGTTAGATTGGAAGTTGAAAAGTTGTAGAAAATTATTAGTGCAAGGTTTCACAAGTGGCATGTACAGGCCGTACATGAGACCACGAATCATGAAACCCAATCGTGGTTAGTGCCTTGGAATTTGGGAAAATGCAAGACCTAGACACTATTTTATGAGCCACCAATATGGCCCATGTACACAAGCCATAGATGTCCTCGTGGTCTTGATCTTCAGAAAGTTCAAATACTGGTGCTTGACGTCTAAGACTAGATCTACGGGTCATACATAAGAATACGGCTCATTGATGGGGCTATCATAGTTGTTGTTCAAAAACTCATTATCTCCAGTCAAGTGACGTTTGATAGATCAGTACGGGCCGTGTAATGGAATATGGCCTGTACAAGGCTATTCATAGTTTATGTCCTCAACTCAAGTGGTCTCCCAGTCTTTTGGTGTATGAGAAGGTTTGACAAGTCGTATAAGGTTCGACAGAATGTGTAAGGGTTCATGGTTCTTCATCGAAGAAGTGAACTTTCAGTAAAAGATTCACGAATGGACACTATGGTCCGTGGTCCATTGTACGGACTGTAGATGGGGTCCGTGGAGTTGGTACGATAGTTATTTCTCAAGGTTAATTGGGTCTTTTCCTACTCTATTAAGTCCTACACTACGTCATTTTAAGCCTATCTTGAGGACCTATAACCACTTCTAAGATACAAACCCTTCCTCGCTCACTATCATTCTCTCAAAACCCCAAAACTCTCTCTCAAGTCTTCTTCTCCATGTTCTCCCAAGGATTCAAGGATTCCTCAAGCTTCAAGTCTCCTTTCCATATTTCAACCTAGGGTTTCATCAAGGTATGTGGAATATTTATCAACGGGTTCATCTTCACCCATTGAGTCCCAAAAAAACCTCAAATTCTCTTTATGATTCTTGCCCAATTCTAGGGTTTTATGATTTTCTTATAGGTTCAATTGATTATTAGCCTATTCATCATGATTGATCTTATTATGCATGATTTGATCATAATTCAATGTTCTCAATGATATTTTCATGAACCCATTCTATGTAAGGGTTTTGACTATGAAATAAAGTTATGATGATATGCATGCATTATGAATTGAAGGGTTTATAAATCAAAGATGCTTTCAAATAAAGTATCAACATGTTTTATGAAATTAGGTTGCTTTCGATTGAAGTATTCTCATTATTAAATATTATCATGAATTAGATACTTCCGATTAAGTCTCTTATGCACATTTTATAAAATTATGATGTTTTAAAGGAGTGATTCTTATGATTATGATGTTTTCATGAATGACTTGGTATTACTAGATTCTTACCATTTCAAAAAATATGAACACAAATTTGATATAATTATGCATGTTTTCATTTGGGAGTTTACTTAGCACCGAGTTGGACTAGTTGCTATTATCCAGGTCCTAGACTATGTCACCCTATAGGATTGTCCTGATTGGACATTAGATATCGGTTAACGATATCTTCCACATGTATTATGACTATGATTATGGTCCTTACCTTGGCAAGTAGGACACTTTCTTTTCAGTGTGGGAGCAGTACATTGAACTCCATGTTATAGCTGACATGGTTTATGTCGGTTAATGATATCTTTCACATGTATTATGACTATGATTTTGGTGTGGGAGTAGTAAACTGAAATATGTCGGTCAATAGTATCTTCTACATATGTTATGACAATGATATGATTAAGCTTATGATATAATTATGATTTTTCAAAATATTTCATTGATCTTGTACTATATTTTCAGAATCAGATTATCAGTGTTTTCATGTCATGCTTTACTTCGTAAATGCATTATCATGTTTTCAGACTTATCATGTTATTATGCATATGTTCATGCATCTTTCCTCATGCTCAGTACATTATGGGTACTGACCACATACATTTCTTTTGCCTATATTATTTTATACTATAGGTTTCGGCGCATCTCATCCAGCTTGTGGTTAGCACAAACTCTAATCAACTTTGCTCGGGATTGATGAGTCCTCATGCTTTAGGGATATTCTACTTATGATCTTTATGTCATTTCTATCTTTCTTTAGTTTTCTGATTTGTTCTAGTTAGCTTGGGCTTGTCCTAGCCACACTTGTGTAGTAGAGGCTTGTTGTAAGACAATAGTATTTCCGCATTATGGTCATTGTACACAGATTCTTCATATATGTTGAGTTTATCTTTTGAGACTTATATTCCGCTTTCATGATTCTTTCAGTTATGTTGTTATCTTAGTGTCATGCTATCACATGTGGTTCATTTAGAGTCTTTTGGGATTCTACTCACCATGTCACGTCTAGGGTGTTGTCTTAGGTCGTGATAAACTTGGTATTTAGAGTGTTATGTTCAAGTGTCTTAGGGTGTCTAATAATCCACGTTTAGTAGCCTTGTTCATTCGTGTGAAGCTCGCCATATTTATGAATAGGAAGCTATGAAACGTTTAAGTAACTTCACTTCTTTCATTACTTTTAAGTCGCGCGATAGAGTTGAACTCTATAAAGGTTTCCTTCTAACTCTTGTTCTATGCATTTTCAGAACATGCCTCCAAGAAGAGCACCGTGAGAAGGCATGTGAATGCAAATGTGGAATCTAAAGCTCCACAAGCTCCGGTTGATCCTTTAGCCACGCTAGTCTCTCATGCTGAATTTCGGGTCACTTTCCAAGTGTTGGCCCAAGCCATGAAGGCTCAAGCTAACCGAGAGGTTGTAGCTCCCGTCCACCCAAATGTGGGTACGAGGGCAAGAAGGGTCTGAGACTTCACAAAGATGAATTCTATGCAATTCCATGATTCTATGGTAGACGAGGATCCACAAGAGTTTATTGAAGGGATTCAAATAATCGTTGACATTTTGGGTGTGACGTCGGTTGAAAGGGCGGACTTGGTTGCTTACCAATTGAAAGGGGTTGTTCAAGTATGGTTTGACTAATGGAAAGAAGAGAAGGCATTAGATGCAGGTCCCTAGGATTGGGACAAGTTCAAAGGAGCATTTCTAGACCGATTCTTCCATCTCGAGATGAGAGAAGCCAAAGTGCAACAATTCATCAATTTGAGGCAAGGTAATATGAGCGTGAAGTAATATGCCTTGAATTTCACTCAACTATCAAAATATGTTCCAAAATGATTGCCGATTCTAGAGGCCAGATGAGCAAATTTGTTTCCAGTGTTACGAAAATGGTGGTCAAAGAGTGTAGAACCACCATGTTGATTAAGGAGATGGACATCTCGAGGTTGATGACTCATGATCAACAGATTGAGGAGAAAAGGCTAAAGAATAGTGCTAGGGATGACAAAGAGGGCATGGACAGATAGTGGTGACTACTCTGATGGTGGTGGTTGTTCTCATTTTAGATAGAAGTTATACGGACCGATTTCATATAGTGCTCCACTATAGAGTTTAAACAAGGATAGAGTATCTAACCCTAATCTTCAAGGGGGTGCTTATAGTTGTCAGACTTTCCCCGCATGTCGAAGGTGGGGGAAGAACTACCCGGGAGATTGTTTAGCCGGTTCTGATGCATGCTTTGGTTGTGGTAAGACCGGACATAGGTTGAGAGATTTCCCTTCAGTTGCTAGTAAGGGGGGAGATGGTCGTCGTTAGACTCAGCCTAGTGCTTCTTCAAGTCTCCCAGCTCAGCAGGATATTTCATCTAGTTCTGGTGGCCAGCGTCAGAACTTGTTTTATGCTCTTCAAATTCATCATGATTAAGAGGTTTCCCCAGATGTGGCCACTGGTATGTTATGAGTCTTTCAGTTTGATATTTATGCATTACTAGATCAAAGAGCTACCTTGTCTTTCGTGAGTTGCTATAAAGTTTGATGTCAATCCCGAAATCCTTTTAGAACCTTACTTAATCTCTACTCTTTCGGTGATTCCATTGTTGCTAAAAGTGTTTTTAGGATTTATCAGGACTCCGTTTTTTAGAAAATCACCTCAGTTAATCTTGTAGAGTTAGACATGATTGATTTCAATATTATTCTTGGTATGGATTGGCTTCTTTTTATACTTCCATTGATTGTAGAACCCAAGTGGTCAAGTTTCAGTTTCCAAATGGACCAGTCTTAAAGTGGAAGGGTGGTAATTCAACAACAATAGGTCAGCTTATCTCGTGCCTTAAGGCTAGAAAGATGATTTCTAAGGGTCACATTTATCATCTAGTATGGGTTAGGGATATGGATTTTGAAGCTCCTACTCTTGAGCCAGTTCCAGTTGTGAATGAGTTTCCATAAGTGTTTCCCATTGATCTTTATGGTGTTCCTCTCGAAAGAGAAATTGACTTTGTAATTGACCTTATCCCAGATATGCAACTTATCTCTATTCCTCATTACAGAATGGCTCCAGCAAAACTTAAGGAGTTAAAGGATCAATTAAAGGGCCTATTGGATGAGGGTTTCATTAGGTCGAGCATTTCACCATTGTATGTTTATTGATTATCGGCAATTAAAAAAGGTAATGATTAAGAATAAGTATCCCATCCCTAGGATTGATGATTTGTTTGATCAACTTTAGGGTGCTAGCTTCTTCTTCAAGATTGAGCTCTGATCGAGTTATCATTAGTTAAATGTGAGAGTGTGACATTATGAAGTTGGCCTTTAGAACTTGGTATGGTCACTACGAATTCTTAGTTATGTAGTTTGGACTAGGGGTGGCAAAATCAAGCACAACCCGTCCAACCTGACCCAACCCATTTAGGTTTGGGTTGGTTATTGACCTACCTATTAGTAAGTTCAACCCATCTCAACCCAACCCATTAAATATTGGGTTGATATGTAACCCGAATTGGATTTTGAAAAATCTTGTGAAAATATTATTAAAAAACATTTTTTTTATTTTATATGTTATACATAGTTATAATAAAGAAAAAAAAATAAAGTTATTAGGTTTTAAAAGCTTATAAAATAACAAATAAAGCTATTAAAACTTAGTAAAAATTGGGCGAGTTGGGTTATGACCGGTTACTAATCCGTTACCTAACCCATTTTGACCCAAACAAATTTGGGTTGGGTTGGGTCTTGACCCGTTTATTCTCTTGACCCATTTTGACCCGCCCAAATTTAACCCAACCCGCCCAATTGCCACCCCTAGTTTGGACTAGTGAATGCTCTTGCAACTTTCATGGACCAAATGAATCGAGTGTTCAAGCAATACCTTGATATGCTTATGAGTGTGTTTATTGATGACATATTGATCTATTCTCAGAGTGAGGATGAGCATGCCGATCATTTGAGGATTATCCTGCAAGTTCTCAAGGATCGTCAATTGCTTACTAAGATTAGAAAGTGTGAGTTTTGGTTCAGGTCGGTTACATTCCTTGGCCATATTGTCTCTGGTAAGAGTATCAAGTTGATCCTAAGAAGACCGAGGTAGTTAAGAAGTGGCCTAGACCTCCTTTTCCTTTAGATATTCAGAGTTTCTTGGGTTTAGCTGGTTACTATAGATGGATTGTGGAAGGATTTTCCTCTATTGCTTCGCCTTTGACTATTTTGACATAGAAGAAAGTAAAATTTAAATAGTCGGAAGCTTGTGAGAAGAGTTTCCAAGAGTTGAAGACTCGACTTACTTCAGCCCCCACTACAAAAAAATGCTCAATTTATGAGGGTTATTTTATCAATTTGTGGTGGTTTAAGGACCCCACAAATTAAATTGTGGAGATTCTTAAAAACGCTACAATTACCCTTGCCCTGAGCATATTTGCAGCGGTTTTAGTAATCCTCCAAGACGCCCCCACAAAATGGCTTTAAATTTGTGGAGGTTTTTTAGTATCAATTTATGATGGTTTACAACCTTCACAATATGGTCTTAATATTTTAAAAATTAAATTGAGCTTGATATTATCGTGATATGAGATCCATATTTACATTATTTGATTTGTTGAGACTTACGAAATTACTATTATTTTAATAATAAATGTGGAATTTGATATACATCAAATCGTCAAAATAATATGAGTAAATAATTTTACAAAATAACACATTAATTAATGCAAATCAAAATTCATTAGACCAATTTATATTAATAAGCTTCATAAATTCAAATTCACGTCAAATAAAAGTAATATAAACATTGTGTATATAACTTCAACATTGCAATTGTAAATCCTTAAAAATTCACATCAAATTAACATAAAAATTCTATAGCACTTGTTTGGTGATTTGAGTTGTTGTCATCCAATCTTTATCCAAGGTGAAGTTAGCTCAATCTCCGCATCAGGCTGAAACAATGAAAATCTTAAACATAATTAGATAAGCATATATTGATACACATTATCTTGTATGTCTTCATAAAAAAGTTAGAATTCAATTCAATTCAAAAGCAAGTTCATATGAAGCTTTTGTTTGACCAAAATTTTTAAGATTACGAATGAAAAAAATTTACTTTGTTTTTCTCTCATACGTACTAATGTGAATAATAAAACTTCATGATTATTCCTACGTCAAAATAAACTAAGTTTATGTTTTCCAAAATCATATAATGATACTCATTTTATTTAATATGTTGTTTCAAATATTTCTCATTTCTCTTAATTTATAACTTAAACTTTCCTCCTTGACATTATCTTTTTCTCTGTTTACTAAATAAATAATTATAAATCTAACAATTTATCATAATAAAAAAAAAGAAAATACATAATTTTTAAGTTATATTAATATTGATTTCAATGTAATGTGCAAAACTATCCTTTAATTTGCAATAGTCAAATTCAATCAAGCATAAAATTATTACATAATCCTTAACTAAATAAAAATAAAACAAAGGCTTACCAGAAGTTCATTAAAGGTCGGATATGAATGACTTTACAATGTGGCAGGTGAGACTTTAAACAAATCCTGAAATATGTAAAGACATGGATGCATTGGATTTAATAACTTGCAAAATACAAAATTCCTATAGATTAAATAATAATAAAAATAATAATGTAAATTTTGAGTTATAGTGTGAATCATCAAACCCACATAACAAAGAATTGTCTTAATATTAAAATAATTATTTACCATCCATTTCACTTTTCAAAACCTATAACAAAAAAAAATAATTAGCAAAAATAAAATAAAAATAGAATAAGAAAATGAGGCAATGAATGGTGAGAGGCTAAGGGAGAACAGAAAGAGGAAAGGATGGCACGAAAATGAATAAGTTAAGGGGAAAGAGATGGGATTTTGGGTGTTTTATTTTTTATTAATTAGCAATAAATATATATATATATATGAATTTAACAAATTTTGGGGGTCGATAATCGCCAAAAACTATAAAAATTGTGGCGATTTTTCAACCTCCATAATAAAACCACCACAAAAAGATTTATACTGTATGGGTTAGAATAAACGTCACAAAATGAATTAATAGTGGAGTTTCTTAAAACTCCTACAAATTAACCGCCACGAATTGAGCATTTTTTTTTGTAGTAGCCAGTTTTGAATTTGTCGGAAGGATCTGGTGGTTTTGTTGTATATTGTGATGCCTCAAGGATTGATCTTGGTTGTTTTTTTTTATGAAACATCGTAAGGTGATAGCCTATGCCTCTAGGCAACTTAAGGTCCATGAGAAGAACTACCCAACTCATGATTTGGTGTTAGCGATGGTGGTGTTTACTTTGACGATATGTAGGCCTTATCTCTATCGTGTATATGTGGATGTGTTCACCGATCATAAGAGTCTTCAATATGTGTTTAAACAAAAGAATTTGAATCTTAGCCAAAAGGAGTTGGCTTGAATAGTTGAAGGATTATGGTATGAGTGTCCTTTACCATTCGGGTAAGGCAAATGTGATTGCTAATGCTCTTAGCTGGTTGTCCATGAATAGTGTTGCTCACATTGAGGATGTTAAGAAGGAGTTGGTTCGTGATGTTCATAGACTAGCTCGTTTGGGTGTCCGTTTGGTTGATTCAGAAGATGGTGGTATTATTATGCAAAATAGTTTAGAATTGTCTATTGTGTTGGATGTTAAGAGAAAGCAAGATAATGATCTGACTTTGGTTGAATTGAAGAAGGCGGTTTTAGAAAAAGCCATTAGGGCTTTCTCCCAAGGGAGAGATGATGTACTTTGTTATCAAGATCATTTGTGTGTTCTAGATGTTGTTGAATTGAGGCAATCGATTTTATCATATGCTCATAGTTCTTGGTATTCTATTCACCCTGGAGCCACTGACATGTACTGTGATCTATGACAAGTCTATTGGTTGAATAGTATGAAGAATGATATTGCGAAATTTGTGACTAATGGGTCATTTGGTGTGAGGGATAAGAATAAATAGTCTTGGGATAAAAATATAATCCTGGGATAAAATTTTGGTGTCTTGTTTGGTTGACATGTTTGGGATAACTTATCCCACCATTTATAACATAGTGATGGGATAAGTTATCACATATACATGGTGGGATACGTTATCCCAGGATAACTAATTCAGGGATAATTAATCCTGGGATAACTAGTTCCCAACCAAACGACCCCTAAGTGTCCAAATTCCAACAAGTAAAGGTTGAGCATCAGAAACTGTGAAGTATGATTCAAGATATTAGCATACCTACTTGAAAGTGGGAGGATTTGAATATGGACTTTATTACAGGTTTAGATTGGACTCATTGACAACATGATTCTATATGGGTTGTTATAGACAGAATGACTAAGTCATCGAATTTTCTTCTCATGAAGACCTCATATTTAGCTGAAGACTATGCTAGGCTCTATATTCAGGAGATGGTAAAGTTGCACGGAGTGCCTTTATCCATTATTGCAGACAAAGGTATCCAATTCACTTCTCAATTTTGGATATCATTTTAGAAAGGTCTTGGTACTCATGTTAAGCTAGTACAACTTTTCACAAGCAGACCAAATGTCAAGCCGAACACACTATTCAAACTTTGGAGGATTTGTTGAGGGCTTGTGTGATTGACTTTAAAGGTAATTGAGATGATCATCTTCCTTTGATTGAGTTTGGTTATAATAGTTACTCAGATGGCTCCATTTGAGGCTCTCTATGGTAGGAGGTGTAGGTCTCAAAATTGGTTGATTTGAAGTTGGTGAGGTTGCTTTGATAGGGCCTGAGTTAGTTCATAAGGCTATGGAGAAGGTTCGACTAATCAGGGATAGGTTGAGAATGGCTTAGAGTCGATAGAAATCCTATACGAATGTGAGAAGAAAAGAGCTTGAATTTATCGTTGATGATTGGGTTTCCTTAAATATCTCACCTATGAAGGGTGTGATGAGGTTTGGTAAGAAAGAGAAGCTTAGTCTCTGTTATGTAGGCCCATATCATATTTTGAGGCGTTTTGGTAATCTGACTTATGAGTTGGATTTGCCTTCAGATTTGGCATTGATGTATCCAGTGTTTCATGTTTCCTTGTTGAAGAAGTGTATCGGTGATCCTACTTCAGTTGTACCATTGGAGAGTGTTAGTGTGAAAGAAAGTTTCTCTTATGAAGAGGTTCCGATTGAGATTCTTGATCGTCAAGTCCAGAAGTTGAGAAAAAAGGAAGTTGCTTCTGTGAAAGTTCTTCGAAGGAATAAGTTAGTTGAGGGTGCTACTTGAGAGGCCGAAGATTATATGATTACCAAGTAACCCCAGCTCTTTCCCTTTGATTCAGTTTCAGTTAGAGGTGTTAGTTCCTCATATGTACACTTTTGGATTCTTGGATTTCAGCTATTCTCATGTTTCCATATACTTGCATGTTTATGAAATTAGTTTTATACTTCATGTTTTAGATTGGAGTCGATTACTCCTTGGTTTTTATGCATTCTTATGTGTTTTTGTATTCATATAGGGTTGTTAGATCTCTTCCCTACTCTATTCATGTTTGATTGAGTACCATTCGAGGATGAATGTTCCCAAGGGGGAGATATTATAATACCTCAAAAGTGTAAAAGTTAGATTTGAAGTTGAAAAGTTGCATAAAGTTGTTGGTGCAAGGTTTCACGAGTGGCATGAACGGGCCATACATGAGACCACAGATCGAGTAACCTAGTCATTGTTAGTGCCTTGGAAATTTGGAAAATCTCAAGTCCCAAACATTGTTTAACAAGCCACCAGAACATCCCTTGGTTGGGTACACGAGCCATAGTCGGCCTCGTGGTATTGATCTACAGAAAGCTGAAATATTGGTGCTTGACTTCCACAACTAGCTCTACGGGACATACTTAAGAATAGGGCTCATGGATGGGATCTCGTAGTTAATCTTCAGAAACTCATCGTCTCGATTCAAGTGAAGCACAATCGGTCAGTACGGGTCTTCTAATGGGATACGTTTCTGTAACACCTCAGAAATTGGAAAGTCATATTGGAAAGGAAAAAGTGCATTTTGGGCACTAATGCAGGGTCTATGGAAGCAACCTACAGACGGTAGAAAGCTCTACAAGCTATAGGAAGACAGTCGTAGGGTTCGATGAGAAATTGGGAAATATTAAGTCTCTGATGTTTGACCTACAAGTTGCCAGGATGAATCATAGGGTATTCTACAGACCGTAGGAGGGGTTCGTAGGAGTGATCCAGACTTAGTAAAATTTGGACTTGGACTTGTGTTCTACGGACCAAAGAATGGATGATGACCCGTAGAATGGTTTCGTGGAATTGATAAGCAAACTTGAATCCCAATAAATGATTTTATGATTGACCGGGACAGTGCGTAAGAGTTCCTATGGACCATAGGTCGAAGTCGTAGAGTCTTTCGACATATTTTAATTAAGGGTGTTTTGGTTTTTTCCTACCCAATTAACCCCTAAACTACGTCATTTTTGACCCTATAACCATTTTTACTCTTTAAAACCAAACACAATCCCCTCATTCACTTAATTCGCCCAAATTCTTCAAGTCTTCTTTTCCAAAATTCTCTCATGAGCTCTCAAGTTAAGGATTAGGGTTTCATCAAGCTTCAAGGTTCTCTTCTCCATTGCTAGGGCTTTGATTACTCAAGGTATGTGAGAATTCACCAATGGATCTCTTTCATTCATTGGGTCCCAAAAAAATTTCAATCTTCAATTCAATTTCACCCAATTATCTAGGGTTTCATGCAAATCTCCACGGGTCCTATTCATTATGATTCAATTGCTTATTTTCAATCTTATTATGCATGATTTGATTCAATTACATGATTTTCAATTAATTTCATATGGACACATGACGATGCTTATTTCATGAACATGAATTATGTATTATGCTTATGAACTTATAAATTATGAATTATAAAAGCTATGCATGTTTTATGAAAAAGATAATTTATGAACTATGGATGCTTTTGAGATAAGCATCAATGATTTGTGAACGGTTTTCTCACATATGAATGAAATCATGATTTAGATGCTTAGAAATGTAAATGTCTATTATGATGAAGTTTATGAAATTATGATTTGAAAGGAGCTACTATATGATGACTTATGATTAGATTGGTAGTTTAATTGTGTCTTTCCATGTATTTTGATATGCATATGATTATGTCTTTTTCGTTGGAATTTACTTAGCACCGAGAAGATTTTGATATAGAGGCTCTCCCATTAGTAGAGGTCGGGTCTCTAGAAACAATCTTCTTATCCCAAACTACGTACCCTCATAGAATTGTCTTAAATAACCTTGCTAGTGGATCCACAATTGTAATTATGAACGAATGTGATGGAATTCTACCTTGACAAATAGTTTTCTTCTTTTTGGTGTGTGGGTCATATCGCATTCCATGTTATAACTCATATGATCTTATTGTCGGTTAACGGTAAATATCTCACAAATGAAATGTGTTTTCTCCAGAGGTTTAATAAAAGTTGCTCAAATGGTTTTAAGTATGCATTGACCTCGTATATGATTTATAATTTCTCTTTAAATGGCTCTTATTACATTTACTTGGTCTTGCATATCATGTTTAATTCCATCATTCTATCATGATTTACGTTTTATGCATTTTCCCATACTTAGTACATTCAATGTACTAATGCATACTTGTGCCGGTATTGTCTTATAATATAGGGCCTGACGCTCCTGCTCCTAGATGTAGTTAGTATTGTGATTGCTCAGTTGTTGATCACTTGGATTGGTTCCTCATGCTTCGAGGGCAAAGTCATTGATGTTTTAGTTCTTTTATTGTCTTTTTAGTTTCAGACTTGTACATAATGTATGCATTACGTCCCAACCACTCTTATGATGTTAGAAAGGCTTGTGTCAGACTTAGTAGCGTTCCACGTATCTCATATGTACTTTGTTTGTATCTTTTATGTCATTTTATGATTTGAGACTTATATCATAACTCATAAATCGTATTTCATTATGTCATGCTTATATCATATTGCTTGTTTAGGATATTTTAGGGTCTTATTCTCCATGTCATGTCTAGGTATGCTTTGGATCGTGATAAACTTGGTATTCAGAGTATCAGGTTTTAGAAAAGGTCCTAGGTTGTCATACAAGCCACGTCGAGTAGAGTCATGTTCATGAGTTTGAAGCACGCCACATTTATGAATGGGAGGCTACAAGGCATTTAGGAAACTTCACTTCTTTCACTACTCTAAAGTCGTTCCAGAGAGTTCATTTCTATAATGGTCTTTCTCCTAATTCTTGTTTGATGCTTTTCAGAATATGCCTCCTCTAAGAGCTAACACAAGGTGGAATGTGGAGCCTAAGGTTCCTCAAGTGCTGGTTGACCCTTTGGTCGAGCAAGTGACTCATGCCTAATTTCAAATCACTTTCTAAATGTTGGCTCAAGCAATGTTGGCCTAAGCTAATAGAAAGGCCATTGCTCCCGTGAACCCAAATGTGGGTATGGTGGTGATAAGGGTGAGGGACTTCACTAGGATAAATCCCTCAGAGTTTCATATGTCGAAAGTTGATGAGGATCCTCAAGAGTTCATTGGTGAGATTTATAAGATATTGGAAATTATGGGAGGGTCAATGGTGGAGAAGGCGAAATTGGTCGCTTAGCAACTCCAAGGTGTTTCTCAAGTTTGGTTCAACCAATGGAAGGAAGAGAGGGCTATTGATACGGGTCCTCTTGATTGGGAGAAATTCAAAGGGGCTTTCCTCGATCGTTTCTTTCCTCTTGAGATGAGAGAGGTGAAGGTGCTTGAGTTTATTAATCTTTGTCAAGGAAATATGAGTGTGAAGGAGTATGATTTGAAGTTTACTAAATTGGCTAAGTATGCTCCGACTATAGTTGTCGACTCTACGGTAAGGATGAGTAAGTTTATGTCGGGTGTATATGAAATGGTGGTCAAAGAGTGCCAAACTACCATGTTGATTAAGGAGATGGATATCCCTCGTTTGATGATATATGCCCAACAATTTGAAGAGGAAAAGTTAAAAGAGAAATCTAAAGAGTTAAAGAGGGAAAAGACCGGTGATAGTAACTTTTCTCATTCTAGTTCCAGTGGACATGGTCGTCCTTAATTCTAGTAAAAGTTTTCCAGTCAAGGTTCTTCTAATGTTCCGGCTCCTAAGTTCAAAACACATAGGGTGTCAAACCCTAAGCCACAAGGAGGTGGTGGTAGTGGATCTTTTATTCCCGCTTGTAAAAATTATGGCAAGTGTCATTTGGGAAAATGATTAGCCATTACGGATGCTTGCTTTGGTTGTGGGAAGAGTGGTCACAATGTGAGATATTGTTTGTTGCTTGCTACTAAGGGAAGGGATGGTAGGCAAGCTCAGCCTAATGGTTGTGGTTCGGGTTCTCCTCATCAAAATAGGTTCTATGCTCTTTAGACTCGACATGATCATGAGGGTTCTCTGTATGTTGTGACCAGTATGTTGAAAGTCTTTCATCTTGATATGTATGCTTTGCTTGATCCGAGTGCTACATTTTCTTTTGTGACTCTTTATGTGTCTATGAGATTTGGTGTTGGTCCCCAAATCCTTTCTAATCCATTTTATGTCTCTATACATGTTGGTGATTCTATTGTTGCTAAACGAATCTATAGAAATTGCCATGTTTCTATTTCTCATAGAGTCACTCATGTTGATCTTGTAGAGCAAAATATGTTAGATTTGGATGTTATTCTTGGGATGGATGGACTTCATTCTTATTATGCTTCTAAAGACTGTAGGACCCGATTGGTCACATTTCAAATTACGAACGAACCTATTTTAAAATGGAAAGGGAAAATTCTGCTCCTTAGGTTTAGTTCATATCTTGCCTAAAGGCTAGGAAAATGATCTCTAAGGGTTGCATTTATCATCTTGTTCGGGTTAGGGATATAAATTTTGAAACCCTACTCTTAAGTCAGTTCCGATTGTAAATGAGTTTCTAGAAATGTTTTCTAGTGCTTTTTGATATTCCTCCCGATAGGGAAATAGACTTTGGTATTGATCTTCTCCTAGAGTTGTAGCCTATTCCTATTCCTCCTTAGGGTATGGCCCCGAATGATCTTAAGGAATTAAAGGATAAGTTGAAGGATTTATAAGATAAGGGTTTCATTAGACCGAGTATCTCACTATGGGGTGCTCCGGTATTGTTTGTTCAAAAGAAGGATGGTTCCCTCTGAATGTGCATTTACTATCGGCAATTGAATAAGGTTACCATAATGAATAAGTATCATATTCCAAAGAAATGTTTGATCAACTCCAAGGTGTGAGTTTCTTCTCCAAATTGACATTCGATCGGGTTATCACCAATTGAGGGTAAAGGAGAGTGACATTCCGAAGACGGCCTTTCGAACTCAGTATGGTCAGTATGAGTTTTTGGTGGTGTCGTTTGATTGACTAATGCCCGGGCGGCGTTCATGGGCTTGATGAATAGGGTCTTCAAACAATATCTTGATATGTTAGTAATTGTGTTTATTGATGATATTTTGATTTACTCATGAAGTGAGGATGAGCATATTGAGTATTTAAGGATTGTGTTGCAGATTCTCAAAGATCGGGAATTGTATGCTAATTTTAGCAAGTGTGAGTTTTGGTTGAGGTATGTTGCTTTCCTTGGCCATATTGTCTCTGATGAAGGTATTTACGTTGATCCTAAGAAGACCGAAGCGATTAAGAATTGGCCTAGATCTTTGTCCACTTCAGACATACGGAGTTTCTTGGGTTTTGCCAGTTACTATAGAAGGTTTTTGGAAGGACTTTGGTCCATTGCTTCACCTTTGATGATGTTAACTCAAAAGAAGGTGAAATTTCTATGATCAAAAGCTTGCGAGAAGAGTTTCCAAGAGTTAAAGGATAGGCTCATATCAACTCCTATATTGACATTACCGGAAGGATCAGATGGTTTTGTGATTTATTGTGATGCTTCCCGGATTGGTCTTGGCTGTGTTTTGATGCAAAATGGAATTGATGCAAAATGGAAAAGTCATCACCTATGCTTCAAGGAAACTAAAGGTACATGAAAAGAATTATCCGACTCATAATTGGAGTTAGCCATAGTAGTGTTTGCTTTAAATATTTGGTGACTTTATCTATACGGTGTACTTGTAGATGTGTTTACCGACCACAAGAACTTGAAGTATGCGCTCACCCAAAAGGACTTGAATCTTCGCCAAAGAAGGTGGCTTGAGTTATTGAAAAATTATGACATGAGCATCCTTTATCATTTGGGTAAAGCAAATGTGGTAGCAGATGCTCTTAGTCGGCTATCGATGGGAAGTGTTGCTCATGTTGAGGATGGTAAGAAAGAGCTAGTTCATGATTCTCATAGATTTGCCCGATTAGGTGTTCAATTGGTCGATTCTAATGAGGGTGGCGTGATTATTCAGAATAGTTCTGAATCGTCTCTTGTATCGGATGTGAAGGCTAAGCAAGATCTCGATCTAGTTTTGGTTTATTTAAAGAATTCAGTTTCTAAAAATGCCATTGGAGATTTCTCCCAAGGGGGGATAGTGTCCTCAGATACCCAGTTTAGTTATGTGTTTTGAATGTTGATGAGTTGAGGAATCAGATTTTGGCTGAAGCTCATAGTTCCTAGTATTCTATTCACCTAGGATCCCCAAGGATGTACCGCGATTTGTGGGAGGTCTGTTGGTGGAATGGGATGAAGAAGGATATCATAAAATTCATGGCTAAGTGTCCTATTTGTCAATAAGTGAAAGTTAAGAATTAGAAATCGAGTAGTTTGGCTTAAAATATTAATATTCCTACGTAGAATTGGGAAGATTTGAATATGAACTTCATTACGGGTTTACCTCATACTCGTCATCAATTTGATTCGATTTGGGTCATTATGGATCGAATGACAAAGTCGTCTCACTTACTTCTCATAAAGACTTTATTTTCAGCCGAAGAGTATGCCAAGCTTTATATTCGGGAAATGGTAAGGTTGCTTGGAGTACCCTTGTACATTATCTCCAATCGAGGTACCTAGTTTACATCTTAGTTTTGGAGGTCGTTTTAGAAAGGTCTTGGTACCCAAGTGAATCTTAGCTTGGCTTTTCATCCATAGACCGATGGAAAAGCCAAGCATACTATCCAGACTTTGAAAGATATGTTGAGAGCTAGTATGATTGACTTTAAGGGTAATTGGGATGATCATTTGCCTTTGATCGAGTTTGCTTATAATAATAGCTATCACTCGAGTATCCAAATAGCTCCATTTGAGGCTCTCTATGGTAGGAGGTGTAGGTCTCCTAATGGTTGGTTTGAAATTGGTGAGGTCAATTTGATAGGGCCTGAGTAGGTGCATGACGTGATAGAAAAGGTTTGACTCATTCATGAAAGGTTGAAAATTGCTCAAAGTTGACAAAAGTCTTATGCCGATGTTAGAAGAAAAGAGCTTTACTTTGATGTTTATGATTAGGTTTACTTGAAAATTTCACCTATAAAGGGTTTGATTAGATTTGGAAAGAAAGGAAAGCTTAATCCTCGATATGTGGGCCCATATCAAATTTTGAGGCATATAGGCAAGGTTACTTATGAGGTAGAGTTACCTAATGAATTAGCATTGGTACATCCGGTATTCCATGTCTCTTTGTTGAAAAAGTGTGTTGGATATCTGACGTCCATTGTGCCTTTGGAAGCTTTTGGAGTTAAGGAAAGTTTTTCGTATGAAGTTCCAATTGAGATTTTAGACCGTGAAGTTTGGAAGTTGAGAAACAAAAATGCTTCTTCCGAGAAAGTGCTTTAGAGGAATCAATTAGTTGAGGGTGCTACATGGGAAGCAGAAGTCGATATGATGTCCAAGTATCCTCATCTCTTTCCCTCCTCTCCTATTCTAGCTTGAGGTATTAGTTCCTCATGGTTCATTCTTTCAGAGTCATACATTTTTGTCATTCTCATGTTTTCATATGCATGCATATTCATGAAAACTTGATTTTGATGTTATGATTTAGCTTGTAGTGATTTCTCCTTGTTTAAGTGCTTTTGATGAGGTTTGCATTCATGTTGGATTGTTAGATCTCTCTCCATACTCTATTCAAGCAAGCTTGAGTCCCATTCGAAGACGAATGTTCCCAAGGGGGAGATATTGTAACACCTCGAAAATTGAAAAGTTGGATTAGAAAGGAAAAAGTGCATTTTGGGCACTAATGTAAGATTTACGAAAACCACCTACGGATCATAGGAAGCTCTATGGGCTGTAGGAAGGCACTCGTAGGGTTTGATTAGAAATTGGGAAATATCAAGTCTCTGATATTTGACCTAAGAGTAGCCAGGACGAATCGTAGGGTGTTCTACGGACCGTAGAAGGGGTTCGTAGGAGTGATCTAGACTTAGTAAAATTTTAGACTTGGACTTGGGTTCTATGAACCATAGAATGGACGAAGACCCATAGAATGGTTTTGTGGAATTGATCAATAAACTTGAGTCCCAGTAAATGATTCTACAATAACTAGGACAATCCGTAGATGTTCCTACGGACCGTAGGTCGAAGTTGTAGAGTCTTTTGCCAGATTTTAATTAAAGGTGTTTTGGTCTTTTCCTACCCAATTAACCCATAAACTAAGTCATTTTGTCCCTATAAATACCCCTATAACCATCTTTAATCTTCAAAACCAAACCCAATCCCCTCATTCACTCAATTCTCCCAAATTCTTCAAGTCTTCTTCTCCAAAATTCTCTCAAGAGCTCTCAAGTCAAGGATTAGGGTTTCATCAAGCTTCAAGATTCTCCTCTCCATTGCTAGGTCTTTGATTACCCAAGGTATGTGAGAATTCACCAATGGATCCCTTTCATCCATTGGGTCCTAAAAAGTTTCAATCTCCAATTCAATTTTACCCAATTATCTAGGGTTTCACACAAATCTCCATAGGTCCTATTCATTATGATTCAATTATTTATTTTCAATCTTATTATGCATGATTTGATTCAATTACATGGTTTTCAATTGATTTTATATGAACCTATACCTATGTCTACTTTATGAACATGAATTATGTATTATGCTTATGAACTTATAAATTATGAATTGTGAAAGCTATGCAAATTTATGAAAAGAATGATTTATGAACTATGGATGCTTTTGAGATAAGTATCAATGATTTGTAAAAGGTTTTCTCACATATGAATGAAATCATGATTTAGATGCTTAGAAAGGTAAGTGTCTATTATGAATAAGTTTTTGAAATCATGATTTGAAAGGAGCTGCTCTATGATGACTTATGATTGAATTGGTAGTTTAATTGTGCCTTTCCAAGTATTTTGATATGAATTTGATTATGTCTTTTCCGTTGGAATTTCCTTAGCATTGAGAGGAATTTTAGATGGAGACTCTCCTGTTAATAGAGACCGAATCTCTAGAAGCAATCTTCTTATCCCAAACTATGTGTCCTTGTAGGAGTGTCTTAAATGACCTAGCTAGTGGATCCATAATAGCAATTATGAATAAATATGATGAAATTCTACCTTGGCAAGTAGTTTTCCCCCTTTTGGTGTGAGGTTCATGCCGAATTCATTTTATAGTTCACATGGTCTTATTGTTGGATAACGGTAAATATCCCACAAATGAACTGTGTTTTCTCCAAAGGTTTATAAAAGTTTCTCAAATACTTTTAAATATGCATTGACCTCGTATATGATTTATAATTTCATTGAAAAGGCGTTTATTACGTTTTACTTGGTCTTGCATATCATGTTTAAGTCCATCATGCTATCATGCTCTACGTTTTATATATTTCTCCTTACTTAGTACATTCAATGTATTAATGCATACTAGTATCTATATTGACTTATAATATAGGGTCTGACGCTCCTCCTCCCGGATGTGGTTAGTATCGGGATTGCTCAATTGTTGATCACTTGGATTGGTGAGTCCTCATGATCCAAAGGCAAAGACATTGATGTTTTAATTCTTTTATTGTCATTTCAGTTTCAGACTTGTATGTGATGTATGGATTACGTCCCAACCACTCTTATGATATTGGATAGTCTTGATTCAGACTTAGTAGTGTTTCACGTATCTCGTATGTACTCTATTGGTATCTTTGATGTCATTCTATAATTTGAGATTATATCAGATATATCTCTTAAATTGTATTTCATTACGTCATGCTTATGTCAAGTGACTCATTTAGGATCTTTCAAGGTCTTATTCACCATGTCACATTTAGGGTATGCTTTTTGTCATGACAATTTCATACAAGGTTGTTCGTGGTTTAACTCCTGATATCAGGTGGTCTCCAAGGCTTTGAGTGTATGAGAAGGTTTGATTGGTCATATAAGGTTCGATGGATCGTTAAAGGGTTTCGTGGTTCTTCGTCATAGAAGTGAACTTTTAGTAAAAGATTCATGAACGGACAATACGATTCGTGGTCCATTGTATGGACCATAGATGGGGTACATGGAGTTGGTCTGGGTTATTTCTCAAGATTAATTGGGTCTTTTCCTACTTTTTTAATTCCTACACTACTCCATTTTAAGCCTATCTTGAGGACCTATAACCATTTCTAAGACCCAAACCCTTCCCCACTCACTCTCATTCTCTCAAAACTCCAAAACCCTCTCTCAAGTCTTCTTCTCCAACTTCTCCCAAGGATTTAGAGATTCCTCAAACGTCAAGTCTCCTTTCCATATTTCAACCTAGGGTTTCATCAAGGTATATGGAAAATTCATCAATGGGTTCCTCTTCACCCATTGAGTCCCAAAGAAACCTCAAATTCTCTTTATGAATCTTGCCCAGTTCTAGGGTTTCATAATTTTCTTATGGGTTCAATTGATTATAAGTCTATTCATCATGATTAATCTTATTATGCATGATTTGATCATAATTCAATATTTTCAATGATATTTTCATGAACCAGTGCTATGTATGGATTTTGACTATGAAATCAAGCTATGATAACATGCATGCATTATAAATTGAAGAGCTTATGAATGAAGGATGCTTTCGAATAATGTATCAACATGTTTTATGAAATTAGGTTTCTTCCGATTGAAGTATTCTCATTATGAAATATTATCATAATTTAGATGCTTTTGATTAAGTGTATCTTATGAATTCTTTGTGAAATCATGATATTTTAAAGGAGTTATTCTTATGATTATGAGGTTTTCATGAATGACTTGATATTACTAGATTTTTACCATTTCAAAGAATATGAACATGAATTTGATATAATTATGCATGTTTTTCATTGGGAGTTTACTTAGCACCGAGTTGGACAAGTGGCGATTAACTAGGTCCTAGAACTACGTGCCCCCATAGGATTATCCCGATTAGATATTAGCTAGTGGATCCACCTAAGCTTATGATTATGGTCCTTACCTTGGCTAGTAGGACACTCTCTTTTCAGTGTGGGAGTAGTACATTGAACTCCATGTTATAGTTTACATGGTTTATGTCAGTTAACGATATCTTCCACATGTATTATGACTATGATTATGATTAAGCTTATGATATGATTAGGATTTTTCAGAATGTTGCATTAACCTTGTACTATATTTTCAAAAATTGATTATTAGTTTACATGTCATGCTTTACTTGGTCATTGAATTACCATGTTTTCAAACATATCATGTTATTATGACTATGTTCATGCCTCTTTCCTCATGCTCAGTACATTCTGAATATTGATTGCATACATCTCTTGTGCCTATATTATTTTATAATATAGGTTCTGGTGTATCTCATCCAGCTTGCGGTTTGCGCAAACTTTTATCAGCTTTGCTCAGGATTGGTAAGTCCTCATGCTTCAAAGACATGCAACTTATGTTCTTTGTCATTTCAATCTTATTTTAGTTTTCAAATTTCTTCTAGTGAGCAAGGTCATGTCCTAGCCACACTTATGTAGTAGAGGCTTGTTGTGAGACATTAGTATTTCTGCATTATGGTCGTTGTACTCAGATTCTTCAAATATGTTGAGTTTATCTTTTGTAACTTATATTCCACTTTCATGATTCTTTCAATTATGTTATTATCTTTGTGTCATGTTATGCCATGTGGTTCATTTAGAGTCTTTTGGGATTCTATTCACCATGTCACTTCTACGGAGGTAGTCTTAGGTTGTGACATATATATGTGTGCCTTTTAGGGTTTTTCGAGCTTTTATTACATTATTCTCATATTTGTGGGTCAGAGAACTTGGACTTGGACTGGCTAGAGTTCCAAGTTAGTACAATTGTGCTATGATGGGTGTTACCTAATTTTTTTGGTGGTGTGATTGATTTTAGAATGGTTTGACAGTGGTTGGTTGATGTATCGTAAATTTACGGTACTTTTGATGCATTAAACTTAGAATTTAGCATGTATCCTAGGCGTTTGTTATTAGATGTGATGGTATTTTTCTTGGATTTTATAGGAAATAGGTTTGGAGTAGTTGGTGCTAAAAGTGTGCAGCAACAGGGATTTTTGTTGAAGTACAACTTGACCTACGAGCCGTCAAATCTTCTACGAGCCGTAGGAGTAAGTCATGGGTGGAAGAGCTGAAAGATGGAGCCAAGTATAAAACGATGGAAGCCAATTGACGAGCCGTAGTCTCCTCTATGAGCCGTACATAGTGAGTCATTGAAAAGTTCAGAGAAGATGAGCTCCGGTACATGAATGATGGTTGAATAGGACGGGCCGTACAACGATCTACGAGCCGTAGATCAGGCCCGTAGGAATTGATCTCCAGATGAAGGACTGACTGCTGATTGATGGAGGCAACCTATAAACCGTAGATCTACCTACAGTCGTAGGTGCCAAACCGTAGACGACACTGTCCAAACTGAATTTCCTTATCTTTTCTTTTTCTACTTTATTTAGGATTTATTTTCTATAAATGTTAGCGATTGGGTTAAGGGTGTTCCCACTATCTTTGACTGGTGACGCTACTGTATGGCTTTCTGAGCTACCGTATAACTCAATCACCACTTGAGATGAACTACACAAATTTTTCTTAGATAAATATTTTTTGTTGTCAAAGAAGATGAAGCTAAAAGATAGAATCCAAACTTTGTAGCTTCACCCGGGGAGTCAGTGAGTGATGCATGGGAAAGATTCACCGATTATATGAGGAGTGTTCCAAATCACCATATTGACGACGAATCTCTCAAGGAATTCTTCTACAGATTATTAGATGACAATGGAAAAGAAGTGAAGACATGATGGCTAAGATGATGAAAAGGTTTGATGCAACTGATGATAATGTGAAAGAGATGCGTACTGATTTGTGAAGTATTAGGCAAAAGGTAGATTCACACGCAGTTTCTATCAAAAAGACTAAGCTGAGCCAACTTTCTGCAAGTGTGAATCCACGTCAACAAGGAACACTCCCCAGCAATACATTCTAAAATCCAAAGAATGATGGACATTGCATGGTTGTTACTACTTCGGGTGGAAAGCAGACCATTGACCCCCCTATGCCGACTGGGGTGGAAAGAGTGAAAGCGTCGGAAGAGGATGAATCTGAGTTGGTGGACCAACACTAGCCAAAGAGTTTCAATGAAAAAGAAACTGAAGTGACCGAAAAAGTCATCCCAATGCCTCTGCCTCCTTTTCCTCAAAGGTTGGTCAAGAAAACTGAGGAGGGAAAGTATCGCAAGTTTATATCTATGTTGAAGCAGCTGTCAATAAATGTTCCCTTGATTGAAGCACTTTCGCAGATGCCTGGCTATGTGAAGTTCATGAAGGAGCTTGTGACCAAAAAAAGGGTTGTCAGTTTCGAAGATGATGATAAGCTGCAACATTGTAGCGTCATTGTTACTTGGTCGTTAGTACAGAAGAAGGAAGATCCTGGAGCATTCACTATCCCATGCACGATTAGCATGATGCACTTTGCAAAGGCCCTATGCCACTTGGGTGCTAGTATAAACTTGATGCTGCTGTCGCCTGTCTGTGAATAAAAAGTTGGGCTTGGGAGCCCCCAAACCTATTGCAATGTGGCTGTTAATGGATGATCGGACTATGAAGAAACAAATAGGGGTACTTCAAGGTGTGCTTGTAAAAGTTGAGGCATTCATATTTTCGATAGATTTTGTGATATTATATTGCTAGGTTGACTTTGAAGTCCCTGTCATCCTGGGGAGACCATTCCTTGCTAGTGGGTGTGCCCTAGTTAATATGGAGAGAGGGCAGATGAAATTTAGACTAAACAATAAAGAGGTGACAATTAATATCTACAAATCGATGAAGCATCAAAGTGACCTTAAAGATGTATATGTGGTCAACTATACTACTGAGGAGAAATTAGAGGTGCCCAATGAGGAGAGAATAGGTGTTGAAGCACTAGCTACGGTGATCATGAAATTTGATGGAGATGGTATTGACGGGTATGATGAGTTTGGTGCTTCACAAGATGGGATGAATTACCCTCGTCACCCACCGAAGAAGCTAGATTTAGATTTGAAGAATCGAGATACTCTACCTGCAAAATCATCTATTGATGAGCCTCTAAAGCTGTAGCTAAAATCTCTTCTATCTCATTTGAGGTATGTGTTCTTGGGCCAAAATAGTTCCTTGTCGGTTATTATTGTTGCTGATCTGAATGATAGGCAAGTAGCTGCTTTGATATCAGTGTTGAAGCGGTTCAAGAAGGCGATCGGATGGATGATTGCTTATATTATTGGTATTCCACCGGGGATATGTTCACACAAAATCAAACTCATGCCGGATAGCAAACCAAGCATTGAGCATCAAAGAAGATTAAACCCACCAATGCAAGAAGTTGTGAAGAAAGAAATCATCAAGTGGTTAGATGTTGGGGTAGCGTATCCGATTACTGATAGTAATTGGGTATGCCTGGTTCAATGTGTGCCAAAGAAGGTAGGAATCACTGTGGTTCCTAACACAAAGAACGAGTTGGTTTCGATGAGGCATGTCACTGGTTCGAGGGTCTGCATGGACTACCCCAAATTGAATGCTTGGACAGAGAAAGATCACTTCCCAAGGCCGTTCATAGACCAAATGTTAGATGTCTAACTGGAAAGGGTTGGTACTATTTTTTGGATGGGTCTTAGGCTACAACCAATTATCAATAGCACCATAAGACCAAGAGAAAACCACTTCTACTTGCCCCTATGGCACATTTGCATTCAAGAGGATGTTGTTTAGATAGTGTAATGCACCGGCTACGTTTCAGTGTTGCATGATGTCTATTTTTTTTATATGGTAGAAGACACCATCGAGGTATTCATGGATGACTTCTCTGTGGCTGGTGGCTCATTTGAAGATTGTTTGACGTACTTAGGTGACATGCTGAAACGGTGTGAAGAGTGTAATATCATGCTAAACTGGGAGAAGTGTCACTTTATGGTCAAAGAATGTATAGTTCTCGGTCATCTCATCTCTAAAAAAGGTATAGAGATTGATAAGGCAAAAGTCGAAGTGATTGAGAAATCACCACCACCAATCTTTGTGAAAGGTGTTAGAAGATTCTTAGGCCATGCTGGTTTATATAGGAGATTTATTAAGTACTTCTCAAAAATTGCACATCCATTGTGTAAACTTCTCAAAAAGGAGACGGAAATTGTATTTGATGATGCTTGTCTGAAAGCATTTGAGGGGCTGAAAGAGAAGTTGACGTTTGTACTTATCATTATTTCACCAGATTGGGGACAACGTTTAATGTTATGTGTGATACGAGTGGGGTAGCACTTGGCGTAGTATTGGGGCAAAGGCGAGAGAAAATTCCTCATCCCATATATTATGCGAGTAAAGCCCTTAATGTTGCTCAAAAGAATTACACGATTACCTAATAAGAATTACTTGCTATAGTCTTTTCTTTTGAAAAATTTAGATCATATTTGCTTGGTACTAAAGTTATTGTGCACACTTATCATTCATCACTTAGATATTTTATGGCAAAGAAGGATGCGAAGCCAAGACTGATTTGATGGGTGCTACTATTGCAAGAATTCGATTTTGAGGTAAAAGACAGAAAGGGGACAGAAATTCAAGTTGTTGTCACTTGTCTAGATTAGAGGAAGAAGCCATGTTGAAGTTAGGTGATGAAGCTGAAATATATGATACATTTCTAGACGAACAGGTTTTGGCTGCTTCTTTTGATCTTATCCCTTGGTTTGCAGATTTTGCCAATTACTTGGCAAGTGATGTGGTGCTCGAGGATTTGACGTTCCACCAAAGAAGGAAATTTATGTTTGATGTGAAAAAGTTTTTCTGGGAAGCGCCTTATTTCTTTCGTGTCTGCACTGATGGAACTATTCATCGTTGTGTGCCTGAAGTAGAGATGATGAGTTTATCTGAAGCTTCCTATTCGTCTCCCATTGGCGGCCACCATAGTGGTATCTGGACTACGCATAAGATATTGGAGTGTGGATGTTATTGGCCTACTATTCATCAATTTGCTCATGATTTTGCCAAGTCTTGTGATCATTGTCAAAGAGAAGGAGGTATTTCAAGGAAGAAAGAACTCCCATCGACTCCTATTTTGGTGATTAAATTGTTCAATTTTTGGGGCCTTGACTTTATGGGTCCATTTGTGAGTTTGAATAGGATGAACTACATACTTGTAGCGGTTGACTATGTGTCTAAATGGGTTGAAGTTGTTGCGCTTTCAAACAACAAAGGAAAAAGTGTCACCGCATTCCTGAAAAAGAACATCTTATCCAGATTTGGCACACCAAGGGCAATCATCAGCGATGGAGGTTCTCACTTTTGTTATAAGTTGTTCAAGGCGTTGCTTAAGAAGTATGGTGTTCGTCACAACGTAGCAAGTCCTTATCATCCACAGTCTAGTGGGCAGGTCGATGTGTCAAATAGAGAAATTAAGCAAATCCTTGCAAAGACTGTGAATGCGAACAAAACTGATTGGTCGAGAAAGCTTAATGATGCTCTATGGGCTTATCGCACTACATTCAAGACTCCCATAGATATGTCTCCTTACCAACTTGTGTTTGGAAAGTCTTGTCATGTACCGGTAGAGTTAGAGCATAAAGCGATATGGGCACTCAAGAAATTGAATCTAGATTGGGATGTTGCATTAAGTCAAAGGTTGAATGAGTTGAATGAGCTTGATGAGTTTCACCTTAAAGCATATGAAAGTTCAGCCTAGTATAAGGAGAAGATGAACAAGTAACATGATCAAAAGATCGAAAAGTGTTAGTTTGCTCCTGATGATTTGGCACTTCTATTCAATTCAAGGCTGCACTTGTTTCCTGGCAAGCTTAAGTCAAAGTGGATGGGACCATTCAGATTCATCCAAATGTTTTCACTTGGAGCAGTTGAACTTGAGAATGATGAAGGAACAAGATTCAAAGTAAATGGTAAAAGGATCAAAATCTACTTGGGTCAACCAGAAGAAGTCAAAGAAGTGATCAAAGAATAGGATCTAGATGAAGTCTGAGTAGTCAAGGGGTATGTGTCGTGCCGCGACGTTAAATCAAGCGCTACTTGGGAGGCAACCCAAGCTGTAATTTACCTAGTTTTAGAGCTTTCTAGTGATTTTTATACTTTCTAAGTTAGAGTTTTGGCTAGTTAGGTTAGTCTAGGGTCCGTGTCCAAAAAGAGTCAAGAAAAATTAAAAGGAAGTTCTAATGCTTGCTACATGTGCAGGAAAGTAAGAAAAATTTGGAAATTTTTAAGGTACAGAAGGTTCTATGGGTTGGACCTACGGGTCGTAGGGCAACCTACGGACCGTAGGTCTGATCCATATAATCTTGGTCATATGTAAGTCAGGATATAACTGGTTCTACGGTTCCCATCTACGAGTCATAATTCGTTCGACGGACCATAAATGGAGACCACAGAAATTGATGTCAAAATACAGCTGCAGCTTTAATTCTACGATTGCACAGTATGAACCGTACATCTTTTGATGGTCTCTAGTCTGCAATCGTAGACCCCATGTATGTTTCTGAATTTTACCAAGTGTTGGGTCAAATGACGAACCTATCTACGGCTTGTAGGAATGACTACGGACCATAGACGGGGTTTCGTAGGTTCTGTTTGTGTAAAATAACTGACCTGACCCGCGACCCTAACTAAATAAAAACCCTTCTTTTCAAATTCATTCTCCATTTCCCTCTTCCCAACCGTTATAACTCTTCAAATTAGTCCCACCCTTTCACTTCCATTTCCCACCCCCTCACAATCCCACCACCACCCGCTATATAATCTTCTCCTTTTCCATTTTCTCCACTTCTTTTGCTCTTCTTAAATTTCCCCCAAAATCAGAAAAAAAATTCTTCTTTTAATCAAATGTCGCGGGTCAGAATTCTAGCAAGTTGGTTGTCAAGCTTTAGATGTACGCACTCACACAACTTCATATTTCTTCTGAGCGGTACTGATTTTGACCTAAATTAATTAAAATTTTAGTTGTTACTTGACCAAGGGTATATATTGCTTGTTGAGTATGCTTAAATTGGTTAACACGTACCCTAGGGATGAAAGTATTGTGAGTGTCATCGAATTTGTGTAAATATATAAGAATAAAGGGCTACTAATGGTGTTATTGACTTAGGGTTTGAAGTGCTACTATTTATTGTTGTAATTAAATGCTATGAATAAACCTTAGGGATGAAGGAATAACATGAAAATGTATCAAAATGCATAATCTAGGTGTGATTGGGATTTATTGATGTTGCAAAAATGTGTGAATATGTGTTGGGCCTGAACTGTAACAATATTGAGGTCGATGAATTTGATCTATGGGTTGTAGGGTTTCCTATGGACCGTAGATCAAAGTCATCGACCTCAATATTGTTGGTTTCCTATGGACCGTAGATCAGTCCCTTCCTTTTGAAAGCACAAGATAGTAGCCTAAGTTAGTGATGACGACTTGATGTACGAACCGTCCTGTCGAACCGTCATTACACCTTCAAAAACAAATAAAATTATCTTTTTTTTCTACGGGTGTGACCTACGGTCCATAGAAGCATCTACTGTCTGTAGGACCAAGACAGTAGTCTTTTCTGCAATTTTTTGTTCTCGTTGATTTTCATAATTTGATTTTTTGTTTTTTTTCTTGCTTTCCTTTGTGTTTTAAAGTACTAATAAGCCCTCCACAGGCACAATACCACCAAAACCTATGGGCAAAGGCCAAAATCCACCGCACCTTTGGTCCAACGTCAACTTATTGACGAACGCACAGAGGATGAGCTGAGTGGGTTTGAACTCGACCCTAGCTTGGGGAATGACTCACCTTAGTCACCCCGAGTGACTTGCCAGTAAACTAGACAGCTTGCTATTGTCGCGATATCGGAGGGGTCGACCTCCACTAGCCAGGATAGTGCTTCCCAGTTTGAGAAGGGAGCACAGAGTTCGAGAGAGGGCAGTGGAGAGTCATAGCCCTGGGCTGCCTCAGGCTCTAAGCCTACTTCATAGTTCGAGTTCGGCTTCAGCTCAGACTCAGTTGCTGCATCAGCTTCTGACGCTTCTGAGACTGAAGAAGAACATGATCCACCTAATGCACGAGTTAAGCCGATACAACTTTCCACGGAACCGAATAGATGGTGTATTAGGGGGATGTTCCAGATCTTCATGGATGGGGCACACCAGAATGTCCAGCAAAAGCCTGCCCAGCCCATTACTGAGGAGCGACGGGTTGTCACCGGCAGCCTTCACACAGTGTCAGGTATACATAAGTTATTCAAGAAGCATAGGTGTGAGTGAATTGCAAAGACTCCGGAAAAGTACAGTCTGGAAATGGTTAGGGAGTTCTATGCTTCCTTCACAGCCACGGTGAAGAATTCTCTACCTACAAGGGCTAAGGTTTTGATTCACCCCCCATTATTGACTACTCTGGTGTGGGGTATCATAGTCAACTTATATGAGGCCATGGTACGCCGTTTTATTTAAGGCCCTTCGCATGACCAGCCGATTAACACGGCTGAGTTTGACTACGAGATGGGGTGGTGCAGAAGAGAGCGGCCATGTGAGATACTGAACAAAGAGAGACCTTGTTGCACTGGATAGCTGGGTATATTGCTGATGAGGGAGTGGATACAGAGTAGGTTCATGACTTGACGTTGCCCATAAAAAAGGCGACTCTAAATTTTGCACCCAAATTCTGGTGGTCTATTGTCCGGGCCAAATTGTCTCCCACGATGGCGGACAACTTAGTGACTTGGGACCAGGTGGTGATTCTTGCTTGTTTGATGGCGGGGAATGAAATAGATTTCTCCTAGATATTGATAGCAGAGATTCATGAGAGGCCATTCCGGGAGAAGACCACACATCCATTTTCGTGCTTGATTTTTCGCCTATGTAGAGAGGCCACTGTTCCAGTCTGGGCTGTTAATAGGCTGATTGAGGTGACCAAGACGGTCGATGTAGGATTGATTCGGAATGAGGCAAACCCCACAGCACCACGTAAGGGTATTCAGTTTTACTTCCCGCCAATGGGCGAGACACTTGCTCCCGAGCAGCCCAATGATAGCACCATTCTTTCCTCCACTGACGAGCCCAATGTGACTGCTCCACCTTCCACTTTATCCGGCCCGACTGTGATCACACCATGTGCTCCAACTACTACAGAATGTGCATTGGTGCCCCTAGCTAGAGTCCAGAAATTGGAGACTCAAATGGTGACTCTTTTGCAGCATATTCGGCCGTGGATGAAGAAGACTGTTGTGTAATCAGAGAAAAGGGTTGAAGCGGCTGATGAGGTTAAAATATAGGCAGTGCACCGTAGGATTGATGCTTTTGAGCTTTGGATGATGGATAGACCCCAGCCTGGGCCGACTGTTGATCTAGCTACCTTCCAAACAGAGTTAGCCTAGCTCCAAACTGACATAGATACATTTCCTGTTGTAGACTCAGCTGTACCAGATCCTCCCCTCGAGGATGATGGCAGAGATGTGGTGATAAATGCCCTATTTGGTGAGGATGAGCCTACCCTTGACCCTTATCATGCGGATGGAAAGCACACATAGTCTTCTGAGCGTACTACTGATACGGAGGAGGAGCGTAGAGCAAGGAAGAGATAGCAGCAGCAGTTTGAGGTGGCACAACGCCAGTCCATAGTTTATAAAGAGATGTGGCAGTGTCGACTGAAAGAGGTAGCTATTGGAGCATCTAATTCAGAGGGCACTGCTGATGGTGCTCCTCAGGTAGTTTGGTGGGCTTCACTGAGGGCGCCACATATGTTGATCCATCAGGTTTTGTGCGATCGGACCTGCCAGTTTCTTGATTGTTCATCGGTGCTTAAGCGCCAAAGGTTTGTCTCACCCACTATTTTTACTTTATTTTATGCATTGAGGGCATTGCACTGCTTTTAATGTGGGGTGGGGTGAATGAATTTTGAGTGTTGGGGTGAAGTCTGAGTAACTCAACTCATAATCTTTCCTTGGGGTTTTCTTGCCTGTGTTCTTTTTCCCCAAGGAACTGTTTTAATTTATGTTGAATCGGCATGTTTAGTATAGAAAAGTGTAGAAGTAGTCTGGAAATAAAAGCATGATGGCAATAGAGCATGAAATTTATACCCTTCCAAAATTTTTAAAACAAATTTGTTATATCTATGTGATCGATACGGCGAATGTGTAGGATTTTTGTATGACATGACATTAATCGATTAGACACTATAACTTAAGTTGCAGCATGAACCGGATACAATGGTGATTTGATAAGTGAAACGAACTACCATGTGTGTGTCGGATGTTTGTATATTCATACTATATATGCCAATCTAGAACTTGCCCCGTTGGTCCTGCTAAGATTATTAAAACTGTGAATTAGGAAATGATCATAGGCCATTGTTGAAAATGAGTCCATTTAAGCCTAAAAACAACAAACCAAATAAATGAATTGCTCCCTTAGATCCAAAGATTTGAGCCTAAAAGAAGACTATTCTTTCAAACCACCCAATTCACCTTCCCCGAGTAAATTGTTAAACTTTGCTTTGGCCAGTGTCCCTCCTTGGACATTGTGTACCTCAACTCAGGATAAAAGCCTAAATTGAGAGTAGCTACTTTAAAGTTGTTCACCTTAATTTTGGCTTTGGTCCTTCCTAGGACATCGTGCACCTCAACTCATGCTAAAAACCTAAGTTAAGGGTGGCTATTATGGAGGAAAATAAGAAAAGAAAGGGGTCTGAAAAGAGTTGTGTGTGGAGAAAAGAATAAAAAATGTAAAAATTTCATGAGATGATGTGACTGAATAAAAATACAAAAGAATGAAAAGCTGAAATGAAAAGATGAAGAAAAGTAGAATTAAAGCAAGAAAAGCAAGAAAAGTCGCATTCGAGCTGAAATGGATAATATGGAGTAAAGCAAAAGCAAGACGATGCCAGGACTGGTTGTAAAAGAGGAAAATAGCCAATGTAATGAAAAGAAGGGCAGACAAGTCACTTAATATCCAAATATACCATACCGGACCCTCAGCCTAAGTTACAAGCTAAGAAAGTCCTAAATGATCCTAAGCTAATGGTTTGAAAATCAAAGTATGGAAAATAGGGGCAAGCCAATGGTATTGTGCATGTACTGTGTTGAATTCGATTATGAGTGTGAGCATATACTAAGTCCCTACAAAATTGAACTATAATTCAAATTCTGTGTGAACAAAGGGATTTCTTTGCGGTGAGGGAACAAGTTACATTATTAAAGAATTAGCATCTTGGTGATTGTTATATGTGTATGTGAATGTGTGTATTGGTACATCTATGTCATATCTTGATCCGCATGTGTTGGCTTGTTGTTGAACATAATGATTGCACTGTGCTGAAAACTTTAAAGGGAGATTGATTTTTGAGAAAATGCCACGTGATTACTTGAGTTTTTGGGTTACCTTTGCGTAAGTGTTGTTTAGAGTTTGTTTTGTCGCTTGAGGACAAGCAATGATTTTAAGTTGAGGGTGTTGATGTACCGTGAATTTATGGTACTTTGATGCATTAAACATAGAATTTTGCATGCGTCTTAGGCATTTTCTATTAGATGTGATTGTATTTTTCTTGGATTTTACAGGAAATAGGTTTGGAGCAGTTGGTGCTAAAAGTGTGCAGCAGCAGGGATTTTTGTTAAAGTACGACTTGACCTACGAGCCGTCAAATCTTCTACGAGCCGTAGGTGTAACTTGTGGGTGGAAGAGCTGAAAATGGAGCCAAGTACAAAATGACGGAAGCTAATTGATGAGCCATAGCCTCCTCTATGAGCCGTACATAGTGAGTCATAGAAAAGTTCATAGAAGATGAGATCCAGTACATGAATGACGGTTGAACAGCACGGGCCATACAACGATCTACAAGTCGTAGATCATGCCCATAGAAATTGATCTCCAAATGAAGGAATGACTGTTGATTGACAGAGGCAACCTACGAACCGTAGAACTACCTACGAGTCGTAGGTGCCAAACCGTAGACAACACTGTCCAAACATAATTTCCTTAGCTTTCCTTTTCCTACTTTATTTAAGATTTATTTTCTATAAATATTAGTTGTATTTTTCATTTTTGGGTTGTTAGACGTTTTGAGACACATAATTTTAGCTTTGAGAATTTGCTTGTAAGCATTTGGTGCAATCAATTCTTGAAGTATTGGCTTATACTATTGCTTTGCTTTCGTTTATCAATTGAAGATTATGGATTTCATCTACTATAATTGTGAGTCATGATTTATTTTATTAACCCTAGTATGAATTGTGATCACTCAAGCATGAGTAGCTAAATCCACAACTAGGGTTGTGGGAACCATGAGTAATTAATAATGTGAAACTAATAATTAAGTAGTTCTAGAATAGTGTTTATGCATGTATTGTTAATCTCTTCATTTGAATACTTTTTAACGGTGCGTAACGTTAAAAACCACCTTATTCCTACTTATCCGACCAAGAAAGTAATGAATAAGAAAGAGATTAAACAACTGAAATTTAGCGTTGATAATCTGTTGTCTAATAGCCTAACCCAAATATGTGAGGGCTAATCTGGGGTCAATGGTAAGGATTAGTAAATTATACATGCGCAGACCGACCAAGTTGCGTAGTGAAATTCCCTATTTGGATGACCAAACGCTTAGGAGATACATAACTTACCGACTTTACAGGTTAAACACTAGGAAAGGATTACTATTATTAGGTTTACTGCGTTAAGAACTTGTGGGGAACACATATGCCCTAGTTTCATCTCATATTGATATTACTAACTGCAAATCTTGTTACTTGCTTATTGATTACTACCAATCAATCAATTATTATTTTATACTGCAAACCCCCCCCCCTTTTTACGAAAATAAGTTGACTAAAAGTACAATCGACATTAATTAGTCTAAGTCTAGACCTTGTTTCTCGTGGGATCGACCCTAACCTTTGTTAGATTCTTTATTTGACTACGACCGCTTATATTTTTTTAAGGATCATGCGCACGACATCTGCATTTGTCATGTTTGAATCTGGAAATGAGAGAAAGGATGTATTTGAAACACCTGAATGGATTTATTACAATTTCTACTTATTTGACCTCCGATGGAGAGAGTTACTAATTTTTACTTAAGGGAAAAACTTGGAATTTTAAGAAAAATGCACCATTTTTTAGATTTTGTGTTGTAAAAAGATATTTACTTTAAATGTATTGGTTTCACATTTGAGGCTAGAGTTTTCAAGGAAAATACTTTATTTAAAAAGGTTTTCGGATAAAAAAAAAGTATTTTCTTACTGTTAAGCTCGAAGAGGTACTCTAAGCAGCTCGCAGATTGAATTTCGAGTTATACTTTCATGCATTCCATTAGTTGACAAGTTGGAAGGATCATTTCAGGCGGCTCGAAGATTTTGTTGGGCTTCTACTTTTATGCATTTGCCACATTTCTATTGCACCTTCATGTTTCATATGTTTGGTGGTGATTGAGTTGTATTGGGCATCATGTGCTTGTTATTATTATTTTTTTTACTATCATTTTGTGTTTGTATATCTATCTTTAGCTACCATGTTGGATTTTTAGAACAATCGTGCCTCTTCTATTATATATATGATCTTTTTGAGCTCTATCGATCTATTATGCCTAGTGATTACCCCATATTTTTGTACTCATGCTACACTTCTACATTTTTTTCTTATGCAACTCCTAGAACAAGCCATCCTTGATGAGTTTGGATCTAAGGTGGCTACTGTAGACTCAAATCATGGTGAGATCTTGGTCTCTAGAAACTTGTTGTTTTTCCCTCTTTTATATTTTCTATGTATTTTGATTATATAGTTCTAATGTATATAGTCCTTTTTGTACTTAGATGGTATTTTACCGATGACACCAAATTTGGGGTTTCTTCTTGTATATAGTTTTTCTTTCTCGGTCACTTTTGAGCCCTTTCTATATAGTTTGTATCGTATATATACATATGTATGATATGGGCCCTACTTATTATTTCTTCCGCATGGTTTTCATTTAATGTATCTACTTCTTTCCATTTTAGGTATTTGGCTTGGCTACTAGGGGTTTATAATAGGTGTTGCAATGGCCCGATTTTTGGTTGTAACAGCGTGGTGCTAGATCTTTAAGTTCACTGGTCTTACAAGTATAAGAGAAAGTGCCTAGTAGAGTCTCGTGGATCAATATGATGACGCACGTATCCTATCTTTTAGAGCTTATAGGGCATTGCTAGGAATACTTCACTTTTGTTGTTTCTTGTCGTGTGTTATTGACTTTAGCAACTTCTAAGTTTTGTTTGTCAGATTCTTTCATTGATGGATAGGGGGATATCATCTACGGGTGGGAAAGAGCCTCCTGCACCTGTAGATGGAGCCCTAACTAAGGGTAGAGGCTGATGTCAGAATAGAGGTTGAGGAAAAGTATGATTTATAGCACCAGCTCTGGATCAAGAGCAAGCATCGTCACTAGAGTCCATTATAGAAGTAGAGAAGGTCCAGCATTAGCTAGAGGATGTCGGGCTAGCTCAACCTCCGCTAGGATTCGTTGCCACATCGGTTCTTCAGGACACTCAAGTTCAAAAAGTGTATGGCTCGGTCTAGGACCTTGTTTAGTACCTCAGCTAGCCCTCATGTTAGAGATGAGGCATTGACTTAAACCTAGTTAGGGTCTCATGGTGTTCAAGTACCAGGGGCGTAGCCGGCTACCTCAGATCCTCACTTAGTGGTTCTAAAGATTCAGACATTTTCTCCACCTATGGTGGTCAGGCCAGTTATGTCTTCTGAGGAGCAGAAAATGTTGGGATTTTCATCAGGTTGGGTCTTCCTAGGTTCTCTAGTTCATTGGGCAAACATGCCCACGAGTTTCTATTTAGTTGTTAAGAGAGGTTGCATAACCTCGGCTTAGTGGATTCACAAGGGGTAGATTACGTTGTGTTCCATATAGAAGGCCTAGTGAAGCAGTGGTGGAGGTCTTATCTTGAGTGCAAGTCAGCCGGGTTACCTTCGATGACTTAGGCTCAGTTCTCTGAGGCTTTCTTATAGAAGTATGTGCCTCGCAATTTTAGAGAAAGGTTGTGTGATACGTTTATTAACTTTTCATAGGGATTAATGTCGGTGTCGAGTATGAGAAAAGATTCCATGAGCTCACCAGGCTTGCAGGCATGATTATGCTAATAGAGCACGAGTGGGTTCGTAGGTTAGTCAGAGGGTTAGTTTTACCCCTTAGTTTGGCTACAAAGAAAATAGTAGTGTTAGGTTGTTCTTTTCTTCAGGTTAAAGATCATGCACGCACTGTTGAGGGGATACATCATGAGGTAAATAGAGACAGCGACAAAATGCCCCACTATCACGATGGTTTCAGCGGGTTTCAATCCTGAGGTAAGGAGCTCCTAGGTAGAGGTTACCCGTAATAGTATCTACCTAGCAAGCCAGTTTAGGTAGCAGTACAGATTACAATGGTAGTATTATGGGTGTTAGTGGCCAAGGCAGCCAGGCTTCGATCAAATTTCTGGAGGTTCGCATTCTAGGTATTCGAGTCATGGTGGTCAATCGATTCATCTCAGTAGGTTGCTTCTGGTAGGGGCTATTATGAGAGTGGTGTGTTGGGCCACTTTGCTAGAGAATTCCCTACGATAAGCCACAACATGCGACAGTGTCAGCAAGTTCACACCCCAGGGCTCTGATACAAATGGCCATAGGTGGTGCATGAGGTAGTAGGGGTGGTCCCCAAGATACTCAAGGTGGTCCTCAGAAAAGCAGATTGGGTGATCGAGGTCAGACATACCTATCAAGAACAAGAGAAAGCATAAGGATGATCGAAAGAAATTTGGTAAACTTTCAAAAAAAAAGGAGTGAAGATGACTTGTTCCATATGCATAGAAATTGACCATAATAGAACTGTGTGTAGCAAGTGTAAGCAATAATTCATTTTCACATTTGCAAATTGCTGAGAAAGTTTGTACATATTATAATTTTCATATAATTATTTGTATTATATAGATTGGGATGGGGAGCATTTCTCAACCTACACTATCAAATGATAGTTAAAGAAATTCAAATATGTTTGTGGTGATACCACAGTTGTTCCAAGAGATACACAACCAGGAGTACGATTAGATTTACAATTCATTTACATTAAATTTTTATTGTACAAGTTATTTAGATCACTTTATTTATATTTTATAGTCTAGAATGAGGGTTTCTTCACACTCGACTGTCAGAAACACATGTGCAACTACAAAATGAAGTCAACCAAGTTCTATTACAACTACTAGGCCAAGCTCTCTTCAAGAAGGTGCGAGTGGGAACTAGAAAAGTGCGGGGTAAAAAAGAGCTAACGCAAAGGGGACCCCATTTGTTAGTGAAAGAGATGATTTTTCTAGAGGAGTGTAAGCTTTATCAAATCACAAGAGACCATACAGTTGTGCCTCATTTACTGCTGCTACTAGAGGAAACAAAAGGTCTACAACTAGTTTTGGTGTATACTCTGGTCCTACAACTGGAATCCAAGTGTTTAGTGTATGTTAACTCATTATTTATATATATTTTTGTTAAACAAGTTAGTACTTTGTCTATTTTCTTACACTTTCTTCTATTACAACCTGGTTCATCAAGTGAGAGGGTTTTACATGGGCCAACAAATTTGAAGAGTGCTTCACGAATCATTATAGATACTGATATTAAATGTCGCACCTAAGATTGAATGGAAAAGATGTCGTTAGCACCTCATAGTTACAACAAATGAAAGCAAACAAGAAAAACAAAGTGGCAACCACCAAATCTTCTTCATCAATTGGAACCTCCAAGAAGTAGCTCATCTAGATAGCTATGGGCTATGTTAAAAGGGTCATTGAAAAATTTACAGTTACTTTAGTTTATTTTTGAACAATTGTGTTATGTATCTTGAGTGTAGACCAATTGGGTCACCTTAGATGACTTAGGCTCAGTTCTTTGAGGCTTTCTTATAGAAGTATATGCCTCAAAGCTTGAGACAGAGGTTGTGGGATGAGTTTATTAACTTATCTTATGGATCGATGTTGGTGTCGAAGTAAGAGATAAGATTCATGATCTCTCTAGGATTGCAGGCATGACTATGCTGCCAGAGCACAAGTGGGTTTTTAGGTTCGTCAGAGGGTTGGCTTTACCCCTTAGTTTTGCTATAGAGAAGATGGTAGTGTTAGGTTGTTATTTTCTTCAAGTTATAGACCATTCATGCACTATTGAGGGGATACATCATGAGGCCTATAGTGGCAGCGATAGGATGCCCCACCATCAGGATGGTTTCAGTGGGTCTTAGTCTCGAGGTAAAGGGTTTCAAGGCAGAGATTACCCACAACAGTATCAGCCTAGAAAACCAGTTCAGGCAGCGGTACACATTACAATAGTAGTTTTGCGGGTGTTAGTGGCCAAGGCACCCAGGCTTCGGTCAAATTTCTCGAGGTTTGCATTCTAGGTATTTAAGTCGTGGTGGCCAGTCAAGTAATCTCAGCACGTTGCTTCTTGTAGGGGCTATTTTGAATTTGGGGTGTTGGGCCACTTTACTAAATATTTCCCTACGATCAGCCACTGCAGGTGACAACAGGTTCACACACCAGGGCTTCGATACAAATGACCAGAGGTGGTGCATGAGGTAGTAGGGGTGGTCCCCAAGACACTCGAGGTGGTCCTTAGTAAAGCAAGTCGAGTGATTGAGGTCAAACATACCTATCAAGAATAAAGTAAAGCATAAGGATGACCTAAAGAAATTTGGTAAATTTTCAAAAAGGTATGAAGATGACTTGTTCCATATGCATAAAGTAACTGACCATAATAGAATTATGTGTGCAGGTGTAAGCAAAAATTCATTTTCAAATTCGCAAATTGCTTAGAAAGTTTGTACATATTATAATTTTCATATAATTATTTGTATTATAGAGTATGGGATGGGGAGCACTTCTCGACCTGCAGCATCAAATGATAGTTAAAGAAATTCAAGTCAACATAAATTTGTTTGTGGTGATACCATAGTTGTGCCAAGTGATACTCAAATAGGAATAGGATTAGATTTACATTAAATTGGTATTGTACAAGTTATGCATATCACCTTATTTATGTTGTGCATATCACCTTATTTATGTTGTATAATCTAGAATTGGGGGGAGGGGTGGCGTTCTTCACACTCTATGTAATGACCTCGTTGGACATTTTTGAAATTTTCATGAAATTTACCATTTTTCCTCTCCTAACTCTTGACCCCCAAGTTATTCTTGATTAAGTTTTGAAAGTTGATTTATAACCTTGAGTAAAAAGTTAAGATCTTGGCAAGTTTTGATTTTGAAAGGCTAAGTTGCTTAAAAGTGGTTTTTGGTGTCATTCGAGGTTCTGAATGAATCCAGACGGTCCTTTTGATGTTTCGAGTGTTGGCTGTGTTTCTAGTGCTGCAAGCCTCGTAATCGCGAAGAGGTCTTTGCGATTGCAAAGGTCGTGTTAGCGAAGACCTGATCGCGATTGTGAAGGTTGTCTCTGGCTAGACCCTCACTTTCGCGCTTGGGGAATCGCAATCGCCACCTTCACTTTTGCGAAGGCCGGTTCATGATCGTGATACCCGAGCTTTTTGTGGGTTTTGCTTTTGCAAACCTAGGGTCCCTTTTGCGAAATTAGAGGGGGGTTTTCACCTACCATTTTTGGGGTTTAAGCCTCATTTTTCATTTTTAAGCTTGGTAAACCCTTGGAGGCGATTTTTGAAGAGATTAGTTATGCTAAATCTTTTGGGTAAGCTCTTGTGACCCTAAAACTTCATTTCCCTTTTATTATTTAGGGATTTCAACATCAAAACTTGGGATTTTGATTGGTTCATGGAAAGGTTTTTCAAGGATTTAAGTTCTAAACTAAAATGGAGATTTTGAATTGATTTTGATTCTTTTTTGGAAATGGTTTTCACCAATAAGTTCCTAATGCCTTAAATATCATTTTGAGTTCCTAATGCCTTAAATATCATTTTTAAGTATTGATTTTTGGATTAAAACCTCATTTTTGAAATCGAGTTTTGAGTTGATTGACCCATTTTTTGAAATAATTGATGTAGGTATTGTCGTTTCCAGAAATTTATTATGCATGCTTGATTGATATAGATTGTGTGGCTTTGGAGGTGATTCAGAAGGGGAAAACGCAAGCCTTGGGTTGACTAATTGATTTCTTTGAGACAAGTGATCTTTTAAACTTTGTGAACTAGTAAAATTGTCTACTTCTCTTCATTGTATGCGTGTTGGGGAGTAATTGGGAATGAGGTGAAGGTTTTATTGCTCCACTTGATTAATGTTAACAAACAAAAAGGCAAAAAATGAAAAGGACTCATGATAATAATGATAAATGGCGAATTGCCTTGTTGTGGCCCTGTTTGATTGATGAATTGCTTGAATGCATGGAAGTGAATTTGAATTGCATGAATTGTTTTATCTTTGTATGTATGATATTACTTGTGTGTATTGATTGTTGAACACCATGATGAGACATATGATACAAAGCCGACGGAAAATGGTTTTTGCTAGTAATTTGATATAAAGCCGATGGGAAATGGTTTCAGCTAGTGATTTGATATAAAGCCGATGGGAAATAGTTTCGGCTAGTGACACAAAGCCGATAGGTAATGGTTTCAGCTAGTGATATGATATAAAGCCAATGAGAAATAGTTTTGGCTAGTGATATGACATAAAGCCGATAGGAAATGGTTTCGTTGAGAGTTGATTCTTGTGTTTTGATGCATTTGATACTTATGATTGACCTACTTGTTAATTGTGATTGATGCACTTGATATTTGCGATTGAACTACTTGATGTGTGTTAGTTGTTGACTAGTGATTATTGGACTATGAATATTGAGCATTGTGAGCTGGGCTTTATAGAACTGTTAGTTAGGGCTGATTTCTATGTTGGTTGTAGTTTGAGGAGGTTTGGTTGGGATGAAAGGAGTATTCGATTTCTAGCTAGGTTGTCTTGTTTATTAGGTTGCTTGCTGGGTACCGTGTTGTTGGTACTCACTCCTTGCTTTTACACTTGGGTAGGTTCCTAGCCCGGACCCGTGTGGTCTCCTTCTTCTTTTGATTTTGAGGGTTGTCAAGGATTTGAGATGTAGTTGCTTGTCATCTCGGTGGGCCCTCATGTTCCTTTACTTCATATTTGTTTCTCTTAATAAAAAAAGACATTGAAACTTGTATTTATCTTTCAAATTCTGTATTTACATTAGTTGCTTATACACATGACAACCAGGTTTTAGGGTGTTAATAGAACAAATAAGTTTTCCGCTTTTATCTTGTTCTTGCTTTTCCTTTCCGCATTCCTTTCCTTTCATTGGGTTGAGGCTGACTTTTCTTGGTAGGAATAGTTAAGTGCCATGACGTCCAATTTTGGATCGTGACAAATGGTATCAGAGGCCAAGGTTCGTAGGTCTCACATGTGTAAAAGCTAAGTCAAAGTAGAGTCTCGAGGATTGGTACGGAGACATCTGTACTTATCTTCGATAGGCTATGAAGACTATTAGGAAACTTTCTTTGGTTCATTCTTTCTTATCGTGCATGGTTGCCTTCGCTAGTGCTAAGTTGCCGTGTGTTGTTTTGGCAGATGTCGAGGACTAGAGCTTCTGTTTTCAATAGTAGAGGGGAGGCAGTCCCCGAGACCCCAGCTAGGGATTGAGGTAAGGCAAGAGCTAGAGGTCATACTCATGGAGTAGCACTGGCTAGAGGTCGTGCCCGTGGATCGGCATCAGCCAGAGGCAGAGCTAGAGAGGTTTCACGAGAGCCATAGGTTGAGGTTGTTGAGGACAAAGTTTCTCCCTGGTTTGGAGCTCTCTTGTTTTAAGAGACTTTATTGAGGATGTTGGGTGTGTTGGAGAACTTCTCTCAGGGTGGTGCAACAGGCACACCACATAGTTCTCGAACTGGATTAGGGGCACAAACTCTAGGTCAGCAGCAGACTCTAGGTATTCAGGATCACGTGGGTCAGGCACAAGTGGTTCCGGCACCGGTGGTAGGTGTTCAGATTGCTCTTATGGTTATTTGACGATAACTGAGCAAGAGTGTTATGAGAGGTTTCAAAAGATGAAACCACCCCAGTTTCAGGGTGGTAAGAGCGAGGATGCTCATGAGTTCTTGACTTTGTTCGATGAGATGCTTGAAGTAGTAGGTATGGTGGATGCTCATGGTGTTTATGGTTTTACACTTCAGCTTCGTAGATGCGCCAGAGAGTGGTGGAGGAATTTTGTGAGGTCTAGACCAATTGGATCTCCCGCAGCTGAGTGGGACGTGTTCTCTAGTACTTTTCAAGACCGCTTCATTCCTTGAAGCATGAGGGAGGAGAGTCAACTGAGGTTTGAGGACTTGAGATGGGGCAGTTTGTCTGTGAGTGAGTATGATGCCCGTTTTTGTGAGCTTTCTAGGCATGGTATGACTATTGTTCTGGATAAGGCAGATAAAGTCCGCTAGTTTGTGAGAGGGTTGACTTTCTCCATCGGGTCATATGTATTTCGAGCAGCCAGAGAGGGGGTTTCCTTCCAGTCCATTGTGAGCACCACCAATGAGGTGGAGTTTATGGTTTTAGAGGAGTTTGGAGAGCCCAAGAGGGCCTGTGATTCTGGTCAATTTTCTGGTGCTTCATCTAGAGGCAAGGATTCACACCGAGGTAGTGGCTCTTTTCAACACTGTGAGCCAGTTCATGCATCTATGCCAGTAGCTGAGAGTGGGTAGTTATCCCAAGGGTCTTATGGTTCTAGCCGAGGTGGCCATTGTATCTCATATAGTTCATAGCAGCAGTTATTCATACAGAGGTCTTGCTTTGGGTATGGGGATATAGGTCACACAATTTGGTAATGTCCTCTATAGACTCACTCAGGGTCCCAGTGTAGTTATTCACCGACTCTAGCTAGAGATTCAGTGCCTCTAACCAGGGGTTGAGGCAGAGGTCGGTCCTATAGAGGCGGCAGGACTTCTGGTAGGGGTGCTTCAGCTCTGCAGAGGGGAATTCGGGGTTCCTCTCAGGCTACAGGTGGCCAAGAGAGTCAGCATTATGCTTTTCTAGGGAGGCATGATGCTGTGATTACAGGTATCATTCCAGTCTGTCATCAACCTGCGTCTGTATTATTTGATCCGGGGTCTACTTTCTCGTATGTGTCTACCTATTTTTCTGATGGGTTTGATA
Source organism: Solanum appendiculatum (assembly GCA_018342035.1). Classification (NCBI taxonomy): domain Eukaryota; kingdom Viridiplantae; phylum Streptophyta; class Magnoliopsida; order Solanales; family Solanaceae; genus Solanum; species Solanum appendiculatum. The sequence goes on along the minus strand of JAGDQO010001343.1, from coordinate 455,053 downwards.
TGATGTATGATAGCATGTATGTGCCTATTCATGTTTCTACACCAATGGGTGAGTCCTTAGTGGTGGATCAAGTGTATCGATCATATCTTGTTTCTTTGGTTAGGTATGATACATGGTGGACTTGATCATTCTGGGGATGGTAGACTTTGATATTATTTTAGGTATAGATTGGCTCTCCCTGCATCATGTTGTCCTGGATTGTAATGCTAAGACTGTGACATTAGTGATGTCCGGTGTTCCGAGAGTTTAGTAGACTGGTGCTTATGGGTCTTACCCTAACAAAGTTATCTCATTCATTTGAGCTTAGAGATTGGTTGATAGAGGGTGTTTGTTCTATTTGACTTTCATTCGGGATACTAGTGTTGAGCCACCTCCCATGGATTATGTGCCCGTGGTTATAGAGTTTTCATATGTGCTTCCTACTAATCTTCCAATTGTTCCTCTAGATAGGGATATTGATTTTGCTATTTACTTGGAGCCGGGCACCAAGCCCATCTCTATTCCTTCTTATCGTATGGCTCCAGAAGAGTTGAAGGAACTGAAGGATCACTTACAAGATTTATTGAGTTAGAGGTTCATTCGCCTTAGTGTTTCTCCATAGAGTGCTTCTATTTTGTTTTTGAGGAAGAAGAATGGTACCATGAGGATGTGTATTGATTATCGATAGTTCAACAAGGAGACAGTGAAGAAAAATTGTCCTCTTCCTCATATTGATGACCTATTTGATTAGCTTCAGGGGGCATCTTTATTTTCTAAGATTTATTTGAGGTCTGGCTATTATCAGCTGAAGATTAGGGCATTGGATATTCGTAAGACAACTTTCATGACTCGTTATGGGTACTATGAGTTTCTTGTGATGTCTTTTGGTTTGACTGACGTCCCAGCAGCATTCATGGAGTTGATGAACTGGGCGTTCCGACCTTATTTGGACTCTTTTGTGATAGTCTTCATTGATGACATCTTGGTGTACTCCAAGACTGAGGAAGATCATGATCGGCAATTAAGGATTTTGCTCCAGAGATTGAGGGAAGAGAACTTATATGCCAAGTTATTGAAGTGTAAGTTTTGGCTTGATTCAGTTGCATTTCAAGGACATGTGGTGTCCAAGGAGGATATTAGGGTGGATCCAGCCAAGATTGAGGCAGTTAGAGGTTGGGCCAGGCCTACTTCAATCACTGAGATTCAGAGTTTTATGGGACTTGCAGGCTACTACAGACGATTTGTTTAGAGTTTCTCCATTATTGCATCTCCTTTGACCAGATTGACTTCACAGGGTGTGAGCTACCAATGGTCTATGAGTGTGAGCTACCAATGGTCTATGAGTGTGAGCAAAGCTTTCAAAAGTTCAAGACCTTGTTGACTTTGGCTCCTATTTTGACCTTACCTGAGGAGGGTGTAGACTTCACCATTTATTGTGATGCTTCTAGAGTTGGGTTGGGTGGTGTTCATATGCAGAAGGGGAAAGTGATTGCCTATGTTTCTAGACAATTAACCCTTGAGAAGAACTACCCTACCCATGATATAGAGTTGGCAGTTGTGGATTTTTGCTTAAGCTATGGCAGCATTATCTGTATGGGGTTCATTATGAGGTCTTCACCGACCACCGGAGTCTTCAGTACATCTTCAGTTAGAGGAATCTGAACTTGAGGCAATGCAGATGGCTTGAGCTACTGAAGGACTATGATATCACCATCTTATATCATCCGGGAAAGGCCAATGTGGTGGCCGATGCTTTGAGTAGGAAGACTTCTAGCATGGGGAGTCTTGCCTCTATCAGTGTTGAAGAGAGACCATTGGCTAGAGATGTTCAGAGGTTAGAGAACAGTCTCGTCCGGTGGTAGATTTCTGAGGAGACTGGGGTTTGATTGCTTTTATAGAGGCTCATTCTTCCTTGGTTGAGCAGATCGTGAGCACCAGTTTGATGATGAGAAGTTGTGTCTCATTCTAGACAATGTTAAGAGGGGAAGCCAAGGAGGTTGTCCTTATTCTGATGTTGTCTTGAGGATTGGAGGCAGAATTTGTGTGCCCAAGACAGGCGAGTTGATTAGATTGGTTCTTGAGGAGGCCTATTGTTCTCGATATTCCATCTATTCGGGATCGACAAAGATGTATCATGATCTGAGCCAGCATTACTAGTGGTGTGGCATGAAGAGGGATACTGCAGATTTTATTTCTAGTTGTTTGACTTGTGAAGAGGTGAAGTGTGAGCACCAGCGGCTGATGAGTCGGTAGTTTTGACTCATTTAAAGCTTCATTTGTACTAAATTGGTGTCCTTAATGCCCAGTTTGCACTCATAACTAATGTTAAATTGTTTATGTGCAGCAAGGAGACTTGAGAACGAGGCAAGGGCAAGAAAATGCGAAAAGAAGCTAAGAAGTGAAAATCTTAAGGAAAAATAAAGGTTGGAGATCGCAAAAGACAACTTGGTGACTCTCCAAGTGGATCTTCAGTTCGCCTAAAGTTCCAATAATCGAGGAAAAGAATCAAGTCAATTCAACGAACGTGGGAGCTAATCGATGACTTGCCGAGCAGAATGGCGAACCCGACTTTGATCGCCTAAAGTTCCAGTACAGATCCAGGTTGAAACCAAGAAACAAAAGGCGAAGAAGAGCAACTCGGCGTATCGCCCAGTGGATGGGATAGCCCGACTTATGCCGCTGAGTGGTCCCACGTTTCAAAATGTGGGAAATTTTTGTGAGAGTATAAATAGATTTTTTGAAAAGAGAGTTAGGAACCAGTTAATTGAGACTAAGAAGTACTCTTGCACTTTGAATATTTTGGGATTGCTTCTGAACTATTCTTGTGGGTTTTTGGATTTAAGACTTTGGGTGTAATTCTAATTGGTAGCATTTTTTACTTTTTGAAGACTTTGTGAATCAATGGCTGACATCATTGGTAACAATTTCTTCACTTTTGCTATGATTGGCTAAAACCCCAATGCCTTAGGGGTGTGATTATATGCTCAATTGCTTAATTAGCTTATGGGTATTATGAATTGCTGAATTTAATGCTAGATTGAAATAGGTTCAGTTGTTAATTCATGTTTTTATTTATGAATTGAAGTTACAAGTTCAATTCTAGTCTATATCTTTTTGTAAGCTTGTAAAAGGTGCATTTGAGTGGAATTAACAGTTGATGATTGTATGGGCTGTTACTTTTACTACCCAGCTTGTTAAAGTGGGTTGAACCAAGGTATAAGATTGTTTTCTAGTGTAATGCCTGGTTGGATTTGATAGAACCCAATTGAATGCATGATAGCTCATTGTAAAATAGCTATTGTACTTGATCTTGCCTACCCATTGAGATTCAACATATTTAAGCAATTCGTAATTACCCATTTAGCGAAATTAGTAGTTGAACACTCACATATCTCTAAGGTCCTTTCTCGCCTTGATTAAATTCGTTGTTAATTGGGTTGTTATATTCGGTTACTAAATCTTCACTCATTTTTTATAATCAACATCTTATGATTTACTTTATGTTTCGTATCAACTTTTTAAACTCTACAAAAGATTAGAACACTAACTTACTTCGTAGTCGAATTCTGTACTAGATCACTCCTCGTGGGATCAACCCCAACTCCTTGTTGAGTTTATACTTGCTAGCAACCACCTACACCTTGAATTGTTATAGATGTAGTTGAGTGTTATCAAAAATAGGTCCAGAGGTATATCTCAGAGGATGCATATTCCTACTTGGAAGTGGGAACAAATCACTATGGACTTCGTCGTGGGTTTACCTACCACGGTGGGTGGTTATGATTCCATTTAGGTTGTTGTTGATAAGCTGACCAAGTCTGCCCACTTCATCCCGATTCAGGTGAAGTATACGGTGGAGAAGTTAACCGAGCTTTATATCAGTCAGATTATGTGACTACATGGAATCCCAGTTTACATTGTCTCTGATCGAGGCTCCTTGTTAGCTTCCCATTTCTAGAAGGCATTACAACATGGTTTGGGTACTTGGTTAGGTATGAGTACAGCTTTCCACCCTTAGACAGACGATTTAGATGTTAGAGGACATGCTCCGAGCTTGTGTGATTGATTTTGGTGCTAGATAGAATCGGCATTTGCCCTTAGTAGAGTTTTCCTATGATAACAGTTATCATTCCAGTATACAGATGACCCCATTTGAGGTGTTGTATGGCATACGGTGTAGATCTCCGATCAGTTGGTTTGATTTAGCTGAGATGGACTCTTTGGATACAGACTTGCTTAGAGATGCTATGGAGCAGGTATGTGTGATTCAGGATAGACAGTTGGCAGCCCAGAGTCGATAGAAGAGTTATGCAGATCAAAGAATTCGAGGCCTTGTGTTTATGGAAGGCGACCATGTTTGGCTCTGAGTGTCACCCATAAAGGTGTGATGAGGTTCGAAAAGAAGGGAAAGCTTATCCCTGGATTCATAAGACCTTTTAAGATTTTGAGCCGAGTGGGAGAGGTGGCCTATAAATTGTCCTTGCCACCAAGCTTGTCAGTTGTTCATCCTGTGTTTCATGTCTCCATGCTTCGAAAGTACATGCCGGATGAGTCCCATGTGCTTTCTGTCGATTCAGTTTAGTTGGGTCCAGACTTATCTTTTGAGGAGGAGCCTATAGCCATTTTGGATAGGCAGGTTCGAAAGCTTTGGACCAAGGATATTACTTCTGTGAAGATGTAGTAGAAGCACCGTTCATTTGGTGATGTGACTTGGGAGATAAAGTCGGATATGCATGCCAGATATCCTCATCTCTTCGAGGCTTCAGATACTTTCTTTTGCTTTATGTTCGAGGATGAACATGGATTTTAGTGGCCGATAATATAATGACCTGGTTGGTCATCTTTGGAATTTTATAAAATTTACCATTTTGCCCCTCTGACTTTTGACCCCTGAATTATTCTTGATTAAGTTTTGAAAGTTGGTTTCTAACCTTGAGTAAATAGTTGAGATCTTGACAAGTTTTGAGTTTGAAAGGCTAAGTTTCTTAAAATTTATTTTTGGCGTCATTCGGGGTTCCAAATGAATCCCGAGGGTCCTTTCGATGTTTTCAGTGTTAGTTGTCTTTCTAGTGCTGCAGGCCTTGCAATCGCAAAGAGTTCTTTGAGATCCTGAAGGTCACGGTATCAAAGACCTGATCGCAAAGGTTTTCTGTGGCCAAACGCTCACTTTCGCAATGGGGGTCTCGCGATCGCGACCTTTGCTTTTGTGAAGGCTGGTTCACAATCCCGATACCCGAGGTTTTTGTGGGGTTCACTTTTGCTAACCCAGGGTCGCTTTTGCAAAATTAGAGGGAGGTTTTGACCTGCCATTTTTGGGGTTTAAGCCCCATTTTTCATTTTTTAAGCTTGGTAAACCCTTGGAGGCAATTTTTGAAGAGATTTCTTGTGCTAAATCTTTTGGGTAAGCTCTTGTGATCCTAAAACTTCATTTCCCTTTGATTATTTATGGATTTTAACATCAAAAGTTAGGATGTTGATTGGTTCATGTCAAGGTTTTTCAAGGATTTAAGTTCTAAACTAAAATGGAGATTTTGAATTGATTTTGATTCCTTTTTCGAAATGGTTTTCATCAATGAGTTCCTAAAGCCTTAAATATTATTTTCAAGTATTGATTTTCGGATTCAAACATCCTTTCCAAAATTGGGTTTTGAGTTGATTGATCCATTTTCAAAGTAATTGATGTGGGTATTGTTGTTTTTGGAAATTTATTGTGCATACTTGATTGATATAGATTGTGTGGCTTTGGAGGTGATTCGGAAGGGGAAAATGCAAGCCTTGGGTTGACTAATTTATTGCTTTAAGACAAGTGATCTCGTAAACTTTGCAATCTAGTAGAATTATCTACTTCTCTTCATTGTATGTGTATAGGGGAGTAATTAGGAATGAGGTGAAGAATTTATTGCTCCACTTTATTAATGTTAACAAACAAAAAGGGGATAAATGAAAAGGCTTCGTGATGATAATGATAAATGGTGAATTTCCTTGTTGTGGACTTATTTGATTGATTGATGAATTGCTATGCATGAAAGTGGACTTGAATTGCGTGAATTGTTGTCTCTTCGTGTGTATGATATTGCTTGTGTGTATTGATTGTTGAACACCGTGATGAGACATGTGATACAAAGCCGATGGGAAATGGTTTTGTCTAGTGATTTAATATAAAGCTGATGGGAAATGGTTCCGGCTAGTGATTTGATATAAAGCCGATGGGAAATAGTTTCGACTACTTATTTGATATAAAGCCGATGGGAAATGGTTCCAGCTAGTGAGACAAAGCCGATGGGAAATGGTTCTAGCTAGTGATATGATGTAAAGCCAATGAGAAATGGTTCCGGCTAGTGATATGACATAAAGCCGATGGGAAATGGTTCTGGCGAGAGTTGATTCTTGTGTTTTGATGCATTTGATGCTTATGATTGACCTACTTGTTAATTGTGATTGATGCACTTGATATTTGCTATTGAACTACTTGATGTGTGTTTTTTGTTGACTTGTGATTATTCGACTGTGAATATTGAGCCTTGTGAGTTGTGCTTTATAGAACTGTTAGTTTGGGCTGATTTCTATGCATGTTGTAGTTTGAGGAGGTTCGGTTGGGATGAAAGGAGTATTCGATTTCTAGCTAGGTTGCCTTCTTTATTAGGTTGCTTGTTGGGTACCGTGTTGTTGGTACTCACTCCTTGCTTCTACACTTTTGTAGGTTCTGAGCCCAGACCTGTGTGATCTCCTTCTTCTTCTAATTTTGAGGCTTGTCAAGGATTTGAGAGGTGGTTGTTTGTCTTTTCGGTGGGCCCTCTTGTTCCTTTACTTTATGTTTTGTTCTACTTGAGAAACAAAGACATTGAGACTTGTATTTATCTTTTGAATTCTGTATTTACATTAGTGGCTTGTACAAATGACAACCAGGTTTTGGGGTGTTACTGGAATGAATAGGTTTTCTGCTTTTATCTTGCTCTTGCTTTTCCTTTTCGCATTCCTTTCGTTTCGTTGGGTTGAGACTGACTTGTCTTGGTGGGAATAGATAAATGCCATCATGTTCTTATTTGGATCGTGAGACTACTATCAGAAATAGATGTGCAACTACACAATGAAGTCAACCAAGCTATGTTTGTGGTTACAAAACAATTGTGTCAAGTGCTCCTCAAAAGAAGGTGCAAGTAGGAACTAGAAAAGGATTGGGGAAAAAAGAGCTAATGCAAGAGGGACCCCATTTTTCAGTGAAAGAGATGATTCTTTTAGTCAAGTGTCACCTTTATCAAATCACAAGAGTCCATACAGTTCTGCATCATTTGTTGTTGCTACTAGAGGAAACAAAAGGCCTACAGCTGGTTTTGGTGTACACTCTGGTCCTATAACAGGAATCCAAGTGTTTAGTATATGTTAACTCATTATTTGTTTATATTTGTGTTGAACAAGTTAGTACTTTGTCTATTGTCTTACATTTACTTCTATTACAACCTGGTACATCAAGTGAGAGGGTTCTACATGGGCCAACAAATTTGAAGAGTGTTTCACTAATCAATATAGATATTGATTTTAAATCTCGCATCTAAAATGGAATGGAAAAGATGCAGTCAGCTCCTCATAGTTGCAACAAATGAGAGCAAATAAGAAAAACAAAGTGGCAACCACCATATCTATTTTATCAATTGGAACCTTCAAGAAGTACCTCATCTGGAAAGCTATTATGATTTTGGGCTATGGTGAAAGGGACTTTGAAAAATTTACTATTACTTTAGTTTATTTTTGAACAAATTATGTTATGTATCTTGAGTGCAGGCCAACCGGGTCACCTTCAATTACCTAGGCTCAGTTCTCCGAGGCTTTATTGTAGAAGTATGTGTCTCGCAACTTGAGAGAGAGGTTGCGGGATGCGTTTATTGACTTGTTGTAGGGATTGATGTCATTTTCGGAGTATGAGACAAGATTACATGGCCTCGCTAGGCTTGCAGGCATGATTATACTGATAGAGCACGAGTGGATTCGTAGGTTCGTCAGGGGTTGGATTTACCCCTTAGTTTGGATATAGAGTTGATGGTAGTTATTTTTTTCTTGAGGTTATAGACCATGCATGCACTATTGAGGGGATACATAATGAGGCCTATAGAGGTAGCGACAAGATGCCCCACCGTCAGGATGGTTTTAGCGGGTCTCAGTCCTGAGGTAAGGGGTTCCTAGGCAGACATTGCCCATAACAGTATCATCCTAGCAAGCCAGTTCAGGCAGTGGTACATATTACAATGGTAGTTTTGCGGGTGTTAGTGGCAAAGAAACACCAGGGTTTGGTGAAATTTCTTGAGGTTCGCATTTGGGGTATTCCAATCATGGTGGTTAGTCGAGTTCAATCAAGTCATCTCAAAAGGTTGCTTCTGTTAGGGGCTATTATGAGCTTGGTGTGTTTGGCCACTTTGCTAAAGATTTCCCTATGATCAGCCACTACAGGTGATAGGGCCAGGTAAACATCATAGGGCTCCAATACGAACGACCAGAGGTGGTACACAAGGTAGTAGGGGTGGTCCCCAAGATACTTGAGGTGGTCCTCAGTAAAGTAGGTCGAGCAGTCGAGGTTAGACATATCTATCAAGAACGAAAGAAAGCATAAGGATGACCCAAAGAAATTCGGTAAACTTTCAAAAAAAAAAAAGGTGTGAAGATGACCTATTCCATAATAGGTTTGTTAGTGCAGCAACTGTAAGCAATAATTCATTTTCACATTTGCAAATTGTTGAGAAAGTTTGTACATATTATAATTTTCATATAATTATTTGTATTATATAGTATGGGATGGGGAGCACTTCTCAACCTGTACCATCAAATGATAGTTAAAGAAATTTAAGTCAACCAACGTCTGTTTTTGGTGATACCACCATTGTGCCAAGAGATACTCAAACAAGAGTAGGATTATATTTACATATCATTTAAATTAAATTTTTTATTGTATAAGTTATTCATATCACTTTATTTATGTTGTATAGTCTAAAATGGGGGATTCTTCACACTTCAATGTCAGAAACACATGTACAACTACACGATGAAGTCAACCAAGCTCTATTTGTGATGACACAACAACTGTGCCAAGTGCTCCTCAAAAGAAGGTGTAAATTGGAACTAGAAAAGGATTGGGGAGGGTTCTACAGTCTAGAATGGGGGAGTTATTACATTTTCTTCTATTACAACCTGGTACATCAAGTGAGAGGGTTCTACATGGGCCAACAAATTTGAAGAATGCTTCACCACTCAATATAGATATTAATTTTAAATCTCACACCTAAAATGGAATGGAAAATATGTAGGTAGCACCTCATAGTTGCAACAAATGAGAGCAAACAAGAAAAATAAAGTGGCAACCACCAAATCTTCTTCATCAATAGGAACCTCCAAGAAGTATCTCATCTGGAAAGCTATTATGATTTTGGATTTTGCTAAAAGGGTTTTTGAAAAATTTACTATTACTTGAGTTTATTTTTGAACAACTTGGGTTATTTACTTTTGAGCAACTTGTGTTATTTATTTTTGAGTAACTTGTGTTAAGGAAGCAATGCCTTTATGATATGTTACAGTTGTGTTTTTAGCTCAATTTTGAGATATATGCAATAGTGAGTTTCTACATAATTTGACTCTTTTTTGTTGAATTTTTATTGAATGAGAAAATCAAATGAAAGATAATATTTTTTATTGACAAATCAAGTGCTCATAAGGACATTTATTATCTCTAGTGGCGGATCCAGAATTTCCGGTTTGTGGGTGCTCACTTTTTTAATATAAAATTAATATAAATCACTTAGTATAAATGGATAATTATTTAAACAAGATATTTAAAACACTATCGAAATAAATAAAATTAATATTACCATTAAAAAAATACTTTCAACTTTTGAAAAAAAAAATTAGCTTGAAGGATTTCTTAACTAAATAGCAAAAAAATTTCAACAAAAATAAGAAAAGAAATTGGACATGACTTTTTTTTTGCAAAAAAATAAAATAAAATTGGACATGACTTAAAAGAAATTAAAACTAAAAAGTTAAGTGTACAAAGAAAAGAAAAAAAGAGAGAACATGTGAGAGTTTATATTGGGAGGGAAAGAGGAAAATAAAAAATGTATAAGTAATTGAGAATAATGAGAATAGAACCCTTGACCTTCCCAAAAGACAAAACCTTTAAACTAGCTATTAGACCAGAGCACTCATCAAGAGATTGGTTCACTAGGTGCTGAACGTTTTATATATTCAAAGTTTGAAGAAATTACTATATAAATAAAATAATTTACGTCGAGGTTAATGGGTGCTCAAGCACCCGGAAGCCTACATGTGGGTCCGCCCCTGAGTATCTCAATGTGATACAAAACAAGGTCAATCAATTCACATTCACTCTTTCAATTTGATAGGAAACTTGACCAACTAATTCAACATATCCCTATAGTGGACTAACTACTCAGAATTTAACAATATAATGTTAAGTACTACACATTAGACTACTACAAGACCACACCATATTAAAGAATCATTTTATAGTTAGTAGATAAAGAAGAACAATCCTTTTGTAGTTTATTTTTCTTGAGTCCCTGGTTTACCATCATCTTCTCTTCGCACTGCTGCTGAGTCGTCGGACTTATCCACCAAGGGATTCGTGGAATTTCTGTGGATTGCGTTGGGGGGAATCTACCAAAGCTAGGCAGATAGATAGACTCCTTTCCTGCTGCTAAGGGAGAGTAAGAAAGAAAATCATAAATCAATCATACGAGTATTCTATCTCACTACCCGTCAATCTGAGTTCTCGAAAGCGACTGAACCAGCCACCCAGATGAGACTCCCGCTGAAAAACATTCTTTTTCCGACGAGGCAAGTGTTCTCGAAGAGAAAATCATGATGGAAAAAGCGTGAGGAGAATTCGAAACTCGAGATGTTAGAAGGTGCAAAAATGTTCATTCGATTTCAATTTCAAAGAATCCTTTTATTCTTCAAACCCTTTAGTTGATTAATCGAATTTGTACCATCTTTGAATCTATTAATTAAGCGCGACATCAATCTAGACAATTAAAAATCAGCACTTTCACGCGATGGATCAATCCATCTAAATTATTCATATCCATCATTTTTCTACAAACCACACAACAGTAATAAATTGAAATACTGCAACAAAAAAATTGATTTTTATTTTTTGAAATTACAAACCTTTGATACTTTTCGTCGAAAATATCTACAACCTGAGTTCAATGGAGTCCTCGAAATTTTTAGACGGTAATAATCATCACAATTACATATATCAACTTCCTCGATATTCATTAAATTTTGCGACATATCTGATACAAAAGATGGATGGAGAAGAGGAATGACGAAAAGAGGTAGAATAAAAAAAAAAAAAAGGGAAAGAAGAGAGATTGACAATGACAGAAATTTGGGGATTTAGGGTCTATAATGTGGGAGGGAAAATGAGAATTTAAAAGTTGAGGATTTCTTTTAACATCGGGTTTTTATTTATTGAAGAATTGTCATATCAGATGGGAGAAAAGGGACCCATGTGCCCCTTTAACGTGTCTTACAAACGACGCGTCGTGTAGGTAAAGGATGCTTAAGTGGTTCAAATGTTGTCTAGTGAAGGTGTTCAATAGGTACAACTAGGGGTGTCAAAATAAGCCGAAATATAGGCAATCCGCCTAGAATTTTATGGGTTGGGCTCAAGATAATATGAATTTGGTCAATCTCAACTCATTCAAGCCTTAACCCATTTTAAGAAAATCTTCAAGTTAGCCCAATTTAATCTCCAATTTCAACCTGTTTTAATACTCTTTATTTGCATTGGTTAATGTATGTTCTCATATTGAAGGTATCAATTAGTATCTATTTTATTTCTTCTAGGATTTATCTATCCATATATAACTTGTTATTTTTTTATTTTCTTGAGTAGAAATTCAAATTATAGTTATAAAGGTTAAATAACAATATGTTAAAATAACAATATGACCCAACCCAACTTTTAGCCCATTTGAGCCAAAAGTAAAGGAAAAATTAGCAAACTAGTAAAAATCCCTAACATAATTTTTAAAAACATCTGCACTTTGAAATAATTATTTAAAATGTCAAAATATCAATATTTTAGCAAATAAAATGTATCCTAATATAATTATATTTCTTTTCTTTTATTTCTCAAATCAGGCCTACATTGGATTAATTTTTACCCCACTATCCAGTGAAAAAAAACCATTACCCACTTTCCCCTCTTTCTAGGTTTTTACCTCAAATCACTCCTTTCTCTCTCTTGTGTTTTTCACCATTGTTATCCCCTTTTCTTGTCTAAGAAAATTACCTATTCGAATTTCCTCTAATCTGTGCAAGAAATCTAACAATTCATTCAAAAAGATCTTTCAAAATATTATTTGTTTAGTTGCTTAGTAAATTCTCCAATTTCGATTAGGGTTTTGGATAAGGAAAACCTCAAAGATCCCTCTCTAATGGCCGACTCTAAGAGGATTACAAAAGGTATCCCACTTAATCATCAATTTTCTAGCGATTTGCCATCTTTTGATCTACGTAAGTGAATACGGATTCGGATTTGAATTTGGTGAACAAAAAATCAAAAAAGGAACATAGCAGACGAAGAAGAAGAAAGAGAGAGTCAGAGAAGAAGGTTGAAAAAATTGTATTCATACCATAATTGTATTCAATTTTAATTTTTGTTTGTCAATTGTTTTTCTTTTACTCAGCATTTGTGTTTTTACTAAGAACATTGTATTTCTTTTTTAGTTTGTAGTCATTCCAATAGGTATGCCAAATGGATTTGTATTTCTTAAGCATAGATGTATCATATTTCTTTCGCAGTCAATTTGTATTTTTTTTAGAATATTGTATCCTTCCTCAACAGATTGTATTATTTCCACTATGTATGCTATTTTTTTCAAGAATCTTGTATCCTTTCTTAAATCGTATACAATTTTTAGTTTTCTTTTTTGGTAATTAGACTTTTCATTAATCACCAAAGTGTTGAATTACAAATCTATAGAATGGCCAACACAGCTAGCTATCTCAAAGAAAATCAACTAGTCCACCTAATACAAAGGAACTCAAGAATACAATGTAGCGAAGGCCTCAAGAGGCAATTAGAAAGAAAACTTGTTCAAATACAGTTGCACAATAGGCTTGGCTCTTACAATGCATGTGTAAGCTATTGTTTTGGCTATTGGCTCCCAGCTAGTGCTCCTTCCTTCAAATACCCTGACATTTCTTTCTATCCACAAAGCATGAACACACTCCGCAAAGACACCCCTAAATGCTTGAGCAGCATATGAGTTCCCCTTAGCACACTCAACAGCCCATCGAACATAATCATCCCAGGAAGCATCATTCAAGACTAGATTTTGTATCCAATTGAGAATCTTATTCCATATTTGCTTTACATATGGGCAGTAAACAAATAGATGTTCCAATGTTTCATATTGCAAACATGTAGGATTAACTTGAATTCCCCATTTAGCCAATCTTTCTGCATTATGTAATCTGCCTTGTAAGTGCAACCACATGATGAATTAAGCTTTTGGTCTGGCAGCGTTGTTGAACATCAAAGTCTTCCAATGTACTCTGGGCATGGTAGGTAAAAGTTGGAGGTAAATTGTTCGTATAACGCTATGCTTGGGATATGATGAGGTCTGGACAAGTTGAAGGGTGCTGATAGCATTCATGATTTGCCTTACCATCCATGACGCTTGTTGTGGAATGCCCATGTTACTTGATTGTCTTTCCTTAATGTAGTACGCATGTATCCATTTAATCCATAATTTGTCCTTTTTGTGGGTAAGGTCCCAGTAAGTTTTGGCCAAAGCAGCTCTATTCCACACTTTTATGTTGATGATACTCAGTCCACCTACATATTTAGGAGAACACATTCTTTCCCAGGATACGAGAGCCTTTTTGGTAATCATATTTGACCCTGACCAAATAGAACTTCTACAAAAAGCATCAATGATTTTGATAACATGAGCTGGCAGTGAAAAAAGTTGAGCCCAGTAAGACTGCATACCAAAAACTACAGATTGCACCAACTGAATCCTACCAGCATATGACAGTTTCTTTGTTGTCCATGTGGTGATCCTAGCAATGATTTTCTCTATGAGTGGCTACCATTGAAGTAAGGACATTTTTTAGTGGATAAGGGGATACCCAAGTATTTAAAAGGCAGTTCACCAAGTACAAACTCCAATTCCTGAAGAATACTGTCTTTCACGCCTTGTGTTACACCCTCAAAGTAGATAGAACTTTTGCCCATATTAGGTTGCAATCTAGAGGCTCGAGAGAAGGTGATGAAGCATCGATTCAAGGCAGTGATAGAGGAGAAATCCCCTCTACTAAATCAGAGCAAGTCATCAGCAAAACACAAGTCAGTCACTCCTAGTTTTGCACATGTCGGGTGAAATTTAAACTCCTTTAACATTTTTAAGTTATTCAATCCTCTACTTAAGTATTCCATAGTGATAGCAAAAAGAAAGGGGGAGATTGGGTCGCCTTGCCTTAAACCTTTTGCAGCACTAAAAGTTTCGGATGTTTCTCCATTAACCAAAATAGTGTAATTGATAGTAGTAACACAGGCCATGATCCAAGAGATAAATTATAAGGGAAACCCAATTCAACCATAACTTGCTCAAGATAAGGCCACTCAACAGAATCATACGCTTTTTGGAGGTCAATCTTTATCATAATTTTTAGTTTTCACTATGAAAGTAAAATACATACATAACTCAATCATGAATACATTATTGTTATATGAATGTGAATCTGTATTTATTGATGATTTTGTATTCAATTTTTGTGGAATACAATGTAGTTATGCGGATAGGGTCATGTATACCTGATCAATTTTGTATTTCACTGATTATATCAAAGTTCCAGTTGGAAATTCCTTTTCCAAAGTTGTTTGTCAATGAAATTTTACCCGTTTGTCAATGAAATTTCATACCCAATTTTAAAATCTTCTTCCCAAACAGAAAAAAATGCAATTTAATCGAATTCACTTCAACAGAGATTGAGTATTATCAATGAAAATTTAAAAATCGATATTGGAAATTTGATGAACAAGGGGGATGGGTGCCCTGTCATTTATTTTTGAATTGTAACCGATGAGAATTTTAAGTGATATGTTCCTTTTTTAAAATATTATCTCCCCTAAATTTTCTCTTTTCTGTTATTAAATAATTGTATTCTTTCAATTAAAAAATAAAAAAAACATAAATCAAATACATAACAAACTAAAATATTGACATTTTTAATAAATATTGAAAATGTGGCTAAGGGGTCGTATTAAATGCTAAAATATTGACATTTTAAAAAATTTCTCAAAAGTAAATTTGGACGGATCATGACCCAACACGATTTCCATCTCAACTCATTTTAATATCTCCAATTTCAACTCAACCCGATCATTTAACACCTCTAGGTATAACTCATAGGTGAGGCGTCTAAGTGAAGTATGTGGATAATTTTAAGAAGGAGCAGATGACTTAAGCCCTAAGTTAATAAGCACATATGTCATTCTTATGTCACAAATCAACTTGCACTATTTTAGCAGAGGATTGTTAGTAAGAGAAAGAATAGGAAAGGGAAAAAAATGAAATTTTGTTGCCCAGAATGAAGGAAATTAAATAGAATTCCCACTAAACATAGAAGAATGCTACTCACAAAGATACCTAGAGAATATTAATAACTTTTCTTGACATTCTTGATAGGCCAAAAAACTTAACTATACAATTTAAGTACCCAAATTACTCCTATATAACAATAGTTTGACTTTTCATCAACATAGCAATAAAATCTTTACAAAACAGAACAAGATTAAAAAAATAAAAAAAAATGAAAAATATTTAAAATATAATAAAGGGATTAAAAAGCACACTTTTTTTCCCTGAAAAATCTCTTTTTTAAAAATTTTCTTCCTAAAATATCTCCCCTCAGTATTTTTTACTTCCTTATCTTTCTCCTCTTTTCTAATCTTCTTCCTAAATAAGCAGATTTTTTTTCTCTCTCCACCTTTTTTTCCCTACATTTTTATCTCTTCTTTTCTTAGTTCTCTCTCTCCACTCGTTTCTTTCTCCTTTTTTTTCTTTTTTTAACCACTTTTTACCCCTATTTTATTTTTCGAAAATTTTCTTTATTCTTTTTTATTTTTCTCCCTTCATTTTTTTTTGTATAAATCATTTTTTACACCAATATAGATTGAAATATATAACCAAAAATTAACTTTATCATCAATATATGAATCTATTTTTTAAAATTTATTTGGTTATAATTTGGTATAATTCATTCATTGTGGTAAAATTGAATTAGATTAATTTGAACTTGACACCAAGGTTAAATCATATTGTACACCATGTAAATTAATTTGATGATACTAAAAAGTTGGTACATACTTGATTAAATTATGGTGCTACGTACTATAGGGTTGTAACATATAACTAAAATCAATTTTATCATCAATAATAAATCAATAACTTTTATAGTTCCAAATCAACATATCAACAAAAAATTAGTCATACCATACATCAAAATATACACACTATAACATATTGTAACTTTAAATCAATAAATCACCATTATCTTTTAACCAACAAATCCACCAATTATTTTTAATTGTTATAGTTATTAAAATTTGAGCTTGACACAAAAGTTACACCACATTGTACATCATGTAAATTAACTTGATTATACTAAAAAGTTGGTATATACTTGATTAGATTATGGTGTTATGCATTGTAGGGTTGGAATGGTGACTTTTTTTACCATTATTAATTTTTTATTATTATTGAACAAAAATGATATATTAAATGGTTGCCGTTGTGATTTATAGAATATTGATGTATCATATGAATTAATGTTGGAATGATATATGATATAAGTTAGTAAAATATATGGTAACTAATTAATAGTTACACTAAATACGTATATAATAATTGATTCTTAAGTTGTTATAATATATGATATCAATGGTATAATATTATATGATGTTGCTAGTTTGGTTATATTTATAACAATAAAAATTGGTATATTAAATGATATCATATTTATATCATATATGGTGTAACATTTAATTTGGTTCTATTTATCATAATAACAGTTGGTATATTAAATGATACAATATTGAAATAAAATATAATACATGATGCCAGCTTAATTTTATTTATCAACATAGAGATTGGTATATCAAAATTAGTCCACAATGTACATTATTTAATATACTCTTTTTAAAAACTAAATAAAATTATAAAACAGTGCTTTGAGTGTAATGGTCTACAATAGGAATAAAATTTGATTATATTTTTTATGTAAGTTATTTATTATGGTACAAAAAAATGATCACCAATGTTAACACAAAATGAATACCATTTAATATAATAATTCTTTTTTTAATTAATATATATATAATTGAAGAGAGAGAGAGAAGTAAAAAAGAGATATGCACATAACAAATAAAATGAAATTAAAGAAAGAGAAAAACAATTCAATAGTAATTAAGAGCATGTTTGGCATTGCTGTTAGAAGGCCAAAAGTGCTTTTTTTTTAGAAAAAAATATTTTTTTTGAAAAATTAAGTATTTGGCAAATCCTTAAAATTGCTTTTAAAATGAAGCAGAAGCAGTTTTTCTGTTGTTGGGAAGAAGTCAAAAATTTATGCTTCTTAAAAAAAGCATAAGCAGTAGCAGAAAATTATTTTTTTGAAGACTAAAATATCCCTTACATATATACATATTTACCAATATATCTCTTATTAATTAATTAACATATATCATAAGTTTCATTCAAGAATTTTATTTTTATATGATAAACTTTTTAATTTATTTTATGTTTTATACAATATTATTTATATTTTATATATTATTTTATGTATTATTAGAAATATGTAACAACAATATTTTTGTAGAATTAAAAAAAGAGTAAAAGTAATTATATTTTTCGTATGTAGTGATTTAATTTGTGGAATGAGTTTTGAATTTCTTTTGCTCGATATTTTTAATTATATTTAAATCATCATGTAATATTTTATTTATTTATTTATTTACTTATCTATGTATAATATTGATTAAAATTTTGAATATGTACATTTTAGTTTAATTAAAATAAAATTTTAATTAAAGTTCTGTATTAGATATTTAAAATAGTTTCTCTATAAAATAATCTTAATATTAAAAGCACATCGATACTTGCCCTTTTTCGTAATTTGACTCTCAATAGCATTTTTTTAAAAAAATTAGCCAAACACAAATTGCTTATCAAAAGCAATTTTCAAATGAATTTGCCAAACACAAATTACTTTTTTTGAAAAGCACTTTTCAGAAAAGCTATTTTAAAAAAGCACTTCTAGAAATAAGAATTTTTTAACAGCAATGTCAAACAGGCTCTAAATCAAATTAATAAGAAATGTGCTTAATGGTAGAAATAATATTAATTAGATGATATATTTTCACTCCAAAAAAATTAGTATCAAAATTTTTTAAAAAAACGTAAATAAAGAGAGAGAGAGTGAAGAATATTTTTACAATAGTAATTGTATTAAGTAAGAAAAAGAAAAAAGAATATTTATGCAAATAAATGTATCCAATTATAATTATAATTGTGATTGATAATCTAAAAGGTAAAAATAATAAATTATGAGTCCCATAAAATCAGCCCACTAAGCCACAAAAATAGGTATAAAAACGTGTAAAATTGTCCATATTTAATGAGCTGTCATATTTATAATTAAAATGTTAATGTTATAAATAAAAAAACTAAAATAATATTATATAAAGTAAGATCTTAAATAGTATATTCTTGTAATTTTTCTTTCCTGATATTAGTTTCTTGACTTCAAATTGCACCTCTTTATTTTATTAAAAGATAAAGATAATGATAGTGGACAAGGGGGTCCACTCAATTCTACAACTTTCCTAATTGAATAAATAGGTGAGCTCAAATAATTGGGCAGATGCCCACTTGGCATTTCACTTGTCACTCAAGAAAAATAAAATTAAAAGCAGTAGCTTAGTCGTCCCAATCTATATTTATCAGTCTAAGCTGATAACTCTCACATCACCATCAAGCTGCAATATATCATTATTTTTCTTCTAACTCATCTTATTTTGGAGTTAACATTGATATATTTTCTATATACGGATCAGAAAGTATTTCATCTTCCATCACAAAAAATAAGATATTTTCTTTGTGAATATTTTTTTTTTTGAGATGAAGAACAAATATTAGGATAAACAGATCAGATAATTGTATAGTTATACAGTTGTAAGTAATATTTTTCAATGAAAATCAGATAAATATTTACTCTGTTAAGAGGTGGCATAACTATAAGGCTTGGGGATCAATTATTTGCGGGACTCTTTTCTTTTTTCTAAAGATATATTATATATATTATTTTCCCTCAAAAGTGTCTTAAATCAAATTTAAAATGGTTCAAATTTTCCCTTTTACATCTATTGACTTAAAAAAAAACTTAACATTTTTTTAAGATTAAAAAAAAACTCTTAATTAACATGAATATAACATGAACTTTACCTAAACATGTGATCATTTTTTATTGGTCCACATAAAATTTTTATCGAATAAATCGACCTAATCTAATCCAACACTCAAACCCATTTCACCGAATTTTTTTATCATGGGTGAGGCACAACCAACAAAAGGTGTACGAGGCTCATCCATGCTTGACAAGTGGTATTATGGTCCCACAATTATTTTGCTTTTCAACTTTTTGCCTCATTTATCATTTCTAATTTATGAATACTAAGATAATTTAAAAATCATAAAAATTTAAATTGACTTTATTTTTCATGATAATTTAAACATCACAAAAAATTAACGTTGTAAAAAGTAGAATTTTTTTTTTAATAAAATTAGTAAGCAACTTATATATATTGTTTTAAAAGTTTGTTTACGAAGGAAATTTCAAAATAATAGAGAAATGTTTTTTCTCTGAAGACATTTTTTTAATCTTTTTATAATAAATCTGTAATAATTATAGTCATGGTTATATTAATATAGTCATTGTAAATTATTTCTTTATACCTTCTTAATTATTTAAATATTTATTAATTTTTATAATAATTACATATTCATCATTATATCAATATGGTCATTGTAAATTACTTCTCTATATCTTTTTAAGAATTTCAAAATTTTATGGTCAAACATTTTTTTAGAGTTTAACTTCGATATTTTTTTTAAAAAAAAAAGAGTTTTTTTATGTTTAGATTCCGAGTTGAAACTTACAAAGTTTACTAAATTAAAGTTTCGAATAAAATATAACAAATAGACTGCTATGTAATTATTAAAAAATTAAAAAATATTTAAATAATTAAGAAGATATAAAGAAGTAATTTATAATGAGATAAAAAAAAACTATTATAAAGAGATTAAAATATGGTTCCACGGAAAAAATATTTCTAAATTATTTTGATATTTCCTCCGTAAACAAAATTTTAAAATAATATATTTAATTTAATTACTAATTTCATAATTTTTGCTTTATTTTTTATAAAATATTATTTTTTGTGATATTTAAATTATCACGAAAAATAAAGGTCAATTCAACTTTTTATGATTTTTAAATTATCTTAATACCATGTTGATTTCGAGAGGAGTTTAACACTTTTTCTTTTAAAAATATAGATATGAAAGAGAGAAATGTGAAAAAGAATAGGAATAGTACTTGTAATAATAAATTAGAAATGATGAAAGAGAAAAAAGTTTGAAAAGTAAAATTATTTGTTGGACCAACGCCACTTGTCAAACATGGGTGAGCCTCACACACCTTTTGTTGGTGGGTGAGGCACAACCAACAAAAGGTGTGTGAGCCTCACCCATGTTTGACAAATGGTGTTGTGGTCCCATGTAATACCCCAGCTTTCCAAGGAATGAAGATGCAGAATTTACTTGTAGGCAACTACCTACGGAGGCTACTTACGAGCCGTCGTCGGGTTGACGGGCCGTAGGTGAGGAGCCGTCAATGGCTCGGTCAAGTTCAGTAATTTTCAATCTCTGAAGTGTGATCTACGGAGTAGCAAGACGGATCGTGAGTCAGTTGACGGTCCGTAGAAAGGAACCGTAGATGTCCCCCAGACTTGGTTAAATTCTCGAACCTTAGGCTGTGATCCACGGTTGAGGTGTACGGTCCGTAAATGGACCTACCAACCGTAGATTGAAAGCGTCGTTGCAGGGTCCCCAGATACCAACTCTCTGAATCTTTTGACGGTTCAGCAGGACGGTTCGTCAATGAATGTACGGACCGTAGGTCCTGACCGTAGATTTAATTAAGGGCTTTTTGGTCTTTTCCCTGGTTAATTCCCTAATTAACTAAGTCAGTTTTACCCTTAATGAAGATCCTATATATAATTATCTATACCTAAATCACTTCATTCTAACTCATTCCCTAAATTCACCTCTTAAATATTTCTCTCTATAAAATAAATCCTCTCTAGCTCAAGGAAGAAGAAGAAGTTAAGTCCTCCATGGAAGATCATCCAATTTCTAGTGGGCTTTACTAAGGTATGATGGTATTGACCAATGGAGTTGCTTCCTCCATTGGGCCCTCCCTTTCTACATGAATTTCAAGGTTCAATTCCCTTCAAGTAAGCTAGGGTTTGATCAATTGTTATGGGTTCTTCTAGTATGAGTCTAATTACTGATTTTATGCTTTGTAGTGCACGATCTAGCGTGGTAAAGTAATTTAGTGCACGATCTAGCGTGAATTACATGATTTTTGTAAGTATTGCATGAACCCCCATGATCCCAAGTAAAGTCTCCCCAATTTGATAATCTATGCCTTGATTGTTGGGTTGAGATATGAATTGATGAAATTGATGGTTCATCTATGAAATTGAGCATGAATTGGGGTTAAGTGCATGAATTTAGCATGTTCAAGTAAAAAGCATGATTTTCCTCTTTTATGTGGGTTACTTCAAGTATGCCTAAATTGCCTTGATTATGACTTTTAAGAGCTAGCTTGCATTGAATTGCATGGTTTGAAATAAAGGCAACATGAACCCATTAGCTATGAAGAAAAGCATGATAGTGTTGGGTTCGAAAGCTTACAATTGCAAATCATAGAGTTGATAAATCAGATGACAAATAAAAATATACTAAAAACATATTATTAATATGCTTTGGCCAAAAGACCTATATATTGAAAACTAATATTAAAAAACATAAACTCTATTGGGAAAATAATCTCCCCATAAACAAAAGTCTCTAAACGACTACATTGTGGATTCTATTGTGTTCTTCATATGAGAAGAGGGGTATTCAATTTATAGAGTTCCAAGTTTCTCCTTTAAGGAAGGAATAAGCCAAATATGGAAAATAAATATATTTTCCTTTTAGAAAAATAAAAGCAATTATGGTAATGCTTTAATTTTTCTTTTAGGAAAAAATAAAGCTTAAAATAAGGTAAGAAAATCAAGGCAAAACCCTAACAAATCTTCCATTTTGGCTGGATTTTCTTGACAAAACCTTGATCCACCTTCTTCACATGTATGATAATCTTCGTTCTTCACATAGTCTTCATCACTGCTGCTTGCCATGGTTAAAAACAAGGTTTAAAATATATGGGTTAAAAATGGTTTTAAAATATTTTATTTTTATTTTTAAAGATGCAGCAACAGAAATGTTGAAAATATGGTTTAAATATCTTCTCCACATGTAGCTAGACAAAAATCTTCTTTATCATCAAATTTGTTGCAAATTGATTTGAAACCACTTGAACCTGTCTTCGACTTCGTTCCATTGTGTCTTTGAACCATGTGCTCTGATACCACTTGTTGGGTTCGAAAGTGATTAGGGCGTCATGCGGAAGCTTACAATTGCAAATCATAGAGTTGATAAATCAGATGACAAATAAAAATATACTAAAAACATATTATTAATATGCTTTGGCCAAAAGACCTATATATTGAAAACTAATATTAAAAAACATAAACTCTATTGGGAGAATAATCTCCCCATAAACAAAAGTCTCTAAACGACTACATTGTGGATTCTATTGTGTTCTTCATATGAGAAGAGGGGTATTCAATTTATAGAGTTCCAAGTTTCTCCTTTAAGGAAGGAATAAGCCAAATATGGAAAAGAAATATATTTTCCTTTTAGAAAAATAAAAACAATTATGGTAATGCTTTAACTTTTCTTTTAGGAAAAAATAAAGCTTAAAATAAGGTAAGAAAATCAGGGCAAAACCCTAACAGATAGCATCATGAAGAAAGAGGCTTATAGAATCAATCATGTTTTATATGAAATCTATGATATGTTGATGTTGAGTCTTGAAAGGTTTTTCTCATATAATGTTCAACCTAAGCTTGTGAAAGGTTTTCTCACATGTAAAGGATTCATAACTTGTTAAAAGGTTTGCTTAACTAAAATTGAATCGAGAGCTTAAAGAAGCTATTCTAGGGGTGTAAGCTTGGACAAGTCCATGAAAGAAGAAACACCCAATGAAGTAAGCTTAGACTAGTCCATTTCATGTTGAGTTATTTCATGGTCTACAGATCGGTTTGAGGCTTTTCCCACACTTCAGCTTGCACAATGGTGCATGGGTTACTAAAAGTAAAGTAAAGAAAAGAAGAGTAACAGAAAGATGATTTAGCTTGCTTTGGCCATGGTTTATGCTTTATGCTATTTGCTTATATGCCTTATCATGTTTAGCTTGGCCAATTGCATGTCACGTTTATATCTCAGTTTCTAGCATGTTTTATGAAGTTTATGTGCATGGCTATCATACTTAGTACTTTATTGTGCTAACGCATACTCTTGCCTGCATCAACTTCTTTGGTGTAAGACGTGGCAGTTCTCCTACTCGTGGCTAGAGCATTGACTTAGAGTTGAGAAGAAGACTTGGTGAGTCCTCATCCATCCGAGGACATAGCCTTGTTGGATTTTACTTTGATGTCTTTCCTTATGTTGGATATTGTATTGGGTTGCGTCCCTATCACTTTTATTCGTATTCTATGATATTAGAAGGCTTTGAGACATGAGATGTAGACTTCCGCTGTTTTGATTAAAGCTTTGATATAAAATGCTCCTTTGAACTCTTATTTCTCTATTATCTTGTATGTTATGTATGCTAAGGGCTTGTATGAGGACTCTCGGGATCTTGTACGCCGTGTTACATCTAGGGTCTACCCTGGGTCGTGACATCCCACAAATAATTTACTTTTCAAACTTTTTTCTCTTTCATCATTTCTAATTTATTACTAGTACTACTCCTATTCTTCTTAACATTTCTCTCTTTCATATTTATTTTTTGGAAAAATTACTAAATTACACAGCTTTAAGTAAACTATTTTCCATATTTTCCTATATCTTTTAAAAATCTCTAAAATCCCTTATTTTAATAATGTATCCGTATTAATGTATCCGCGCTTTCACTAATGTATCCGGATTGAGAAATCTCTTGTTTTAATAATGTATTTGTATTCATGTATTAATGTATCCGCGCTTTCACTAATGTATTCGGATTGCTGTATTAATGTATCCGCACTTTCACTAATGTATCCGGATTGGAAATCCCTTATTTTAATAATATATATGTATTAATGTATTAATGTATCCGCGCTTTCACTAATGTATCTAGATTGGGTTAATTTTAAGGAATTAATGTAATTAGAAAAAAAGTAGGGATAGATAGTAATTTCATCTTTACACTATGCGATTTATGTAAGTTATACTTTATATTTTTTTTTAAGAAAGTGTTAAACTCCTCTCAAAATCAACATGGTATTACGATAATTTTAAAATCATAAAAGGTTGAATTGACTTTTATTTTTTGTGATAATTTAAATAACACAAAAAACTAATATTTTATAAAAACATAGAACAAAAATTATGAAATTAGTAATCAAATTAAATATATGATTTTAAAAAATTGTATACGGAGGAAATATCAAAATAATGAAGAAATATTTTTTCCTTGGAACCATTTTTTTAATCTCTTTATAATAGTTTTTCTTTTATCTCATTATAAATTACTTCTTTATATCTTCTTAATTATTTAAATTTTTATATATTTATTAATTTTTTAATAATCACATAGCAGTTTGTTTGTTATATTTTATTCGAGGCTTTAGTTTAGTAAATTTTGTAAGTTTCAATTCAGAATTTGAACATAAAAAAGCTCTTATTTTGCTTAAAAAAATAATTTCGGAGGTGAACTCTAAAAAAAATGTCTAGCCATTAAGTTTTGAAATTCTTAAAAAGGTATATAAAAGTTATTTACAATGACCATATTGATGTAACGATGAATATGTAATTTTTTTAAAAAATAATAAATATTTAAATAATAAAGAAGGTATAGAGAAATAATTTACAATGACCATGTTCATATAAAAATGACTATAGTTCTTATGGGTAAAAAAAACTATTATAAAGAGATGAAAAAAATGGTTTTAGAGAAAAAATATTTGTCCAATATTTTGAAATTTTAATTCCTTCGTAAACAAACTTTTAAAACAATATATAAAAGTTGATTACTAATTTTATTAAAAATAAAATTCTATTTTTTATAACGTTAATTTTTGTGATGTTTAAATTATCATGAAAAATATAGTTGATTAAATTTTTTATGATTTTAAAATTATCTTAGTACTAATAAATTAAAAATGATAACAAAAAGGCAAAACGTGGAAAGCAAAATAACTATGGGACCACAATATACCACTTGTCAAGCATGGGTGAGCCTCACACACCTTTTGTTGATTGTGCCTCACCCATAGTAAATTTTTCAACAAACACAACTAAAATGAAAGCTGAAATCCATACAAAATTTAAACTACAAAGCATCAACTTTTACCCAATAAAGAGCAGCTAAAATCCATAACTGTATATTAGAAAGCACACCATTATACAGAGTTGATTCCCTAAATGATCACCCATGTTTTGAAAATTGTCTTTAATATCACTTTTATTTTATTTAAGACGCAAATATCACTCAACTATCACTATTTTCCTCAAAAAATATTTTACACTTCAAATTCTCCTTCTCTCTTAATTGACATGCTATATTATTAAGCCTCTCTTTTTTAGTAATAAACTTATTAGCTCATTAAACTAATTTAACTAAAATCATAATGTTATTTCTTTAAAAAATAAACATTAATTTATTAAGAGAATTTTCATGCTTAAGATTTTTTTTACCATAGTTAAACTTTATATTATTTTTTCTACAATATATGAAGAATGACTTTTTAACACTTACTATAATGTCATTAATTTTGAATAGTTATGGACATATATATTCCGAAAATATTGTACTTTTAAGAAATTCAATTGAAATTCAAATTGAACCATGATATACAACCACTTCATGAACATTAACGTACATTAACCATTGAAATTCATACTTACAATATCTTTTAATTTTGAATAGTTATGGACATACATTTAGAAAATATTGTACTTTCAAAAAATTCAACTGAAATTCAAATTGAACCATGATATACAACCACTTCATGAACATTAATGTACATTATTTAATTATACCATTGAAATTCATACTTACAATATCTTTTATATAAAAAGTAGAAAGAGGATGATATTTATATATTTATTAATGAATGATAAGATGGAGAAAGATTATTATATCACAATGATTAAAGAAAATAAAATTTTGAACTTTATTAATAATATTAATCTCATATAATGCATGTGTTATTGAATTAAAATAGGCAGCCCAACTAATTATTACTTGTGTTTCATGAATTATATATATATATATATTCAAAAAAATAAAGAATTTAATTTAAAATAAAATGCAAAATAATAAATTTCTCTTTTTTACCAACTTTTCTCTATGTCAACTTTACAGATTTATTTGAAAATTTTTATGAAAAGATAATTTACTTAGGGATTTAAAAAATCCTTAGGTTATAATTTCCCCATATATATATATTCGCAGACACCTGAGCATGATGAGTTAAATAGCTCTATTATTTTTTTAAAATAATAATTTAATGACATCGCATATCAACTAGAATAGAAGAGACTTTTGAAGTATTAAGTACTTTTTGATAAAAATAATAATAGTTGAGTGATATTATTGTCTTTAAAAAATAAAAGTGATTTGTGTAGTCAATTTTTAAAACATGAGTGATTATTTAGGAAATAATATATAGCTTAAGCATCGATAAAGAATCCTAAGCATGCAAATGATTATAATTGAGTGATATTTATGTCTTTAATAAAACAAAAGTGATATTTGAAGACAATTTTCCAAAATATGAGTGACCATTTAGGAAATTAACTCCCATTATATATGGCTAAAATGTCTTTCATTCATTACATAACAGATTTCATCTACATTTCAACACCAAAATGACTTTACAATTATACCAAAAAGTATTGTTGAAAATTTTAAATTGTTAATCACTAAAACCGCATAAGGTAGGAATTCACTTCCAGTATTTATTGGAATCCACGCCGTTAAACAATTTGCGATCAATCCTCAATAGCATTTACGTGACTAATCTTGATCACGAATTTTCAGACATTGAAGAGAAAAAAAAAACAATAAAAAGGGAAATTGATGGGGAAGAAAGAAAGAAAAGAGACCAAAGTTTAAATCTACATGTTAGTGGAACAAGCAAATAAACAGAAGGGATAAAAGATACTAAAAATAGGTTAAAGACATTTTTCATATATTTCCTTTTTCATTCTCCCTCTTATTCTTTTATTATTAAATATTTTGAAATCTTTCAAAATCTTCTACATTCCCAAAAATATTATCTTTTGCTTATAAAAATATCAAATTTACTTTTTCGCTGTTTCTTTAAAATTTCTAGCATTGGAACAAGCCGTCATTATATTGAAACAACCTAAAATAGAATAGTGCTACAATTTTACAATTCTAAGACGAAAAACGTCAATAAAGTGGCTAAAGGAGGAAGTGGATGTGCTAGCTTGTTGGCTGGTTAGATTTTTGCAACGACTAGAAAACACCAAACTTGCTATATTGCTACTTAAATCCACATATCCATCAATTTACAACAGAAAAATAACAATAAACAAATTCACTAAGCAACTTCAAAATGGTCAAGCTAGTTATACTTTCTTTTTGTGCATGTAACTGTGTACATATAAAAGAAAATATGTGTAGCAGCAGTGAGGAGGTCCCAATGAAGATTTCATTGACAAGGGACTCCCGTGTTATGGCGTATGAACCCTTTTGTTTTGTATGATCCCTGTAATTCATACTGACGGGAAATACTTATTGAGATTGAAGGGAAGAGAATAGAATTCCTCACTTCTTGTGTCACTCTTGAAGGACCGGAACTTGTTCCACCATGGCTTGCCTCTGTCTTTCTTTGTTGAACTTTCCTTTTTGTGCATTGTGTTGTCCAGGAAATAAGCCAAGATGCCAGCAACAAAAGCTTCCGATGAGAAGGGCACGTTTACCATGTCGTTGAACTGAAGAATAACAAAGCACAAGTAACTCTTTTCAGCGACCTCTCAATAATTGAATGAAATCAAAGGGAAAACCAAAATGTTAAGATGTATTGAGCTAGTGCTAATTGCTATACCCATCGTCCATGTGTGTGAACAGGTCCGTAACCAGCAATGACAGTGTATTCATTGAAGTACTGTGGTACTGATAAACCCAGAAAGATAGAGAAACCCAATATAAACTTGTTACGGAAACTATTAAGATTGCAGAACTGAAGAAAGCTTAAGCCTCCAACCCCTACAAAGAAAGAGAACAAGGAAATCACTAACTCGCATAACGTGAACCACATATTGGTAGTGATCATGATGCAGGGCTTTCCTTGTATATTTACGTACCTACGTAAGCAAAGAAAAGGCAATACAGAGCGCCTACAATGGGTGCTGGAATCGAAGCAAAGACGGCTCCAAATTTTCCTGAAAAGAAACAAAGTGCATTTAGATAAAATAACATGCAAAAGAGGAGGAGGGGGGGGGGGGGGGAGGGAAATTTATATTCAACAAATACTTGGACAGGACATTTACCAAGGATTGAAAAGAAAATCATAAACCCTGCTGATATCTGAACAACTCTTCGGCTGCCAACACGTGTTAGTGCTAAAAGACCAGCATTTTCACTGCATGTTTATGAAGGTAAAGTTAATTCGTTTTAGATGACTAATTTCTTCCATCTTATTGTGCTGAAGGAGATTTCGCCTGTACTTACACAGATACAGAAGATCCATTCCCGGTGCCGAACAAACCCGACAGTAAAATACCAATTCCCTGACATAACACAGATTTGGAAAGTAAATACAGCAAAAAGGTTCGTCATATGATGATAATTAGGGAGCACGTTGCCAAGAGATCGGAGTGAGGAAGTGCAAGAACAATCATCCTTCTCGTGAATCAAACGGAGAGTACCAAATTAATTGTCTTTCCATATATGTCCTCATACACCCACCCCCCCCTAAATAAAATAAAAACAGATAAGAGAATATAAAAGGTATTTTCTCTTTCAATGATCCAGAAACTTTCTTCAATGATCCTCATTCATTCCCCCACCTCCAAATCAAAAAAAAAAAAGGGAAAATATAAAAGGTCCTTTTACATGATCCAGAAACTTTTTTCAGTGATCCATATCTAGTTGATCCCCACTCCCCCATCCCTCTACCACCTTCATTTTTCCCAATACAGTAATTCAGAGTCTTGCATAAGTTTCAGACCATGCCCATTAAGTCGTGTAGACAGAAACGTGAGAAACTCAACAAATAGAGAGGGAAAGAAGGCATGTAGTAATTTCCAAATATTGTTCTGCAAGATAAACTAATCCTCCCACCACAATGGGGGAAGAGAATGAAAGATAGAGAGTGGAGAGGAAGGAAAAATACTAGAAATCATACGAGGAAGCAAGGGCTGGCAATTATCAAGTTTCAAGACAAGGGTTGTCATATGGGTATACAGGGCTTCGGCATTGACTCATCCCTTAAGCTACATAATGAACGATAGCTGCATTATACTACCATACCGAAGTGGATCCAATTAGAAAAATCAGTAACCATGATGGTGACTCAGAATGTTAGCTTTGCAGAGCTGAACCAGACGTAAACAACTCCGGCTTCGATTGAGTGGACACATTTTACTTGTGCAATGCATGGAGAGAGTCATGTGACAGAGGTATTTAGGTGAAGAACCATGTGACAGACTTGGGGTACTAGCTGAAGAAATTTGTAATACCAAAGGTGAAATCTTCTGGTGGAAAAGGCTAATCTGGGAAGACTGAAACAATGTCATGACTCTCCATAAAACCTTTGAAACCACCCTATGCATTTGATAGTGCGTTCTAATTCAACAAAATAATAAAATTGTTTGCGTTTTCCCTTTAGAGTAATTGTATTAGAAAATGTTAGGACTAGGGAGGGGAGTTTACAGGGGGGCAGCATCTGTTTACCTGCCAACCTACACCCCGGCTGAGTATGGATGGTGGCATGGGAGTGGCACTTGCATATCTTGCAACTGCAATAAAAGCACCAGTAGACTGAAAATACCAGAAAGCACAAGCAAGAAAGAGATTAGCTTCAGCTCTACATATTGACAAGCATAAAAGTAGCCATACTCACTAACAAGGGAAATTTTGGAATGAAATTAAAGAAACGATGAAGTTAAAGAAGGGAAGAACAGAGCAGGGGATAATAAGAAAGAGAGAGAGAGAGCTGCAGGTTAACAAGTAACATATGTAAGCTGAACCAACAACCTGAGGAGTCATTATATTCATTGCACCCTAATGCAAGCAGAAGTACTACATAACAAAGCAAAAGAAATATCAAAAGAGAAACGCAGACCTAAAATATTTGTAAGCATGCCAGACTATATAGACGAGAGGTAAGCTCGAGAGGAAAACACCCTTCTCATCCACCCTTGAGTTTGGGGGATTTGAGTCAACAAGGGAGCAAAGTGGGAAAGTACCAGTATAGACAATTGAGGAGAGGGAGGGTGGGCAAGAAAAATAGGTTACAGCACCACATAAATGCTAGTATCAGATAGTAATTCACAATATTTACTATGTATCAAAGTTCTGAAAGGTGACAAACCTCTACAAGAGCAACAAATGTAGCCATCATCATAGCAAATGCTTCACCAGCATCAAATGAAGGGGCTCCCCATTGAAAAGGATATGGAACTCTAATCCTGCAGATAATCCGGCAAATTATGGAAGTATTACAACAATTCAATAAAGTATCATTTATTAGATCAATGAGTTATTAGTACATAGAAACATAAAAAGAAAGAAAGAAAGAAAGACAAGACAAGAAAAAACAATTAAAAATGAAATAGTAAAAGATGATTGGAATTAGTTAAAAAATAAAGCAAGAGAAAGGGAAGGGGAGAATATAGTAGTACTTCTGTCCCAATCCCAAACTATTGGACACAAGCCATCTCAATACACGTTTCACAACTTTCCAAACACCATTCATTATGAACTTTGAAAGTACGTTCTGGTATTTTCTCTAATAAACTACCTTTCCAACCATTACTTTAATATTTTCTTCCACTATGTATTACTAATAAATATACAAGTCAAACTAACATCTACAACTTCTTGCGTGATCAAATATTGTTATATAAAATATAACGGGGCAGTATACCTTGTTTAGATAACATCATGAAGAAAGCAAGTCCAAATTGAAAGAATTTTAAAAAAAAAAAGAGGGTTTCAGCAGGAAGAACAAGCTAATCTTTCTTTTCTTTCTTGGGTTTTCTGGAAAACTGAAAACAATTTTCATTATCTTCAGTTTTTGTAAGTTACGCTTTGGTCTTCGCGAAACAAAAATTGCTCTCCTTTCAAAATGTTGCTCTTTTTTTTTTTTAATTTTTGTTTCTAGTGAAGTATTTTGAAAAATGCATCCAACCCAACTGTCACCCAGTTATGTTGGAACTAAAAGCATCATTTTGACACCCTGATGGAGAAATCTAGTAGGAAGCTAAACAAATACAGACACTTAAACAAACCTACTAAGCAAAGTGGAAAGCATCATGTGCCATGACGATCGGCCAATTAGTGGAAACTGGAATGATGAAGTGGAGAAGAGAAGATATCTTTTGTGTGTGCAATAATATAAATTATTCAACTATCCCTCAATTCCAATTAGTTGGAGTCGGCTACATGAACTCTTTGCGTAGTTAGACTGTCTACGCTGAATATTAACCAACCAGAACCCCACTAATTTATCCAAGCTTGGGACTGATTATGCTTCACCAAGATGGAGTTTGGTCCAAGGGTTATAAAATAAAAAACAATAGCTTTTACCATTTCCGAAGTGTAGGCAACTTCAGAAAGAAACAACCTTCCAGTCTTAAACATGAAAATCAGATTGATGATTTTCAGATACCTATCAGTCAATTTTATCTTGTACCTTTTTCACCACAGTATGATGTAAGTTAATTATTTTGTGTGTGAGAATTAATGGCAATTAATGTGCACAAGCATTCCTCTATCATGCCTAGAGGTTATGAAAGAAAAAGGCACAAGAATATCCCTTGGAAAATACTAAAAGAAGATTATTTACCAGGGAGCAGCACCAATAAGTCCAGCCCTATCAGTTCTGCAGCTTATCTGGGTCCTTTGTGGCTTCCCATTATAAGCCCCACCCACAGTAAGAATGTATGCATAAATCCATACGATTGCCACCGTGAAAAGAACAGCAAAGCGATCAAAGATATGCTTCCCTGGGCGTATCAGATGGGCCAAATACTGCAATAACCACCAAGTTAACTTCATTTGTTTCATGTCTAATGATGCCTTCCAACATAAATAGTGTTCAAAAGGAAATTTTGATTTCCCAAATAGCATCCCACCTGAGAGAAGATGACCAAGAGGACCAACTGTGGCAACCCAACTTCAACACATTTGGCAACCTAAACAGAGAAGATGTTTTTTTTTTTTTTCACTATAACAGCAAACTGGGGAACAAGTCCATGAACACCCAAACAGAAAACATGTAATGTACTATAGGATTGATACTTCAGAATCAGAGCAACAAGGTTGTATACTTACCCCAGGAAAACCAAACTCATAAAGCCCAAAGCCAACAAGAGACACCAACGGAACAGCTGAAAGTGGGGTCAGAAACCTATGAATCCACAGAACATAAAATGTTAACAAGATTTAGTTTCCACAGTATCTATATGAAGCCTTTGCCATGAACATGCAGACAATAAATCACAAAGAATAATCTTTGGAAGTTTTTCTTGATACACTAGTATAGAGGAACACTATGCAAAGTGCAGAAAATTATATCACTTCACCAAAATGATGGATGAAGGAGAAGGTACTACATGAGAATTATGATCGGGGTGCATAGAGAAGCACAACTTGAAGCATGACTATGCTATAGGTAATGAATAGTTTACGGCATGCATAAGCATTGTGACATTGACAAACCTTACAACGTTGCGCCAGAGACCACTGAAACCCAGGACAATCTGAAGTGTTGAAGCAACAATAAGTGCACCTTGGGTGGCTCGCATTATCTTCTTGAATCTCTGATGAGTCATAGGAGATGTTTACAATCAATAAGGACCGAATATCTCTAAGATGCGAGTCTCATAATGTCTTACACTGTGTCTCCACATATTTTCCCTTCCATTAGAGAATTAAAAGGAATATACACCAATACAAATCATAAAAAGAAAAAAATAAGCAGCTTGTTTAAAATTGCTAAATGCAAGCAACATAATAATTAAAAACTAGTCGTTATTTCTTTTTTGACGTTTAAATTCTGAGATTCATCATTCATTGCATATTCACACAGAAGACGAAATACAATGTCTGAAGAGACCAACCGAAACAGGGTCTGGGTCCTCCCATCGACCAGAAAGGATTATTGAAATTGTAGGTGCAACAAAGGTATAGGACCCGCCAATCACAGCAGGCAGCCTAGTTCCAAAGGAAGTCTGCAACAAGGTGTTCAACCCAGAAACAAATAGCAATGTTTGAATAACTTTTGCTTTTTCCTCCTGCAAAAGGTCACGTAAGAAGGATAACACTATTTGAGGTCAAAAATCAATCATGGGTTATGTAATAAAACAGCTTAATTGTATTAAAAGGCCTCACATTTCCACCTCCCATTTGGGGAACCAAAGCGGTAGGAATGATAACTGTTGTACCAAGCATAACAACATAATGTTGAAATCCAAGAAGGATAGCCTCAGCTGCATTCCAACAATTAAAACAAAATCAAAATCCAGATTATGGTGAAAAATGTTAAGTGTCTAGTTATGTCTTTGACTCTTTGTTCAAGAGCAATAGGAGGAAACATAGTAATTAGTTTATGTCAACCACCAATATAATAGTTTCACAAAATTAGCCTACTCGTCATGAAACTCTTGAACAAGTTGTGTTAACTTTCATCTAAGCTGATATGGGCACGGTATGAATAAAGAAACTTAAATAGATATTCAGATAAAAGAAATTCCCGTAATTACAGGAGACCCAACATTAGCTCTAAGCACATGTGGAACAAAAAAATACACCAATCTTTTTTACCAAAAGAAGGGCTGTTCCCATATTAGAAAATTTTCAACATCTTAATTTGCCAACAAAAACATAATTACTTGCCAATACCAATGAATCAACTCGTCAAACACAAATTAAGTTAGGTCAGCAATATGAATTGAGAAAGTAGATATAAGGTTCCCCCATCAAAGCTCAAAGAGTAAAACAGAGCAGAGATATGGACTTACGCCATGGGGGAGGACTAGTAATACAATAGGAAACATTAGGAAGCTGATCTTTTGTTGGATGTGGCGCTGGGTCATCTGACTTTGCTGCTGGAGCTGCTCCTCCACCTGCCATTTTTTCCACTTCTCCTCAACTCTTCAACAACAGTATACAGCAAAACACAAAATTTACCCCAACTTTCCAGTTTCCACACAAAACACTCAAAAACTTTTTTGTCTATTCGGAAAGAAATTTTGTACCCAACAATGACGAGATTCGCACATGACACTACTATACCATATAGTACCTACTAACTTTACCAACTGTTAAAATTTAAAAAAACACTAAGAAAATGAAACTGTAACAACTAGTGCTTGCCAGTGTAAACTTTATACTCCAAACTATTCAAAATGCAAAAAAATATCCTTTTATCTTATATCTATTTCGACTTTAAAATGTCCTTTAATTAGTAAAATGTTTTTTAACAATAAAAATTAATTAATGCTTTTAAATTTTTCTTGGAGATGAAGGAGGATTGAAGGTGTGAGACATATAAAACATTTGAGAGAGAAAATAATATAAACACTTCTCATTTATAATAATGACTTTTTTTTTCTCTTCAAACTTTTTATATTAGGTATGAATTTTTAATTTTAAACATTATATCACATACTTTTTTTTTTGCATAACTATTTAAAATTATTTTTCTACATTAATAATAATGGATTTATTTTACTAATTCTAAAAATTATATGATAAACGAAATTAGATTCAATTATATCTTGGAGGTTATATTACTTATTGTAATTTTTTAAGCTATTTCAAATTTCAATCGAGATTGGTATAACAGTTTTGAAAGGAAACAATAGAATAAATATTTAATTAAAAAAATAATGCAAGTACTTAATTTTATATTGATGTAAAATTATATAAAAATTATCATTTAAATAGTCACATTAATTTCATAATCTACAACATAATATTTGCTCAAGTCTTTACAATTAAGAGCATATGTTTCAAACTTTAAATTGAGAGTAAATTATCTTAGTTTGTATAGTTTAAGAGTAAAATCGGATCTTTTCTTTTATTTTGGAGCAATCGATAGAAAGAAAATATTTTTATCTATTTTGTTAGTTGAAGGAATTTCTTAGCCAAAAAACAGAACGGGAATAAGCTGAACCATTTTAAATAAACGAAAATTCTAACAAAAAAGTGTAAATAAAAATGCTAGTAACATAAAAGAAACAAGAAATCTACCTTTTATTGTACTTCCCATTTTGATAAAAAAATGTTTCTTTAATTTTTTTTATAACTTTTATATGATACTTTTAAATTATAAGATTAAGGAATATTTTAATTTATTCTATGTCTTTCTAATTTATAATCACAAGACTTTAATTTTTTTTTAAAAGATTTTATATGAAATCAAACTGGGAGAAACAAATTGGAATAAGATAATGTAATAAAGCTTTTCCAGCATCTCAAGTGGGTATGTGCCAATAACTTGAAGAAAAGGTTTTTAAAGAGAAAAGAAAAAGGGAAAAGTAACTTTATAGACGATGGTATTATGCTGTTGCCCAATGCAAAAAAGAGAAAAGAAAATTGTAGAAAGAGTATATTATAAAGTACTCTCTCTATTCAATACTCCCTTCGTTCAATAATAATTTTTCACTATATTATTTTAGGATATCCAACAGTATTTATTCACTTTATAAAATCAGTGGATAATTTAACACTTAATTTTTAATTTACTCTTATCATTAATTATAGTTATTTCTCTATTACAGTTTTCAAAACGTTGTATCTATTATATTCAAATGACGATATAGTAAAATTACCCTTCTATTTATAGTTTTTAAAAAAGTGTGCAAAGTCAATAGTGGACAAATATTGTTGGACAGAGAGAGTATTAACTTGATTTATGAGGCAATACACATTTATTAAGAAAAATATTCAAGGATATAATTTTATATCATACTTTTCACTATTGTCCTTTGTGAAATCATAAATATAACTTTATAAGTAATACAATTTATCTCCTAAAAAAATATCAAACTTCATTAAAAGATAGATTTATATGAAAAAAATTTCAAATATCTATCTTAAACTTTGAACAATTCAATTATGTTGAACAATAAAATTCAATTGTTAACTTAATATGAAATAAAGGGAATATTGAGTAAAATTCTGTATGAGCTGCACAAAGTGAGGATAAAAAGAGTGGCCCCCTTTTCTCTATCTTTAAAAGAAAAAGGAAATTCGTAGAATCTTTCTTCATCAGACCCATTAATTAATGAACCTTCTTTTTGTTTAATTAATTAATTATGTTCCAACATACATACCGCTCACCGGGTCTTACTTTGTCAAATAAGAAATAATTACCTAATTAATAAAATAATCTATTCTTATTTTTCTTTTTAATAATTAATAAAGCTCCTTTCTCTGATGGTGTGCTCACATTTATTGCCCAAATAATTGTTCTTTTTTTTTAAAAAAATAAAATAAGAACGGTGAGTTTTGACAATTTTTGATTTCACAATTTGTACCTTTTATTTTAGTTTTAGCAATATTCTTTCTTTCTCCATTTCTTCTTGTTCACTCTATTTAAAAAATAAATGTCTATTTTTAGATGTTTAATTTAAGAAATTAAAAGATAATTTATTATTTTATATCGATTAATTTTTTAGATATGTGTAACGTATTACACATGTATCCCTTGTTATTTTTATATTAAAAAAAGAGTAAACTACACACATATTATTCAGAATATTTTTTTTGTTGTTATAGAGATTGAAGTACAAATAAAAAGTTCCATCACATACTTTTTAAGTGAGAGTATTAGCTATTTAAGTGACCAAATATCAAGTTTAAAATGATTGAATATGCTCTCCAAAGATAAAAATATGAACAATCAAATTAAGGCCTCATTCTTTAACATTTAGAGGTCTGAATCTGAAACATCTGAATATTAAAACGTGCATTAAGATTTAGAGGTTTGAATCTGTATACACATCTGATATATTAAGATTTTGGCATTAAGATCTGAATACTAAATAGTTAAGACTGTTTGTTTTCTCGAATGTATAAAATTTGTCTTTATTTAAAAAATAATAAACATAAAATGCAAATAAAACACTAATATAATACCCTGCCCTTTTGGAATGTCTAAATTAACCCGTACCTTCGTGGCAAGACGAAGGGAGTTTAATAGATTAAAAATGATGCGGTATGACCTATTTAAATTGTTAAATGATTGTATGTTCAGTTTTGAAGTCAAGAAAGTCGAAAAATAAAAGTTAGCGAAAGTTAATGCAAGTTCCTTTTTAAAGTTTTCTCTGAAATTTGATTCAATTGTCTCGGAGATTTTCTCTCAACCTATAAGGACTTATGGGGCCCACGACCTATCAAATCGAAGATCTACAAGTCTAGTTTCCAACACATCAAACTGTTTGTTCATACAGCTTAAGAATAAAGTGACATTCATGTTTTCGCGAGATGACACAATCAGGCATGTCAAGTGAGCCCAAGTCGGTGAGACTTTTATATAAGGTCATCTTCTTCATTTTCTCTGGAAAGAACGTTCTTGAACAACAAACCCAGCAGAGTTAGACCCAAATAGTTATTGATTTTCTCAGCCTACGTCCTTGACGAAAGTTGTTCTACGCGTTAAGCTTGTCATCATGGTATAACTTGTTCTGTCGATTTCGTAATGTATCTCCATTGGGGTTTGGACAACAGTGGGTTTTCTGCATTTTGAGGGTTTAAGTTTCATTCCTAGCTTAAGATCGAGGTAAGACCCTTCTTTCATTGATTCTAGCTTTGATAAACTGGAAATACTAATTTACGACAGAAATTCATATCAGTTGTTGAATTGTCGTGGTACCTTGTATTCCTGTGTTGATTTTAATCATGTCATGTTTTAGTATTGGTAAGGGGTTCATACAGAAGTAAATTCTCTACTTAAAATTATTCGAAAAAGGTATGTTAAGGCTATTTCATTCTTTTGGTATGTTTCCTTAAAGTTTAGGAGTGATACAAGAAGGTTGTTGTTATCATTGATAAACTGGTAACATGATTGTTACTTGTTGGTTATTCGAGTTATTAAAATTATCCCTTGTCAAGATTCGTATTCTGTTATTAGCGTCCCTATGTTGGTTACGACTTATAAACTAATCATATATGTTGTTTATTACTAAATTTCTCGATTTGAGCCTATTAAATTGTAATTGTTGCCTTGGGGATATTGTGGTTAGCTATAGGAATGTGATCTTTTCCTAAGAGGGCTATGATTTTCCTGCAGGGCTATGTTGATACCTAAGAGGGGTATGTGCTACCTACGAGGATATGTTGGTTCCTAATAGGGCTATGAGTTGCCTAAGGGGCTATTTGATGCCTAAAAGGGCTATGTGCCGCCTAAGGGGCTTGTTGTTGCCTAAGAGGGCTATAAGTTTCCTACGGGGCTATGTTGGTTCCTAAGAGGGGTATGAGCTGCCTACGTAGCTATGTTGATGCCTAAGAGCGCTATGTGCTGCCTACGGGGCTATTTTGATGCCTGATACGCCTAAATTTACACCTCAATTAAGAAGTATTAAACGGTTGTCATCAAATATAGAATCCAACTTGGTTGGGTTCGAATCCCAGAAGGAATAAGACAAAACTAATTAAGTCGTATGAGGTTATCTGACTATTAGTTACTTACTTGCGAAATAGAATGAGAAATATGGGAAATTTTGGGTTTTCGACTTAAAATCACTTTTCATCTAGTAGTAATTGACAATATGACTTAATCTGGAATCAATCAAAGAGACTTAGTCAGGATTGTGTTCACCAAGACTATTTGACCATTTTCGGGTTAACTACAGAACTTCATCTTGTGCTGCGAATATATCAGTTTATCGAAATTATGTTACACTTAATTGTTTCTCAACCAAGTTAAATGTATATCGCTTTTATTCTTTTGAACTAAAAGTGTTAACCATCATTTTGATAGATAAATTCTCAAGCTAGTTAATCTTGCTACAACATTAACCATTAAACGAGTTCAAATCCTCGAATTCTTGTTATTAACTCTTTTTTCAAGTAATAGCCTTTTTACTCGAACAAGCTAAACTTAAGGCTGGTTCTAATATTTGCAACCATTAGAAATCAATTAATATGAAAGTGATAATAAGATATACAAATGCAACACGCAATTCATTTCGTAAAAACTCTAATTTTAGGTCAAGTCATCATGGATTCCACAACCCTTGGTTGTGGGGTTTAGCCACTCATTCTTAATGAAACAAGGAATATAATACCATTCATCCAAGCAGTAATTATTTACAAGAGTTAAAGACAATCAATACTTTAATTTCAATAAGCCGATGAAAACTCTCGTTCAAACTCAGTTCAAGAAGATATTGTCTATTCGATAAAAGATAGCTAAAATAAAACCTTACAAATAGTATTTATAGATACAGGAAATTTAAAATTTAATAACAGAAAGCAGAAATCCCGAGGCTCATCTGACACTACATCTGATGCCCCATCACAGGAGCAACAGTTCGTCGTCTTGGCTGTCACCAAACTTCAGAGAAAATTCCTATAGGTTTGATGTTAACTCCAATGACGTGTCATGGATCTGACGGACCATCACCCTCTTCATCACAAACTTCAGAGAGTTTGTGAATTTCTTGCACATGTCTGATTGTACGTCAGGCATGTCGTCAGTGCCCTTCTTCTGACACTTAGCTTCATTTTACTTTCCTTATCGCCTTGATTGATTTCGTGACCAACATAGTGAAAAAACTATCAAAAGACATTGTTGTTACTTAAGAACACACAATTATTCCTAGTTAAAGCATAATGTCGGCACATCAACACCCTCAACTTGGAATATTTGCTTGTCTTCAAGTAATACCTAACACTAAATTTAAAGACGTAAGGACTATCAACATTCTCAACAGTTTCACACATTCTTTAATCAGGCATGCACATGCATATCAATTAATACATCAACTCAAAAGGATCTAGGAATGACATTTGGGTATAAACAACAACTTAGTATACATACTTAATAATCAGGCATCAACAGTGCAATACTAGCGCCCTTACCACAAAGAAGTCCTATCACTCTCATGACAAGATCTATTTGTGAGGGATAATACAAAACACTCACCCTCATAATAAAATTAAAGCAATGCACACACAACCTATAGGATTTCCCTTGTTGTTTTCACACTAACTTCATA
Organism: Solanum appendiculatum; assembly: GCA_018342035.1. NCBI lineage: Eukaryota > Viridiplantae > Streptophyta > Magnoliopsida > Solanales > Solanaceae > Solanum > Solanum appendiculatum. The sequence continues at coordinate 414,194 of JAGDQO010001343.1, read as the reverse complement.
AACAATTGGACTAGGATCACTATTGGACTTTTTCGGCATGTAACGCAGGCTCAAGGTAAAGGTAGGATACATTTGGGACTAGTGACTACTCCCTCCTTGCTACCATCTTCACCTTTCTTTCCTCTTTAGCCAGGCTCGTTTCTCCATTATATTTCTCAATGTATTATCCTTTGGATGTGGGTTTTCTTTTTCTACCTTTTTTATAACTTATCAAACATAATAACCACCATATCCCTAAGGTTTGATTATTATCAACCTATCTTTATTCATACTCCATTGCATCTTTACTTTACTCACGATAGCCACCCTCAACTTAGGCATTTTACCTGAGTTGAGGTACACGATGTCCAAGGAGGGACTAGGGCCAAAGAAGCGGTTTCAAAATAAATATGGAAGGTAAACAGGTTAACAACAAACATCTTATCAATTAGGCTTAAACTTTGGGATCAACAAATCTTTTTGTTCATTTGGTTGGTCTTATAGGCTAAGTAGGCTAAATTCAAAGAGGGCCTATGATCCTTTCCTATTCCATTGTCTTTCAGCCAATAAAACATAAACCAGGAAAGTTCTAGATGCATCTACAAAGAAAGAATGATGTACAAAAGTTCACAATCACACATGACCTAATATCATTGTTAACTTCTGACTACCAAGTTTTATACAATTGCATTAACACAATTGTTTCATTTATACTCACAGATGTCGTAGAAGGATCCTTAACAATCAACAACATTACTAACAACACATTTAAATGCAACCCCCTTGTATATATATATATATAATAGTTGTTGCAAACATTTTGTACATGACTGAAAGGATATGATACACCACACTTATATATAAAGACATTTTGATAATCCTAAACATGCTAGTTCTACTAGATCGTACCTAAAGGAAAAGAAACATTGCAAAACAAAAACCCCTAGGTGATGGTGCACCCCCCCTTCAAAACATATGCATTGTCCCCAATGCATCAAAAGTGATAATGAAAGCTCATAGGGCAAGGTTTATCGGTGATGTTCTAGGCGCCGGAGTGTGGAGTTGATGGTGCGCTAGTGGTATCCCAGTGACCTCCGCTGTGGTAGTGGTATTTAGAGCACTCGGTGGCAGCTCAGTAGGGGTGGCCAACACCAATGGAGTTATGGCCTGTTGGGACTCTAAGATAGTGTCAAGCACACTAGTGGGGGCCAACTTAGGCAATGGGGAACTAAAGGAAGCCTCATCAACATGACCTCACAGATCATCTGACCTAACATCTGCCTTGAATCTTGACAACCTAATAACAGATGTAGTAACTCTCCTCACCTGCTCCTCACGATGCCTTTTCTTTCTCTCTCTCTATGCTCCTCCTCCTCATACACTTATACTAGTCACTTATCTAAGGCTTTTGGGACTAAACTCAAAAGATCCAATAACAGCTCGCCCACCTCTGACTCCTCAATCTTTGAAATTAGGAATATCCCAGCAAGCCTCTCCCGTAACTCTACAATATCATTTCTGGCCTGTGAAAGCTTAGTCACTAATTTGACCAAATCATGAACTATAAGCTCTCATAGCCGGTCATTCACCCAAGACTCTATCGCATCCATCCAGGCATGTATATCAGTGTAAGGCTCTAATGCCGCTGCAATCTCCCTATCCACAAATGTGCCAAGTTTCTTAGCAAATAACTTCATTTGCTACTCATGCATATCAGCCTTCTTAAATAATCTAGAAAAATTTATGGGCGTGAAAGAATATGGTGAAACCTGCGACAAAGATGTAATAGTGTCAGTGGTCTCATCTTGTGTACCTAGAACCTCTGATGCATACTACATATGACTAGGTGTGGTTGTGCTAGTGGATGGCACTATTAGCTCTACAGGTGCACCCGTAGGTGCCTCAACTAGTCCAAAAACCTGAGTGTCGAGCTTGTGGACCCTCATCTGTAGTAGAGACTCATCTTTTATTCGCTCTATGTCAAACTTCTTTGCCACTATCATCTTAGCATCAACCCCTACTAGAATAGGCACACTGAAAGCCATGCATAACTTCATGATTAGGCAGGGGAATGGCAAAGATGTAGTAGGCCTAGATACACAGGCCCTGAATCTAATCAACAATAATGTAGCCAAAATCAATCGGGAACCCAAACAACAACACCGACACCAATACCGCTTTTTCCTAAGTTAATGTGTTGTTGCCCCTAGTAGGTAACAATCTATATCAAATTACGCCCCACTAGAACTTTGTGGGTAATTTCATAGAAGCCTTCTGAATGCGCTCCATGGTATGTGTCAACCATGAAGCTTGACCATCTGTCATGACTTTGGAAAACCAAGGGCGCTGCTGAAGCCGTTCTCCCATTCTGTAGTTGAGCTCTATCATCCATAGAAGAGGGATGTACTCTGGGCCAAAAAGAAAATGTTTGATTGTAGTCGGAGAAATATTAACCTGGACATCCTTGAGTGGTACCTCGATTAACCGCACTGGTTTCCCCTGAATATATTTAGGCCCCTTGTCAAGTAAGTCATCATAATTCATAAAGAATTTTCAAACAATATCCAGGTAGTACAACCCGAGTTATGCAGACATCCAATTGAGCCTATATTCCTTAAACCTTTGCTCTATCTCAGGGTACTCTGGTAGGTTAGATGCTAGCACTCGAGCCTCCTCCACTATGCTCTTTTTCAGACTACCTTGAGCTGTCACTATCAGACCTTCATTGTAATACTGTTGTGAATCCTCAACAGTCCATCTCATGGCATCTTAGACCCTGAGGTTGTTTGTTTTAATTGTTCTACCTTCGACCAATTAAGAGATAGTGATTTCAACTGCATTCTTAGGCGGTGCCTTCTTCTCAGCTGACTAAAAAATAGACAAGTCAAAACTTGATCCGGTATCTGACTCATCCCCCTCATCAGACTAGAGGGATACTTGTTGCTTTTATGATACAACTCTAGTTCTCGGGTGTGGTGGAACCTCCTCAACCTCAGGCTCTAATTCGATGCAATCATCTATTAGTTAATGAGTCGGTCTCTTTTGGCATTGGCTGGGGTCATCTTTGGAGGCATAGGTACCTGTGGAGGGACATGTTAGTACACAAGAAGACATGAAATCGATTAGCCAAAACTAAAAATTTTCAAGTACAATCACGGCTAACAAGGAAGGTTGACGGGCCGTCAAAAGGTTTGAAGGATTGTCAGACTCACTATAAGGAAAGTTCTGAGATTTTTTTATGTTTCTGAATATCTGATGGTTGATCTGATGGCCTATCTGACACTCCATCATTTTCTTCATAAAAACTTACTTGAACTTCAGTCATTTTCTACTTATATGATGGTTAGGATGACGACCCCTCACAAGTGTGACGATCCGTCAGGCTAGCCGTCTAAACCTTTCCAACTATTGTTTTCTAAAGTTAGCTTTATGATAATGCCTTTGATGGTCTGTCACATATAGGACGACATGTCAAACACATCGTCACAAGCTAATTTGAGCCTATTTTCTTAGTATGTGTTGACGTTTTGCGATGGTATTAAGGTTACCCACTACTATGAGTTGTAAATCTCACAATGTAATGAAACCCCAACCCTAATTAAGCACATTTGAGGGTTACTCAAACTTCACCCCGCAAAATAATCAATGACAGTAATGGGTACTCGAACAACAATACAAGTGCGAAAGTGACAATTTCCCTTAAGAATGTCGTCACTCAATCCGTCATTGGGAAAAGTCACTTAATCAAAAAAACAAAGCACAATATTTTTGTGGTTTTCATTTATTGAATTTGTTTTTGTATATATATTTATATACATATACAACTTCAAGAAACAGACCCAACTAACATCAAGAAACCTAACATACACAAAGATCACATTGACTAGGCAAGATTACCAAGACAAGACTATTTAGACTTCACCCGCTTGCACTATAGGCCCTTTAATGTAACAAATAATTCATTGAATCCTCATTTAAGTGAAGTCAAAATCAGAAACATTCCATCGTAGATGAACAAAGGTAGATGAATTAGTGATCCTTTTTGAACTTCGAGCCTTTCGGGATGTAGTGTATATGGTTTCTTTCTGGTTGGCAGTGATGGGTTGTTGTTTGGAAGTGAGGAAAAAAAGGAAAACAGAATGGAAGTATATGTAGGGATGGTGGAAGGTGGGAAGTTTTGTAATGGGTAAGGGAGCGAGGGAGGTTTGTAATGGGTAGGGGAGTTTGGGAAGAAATGGTCTTGGGAAGAAATGGTCGTGGGGTGGGCGAAAATTGATCTTTGGGGGAGAAATGGTCGCGGGGGTGTGGGAAAACTAATCGGGTGGAGGAAATTAAAATTGGGGGAATTTCCCCAATTTAAATTGGATGGGGACGGGTCGATTTTGGAGTGATTTAGGTCGGTTGAGTATGGGCACATGTCAAGTTTGGCTTTAAATTAAAAACTAGGGTCTTAAAAAAAAAACTTACCTGTGCGCGATGACATACCTGACGCTTTGTCATGTCTTTGACAGCTCGTCAGCTTCCTCATCATACCTGTCAAATGTTGAGACGGTCAACCCTAGGCTACCTAATAATAACGATTGATCTATTGACCCATCATAAGTGTGACGGTCCATCAGTTCCTCTATTAGAAAAGCATGCAACTTTGCCTTTTTCCTGCACACCAGATGGCAGGGACTGATGGTTCATCAGGGCTTTGACAGTCCTTCAGATCCTTTTGTCAAGGTGACACTACCACCTGTTCTTGTGTTTAGCCCTGCATACTTAAAAACTTGTCAAACACATCAATCACATTACAAGATATACATCAATAAATATGTACAAAATTTTGGGTTGCCTCCCAACTAGCGCCTGATGTAACACCACGGCATGACTCAGGTACCTTGATTACTCAGACTTCATCAAGGTACAAAAACACCATTACTTTCACCTCCTCTGGAACACTAGTGTAGTGCTTCACTCGCTTGCCATTCACCTTGAAGCGTTCACCTTTTTGATTCTCCATCTCTAAAGCCCCAGATTGAAACACCTACACCACTTTGAATGGACCAGACCACTTTGACCTCAGTTTGCCCGGAAATAACCGGAGCCTTGAATTGAACAACAACATCAAGTCCCCAGGACTGAATTCTCTGTTTTCGATATGCCGGTCATGGTACAATTTTGTCCCCTCCTTATATAGCCCATAACTCTCATAAGCCCATAGCCTAAGCTTATCCATCTCGTTTATCTGCTCCAATCTCATATCCGCGGCCTCACTCTAACACATATTCAACTTTTTCAATGCCCATAACGCTTTATGCTCAAGGTCCACAGGCAAATGACATACCTTTCTGAACACTAACTGATATGGTGAAATACCAATGGGTGTTTTGAAAGCTGTCCAATATTCCCAAGGTGCATAGTCTAATTTTCTTGCCCAGTCAGTTCTATTGGAATTCACAATCTTTGCCAATATGGACTTTATTTCCCTATTTGACATTTCAACCAGCCCACTCGACTGCGGATGATATGGGGTAGCCACTTTATGCTGCTTCACACCATATTTATCCAAAAAGGTCTTGAAGACTTGTTTGCAGCATCACTAATAATTGCCCTAGGCATGCCAAACCTACATAAGATGTTTCTCATTAAGAACCTGACAACACTCTTGCCATCTTTATTGGCCAATGCCACTGCTTCAACCTATTTGGAGAAGTAGTCAACTGCCACCAGGCTGTATTTTTGCCCGTAGAAACTCACAAATGGCCCCATGAAGTTGATTTCCCACACGTCAAATAGATCTACCTCTAAAATTGGGGTCTAGGCAGCTCATGGTGTCTTGAAATAGCCCCTTGCCTTTGACACTTATTTCACCCTTTCACTAGATCAAACATATCCTGATGGATAGTGGGCCAATAGTTGCCACATTGGAACACCTTCTAAGCATTGTGGGCTCCACCATAATGTCCGCCAACAAGAGAAGAGTGACATGGCTCAAGAATACTCAACATCTCAGCTTCAGGCACACATCACCTGATCACATTATTAGCTCACAACCTGAACAAGTAGGGCTCATCCAGGAAATATTTTCCCACATCATGCAAGAACTTCTACAAAAATTACAACATATCAAATTGAAGGTCTACAAGTCTAGTTTTTACCTCACAAAACTGTTCATCAATATGACATCGGAGTAGAGAGTTATGACCATTTTATCATAGACTGTCGGGGCAAACTGAGTCATGGATCCGGATCGGGTTTGGCCACCATCAAAAAGTGCTTTTTGACTTCTAAAAATATAACCTTCACATTTTATCAAAGGAAAAATGTCCAGCAACCATGAAAGAGTCCTCCAAAATCTTTGAGGTAAGAAAACACCCCCTTCTAGCTTGATTCTTCATTGGCTCATGTTCGGAGAAATGTTCTCCTTGTCGCAAGCTTCGTTTTATGCTATTTCCTATCATTTTTCATTGTGGTTGAAGGAATATCATGTTTAGTCTGGATTTTAAGTTAAGTATATGGTTGAGCTACTTTGAGGTAAGGTTCTACACCGATTTTACTTAGAATATCATGGCTGATTGTTTGAATTCGACTCATACAACCTTGGCTTCAATTTGGTATTTTTTCTTAAGGTTGTGGATTTGGTACGATGTTGGACCCTTGAGGCAGATTGTATGCTCGAAAAATAGAATCTTTTTGGTTAAGGTAAGTTTCCTCCAATCACCTCTCTTCTGTTTTCATATATTTTGTTGTTTATCAATTTTTGAGCCACGAGAGACTTTTGAGTGTCGTGGCTCCATGCAGCCTAGTTGTTGTGTTATTTTGAATTGTTTAGATGTGTATATGATGCTATTAAATTTATGGATGGATGGGATATTTGTGCACCAATATTAGGTGTCGCACACGGAAGTTATCAATTGAACGGTGTGAAGTGCACCTTGTTATATTTCCTCGGAAGCTTGTCGTTCTTATGAGATGTTGATAGTCTCGTGTTATTGTTAGTAGCTGCTGGTTATTTTGAGATTGTGACTTTTTTTGTTGAGTTAAAAGTGATCTGGTCGTAATGATGACCTTAATGCCTTACTAATTGGTTATGGCTCATTTTTGTAACCTGGTTGATTCTCACATTATTGCATTACCTGTGGTTTGCCAAGCTTCTTAGAGGCTACTTTGGCGATTCGATTGAAAGGTATGTTATGTTTATTATTTCTTTTATGGCATGATCCTAATGACCCAATCTTGATTTGGCCAATATATTTTCATTATTTGACCTGTAGCCTTGTCCTATTGTGTTGGCTACCACCTTATGTTGTTATATCTATCAGTGACACTCTACTCTTTGCTTAGTCGCCTAGAAAAGCATGTTATAATTGTGTTTTGATCAATTATGATTAGTTGTTTTTGTTATGATGTTTTATCATCTGGTTGCCGCCTATGAGCTTGTTTTGGCCTCAACAGACATTGACACTGTAGGGTTCTTGAGCAAACCGATTGATTTTTATAGCGTGCCTATGGGTCGGGTAAATCAAGCCTAGGGGTTGGGTAGACCGTGCCTACGGGCTAGGTAGACCATGCTTACCGGCTGGGTAGACCGTGCCTACGGGATGTGTAGACTAAGCCTATGGGCCGAGTAGACCATGCCTACAGGCCGGGTAGACCATGCCTATGGGCTGGGTAGACCATACCTATGAGATGGGTAGACCGAGCCTATGGGCCAGGTAAACTGTGCCTATGGGTCGGGTAGATCGTGCCTATGGGCTGAGTAGATCATGCCTATGGGTCGAGTAGATCGTGCCTACGGGTCGGGTAGACCGTACCTACGGGATGGGTAGACTATATCTACAGGGAAACATATATATATTGTACCATAGAGCCTCAGAAATGCATTGATTCACAGCACATGAACATTGAGACAATTTAGATCAGATTATCAGTGGGATCCAGGTAAGGAGGCTAGTATTGGTATTTAGCAACTATTTGGGCTTGTTAGGACATATAGGGATTGCGTGTTGTTTGTACCTGCCAGGCTTATGGGGGCTAGGTCACACTATTGCTTGTTTTGTGTTTATCTTGTCTTATTATAGAAAGATAAGATATTGTACTTGTGTTTCACCCCTACCCCTTTTATTCAGTTCTTATACTTTAATTTGAGCTTTTAGTTTTCCTTACTTGTTTGGTACATTATTTTGTACTGATGCCTCTTACCAGGGGCGCTGCATTCATGTCTGCAGGTCTTGAGAAATGACTAGACAGACTTGCCGAGTAACATAGCCTTATCCTGCTGATTGGTTGACTTCTTTCTTCTAGGGGTTTCCAAAGTCCTAAAGGTTTGCTTGTTTTGTTGTTTATAGATTTTGGGTAGGTCGGAGCCCTGTCCCGTCCAAGTGTTATATTCATAGAGGCTTGCAGACTAGTGTGTTGAGTTGTGTATCCACGTTATTGTTCATGTTGGCCTTTTTGTTGGTTGGCTGAAATTTTATCACCATATGATGTATTGGTTATATACATACTTGTTTTCAGCTTTTGTACAGAGATCATGGAGGCTTTGATGGCCCATATAACATTTATGCTTTCTTAGATACCATGGTGGCCTCAAAGGACCAAACAGGCTTTTGTGCTAGCTGCTTATGGTTTTATATAAACTGTTGGGAGTAGCTATTTTTCTTTGTAGAGCTGTTGACAGGGGCTTCACCGACCGATGGCTTAAATTTTAAGCCGAGATATACTTTTTTATTTTCTTAAACGTGTGTGGCTTCCATGCACTATTAGCATGTGGTTCAAAGGGTCGGCTCAGGCCTAAGTTTTGACATCAAACCGAAATAAAATGAACAAAAATTGTAAAAACCGCACTAAACTGAAGTTATTTTAGTTCAGTTTCAGTTAATATTTTCTCAAATTGATAATAAAAAAACCAAACCGATCGAATGTCCTGCCCTATAAGCGCATTCATACTAGCCACAGTTTGAGGTCCTAGCGCATGTTCACTAGCCAGGGTTCGTGTCCGGGCACACTTTATTACTCAGGTTTGAGTCCTGAAATTGTGGTTTCCTTGGGTCCTTAAGGGTGGCTTTGCCTTTGTTCGAGTCGAGGGTTGACTGTTTCAGTTCTAGGGTACTTTTAGTCTTATTTAGCATTATCTTTAGCTCTTTTCTCTTTGGGCTTTTAGGGGTTCATTTATGTTATTTACTTTCTAATTGCATACGAGTGTACCTTCTGGGTTTATGGGGGTCCAATTAGGTTATAAATGGCTGCTTTACTTTACTGCTTTGCTCATTCTAGATTCATGAGTTATATAGTTAGGGTTTTCGTTATTACTTCGTTCATTTTACTTCTAGTCCCCACTTACTTCCTTGCTTTTCATATGGTATTTACTTTCCAAGATCAGTGGGCCTATGATGCCTACTGGATACATGTTGTTTTGGTACTGATGCTATACTTTGCTTTTATTTTCTTGATGAACATCCAAACGTCAAGTGACAGCGGTGATTCGAGCCTTCATGGAGATCTTTAGAGATAGTGGGTGAGCTGATGGCGCCGAAGTTTGACTTATCTCCATCTGTATATAGTATTGACTTGCCTTTTGTATTCGAGACAAGTCTTTACTTTTTGGTCTACTTTTGAGACTTGTATTATTGTAGTAGCTTTGTAATTTCATCCACCAAGTCGTGGGATTGAATCATGTACTCTTATTTATTTTGATTGATGTTATTTCCTTCTTTTTGCTGTGTTTCCCCTTTATATTGTTTTTATGTTCTCGTTGGTTATTGATTCTACCCAATATTCCTATTACTTATTGTTCTGATATATGGGCTGGCAAACCTACTAGTGGGTTATGGTAGGTGTCATCATGACTTGAGTTTTTGGGTAGTGAAAGCTACATGCTCCATACCCATAGGGGTATAGAACCCATCGTTGTCCTGGCTGTGCTACCGAAAGCTCTGAGGAAAGTCGGTGTCGCAGTATCTATTATCTCTTATAGAGGGGCACAATTTACAAATCTTTGATAGAGGGACACAATTTACTGCTAACTTCGGGAAGTCATTCCATAAAGGACTGGGGACACATGTTAATCTCAGTACAATAGCCACCCTTAGACAAACAGCCATGCTGAGCGCATAAGTTAGATGCTCAAGGATATGTTACGATCATGTGTGCTAGACTTTAAGGGAATATGGGATAACCACTTGACTCTTATTGAGTTTGCATATAATAACACTTATCATTCTAGAATTAGGATCTGACCTGATGAAGCTTTGTATGGGCAGAAATGTAGATCTCTCATTGGATGGTTTAAGGTAGGTGAATCATGGTTGATTGGACCTGGCTTAATACAACAAATAGTCGAGCTTTTAATCTTATTTAAGAGCGAATATTGACAACTCAAAGCCACCAGAATTCATACTCAGATGTGCGACAAAGGGGCTTAGAGTTCTTTGTTGATAACTAGGTATTCTTGAATGTCTCACCTATGAAGGGTGTTATGAGATTTTGCAAGTGACTTATGTGTTAGAGTTGCCTTCAGTACTAGAATCTATTCATCTAGTCTTCCATGTATGATGATACGAAAGTGAATAGGAAACCATTCCCGAGTTGTCCCAATTAAGAAGGATGTTTAGATCACAAAAGGAGTTATCCTACAGGGAAACTTCAGTTCCCATATTAGATCGACAGATTTGAAGATTGAGGACCAAAGATGTGGCTTTTGTTAAATTACTATGGAGAAATAAGAATAAGGAAGAGGTGACGTGGGAAGCTTAGTTTCACAACCTGATTCGTCGAGTCATGATGAAACCTACTATAACCCATCAGTACGTAACCCAACCCATACCCAAAATTAAAAGTAATGAGTATAAGGGTATAACTAAACAGGACTAACACTAGACAATAAAATAACACAGAAGCGAAAGCAGACCAAAATCTATATACAATGAAATCCCTCCTAGAACCTAGAAGTCACAAGTATAGAGCTATATAATATGAATACAAGTCCCAAAAGTGGACCAAAACAAAGCCATCTCAAAGGTACAAGACTAGCTAAACATATATAAACAGAAAGAGACGGGCTGATCCAGGACGCCAAGTGCTCACCCACATCTCTAATCTCAAAAGCGGCAGAAGATGGCACGAACAATCACTGGTGATAGCTGGTACGAGGAACTACATCATGAAACAGATGCAGAGTGTAGCATGAGTACCAAAACAAAGGTATATAGTAGGCATCATAGGATGACTGAGCAAGAAAGATAAAGACAATATGAAAAGATAGAATCTAGACACAAACAAAGGCCAAAGTGGATATGAAAGAAAGCACACGAACATACCAAAGAAAATCTAAGTACAGCTAAACTAAACCTAACTAGACCCCATAAGTTCAGAAGGTACACTCGTGCGCAAGTTTATATAAAAATCGAACAGACCCCATAAGCTCGACAGGAACACAAAATAGCTAAATATACTGAGAGAAGAGTACCATGAACTGAATTTCGAGCTCCTAGCCCAAGTAATCATCACATCCAGTCAACTCCTAGCCCAGCTAGCAAGAGTGGCAATCGATCTAGGCCGCCTAGCCAACCAGTCCACTCCTAGCCCAACTAGCAAGAGTGACCTGGGGGCATGTCGACTCCGAAGAGGATCTCATATATCAAGGCCACCCAGCCAGCCAGTCCACTCCCAGGGGTGTAAGCCACCCAGCTAGCAAAAGTGTCCTTGAGGCATGTCGACTCCAAAGAGGATCTCATATATCAATATCAACTCACCATGGATCGATGTCCACCCACAAAGAATCAATAGAAGGCTACAAGCCTAGAAAAATCCAATCCCATGTCACCGCAAAAGCAAAAAACATACAGTAATGCATCGGAGCCACAAAAATAGGAGGAGAGAACAAAAGATCCAAAAAGCTGCGAAATCAAGCATATAAACTAGTATAAGGTCAACCTGGGTGTCACGCCCCTGGATAGTAACTAAGCAAGATCAAAACACTTAATCCACTACTAAAGACTCACCCACGGGGGTCGACACACGCAAGGGCGCTGTCATAGGCTCAGAACTCATACCTATTCATATGTGTCTATTTATTATGCTTCTCGTATGGGAATGAGGTCTGAGCCTATGGCAGCACCATTGCATGTGTTGACCCCAGTGGATGAGTCTTTAGTAGTGGATCAGGTGTTTCAATCTTAATTAGTTATTATCTAGGACGTGACACCCGGGCTGACCTTATATTGCTTGGTATGCTTGGTTTCACAGCTTGTTAGATCTTCTATTCTCTCCATCTATTTTTGCAACTCCGATGCATTACCAAATGTTTTATGCTTTCGTGATGACATGGGATTGGATTTTTCTAGCCTTGGAGCTTTCTGTTGATTCTTTGTGAGTGGACGTCATTCCACGGTAACTTGGTATTGATATATGAGATCATCTTTAGAGTCAGCACGCTCCTGGGTCACTCTTAATAGCTTGGCGGCTTACGCCTCTGGGAGTGGACTGCCTGGCTGGGTGGCCTTGATATGTGAGATCCTCTTTAGAGTTGATAGGCCCCCGGGTCACTCTTGCTAGCTGGGCTGGGAGTGAACTGGCTGGTTGGGCAGCCTAGACTGATTGTCTCTCTTTCTAGATCGATTGGGAGTTGACTGGATTTGATGGTTACTTGGGCTGGGAGCCCGACTTTTGATTCGTGGTGCTCTTCTCTCAGTAGACTTAGCTATTCTGTGTACCTATCAGGATTATATGGGTCCTGATGAGTGGTAGATTTACACTTATTTGAGGCCTACTTAGCTCAATAATTAGTGTCCTCAATGCCTATTTGTGTCATATTTTGATGAAATGTTGATAATTTGCAGCTATAAAGTCCAATGAACAAGGCAAGGATTGATGAATGAAAGAATGGCCAAAGAAATGCAAAAAGAAGTGCAAACTATACATTGTTGATCTCTACTTGAGAAAGACAGATCGCCTAGTGAGCATGACCTCTCCCAAAATAACAGTGCATAGTACTTGTATCTATCAAAATAGGTCGGCGAACTCCAAAATATGAGGCAGTGCGCCTAATGAGAAAGACGACCTTGCCGATCGTCACTGAAAGTGACAGTGCAAGGAGAAAAATTAAATGCTTGAAAGGTGAGCCAAGGTGGTACTCGATAATTCACTAAATGTGAAAGGCAGACTCAAACGAGTTCACCGACTGAGGTTCACACACCTGAAGCCTAGAGCATGAAAAGGTGAGCTGAAGCATCAGAGGCGATTCACCGAATGAACTCGGTGAGCCTGACTAACGTCACCAAAGGAGACGAACATTGAGTTTTTTGGACAAATTTTGGGAAACTATAAATAGCCCAAATGAAAGAGAAAGAAAGAAAGGGGTTCAAAGTTTAGAGATTACTCTTTGAGTTTGAATATTTTGATAGAGAGAGAAACACTTTACTTTATGAAGAACACTTTCTAGGTTTTAGGGTTTTCTCAACTTTGTTCTTGAATTTGACATATTGAAGTTGAATCCTAAGTGAGTTTACTTGTAATTGCTTAATTTCATGTTGCCCATGTCTGCTTTCATGGAAGGTATATTTTCTTTACTTTTTGTGATGGGTGGCTAAAACCCCAAGATCAGGGGGTGTAATTATGGGGTTAGGAGTTGATTTAATATAGTAGGTATTGTGTTATGCTCTATTTTGTTGTTGTTCATACATGAATTTGGGCTAATTAGCATGGGGTTAATTTATGGATTAGGGTTGCAAAATTAAATCTTACTTCTGATCTCTGGTTGATGCTTGAAAGAGATTGATTGGAGTGGGTAATTAGTCCAATACTAGCAATTTAGGTTTGATGTTTGTAACTTGCTTGAAAATAGAGGTTATGGGTTGGATCTATTTGCCCTATTTCTGCATCGAAAGAGAGAATAGAGTAAGGTATTGGGTTGTTTAGATTGGCTTATAGATGAGAACGAAATGAGATTGTATGCATAGATGCTTTGAGATCAAAATATGATTAGCATCATTAAAGATGACCTAGTCTATTCATGAATGTTAATCAGTATAAAGCAGCACAATTACCCCTAAGTGACATCAATTTCCAATCCCCGCACCCCTAGATTGCTTTTTAACTTTTGAGTTCTTTGAAATTTTAGTTTAATTGTGACAATCTATAACCAAATATTTTTATTAAAATTGGTGGAATCATCCACCCACTTGTTCTTACTATTACAAATGAGCAATTGTACAATCCAAATTTCTTGATAAGAATTCTCTACGATATACCGTTCCCTGTGGGATTTGACCCCGACTCTTTGTTGGATTTTTATTGACAACGACCACTGTTCCTTTTTACTGATTTTAAGGAGGACAATTGAGCGTTATAAAAAATGGTGCTGCTGCTGGAGAATGGTGGTTGAGAATTCTAATTGAGAAATTAGATTTTAATTTTGTTTAGTTGTAGTAAATTGCTGTTTTGTGTTGTTGTTGGCTGATTTGCAGGTCTTACACAATGAGTGACCATGGTAGTGGCAACGATACTCAGTATGTTCAAAACGACAACATGGATATTTAAATGATATGCATGTGAATATTATTCAAACCACGAGATCCATTCAGATACTTTCCATAGCCGGGAGGGTTGTGTTTCATGTAATCGGAATAATGCTACAATTGCTCCAACTAAGAGGAATCTTTTGGGAACTAGCTCATGAGGATCCTCATGAACACCATAGGAATTCTCTGGAGGTATGTGGACCACTTGTGTTCAAAAACATCCCTCAAGAGTCAGTAAGGTTGAGGTTATTCCCGTTCTCTTTAACGGGTGAAGTTTCAAGATGGTTGGCAGAATTGCCAAATGACTCAATCACTTCGTGGGATGAATTTATTGATGCGTTCTTGGAGAGATTCTTTTCACCTTCGAAGATGGTTAAACTTTGAGCCCAAATCCAAAATGTCAAGCGCATTGGAGGTGAACCTTTACATAAGACTTGGTTAAGGTTAAAAAACTACTCTTGCAATGTCCAACACATGGTATTCCAGACCACTTGCAGCTAAAATACTTTTATTGTAGCCTGGATTCAATCAATAAAGGTGTGGTTGATCATTTGATCCAAGAAGGATTAATGAGACAGCCATATGATGTGGTTGTGTTGCCTCTAGATGATATGACTAAAGATAACAAAGCATGGCATACTAGGGAAGACCAAGTGCCTATTCTACAAGTGGGTATGAGTAAGGAACAAATTGAGAAAGACCATGAACGAGATGAAAACATGGCCAAAATGATGGCCAAGCTTGATTTGTTGTCCAAACATATCATAGGAGGTGGACTTAAGTCGGTAAATGCAGTTGGAATCAATAGTGGATAGTGCCCGGATGATGTCAAATTTGAGGCATTATACAATGAGGAAGTTCAATATTTGGGAAACCAATGGGGGTTTCTCACACATTTTATCAACTACAAGGTGTGATGAATGGGTAATTTTCACTCATTTGGAGCTCTTTACTTGTGGTTTTATGGCACTTAAGTAGAGAATGAGGCTAATTATCCCTTGAATATGGTTGTTTCAGGTATATTTTGGTTGGCAAGGAGTTTTGATAGAAAAGAATGGAAATTGAGGCAAAATGAAGCTAAAAATAGAGAAATTGGAGCTAGCAGCAAAGTATTCTCCACGAACGCGGTCAACTGACCCGCGAACATGGAGCTTCATTCTTTTATGCACCACAAACGTGGGAAATCCTCCATGAACGGAGAGTGCAATTATGCTGGAAACTGTGAACGCGGTTCTACCTCCGCGAACGCAGAGAAGAGAACGTGCCTGGCATCTGGGCAGTTTTGGAATTTCACCTTTTTGCCTTGATTCACAATATACACTTAGGCACAACCATATTTTGGGGGATATACTGAATTATTGAGAAATTATTGGAAGAACCAACCAAGAAAGTATAGAGGCTTGAAATTAGGGATTAGCTTTGAGAGCAAGTTTCCATAACAAACGCCATTAGAGTGAAGATTGAAAGCTTAATTTCTACCTTGTGCTTTTGTAATTAGTTGAATACTTTTTCATATATGAAATGGGTTTTTGATTATCCAATCAATTTCACGCTTTCATTGCTTTCCAATGGAATTGATCACTCCTAGGACTTGCCCATTTACTTTGATTGAGATTGTGAGAGTCAATTGAGATTGAGAAAGGTTGATTGGTGCATTATTTGAGGTGTAGCAACTCATATATCGGATAATAACTAAAATTAGTGAATCCTTGCAATGCCTATAGTTGGATTATTTGTGTTGTCACTTGACTAGGTTCGAAAGAACTAATTGAGAAATATTTGTCTATATTTGATAGAAATAGGTGGATAATTTAGATTCCAAGGCATATATGATTTCTCCCATGATTAATTGAGATTGTATGAAGCTAATTTGCAATGGATTGTATAGATGTTGATTGATTTTCCATTCCCAAATCCCAGTGGTATCCTTGCTTAAAAAGGCTTTGTCCCTTGTTTTCCTCTATCCCCTATCCTAAATTGTTACTTGATATCTTCATATTATAATTATATCTTTTATTTTGGATTCATATTAGTAGCTTGTAATTCATTGTTTCTTCAATAGCCTACACATTGTTTCTCGTGGGATCGACCCCAACTCATCGTTGTGTTTATACTTGCTAGTGACTGCCTACACTTTGAATCACAAGAGATGTAGTTGAGAGTTATCAAGGTGGGAACCAAGGTTGGAACAAGGATAGAGATAGTGGTTTGAAAGATTGGTGAGGTGGAAATTGGAGAGATAGGAATGTTGACAAAGATAGGTATGTGCCTCTTCATGATCGTCAACGACCAAAAGACCCAGATGGGCTAGAAGGAAACCGAAATGAAGAAATGCTTACAAGGATCTTCAACATGGTTGAAAGGTCTAACAAAGTGTTGAAGAAATTAAAAAATGACTTCTCCACTTTATCCCAAATAGTGACTTCTTATTCGGTGTCCATCAAGTAGCTGGAAACCCAATTGTGTCAGATCTCCACTCATGTCAATCTATGGAAAAAGGGAACATTGCTTAGTGACAACATCCTAAATCCCAAAAATGAATGTTAAGAAATTGAGAACTATGTCGTGCCACGACGTTAAATAAGGCGCTTCTTGGGAGGCAACCCAAATCTTTACTTTTGTTTTTATTCCTTTCAATAACGTGAGTTGTGAGTACAGGTTGAGAAGAAGTTGAAAGGTTGAAAAAGGGAACATTAGGTGATTCCAAACCTAAGTGGCGATACACAGAAGGTGTTGTACTGACTCATTCTTTTCCGCATGAGCTTGAACATGTAGAAAACTGCACTGTCAATTAAGGCAGTTTGAGCTCTAATAGGCGATCTGCCGAAGTGTACTATGTGGACTCCATCGGGTCCGTCGAATCAGCCTTCAGGTTTGGTGTTCATTTAGGCATGTTAGGCGAGCTTGAGTTCCAATTGGTGATTCACCTAACATGTTCAGTGATACTAGTCGAGACCGCTGGACGGGCCCGATATAAAAAGGCCAAGGATCTTTTCAAATTCAAAAAGCAATCCCTTTGATATTTTGAAACCTTTTCCTCTCCTTTATCTTACATCGCATCATTTGAGTGGTTGTAAGTCCTCTGTGTGTGATTTTGAAGTTCGAGGAGTGCTTTACTTGCTTTTACTATCAACCCGACCCTATTTCCTTGTTATTTTCGAGTTGTGCTAAATACTAAGGTTGGTTTTTGATTTTTACCAAGAATTTTGAGCTTTAAATTGCACTGTGGGTGTGGGCTTGAAGCCCTTAGTTGATATTGATTGTTAGATTCTATTGGGTAGCTTTCTACTGTGTGTATTGAACTGTACGCATGAATTATTTACTTGTGTGTACCTGTAGAATGCTAATCTTGATTGTGTTGGTTGAGATTTGAAATTGAACTTACATATTTACTTGACTAAGCCAAATTTGATGTGGCTGAAGTCTGAGTAATCCAATGTAATTGCATGATTTTTTTCAATGATTGATAGGGTGACTACTTTCTTAAGGACAAAGTGTCAATTAGAGCAACACTTAGCAATATCTGGGTAAGTCTGAGTACCCATGGGTAGATAAGCATATAGGTGAATGGTAATGATGTTGGGGAACTTGTTTTGTTGCATATGTTGGGTTTAGTTGTAAAAATTAGGCATTGGGATGAACACTTCTTGTTCGACGGGCTTGTCTTAGCTCGCTAAAGAGGTTAGGCGAATCACCGAATAAGCCCCAGCTCACCTTCTTTAGCATTTATATGACCTTGGGTACTATTCCATTCGGCAAGCTTGCCTTAGTCCACTGAAACTCACTTAGCAAATCGCCGAGTGGGAGAGGACATCACCCTTGAAGCCTATTTATTTTCAAATTGCACTGTTAGTTTCGGTGAACTTGTCTTAGCCCATCGAAACCCACTTGGTGTATCGCCGAGTGGGAATTGTCTTCGCCCTTTATGCCCGATTCTTGAGATTTTTTCTACTATCTAATTCGGTGAGCTCGCCTGAGCTCACCAATCCTGTTAGGTGATCCGCCTTCCCATTAGGCGTGCCTCGGGATAATTGTTGAACTGTGTTTTGAAATGAGTTTGATTTTAACTAAACTTTACAAATCTTATGTTTGACTGTATGCTTTGCAGGTAATGGCACGAACAAAAGGTAAACATGTAGTGACATCAGACACCGAGTCTAACAGAAACTCTCCTCCTCCTCCTCCTCCTCCTCTGAAGAGACATAGGGGTGTTTCTATTAATGAACCCTCGAAGGCTCCTCTTGCCCAACAAACCAATCCACAAACTCCTACTGGTGGGAATAGGAAACCCTGAAAGTACATTGCCACAAAATAGGTGAATATTCGCTCCAAGTTAACATCGCCTCCACAAGATACAACTCCGGCATCCTGTGTTCTCCCGATCATAGCTCCAAGGGCCTTAAATAGGTTCAAGGAAGAAGTAGAATGAACCATTCTGGAGGAACGTAGGTTATCAACTGATGGAGACATGAGTGAATCCCAGCCATATGGGAGGCTATAAAATTTCATAAGTTTGAGCATTTCACAAAAGCCAAAGAACCCTATGTGCCAAAGTGGGTTAGAAAGTTCTATGAAGCCTATGCTAAGGATCTGCCCAAAAAGATAAAGGGCACTGTCTGGAAACCCTTGGAAGAAGTGGAAGTGCGGGGAAAGATGGTTCCATGTCATGCGGGTGAAAGTAACACAATACTACACACCCCTTCTAATCTTACTGATACCTACCAGATCCGGATGCATCAGGATCTTAATACTTTAAAGGGGTGGTTAGCCCATTGATATCTGATGATTCTTCTCCCTCTTGGTTGGCTAAGGGTGTGAAGATAGAAAACAAGGACATCAATATCATAGCCCGGTACTGGTTCGAGTTTATCAGCAGCAACATCATGTCATCCCAAAATTAATCAATACTCTGGCATCCAAAGGTAGTGCTAGTGGGCACTATCATTAAAAAAGAGCAGATCAATGTGGGCACCATCATTGTGGAGGATATGTTAATACGGGCTAGACAAGAACAGACCTCCCTCCCTTTCCCTGTGCTCATCACTCAGCTATGCGAGTTAGCAGGAGTTCCCTTTCGGGGGAAGACAGATGTGAGGATCATACCGGCCTCTTCCAATGACATTCAAAGGATTGAGGCTGAGTATTTACGGGATGATATGGCTTGGAAGAAGCCGCCACCACCAAACATGATGCTCATAGTTGACCCTTCTACACTTGCAGCTGAGGCCAGCACACCTACTCCTTCTATGGAGCAGGCAGGTACATCCTCCTCTTTCACTGTGCCTTCAGTTTCCACTACTCCTGTTGCGGCTAGTTCTTCTGTTGTTATTGCTTCTATGCCTTCTCCTATTTCCCGTTCCTCCTTGACCCTGGTTATGATTTATTAGATAGGTAGCCTTGCCCGGTCGGCAGATGTTAGAGCCACACAAATTGAGACAGACATGCTTAGGATCATTGATAGGGCTATTAAGCAGGCCTTGGATTCCTTAAGGGACATGGTCGCTAGGTTTGAGGGGTTGATAGAGGGCCATGGTCTGAGGTTAGACAACCTCACCGCTAGATTAAAGGCCCAAGAGAAGGCCAAGGATCGTAATGGTTCCCTAGACACCATGAGGGGTGAGTTTGCTTCTTTGCGAGCGGAGGTTACTCAGTTGTAGTTCACCAAAATCTCCATGCTTTGGGGTGATGTACCCCTACGAGATGCACCTACCACATTGCCACCGTAGATGCCTAGTAGTGAGCCTACCCCCAGTGTACAGCCTGAGATAGCTATGACTGTTGAGATCGATGTTGATGTGGATTAGGAGGGATCATTTGGTCGAGGAGACGGACGAAGAGGAATTGAGGAGTGAAGAGCATGGGATTGCACAGACTCTGATGAAGATGCAGAAGACCGAGGAGGTCATATTTCAAAAGGCCTTTGGGAGATCCCTTCGGGAGACTTCAGCGGTTGGTACTAGTGGAGTCTCTTCATAGTCCACCATTCCTCCAAGTGTTGTGCCAGGCACTGATGCCCCAGTTGAGTCTTCACTGTTACCTCTGGTGATCCTATTATCAAGCATTGATGCCCAGGGTGATGCTTCCCTTTCAGAGACTCCAGATGAGAGTGCTCCACAGGCATAGCCTGTCAGGGGGACCCTTCAATCTTAGCCTCCCGTACTTTTAGTTTTCATCATATTGAGGACATTGCTTGTTATTTTTGGTGGGGTGAGGGCCTTTGAGCCAATAGTCCCCTTTTGATTGTATTTTGTTATTATGAGTTTTGGATGTTTGTATTAGTTTACATTTGGTTTTATTATAGTGCTTCAGTTGGTTTAGTGTATCTCTTTTGTCTTTTTAGTTTTCTCTTAATTTTGCAACCCTCCATGAGTTTTGAAAAATCATGAAATTATTGAAGTTTTCATTGATAATGATTCGAGGATTGATTGTGTTCAATATCAATGTCTTGAATAGTACTAATGATGACATTGGTGTATAGTGTTGTGTTGTAAGAATGTAATCGATGTGGTTGCACTTTTGAGCGATCTTTTTGAATTTTGAAGTGCCATGTATGGTGAGATCTTACTTGAAAGCATATGTGTGGAATCCTAGAATTTGCCTTGTTTGTCTAATTGTTTAAATATTGGTGAATGCGAGGCGTGATCTTGGGCAATGATTCAAAAAGGGAACCCAAATGTCCATAATCTTTTGTGACTACTTTGTGAGGGTGTGCATCCATTTTGACACCATTTGAACCTAACCCATTCGTTGGAAAAACCAAAAGTAAACCTCCTGAGCCAAATTGTCCCTACCTTTTCACCTAAAATCCTTTTTGAAGCATTGTTATGTTTGAATAGCAAACTTAGGCTTGGGGTATGGAAATGAAGGAGAAATGAAAGCCAAGTGATGGGAAAATAAAGATGAAATGAGACTCAACTTTGAAGTTTTTTATAAAAAGAAGGGCCCCTCATAAAAAAAGAGGAATAGAGTCGTTGTGATGAAAATGTGTTGGAAAAATAGAAATGAAAAAGAGAAGTAGTGAAATAAAGGGGATTCCAAATAAATTGAATGATAGATAAAAGTTTGAGTTCTCAAATGAAAATGAATGAAAAGAAGTTGAGAAGAGGTAAAGATGATTACAACAATGCTTTGACAAGGGTGAAATCACAAAGCCAAATTGACCATACCGTAACCCTCAACCCCATTACAAGCCTAAAAGACCCTTAAGATCTTGCATAAGCTGGGTTGTGTGATGATTGGAAAATATGGGCAAACCTATGGGACAACGCTTGCATGTATTTCTCTTTTGAAGAGAGTGAGAGTTGCATTGATTCCTTATTTTTTTGTTGATTTGCTTTGTGAGAGAATGGAATCGTTCTTGATGTGAGTAGGGATGGCAATGGGGCGGGGCGGACGCGGGGCGGGGCGGGGCGGGCTTAAGGTTGTGTGGGGTGGGTGGGATGCGGGGCGGGTTGAAGGGGTTTTTTTAAAAAATTAATGCGGGGCGGCGCGGGTTGCGGGTATATGTGATTTTATGCGGGTTCTGACTTAATTTTAACTTTTTACATGTTATAAGAGTGATAGAACATTTTTATTAAGATCATTTCTTTAAAGCTACCTAAATATTCACGATAGTAAATGAAAATGGTTCAATAAAAAAGAATACAATTTCTTACATGTTTTCAATTGATCTCTAAAAAAAAAGAATTCTAAGTTATTATCTATTAAATTAATACAACTTAATGAAAAAATAAATTTATTTTTATGAATTTTATTTTTAGTATCAAACATAACTAGAAAAAGAATATATAAAAATATTATGCGGTGCGGGTTTATGCAGGGCGGGTCTATGCGGGGTGGGTAAAAGTTTTTGCGGGTTTAGCTCAACCCGCCCCGCCCCCGCCCACGCCCCCACCCCCGCCCCCACCCCCGCCCCCATCCCCGCCCCCACCCCCGCCCCATTGCCATCCCTAGATGTGAGGGCACTTGAATGCATTTGTTGAAACATGGTCTTGCATTAGAGAAGAAGTGCTTGAGCTTGAGTTGAAACCGGCTAGTCATCATTTGAAGTTTTTTGATCATCATTGAGTGTAGCTTGTTGTTGAGAGTAGTCTTGTAATGGCACTTGCATGTTGTATCTCATTGAATACTGTTGTAGGCACCCTTATTGAGCTAATTGTGTTCTTGACTTACTTGAGGAAAAGCAAAAGTTTAAGTTGGGGGTGTTGATGAGTGATAGATTTGCACTCATTTGAGGCCTATTTAGCTCAATAATTTGTCACGACCCAAGGTACCCCCTAGACGTGACATGGCGTACAAGACATCGAAAGGCCTCATACAAGCCACTTAGCATACATACATACAGGATCATAGAGATTTAAGAGTTCAAAAGAAAATGTCATATCAAAGCTTTTAAGAAAATAGCAGAAGTTTACATCTCATGTCTCAAAGCCAATCTAACATAAGAATGAGAAATAAAGTTTGGGACATAACCCAATACAATGCCAAAATGAAAGAACTTAAAAGTGAGATCAATAAGGCTATGTCCTCAAATGGATGAGGACTTACCAAGTCTTCAATAATCCTTCTACTAAGCTCTAACCATGAATAGATGGAGAATCGCCAAGCCCGACATTAACAAGTCAATGTAGGCAAGAGTATGCGTTAGTACAATCAAGTACCAAGTATGATAGAAATGCACAAAACATTTAAAACATGCTAAAACGGGACATTTTCATAAACATGCAATGACCAAGCTAAAACATGAAGAAAAGGTTAGCAACACAAATAATAAACCATGGTCAAAGCAAGCTAAATATCTTTACATCACTTGAGAAATATCTTAAGAGCACTTTAATTCTTTATTTGTGGGAAGTAGTCTTAACCGACATGTAAGACCATGTGAGCTACCAATATGGAATTCAGTGTCTAACCCCACACCGATGGGGCCAGCCTACTTGCCAAGGTAGGACCCTTTACTTAACATATAGCTTACGTGGATCCACTAGCTAGTGTCTATCATAGACCATCATCCTATGGGGGCACATAGGTAAGGGATACAGATATTGCTACTAGAAACCCAACCTTTACTAATAGGAGAGCTTCCATCTCCATATCCTCTCGGTGCTAAGAATAAATCCCCACATAATAATCATAATTCTTATTCATCTTATTATCCAAGGAAGGGTACAATTAGAGTTACCAATCCAAGCAAAAGTTCATAGAATAGCTCCTTAAGCCCTTGATTCAACTTTAGTTGAGAAAGCCTTTCAACAAGTTATGAATCCTTTATGTGAGAAAAATCCTTTCACATTCATAGATTGTGTAATATTTGAGAAAACCTTTCACAACTTAATAACATCTTCAATTAAGCTTCAATCTTAATGCAATTCATAAATTATCATAATTTCCTTAATTGAACATGCATACTTCATAAAACCCATTTTCATCATTCATCAATTTCATCATGAATCATAACTTTTGAAATCATTAAAACATGCATGAGTTCACATAAACTTCATGAATTCCATCTTCTTCATAATTAAACCCATCATCAATGCATAAATATCAAAATTAGGGGAATTCATATGTGTTCATGGGGATTAATCTTAAAACTTGTAATTCAACTCAATTCGTACTTAGAAAACCACAATTGAAAGTAATTTGATCATAATTGGAAGAACCCACATCATAGAAGAAAAACCCTTAAATCAAATTGAGGATTCGATACTTTGAAAATTGGAGATTTTGGGGATTCCATGGATGAACACCTTAGGGTCTCAATTCCTTAAGCAATTGATGAAGAAAAGCTTGATTTCTTGAATCCTAGCTCTTCTTCTTCTTCTTCTTCTAACTTCTAGAGAGAGAAATATTTGAGTGAGAAGAGTTTAGGGAAATTTGCAAAATGATTGGGAAGGGTAGATTTTAGGATTAAAAGGGCTTATATAGTGTGAGGAGAAGTTAGGAACCGACCGTAGTTGATAAATAAATCATTGGGTGAAAATACCAAAAGACCCCTTTAAAATTAACTGCCAGACCCTATCGACGGTTTGACCTACAGTCCGTAGGTCCAACCACGAACTGTCCTAGCCAACCCTCATTGGGCTAAGAGACTGTCAACTTGGACCCTTCAACGATGGGTCCCATCTACGGCTCGTACATTAGACGATGACCCGTCCTAGCAATCCGTCATTGGGATCCTGGAACTTGACATTTTGAGATCACAAACCTGCCACCCACAATCCCCACCTATGGGTCATAAGTCGACCTACGGTTCGTAGGTGGCCTCCGTTGTTACTGGCACCAACCCAGAAAATAAAAAAATTTCCACTCTTTCGAATCCGGGGTATTACATTTTCTCCCCCTTGGGAACATTCACCCTCGACTGAGAATCAAGACATCATAAAGAGGGTAAGAAACAAGAACTAACAACCCAACCTAGAATGCAATCACATAACCGCATATATCCGAGGAGGAAAACATCAACTCCAAGCTAAATCATGTTCAACACATCATTTCATGAAGACTTCATGAAATTCATACTCAATGCACATAATCATAGGTAAATCAATCAAGTTAGCTGATTTTCTTAACACTAGACTCTTCATGAACATGCAAAATCAAGGAATCATGGAAATAACTAATACACATGAAACCAAAAGAATGAACCATAAGGAACTAAGTACCTCAAGCTAGGATCGAAGGGAAAGAGATGAGGATATCGGGACATCATATCGGCCTCGACCTCCCAAGTAGCACCCTCAACTAATTGATTCCTCCATAGAACCTTCACGGAAGCAACTTCTTTATTTCTTATCTTTCGGACTTACCAGTCTAAAATCTCAACCGGGACTTCTTCATAGGAAAGACTATCCTTTATGCCAAGATTCTCTAATGGCACTATAGATGTCGGATCACCAACACATTTCTTCAACAATCAGACATGGAAAACCAGATGCACCGATGCCAAATCATTAGGCAAATCAAGTTCATAAGCAACCTTACCAACACATCTCAAAATTTGATATGGGCCTACATAACGGGGACTAAGCTTCCCTTTCTTCCCGAATCTCATTACACCCTTCATGGGTGAAATTTTCAAGTAAACCCAATCATCAACATCAAATTCTAAATCTCTCCTTCTAACATCGGCATAGGACTTTTGTCGACTTTGAGCCATTTTCAACCTTTCTCTAATAGGAGATCTACACCTCCTTCCATAGAGAGCCTTAAACAGAGCCATGCAATTACTAGAATGGTAGCTATTATTATAAACAAACTCAATCAAAGGCAAATGATCATCCCAATTACCCTTAAAATCAATTACACAAGCTCTCAACGTATCTTCCAAAGTTTGGATAGTACACTCCGCTTGCCCATCGGTTTGAGGATGAAATGATGTACTAAGCTTAACACGAGTACCAAGACCCTTTTGGAAGGATTTCCAAAATTGAGAAGTGAATTGGGCACCACGATCGGAGATAATAAATAAAGGCACTCCATACAACCTAACCATTTCCCTCAAGTACAACTTAGCATAATCCTCCGCCGAATAAGAAACCTTGATGGGAATGAAGTGGGCTGATTTTGTCATTCGATCTATAATAACCAAAATCGAATCATATTGTCACCGGGTGCGTGGTAAACCGACAATAAAATCCATATTCAAATCTTCCCACTTCCAAGTAGGAATACTAATATCTTGGGACAAACCTCTCGGATTTTGGTGCTCAATCTTCACTTGTTGACAATTTGGACATTTAGCCACAAACTCCGCAATATCCTTTTTCATCACATTCCACCAATAGACCTCCCGCAAATCACGGTACATCTTGGTAGCTCCCGGGTGAATGGAATATCGGGCACTATGGGCTTCCAATAAAATTTGTCCTCTTAAGTCATCTGCATCGGGAACACACAAATAACCTTGATATCGAAGCACACCATCTCCCCCTTGGAAGAAAGCCTCAACGGACATTTTGAGCACCGCTTCCTTCAATTCAACCAAATTAGGATCAAGATCTTGTTTAGCCTTCACATCATGCACAAAAGACGATTCGAAACCATTGTGAACCATAACACCACCCTTAGTGGAATCAACCAACTCAACACCCAATCGGGCCAAACTATGAACATCATGAACCAAGTCTTTCTTAACATCCTCAACATGAGCAACACTACCCATAGACAACCGGCTAAGAGCATCCGCCACCATATTAACCTTACCGGGGTGATAGAGGACACTCATGTTGTAGTCCTTTAACAACTCAAGCCACCTTCTTTGGCGAAGATTTAAATCTTTTTGTTTAAACACATATTGCAAACTATTGTGGTCGGTAAAAATGTCAACATGCACACCATACAGATAATGCCTCCAAATCTTTAAAGCAAACAAACTGCCGGTAATTCTAAATCATGGGTAGAACAGTTCTTTTCATGAACCTTGAGTTGCCTTGAAGTATAAGCAATAACTTTTCCATTTTGCATAAGAACATATCCTAGCCCAATTCACGAGGCATCACAATAAACCACAAACCCATCAGACCCTTTCAATAAAGTCAATATCGGGGCCGAGGTAAGTTTATCTTTCAACTCTTGAAAACTCTTCTCACACGCTTCGGACCAAGTGAACTTAACCTTCTTTTGAGTCAAAGCCATCAATGGAGAAGCAACTGAAGAAAACCCTTCAACAAACCTCCTGTAATAGCCGGCTAAACCCAAGAAACTATGAATATCCGAAGGTGATCGAGGTCTAGGCCAATTTCTAACCGCATTCGTCTTCTTAGGATCTACCTCAATACCCTTACCGGAGATAATGTAACCAAGAAAAGCCACAGACCTTAGCCAAAACTCACATTTACTAAACTTCGCAAAGAGTTGTTGGTCCTTGAGGACTTGCAATACAATCCTCAAATGATCGGCATGCTCACCTTCAATCCTTAAGTAAATCAAAATATCATATATGAACACAATCACAAACATATCAAGATATTGTCTAAACACCCTATTCATCAAATCCATAAATGCGGCCGGAGCATTTGTCAACCCAAACGACATCACTAGGAATTCATAATGGCCATATCTAGTCCGGAAAGCCATTTTTGGAATATCACCTTCTTTCACCCTCAATTGGTGATAACCCGAACGAAGGTCGATCTTAGAGAAGTAACTAGCCCCTTGAAGTTATCAAACAAGTCATCTGTTCTTGAAAGAGGATACTTATTCTTAATGGTAACATTGTTCAATTGGCAGTAGTCAATGCACATACGAAGTGAACCATCTTTCTTTCTTACAAACAAGACCGGAGCACCCATGGAGACATACTTGGTCGGATGAAACACTTATCCAACAAGTCTTTCAATTGCTCTTTTGGTTCCTTAAGTTCTGCCAGAGCCATTCTATAAGGAGGAATAGAGATAGGCTGCGTATCCGGGAGAAGGTCAATACCAAAGTCTGTTTCCCTTTCGGGAGGAACACCAGGTAGATCATCAGGAAACACTTCCAGAAACTCATTAACAACGGGGACCGACTCAAGAGTAGGGATTTCGGAATCCACATCCCTCACCCTAACAAGATGGTATAAGGGACCCTTAAAAATCATCTTCTTGGCTTTAAGACATGACACAAATTGACCTTTAGGCATAGAATTCCCCCCCCCTCCACTCTAGGATAGGCTCATTTGGGAATTGAAACTTGACCACTCGGGTTCTACAATCAATAGAAGCGTAACAAGAATGCAACCAATCCATCCCAAGAATAACATCAAAATCTAATATATTAGGCTCTACAAGATCAACATGAGTGACTCTATGAGATAAGGAGATGGGACAATTTCTATAGACTCTCTTAGCCATAATGGATTCACCAATCGGAGTGGAGACACGAAAAGGATCTAACAACACATATGGAACAACGTCAAACCTCATAGCCACACATGGCGTCACAAAAGACAAAGTAGCACTGGGATCAAGCAAAGCATAAACATCAAAGTGAAAGACTTTCAATATACCGGTAACCACATAGGGAGAACCCTCTTTCTCATGGCAAGCTTAAAGTGCATAGAATCGATTTTGCTTGGGAGCATTTAAACCCGAACAACTAGGTGGAGCTTTCTTACCTTCGCTTCCCTTAGCCATGAGAGATGGACAATCCCTTATCTTTTGACCACTTTTACCACAACCGAAGCAACCATCCGTACCGGCTAAGCATTTGCCCTCATGTTTCTTCCCACACCTAGCACAAGTAGCCGATGAAAATCCACCACCATTTCCTTCTTGAGGCTTAGGGTTAGGCACCCTATCTTTGTTGAACTTAGGAGGAGCATTGGAGGAACCTTGACCAAAAAACCTTTGTCGAAATCTAGCATGGCCATGTCCATCGGACCTAGAATGTGAGAAATTACCGTCACCGGTCTTAGCCCCCTTTGCCTCCCTAGACCTTTCCTTAAGTTTCTCCTCTTCTATTTGTTGAGCATGCACCATAAGACGAGAACTATCCATGTCATGGAAAAGCATGGTGGTATGATATTCCTTGACCACCATTTCGGACACTCCCAAAAAAAACTTACTCATCCTTGTCCTAGGATCAGCAACCATAGAAGGAGCATATCGAGACAATAGTGTGAACTTCAAAGCATACTCTTTCACACTCATGCTTCCTTGACGAAGGTTGATGAACTCAAGCACCCTTGCCTCCCTCATCTCAAGGGGAAAGAACCTGTCAAGGAAAGCAACCTTGAATTTCTCCCAATCAAGAGGGCCCGCATCATCCGTCCTCTCACTCTTCCATTGCTCAAACCACACTTGAGCCACACCCTTAAGTTGATAAGCGGCCAACTCCGCCTTTTCCTGCGGCATCACACCTATGATCATTAGCACCTTGTACACCTCATCAATGAACTCTTGAGGATCCTCCTCCACCTTAGAACCATGAAATTTTGGAGGGTTCATTCTGGTGAAGTCCCTCACCCTTGATGCCGCCGTACACGCATTTGGGTTCACGGGAGCCACAACCTCTCTATTGGCTTGAGCCGTTATGGCTTGAGCCAACACTTGAAAAGCAGCCCTAAACTCCACATTAGTTACTTGTTAGGCCAAAGGGTCGGTCGAAACTTGTGGAGCTTGAGGAGGAGCTTGTTGTTCCACATTCTCTCCCGCATTCCTTCTAGCATAAGCTCTTTGGGTAGCCATATCCTGAAACACATAGGATAGGGATTAGGAGAGAGACATATAGAGTTAAACTCTATGGTACGACTTAAGAGTAATGAAAGAAGTGAAGTTTCTTAAACGTCTTATAGCCTCTCATTCATAACTGTGGTGCGCTTCATACTCATGAACAAGACTCTACTCGAAGTGGCTCCCTAGACGTGACATAGCGTACAAGACCTCAAAAGGCCTTATACAAGCCATTTAGCATACATACATACAAGATCATAGAGATTTAAGAGTTCAAAAGAAAATGTCATATCAAAGCTTTTAAGAAAATAGCAGAAGTCTACATCTCATGTCTCAAAGCCAATCTAACATAAGAATGAGAAATAAAGTTTGAGACGTAACCCAATACAATGCCAAAATGAAAGAACATAATAGTAAAATCAACAAGGCTATGTCCTCGAATGGATGAGGACTCACCAAGTCTTCAATAATCCTTCTACTAAGCTCTAGCCACGAATGGATGGAAAATCGCCAAGCCCTACATTAATAAGTCAATGTAGGCAAGAGTATGTGTCTGTACAATCAAGTACCAAGTATGATAGCAATGCACAAAACATTTAAAACGTGCTAAAACGGGACATTTTCATAAACATGCAATGACCAAGCTAAAACATGAAGAAAAGGTTAGCAACACAAATCATAAACCATGGTCATTTCAAGCTAAATATCTTTACATCACTTGAGAAATATCTTAAGAGCACTTTAATTCTTTATTTGTGGGAAGTAGCCATAACCGACATGTAAGACCATGTGAGCTACCAACATGGAATCCGGTGTCTAACCTCACACCGATGGGGCCATCCTACTTGCCAAGGTAGGACCCTTTACTTAACACATAGCTTATGTGGATCCACTAGCTAGTGTCTATCATAGACCATCATCCTATGGGGGCACATAGGTAAGAGATACAGAGATTGCTACTAGAAACCTGACCTCTACTAATGGGAGAGCTTCCATCTCCATATCCTCTCGGTGCTAAGCAAAAATCCCACAGAATAGTCATAATTCTTATTCATCTTATTATCCATGGAAGGGTACAACTAGAGTTACCAATCCAAGCTAAAGTTCATAGAATAGCTCCTTAAACCCTTGATTCAACTTTAGTTGAGAAAGCCTTTCAACAAGTTATGAATCCTTTATGTGAGAAAAATCCTTTCACATTCATAGATTGAGTAATATGTGAGAAAACCTTTCAAAACTCAACAACATCTTCAATTAAGCTTCAATCTTAAAGCAATTCATAAATCATCATAATTTCCATAATTGAACATGCATACTTCATAAAATCCATTTTCATCATGAATCGTAACTTTTAAAATCATTAAAACATGCATGAGTTCACATAAACTTCATGAATTCCATCTTCTTCATAATTCAACCCATCATCAATGCATAAGTATCAAAATTAGGGGAATTCATATGGGTTTATGGCGATTCATCGTAAAACATGTAATTCAACTCAATTCATATTTAGAAAACCACAATTGAAAGTAATTTGATCCTAATTGGAAGAACCCACATCATAGAAGAAAAACCCTTAAATCAAATTGGGGATTGGATACTTTGAAAATAGGAGATTTTGGGGATTCCATGGAGGAAAGGGCTCCATGGATGAACACTATCATACATTAGGGTCTCAATTCCTTAAGCAATTGATGAAGAAAAGCTTGATTTCTTGAACCCTAGCTTGCCCTCCTCTTCTTCTAACTTCTAGAGAGAGAAATATTTGAGGGAGAAGAGTTTGGGGAAATTTGCAAAGTGATTGGAAGGGTAGATTTTAGGATTAAAAGGGCTTATATAGTGTTAGGAGAAGTTAGGAACCGACCTTTGTTGATAAATAAATCATTGGGTGAAAATACCAAAAGACCCCTTTAAAATTAACTGCCAGACCCTATTGACGGTTCGACCTATGGTCCGTAAGTACAACCACGGACCGTCTTGGCCAACTATCATCGGGTTTAGATACTGTCAACTTGGACTCTTCAACAACGAGTCCCATCTATGGTTCATACATTGGACGACGGCCCGTCCTGACAATCCATCGTTGGGGTCCTGGAACTTGACATTTTGAGATCACAAACCTACTACCCACGGTTCCCAGCTACGGGCCGTAAGTCGACCTACGGTCCGTAGGTGGCCTCCATCGTTACTATCATCAACCCAGAAAATCAGAAATTTTCCACCCTTTCGAATATGGGGTATTACATAATTAGTGTCCTCAATGCCTAATTTTGTCCTATTATGAGGCAAGGATTGATGATTGAAAGAATTGGCTAAAAATTACAAAAAGAAGTGCAAACTATATATTGTTGATTGCTAATCGAGAAAGACGGATCTCCTAGTGAGCATGACCTTGCCCAAAATGACAGTGCATAGTACTTGTATCTATCAAAACAGGTCACTGAATTCCAACAGATGAGGAGATGCGCCGAATGAGAATGGTGACCTTGCTGATCATCGCCAAAAGTGACAGTGCAAGGGGAAAAATTAAATGCTTGAAAGGTGAGCCAAGATGGTACTCGATGATTCACCGAATGTGAAAGGCAGACACAAATGAGTTTGCCGACTGATGTTTAAATATCTAAAGCCAAGAACATGAAAAGGGGAGCTGAAGCATTAGAGGCGATTCACCGAACAAACTCGGTGAGCCCGACTAACGTCACCGAATGAGATGAACATTGAGTTTTTGGGTCAAATTTTGGAAAACTATAAATAAACCAAATGAGAAAGAAATAAAAAAGGGGGTCCAGCGTTTAGAGATTAATCTTTGGGTTTGAATATTTTGATAGAGAGAGATACACTTTACTTTGTAAAGAACACTTTCTAGCTTTTGGGGTTTTCTCAACTTTGTTCTTGAATTTGACATATTGAAGTTAAATCCTAAGTGGATTTACTTGTAATTTCTTAATTTCATGTTACCCATGACTGCTTTCATGGAAGGTATATTTTCTTTACTTTTGTGATGGATGGCTAAAATCCCAAGAACTAGGGGTGCAATTATGGGGTTGGGTATTGATTTAATGCAGTGGGTATTGTGTTATGCTCTGTTTTGCTGCTATTCATACATTAATTCGGGCTAATTAGCATAGGGTTAATTTATGAGTTAAGGTTGCAAACTTAATTCCTACTTTCGATATCCGGTTGATGCTCGAAAGAGATTGATTAGAGTGGGTAATTAGTCCAATACTAACAATTTAGGTTTGATTTCTGTAACTTGCTTGAAAATAGAAGTTATGGTTCAAATCTATTTGCCCTATTTCTGCATCGAAAGAGAGAATAAAGTATTGGGTTGTTTAGATTGACATATAGATGGGACCGAAAGCAGATTCTATGCATAGATGCTTTGAGATCGAAAGATAATTAGCGTCATTGAAGATGACCTAGCCTATTCATGAATGTTCATCACTATAGAACAACACAATTACCCCTAAGTGACATCGATTTCAAATCTCCGCACCCCTAGATTGCTTTTTAACTCTTGAGTTCTTCAAAATTTTTGTTTAATTGTGACATTTAATAACCAAATACTTTTATTGAAATTGGTGGAATCATCCACCCAATTGTTCTTACTATTACAAGTGAGCAATTTTACAATCAAAATTTCTTGATAAGAATTCTCTAAGACGTACCGTTCCCTGTGGGATTCGACCCCGACTCTTTGTTTGGTTTTTATTGACAATGACCGCTGTCCCTTACTAGTTTTAAGGAGGACAATTGAGCATTATCAGGTCCGTTAGAGTTTTATTTAACTTACATATGAGTGTACCTTTTGAGCTTATGGGGTCCAGTTAGGTTTAGTTTAGTTCTACTTAGACTTACTTTTGGTATGCTTGTGTTCTCTTTCCTATCCACTTTGACATCTGTTTGTGTCTAGATTCTATCTTTTCATATCGTCTTTACCTTTCTTTCTCAGTCACCCTATGATGCCTACTAAGTACCTTTGTTTTGGTACTCATGCTACACTCTACATCTATTTCGTGATGCATGTCCTAGTACCAACTACTAGTGGTGATTGTTTGTGCCATCTTCTGCAGATTTTGAGATCGGAGACGTGGGTGAGCTTTGGCATCCTGGATCAACTTGTCTCCTTCTATTTATATATGTTTAGCTAGTTTTTTACCTTTGAGATGGCTTTGTTATGGTCCTCTTTTGGGACTTGTATTTTCATATTAGACAGTTCTTTACTTGTGACTTCTAGGGGATTTCGTTGTATAAAGAATTTTGCTTGCTTCCGCTTCTATCTTATTTTATTTTATAGTGTTAGTTCTGTTTATTTCTACCCTTCTACTCATTAGTTGTTATTTTGGGTACGAGGTTACTTACCTACTAGTGGGTTATAGTAGGTGCCATCATGACTCGAGGAATTGGGTCGTGACAAGTTGGTACCCGAGCCAAGTTCAAATAAAGCTGAGGTGGGCTGATAGCATAAAAGAATCATACCCATGATCACTTCGTCCATTGCCTCAACCTCTACCTTCGCCGGAGCTGCATAGAAATGGCCATGTCTGCCTCTTCCTAGCCATCTATCCTACCACCTAACCTGCCTCCCCGGGGAATATCCTGAATACCTTGATGGCCACTACGAGTTCCTAGTGATGTCTTTTGGGTTGACTAATGTCCCTGCCGCCTTCATGGACTTAGTGACATATGTGTTCAGGTCGTATCTTGATTTGTTCATCATCGTGTTCATAGATGACATTCTTGTATACTCGCGGAGCAAGAGTTATCATAAGTAACATTTGAGGATTAGACTCGAGATATTGAGAGATTAGTGGTTTTATGCCAAGTTCTCAAAGTGTGATTTTTGGCTTGAGTCTATAGCATTCTTAGGGCACATCGTTTCCAAGGATGGCATCATGGTAGATTCGGTGAAGATTGAGGCTATTTGGGATTGGGCTAGGACCACTTCGGTTACTGAGATTCAGAGCTTCGTTAGATTAGTAGGCTACTATAGCTGGTTTGTTGAGGGCTTCTCCACTATTACAGTACCTCTGACCCGATTAACTCTCCTTGATGTTCCTTTTGAGTTGTCTGAGGAGTGTGAGTTGAGATTTTGGAGGCTCAAGGAGTTGTTGACTACTGCTCCCATATTGGCTCTTCTAATTGAGTGTGAGGGCTTCACGGTCTATTGTAATGCATCCGGTGTTGGTTTGGGTTGTGCATTGATGTAGCGGGGCCAGGTTATGCTTATGCATCAAGGTAGCTTAAGCTGCATGAGCTCAACTACCCCACTCATGACTTGGAGTTGGTGGCGGCAGTTTTTGCACTTAAGATCTGGAGGCACTCCCTGTATGGAGTTCGTTGTGAGATCTACACTAATCATAGGAGTCTTTAGTATATTATGAGCGAGAGGGACCTTAATTTGTGGCAGCGTCATTGGATTGAGTTTTTAAAGGACTATGACCTCTCTATTCTCTATCATTTGGGCAAGGCGAATATGGTAGCGGATCCCTTGAGCCAGAAGGCAGCGAGTATGGGTAGTCTAGTCTTCCTGTTTACTGTGGAGCGACCTTTAGCTTTGGACATTCATTCCTTAGCTAATAAGATGGTTCGATTGGATATTTCAGATTCTAGGCACGTCTTAGCCTATGTGGGAGTTCAGTCCTCTTTACTTGATTGGATCCGTAGCCATCAGTTTAAGGATGAGGATTTGGTGGCACTTCGAGATCGGGTGTTAGCTGGTGATGCCGGTCAAGCTACCTTAGAATTAGATGGGGTTTTGAGGTTTGCAGGCCCTATTTGTGTTTCTAGAGTAGGGGGTTGATAACGCTCAAACTACTCTTTAAAATAAATCTTAAAAGTAAGCGATCATCGTAAATATAAATACCTAACTAAGAGTCAGCGTCGAATCCCACAGAGAATGATACCAGGCAAGGAATTCTACCAAGAATTTATATTGTAAATTAATTCATTTGAAGCAATAAGAACAATGGCCGGATGATTCCACCAAATTTATAAAAAGAATTTTGGTTTCAAAAGTCAAAATTAAACTAAGATTTCAGAAATTTAATCAAGTAACAATTAATCTAGGGCTGCGGAGATTGTACTCGATGTCACATAGGGGTGATTGTGTTGCTCTATAGTAATGAACATTCATGGATAGACTGGATCATCTTCAATGACAATAATCTTCTTTCGATCTCATAGAATCAGTTCATAGAATCTCTTTTCGATCTCATCTATGTGCATAACCAAACAACCAAAATACCTTACACTATTCTCTTTTTTGATGCAGAAATAGGGCAAATAGACCTGATCCATAACCTCTATTTTTAAGCTAGTTACAGACATCAAACCAAAATTGCAAGTATCGAACTAATTACCACTCCAATTGATGAGTTGGGAATTTTGACTCATTTAGGGCTTGATATTTAATGATTTAGTGTCCTCAATGCCTATTTTGTACTGAAATCTAATGTTAATTTGCTTATGTGCAACCATGGAGGTTCAAGAACAAGGCAAGGACATTATTTTGTGAAAAGAAGTGAAAACGTTGAAAAGCTGAAGAAAAGGAAGGTTGTAGCTCGCAAAAAGCCACTTGGCGACTCGCCGAGTGAGCCCCTAGCTCGCCTAAAGTTCCAGCATAGTGGCCTATGAACCAAACCAACTCGGCGACCAACAGAGCACTTCGGTGTATCACTGAAGGGAGCGGCGAGCTAGACCCAGATCACCTAAATTACATAAACCATTTGAGGAAGAAATCAAGTATAAAAAGGCGAGAAGGAGCAAAAGGGAGTATCGCCGAGTCAATCGGCGATCCCGACTTACTTCACCGATTGGCCTCACGTGCTGTAATGCGTGGAAAATTTTGGGAACGTATAAATTAAAGTTTGAAGAGAGAGAAAGGCATCAAGTTACACCAGACTGAAGAACACATTCATGCTTTTGAGTTCTATAACATTCTTGAGAGGGTTTTGATCTTAGACTTTGGGTTTTGACGGTTTAATCTTAATTCTTAGAAGTTGAGTATTGAAGAATTTGCCATTTTTGGATGAAAAATCTTTTTGGTAACTATCTTTTAATTTTTGCTATTGTTGGCTAAAACCCTTGTCCTTAGGGGTGTGAATATGTAATCGGATACATGAATTAGCCTATGGATGTTTCTAATTGCTATATTTAATGTTGTTTTGAAATGGGTTCAGTTGTTTATTCATGTTTTCATTTAAGAACTGAAGTTGCAAATTTAGTTCTAGCCTATATCTCTATTGCTTGCTTGTGAAAGAAGTGTAGAGTGGAATAGATGATTGATGATTGTAGTGATGTGAGTCTCTACACACCAGCTTGATAAAGTGGGTTAAATTAAGAAATTGGGTTGTTTTGTATTGAATGCTTGTTGAGGTTCAATAGAACTCACTTGATTCATGATACTTGATTGAAAAATAGCTATTATCTTGTAACCCATCCTACCCATTGAGATTCAATAAATTAAAGCAATTAGATATCACCCATTGGGTGAAATTAGTATCCGATTGCTCACATACTCCTAAGGCCCCGCTCTCTATTCATTAAAACCCTGTATTACTCATCTTTGTTAGAAATTGATTACTAAACTCTCTTAATATTGACAATTAAAATTTGATAATTTACTTTATGTTGCGTTTTGCCTTACCTATAAAAGATTAGAACACTTTTTCACTTTGTACTTGAATTCTTTCCCGTACCATTCCTTGTGGGATCGACCCCAACTCTTCGTTGCATTTATACTTGCTAGCGACCGCCTACACTTTGAATTATAAGAGGTGTAGTTGAGCGTTATCAAAAATGGCGCCGCTGCCGAGGAGTAATGTCTAGAATTTTTTTATTGAAGTGTTCTTGTGAACTAATTTGGTTGTAGTAGAATGTTCTTATTAGTTTGTTGTTGTTGTTGTTGTTGTTTTTGCTTTCAACAGGTGAAGAAATGAGCGTAATTGGGAGTAACGATGGCAGTCAGTTGGGACATGATGACGACATTGTAAACTTGAACGATGTCAATGCGGAACAAATGGGAAGTGCCGGAGCTATACGGTTACTCCTAGCTGTGGGTAATGTTATTTTTCATGTGACCAGAACCATGCTCCAACTGCTGCAAATGAAAGGGCTCTTTGGGGGACTTGCTCATGCGGACCATCATAATCACATTTGCAACTTTGTGAATGTGTGTGGACCATTCACTTTCAGTAATATCTCTTAAGAGTCAATCCCGGTTCGTTTGTTTCCCTTCTCTCTAATGGGGGATGCTACGAAGTGGTTGGCCGAACTACCAAGAGACTCTATTACTTCTTGGGAGGAGCTCACTGAGGGATTCTATGCAAGATTCTTTCATCTCTCGAATATGGTGAAGTTGAGGGATGACATTCAAAATTTGAAGCGAATTGATGGTGAACCCATTCATGAAACTTGGTTGAGTTTTCAAAAGCTACTCGTCCAATGTCCTACTCATGGGATGCCGGACAATGTGCTCTTGCAATATCTCTACTGGAGCCTTGACTCTATTAACAAGGATGTTGCTGATCATCTTATTAGGGGGAATTATGAGACAACCATTTGTCGTGGCATCGGCCTTCCTTGATGAGATGACCAAAATTAATCGAGCATGGCATAAAAGAGAGGATCAAGTGTCTCCTCTAAATGTTGGGCTGACTAAGGAACAAATGGAGAAAAACCAAGAGCGTAATGTAAATATGACCAAGATGATGACCCAAATTGCATACAAGAGAGGATCAAGTGTCTCCTCTAAATGTTGGGCTGACTAAGGAACAAATGGAGAAAAACCAAGAGCGTAATGTAAATATGACCAAGATGATGACCCAAATTGATTTGTTGTCGAAACATGTTATGGGAGGTGGTTATAAGGCTGTGAATGCGGTAGGCGCTAGTGGTGGAATGAGTCCGGATGATGCACAATTTGAAGCCATGTATAATGAAGAGGTACAATTTTTGTCGAACCAAATGGGGGTTCAGAGATCGAACAAAGATCATGATGGTGGTTGGAGAGATAGAGATCGAGATTGGCATGATAGGGGTACAAATTGGAGAGATAAGGATGGTGATAGAGACCGTTATGTGCCTCCACGTGATCGTCCAAAACCAAAGGAACCTCATACCGATCCTGAAAGCTTTCGGACTGAAGATATGCTTGCTTGCATTCTAAACAAGGTAGAAGGATCAAACAAAGTGCTAAAGGAGATAAAGGCCGACTTTTCCTCTTTGAATCAAACGGTGACCTCTCATTCGGTTTCTATCAAGCAACTTGAGATCCAAACGGGTCAAATCTCAGCCTACTTAAATCCAAGACCAAAAGGGGACTTCCAGCGATACCTTGGCAAATCCAAAGAATGACAATGCTCAATGCATGGCAATCTTGATCCAGAGTGTTAAGGTTGTGGGATGTGATGTGCTAGATGATGATAAAGCTAGTCTAAGTAAAAGGAAAGTTGTTTTTCTTGAGGGTGATGAACTCACCGATGAAGTGAACAATGAATCTTCCAATGAGGTTGAAGATGCACCGAAAAATGTTGATTCTGGTGAAGCTAAGAAGCCAAAGGTGGCGATTGTTCCTCCCTCGGTACCTCCAAAGCTGTTGCCCAAAGTTACTCCACCATTTCCTCAAAGATTGAAGAAGAGGGATGAGGACATGAAGTTACAAGAATTTCTCTCCATCTTCAAAACTCTTTCTATTAATCTTCCATCGGTGAAGGCGTTGTTAGAAATGCCGAGTTTTGCAAATTTTATGAACGAGTTGGTCACAGAGAAGAGAAGTATGGATTTCGAGACGGTTGAAGTATCTCATAGTTGTAGTGTCATTATTTCAAACGTGGTTGTCAAGAAGGACGATCCAGGGGCAGTCACTATCCCTTGCACTATAGGGATGTTTCAATTTGCTAAAGCATTGTGTGATTTGGGGGCAAGTATAAATTTGATGCCCTATTCCATTTACAAGCAACTTGGGCTAGGTGAGCCTAAGTCCACAACTATGCGCTTTCTCATGGCCGACTGTTCTATCAAGCGTCCTATTGGCATTCTCTATGACATTTTGGTAAAGGTAGACAAATTTTTATTTTCGAATGATTTTGTAATTCTTGATTGTGAGATTGATGCCGAGGTTCCTATTACTCTTGGTAGGCCATTTTTGGCTACTGGGAGAGCTCTTGTTGATGTGAAAAGTGGTGATTTGAATTTTTGGGTGAATGATGAGGAAGTTACTTTCAACGTGTGCAAGTCTATGAAGCAACCTTGTGACCTCCATGTGTTATCGATTATTGATGTGATTGATGAAGCGGTTGCTAGTGTGGGTGAAATTTCATATGTTGGTGAATCTTTGGCCGCCGTCTTATTAAATTATGACGGGGTAGAAATTCAAGATTATGATGAGGTGGTAGCTCTTCTATCAGGTTTAGGGTCTTATTCTAAGAACCCTTTGAAGCTTGATATCAATTTGAAGAATAGGTAAAGTCCTCCCGAAAAGCCATCCATTGAAGAACCACCAAAGCTTGAGTTGAAGGTACTCCCTCCACACCTTCATTATGCATTCTTGGGAGCCAATAACACTCTACCCGTGATTATTGATGCGGGTTTGCTTGAATGGAAAATACAAGCACTTGTTAGTGTGTTGAAAAAGTTCATCAAGGCTATTGGGTAGACAATCGCTGACATTGTGGGAATTCCACCCGGTATTTGTACCCACAAAATTCAATTGGATAGCGATTGTAAACCAAGTGTTGAACATCAAAGGAGGTTGAATCCTCCAATGCAAGAAGTTGTCAAAAAGGAGATCATCAAGTGGTTTGACGTTGGAGTGGTTTATCCTATTCCGGATAGTAAGTGGGTGAGCCACATGCAATGTGTTCCAAAGAAAGGTGGTATGACCGTGGTCCCAAATGAAAATAGGGAGCTTGTGCCATTGCGACTAGTTACCGGTTGGCGTGTATGTATGGATCACAGGAAGTTGAATGCCTGTACCGAGAAGGATCACTTTCCAATGCCCTTTATGGACCATATGTTTGATAGATTGGTGGGTTGTTGATGGTATTTCTTTTTGGATGGTTACTCCGGTTATAATCAAATATCCATTGCACCGGAGGAGCAAGACAAGACAACTTTCACACGCCCTTATGGGACATTTGCTTTTAAAAGAATGTCTTTTGGTTTGTGTAATGCTCTAGCTACATTTCAACAATGTATGCTCTCTATTTTTGCCGATATGGTAGAGGACTCGATGAAAGTCTTCATGGATGACTTTTCTGTTATGGGGGATACATTTGAAGCATGCCTTGAGCACCTTGGCAAATTCTTGCAAAGATGTGTTGAAACGAATCTTGTGCTCAATTGGGAGAAATGTCACTTTATGGTCAAGGAAGATATTGTGTTGGGGCACAAAATTTCAGGTGAAGGCTACAAGTTGATCAAGCTAAAGTTGAAGTTATAGCCAAGTTGCCTTCTCCTATTTCGGTTAAAGGTGTTAGAAGTTTCTTAGGACATGCGGATTTCTACTGGAGGTTCATAAAAGACTTCTCTAAGATAACTTATCCTCTTTGTAAGCTACTTGAGAAAGAAAGTGTCTTTGAGTTTGATGAAGCTTGTGTTGAAGCATTCTTGTGCCTAAAAGAGAAGTTAGTGTCGGCTCCGATCATTGTTGCCTCGAATTGGAGCATTCCATTTGGGCTAATGTGTGATGCTAGCGGTGTGGCCTTAGGGGTTGTACTCTGCCAATGAAAAGAATTACACTATCACTGAGCAAGAGTTGTTGGTTGTGGTGTATGCGTTTGAAAAGTTTAGAGCCTATTTTTTGGGGACCAAGGTGGTGGTACACACCGACCATGCAGCTATACATTACTTGATGGCCAAAAAGGATGCAAAACCAAGATTGATTTGAGGAGTATTATTGTTACAAGAATTTGACTTTGAAGTCAAAGATCAAAAAGGGTGTGAGAATCAAGTGGCGGACCATTTATTAAGGCTTGAAACGAATGTAATTATTTATAGTGAAAAAGATATTGAAGAAGCTTTCCCAGATGAGTCGGTGATGTTTGTGTCAACGGGTACCACACCTTGGTCTACTGATTTTGCCAATTATGTGGTGTGTGGGATTCTTTCCGATGGGCTGAAATTTTACCAGTGAAAGAGGTTCCTTTTTGATGTGAAGAAGTATTTTTGGGATGAACCTTACTTATTCCGGGAGTGTGCTGATCATATAATCAGAAGACGTGTTCTGAAAATTGAGGTAGATGCTATTCTTGACTCTTGCCATGCATCACAAGTTGGTGGACACCATAGTGGAGTACGTACAGCCGCAAAGGTATTGCAAAGTGGTTATTATTGGCCAACATTGTATCAAGATGCGAACTCCTTTGTCAGGAAGTGTGTTCAATGTCAAAAGCAAGGAGGAGTGTCACGAAGGCATGAATTACCTCTCACTCTGATTCTAGAGGTTGAGTTGTTTGATGTATGGGGAATCGATTTTATGGGGCCTTTTGTGAGTTCTTATGGGAACAAATACATCTTGGTGGCCGTTGACTACGTCTCTAAATGGGTAGAAGCTGTGGCTTTGCCTAATAATGAAGGGAGAAGTGTGGTTAATTTCCTCAAGCAATACATATTTATAAGGTTTGGCACTCGACGTGCAATTATTAGTGATGGGGGCTCTCACTTTTGCAATCGAATGTTTGCATCGTTATTGAGCAAGTATGGAGTTAAGCATAAGGTTGCTACACCTTATCATCCGCAAACGAGTGGGCAAGTCGAGGTGTCAAACCGGGAGATCAAGGGAATTTTGGCCAAGACCATTAATGCAAATCGAACTTATTGGTCCCGGAAGTTAGATGGTGTTCTTTGGGCGTATAGAACTGCTTTCAAAACCCCGATTGGCATGTCCCCATACCAATTGGTGTTTGGTAAATTGTGTCATCTACCGGTTGAGCTTGAGCATAAGGAATTGTGGGCCTTGAAGACTATGGACTTGAATTGGGAAGATGCATCCAAGGGTTGAGTTGACCAACTCCATGCTTTGGAAGAGTTTTGGCTTCGAGCTTATGAGAGTTCGGCTCTTTATAAGGAGAAAATCAAGAAGTGGCATGATGCCAAAATCCTTCATCGGGAATTTAAAGTTGGTGATCTTGTGTTGCTTTACAACTCTTGTTTGAGACTCTTTCTAGGTAAACTCAAGTCAAAATGGTCCGGACCGTTTAAGGTGCATCGTGTGTTTACAAATGGGGCAATAGAAGTTGAAAAGAAGGATGGGTCGATGTTCAAAGTGAATGGACAACGACTTAAGCTCTACTTTGGAGTGTGCCCCTAATGTGATGTTGATTGATGTGGTGTACTTGGACGATGCTGGAATGCATGTCCACATTGTGCCACAACATTAAATAAGGCGCTTCTTGGGAGGCAACCCAAGTTTTATTTTTAGTTGTTTGAATAACATTTTTTGGTTGTGCAGTTTGGAGCCATATTTCAAACAAAATGTGGAAAGGCGAGGGGGCAGGACTACTTGGCGTGTCGCCAAATTGCCCCCATTATCGCACAAATGCATCGCCCTTGAAAGTTATAAGGGATGGATCTCCTAGAAATTTAGGCGAGCTGAACGTCAACTGGGCGTGTCGCCGAGTGGTTCTGTGAGCTCGATTTAGCTCGCCCTTAGGACCCCTTGAATGGCTGGCTTCTCTGCTACTTTGGATGAGCAAAGGCACATTTGGCGCATCATCAAACGGATCCACGACATTAGTTTCACCGCCAACCTGGCACAAACTGAATGGTTTTATTCCTTTTAAATTCAAATCATTCATTTTGTTTGAAATTTTTGAATTCCTTCAATTTACCCACAAACGTTAGTATGCAATTTTAAATTTTTGTCGATTGCATTGCATTCGGAGTGTCGATTGGACTCATCCCTCTTTCCTCTATTTCGAGCTCATGTTTTTGCCCATTTTTAGGTTGGTATCTCTTGATTGCTTGATTCTCGTATCAATTTTTGTTGCGATGATTGTTGGGTATTCAATATTTGATTGCTTGAATGATTTGCATGCTTAAATTGATGCCCTTTGATTCGTAGTATGTTTATTTGAATTCGAGCATGTTCATAACCGCTGTTTGTGCGTTGTTGTCCAATAATCTAGGGGTAGATGTTAAACTGTGCTTGTTAGTTATTGGGTTAATTGTGGGCGAAGTCTAAGTAACCCGAATTTGATCAAATGACTTGAATTCTCTCAATGATGGATTGCGTGATGACTTTTTTAAGGGCAAATCGTCGTTTTGTTGATTTCATTTCGATTAGGGGAAGTCTAAGTACCCCGGGTAGAAATTGTATAGTGGGTGATAACCTTTTGTTGCTAATTATGCATGGATTTATGTATCGTGGGCTGTTAGGTAGAAATCAACTTCAAAATGGGAAGGTGATGAGTTGGGTCAGTTTGGTGAGCTGCGTCGAGCT
Organism: Solanum appendiculatum; assembly: GCA_018342035.1. Lineage (NCBI taxonomy): Eukaryota > Viridiplantae > Streptophyta > Magnoliopsida > Solanales > Solanaceae > Solanum > Solanum appendiculatum. The sequence continues at coordinate 370,116 of JAGDQO010001343.1, read as the reverse complement.
CACTGAGTTGATTCGGCGTGTCACCTAATGAACTCCCCATCGCCTTTATGCCTTGATTCTATGCTAGTTTGTTCTACAATATTCGGCGAGGCCCTGTGTGCTCACCGAGTGGACTCGGTGACTCACCGATTGAATCTGTTGTCACCCTTTTCGACTTAATTTTTGCCCATTGTTGTTCTGGAATTTTAGGCGATGCCCTTGTGTCTCGCCGAACTGACTTGGCGACTCACCGACTGGTTCGGCGAGCTTTTCTACAACTTGTTTGTAAACATTGTTTTCTAACCCTTTTGAAATCGAATATTGTTTTGGTTTGTGTGTCTTTGCAGGAAATTCCTTGACAAAAGGTTCTCGCTAAATGACCACCACCCTGAAAGAGGGAAAGAGGGGTGGAGATAGCTTCAAGATTGACCAACCCCGGCCTACTCACAGGAAAACTTCACAAACAAAGGGGAAGGGTAAGCAGCAGGTGATGGAGAGTTCTAGCTCGGAGAGCTATGAAATTTCAATCCATTTCACATCCACGGAGTTCGAGGGTGAGGACGTAGGGTAGTCCAGGGCTCCCATTGAAAAATTGATTAAGAGGAAGCACTCTGAGTTGCGCTCTAAAGCAGCTCATGATCCATTAGCGACAGCCAACTCCTCTAGCCCCATCTGAGCCACCTCCAGCTCCAGCCCCATCTCTAGTTGCAATTAACCCTCCGAGATCAATGAACAGACTTAAAGTCGAGGGTTTACAGACTATTCTTAAAGAAAAGCGGTTGTCCACAGATGGGATAGTGAACAATTATCCTGCTGTTTGGGAGACCTTAAGATATCACAAGTTCCAATTTTTCAAAAAGCCTCGGAGTCCCTACGTGCCTACTTGGGTTCGAGAGTTCTACGCTGCTTATGCTGAATTAATCCCGAAAGGGAAGAAGAAGGCACAGTGAAAGAATCTGGTAGAGTTTGTGATGGTCCGGGGTAAGAAGGCGAAATGCAATCAAACCAAGATAAATGATGCACTCAACTGCACAGTTCGGGTTCGACATTCCTTGTCGATAAGATCAAGACAAAAACCTTAGATGATTTGAAGGGGTTGTTGGCCCCATTTCTTAGTGATGCAACACCTTCGTTGATCGAGGCAGGAGCTATTATAGGGAAGAAAGACCTGAACATCGCAGTGAGGTATTGGTTTGGGTTCATTAGCAGCTCCTTGATGCTATCACAAAATGAGTCCATCATCAGGCACCCGAAGGCTGCACTGCTGGGTTGCATCATGGGGCGAGAAATGTTGAATCTCGGTGCCATCATTGAGCAGGAGATGTTGATGAGGGCGAAACAAAATCAGACCTCCCTACCCTTCCCGATCTTGATCAGTGAGCTTTGTCGACGGGCGGGTGTGCCTTTTATGGCCAAGACGGATGTTGAGGTCACTCCGACCTCGTCTTGTGACATCCGAAGGATTGACGTGGAGTTCCTCAAGAATGAGGCAGAGAGGCGGAAGAGACCCCCGGTGGATACTTCCCCGGTTGTGGACATAGATGCTATGGAGACAGGTTATACGTGTCCTTCTCCCATGGTCGCGCCTTTAGGTATACCTATTCCCACTACTTCTACTGCCCCTGCTACTTCTTCTATTCCTGTGCCTGCTCCCGCTCCTAGTTCCTGCCCCACATTGACTCAGGCCCATTCAACCGATGTACGGGCTTCGAGAGTTAAGGCGGTTCTACCAGATATAATTGAGCGTGCTATTGCTGTGGCACTTGCTCCTATTAAGGCAGAGTAGGGGGATCAGTGTTGGTTGATCACAACATACGGGCTTGCCTTGGATGCCATCACCGTCTGAGTGGTAGAGTGTGAGAAGAAAGAGGGTAGCACTGCAGAGTTGACAACTGTGAAGGCTGATATTGTCGGGTTATGCCAGTATGTGGACGAGTTAAAATCCACATATATCTCGATGTTTTGGGGTAGTGTTGATATTCTCGAGGGCTCGAATTCTGAGATCCCTCCACTTACTACCACCGGAGCCACTACTGCAGCTGACGATGCCATGGAGGCTACACCCCTGAGACAGATGAGAAGGAGCTGGCTCGAGAGCGAGATGTTTATGAGGATCTAGAGGATTTAGAGTGTGACCTGGTATAGATGGCCACGACAACGTCACAATGAGACAGGTCGATGATTGGGTCTAGTGGGTCTATGCCCAAAGATGAGGACGCTTCCCAGACTTCTGGAGTTGTAGAAGAGTCGGGCACTGATGCCCAGGTTGAGTCTACACTATCTAGCAGGAGCTCACCTCAGACCTAGCCTGACAGGGGGATTCTTCCTCGCACTCCATTTTATTTCATGTTATTACTTTTGTTTTATTTCACATTGAGGATACTGCTTAGTTTTTTTTGGTGGGATGAAAGGCATCTAGGCCTACCCTTTTTGGTTGTATGTTTATTTTGATGTTGTGACAGATCGTTGTTCTCGAGAGTTTGTTATTTTGGTAATTGTAATGAATGTGAATGTTTTGAAATGATTGGCTTGTGAAAGATTGATGGTTGTTCCCTTGAACATTTGAGTATCGATTATGATTAATATCAATGACTTGAATAGTGCTCTTGATGAACAAAATGTTTGTGTGAGTTCAACGAGGTAATTTGAGTTGCATAGTCTTGTGTGAACTCTTAGCATCTCATTGTGACTAGTTGAATGTCGAAGTGAGTCTTGCAATTACCGTTGCACACAAGCTTGACTCGTAGAGTTGTGATCCACAATTATGGCTGGATGCCATGTGTGGTGAGCTTTACTTGAAAGGTGTGCATGATGATATCTAGAACTTGCCCTGTTGGTCCAATTGATTAGCATTGGTAAATGAAGGAAATGATCTTAGGCATGAATTTTTTAGAGTGAACCTAATTGTTATACCTTTGTCTGACCACCTTGTGAGTGTGTGAACCCAACTTGATACCATTTGAGCCTATCTTTTTATTTGGTTGAAACATGAACACAATGATTTGAGCCAGTTGTTGAAATTTCCATGTCTTTCCCACCTATAACCTTCGTGAAGCATTGGTTTATTTGAATAGTCAACTTAAGCCTTGAGCCTAATTTGGGGGTGCTCTAAGAATGAAGAAAAGAAACTGAGCTAGAAGTTCGTGAACTCTATCCTTGGAAAGAAATTTGTGAAAAAGATGGAACCCCTCCATATTAAAAAAAAGAGAAAAGAAAAGAGGTGAAAAGAAAAGAAAGAAAAGATTTGAATAAAATTGTACCCATTGTGCATTGTTGTGGAAATAAAAAGGGGTAAACCAAAAAATTTCTTTGTGCTATGAATAGGCCAAGGATGAGTTGTGAATTTTAAAAGGATGAAAGAAAAGGGAAAGGAGTGAAACTTGAGCCATGCTTCATGAAGGTAGAGTCACTAAGCCTAAATGATCATACCCTGAACCTCAGCCACATTACAAGCCTTGAAAGACCTTTTTGATCCTACATGAGCCTTGTGTATGTTTGTTGGAAAATAAGGGCAAGCTTATGGGTAAAATCATGCATGTTTTTCTCATTTGGGAGTGTGAGCGTTGTTTTTTGATTCCTTAATGATGGTCTTTGATTGGCTTTGTGTTAGCATGGAATCATTCTTGATGTGAGGGCATTCGAATACTTTTGTTGGACATGAATTTGCCTTTGAAGTCAGCATTTGTGAGCAAGAACTCTAATTGATGATGGCTAGTCAGAGTTTGAAACTTTAAGTGCACAGTTGAACATTGCATCTTTTGAATTGAACCTTGTGTGCATTCTCATGTTCATTCTCAAGGAGCACTGTTTGTAGACATCCCTATTGAACTAATTGATCTCATGTTTTACTTGAGGACAAGTAAAGTTTAAGTTGGGAGTGTTGATGAGTTAGGAATTTTGACTCATTTAGGGCTTGATATTTAATGAATTAGTGTCCTCAATGCCTATTTTGTGCTCAAAACTGATGTTAATTTGCTTATGTGCAGCCATGGAGGTTCAAGAACAAGGCAAGGACATTATTTTGCTAAAAGAAGTGAAAAAGTTGAAAAGCTGAAAAAAGGAAGGTTGTAGCTCGCAAAAAGCCACTCGCCGACTCGCCGAGTGAGCCCCTAGCTCGCCTAAAGTTCCAGCATAGTGGCCTGTGAACCAAACCAACACGGCGACCAACATGAGAACTTCGGCATATCGCCAAATGGAACGGCTAGCTCGACCCAGACTGCCTAAATTACCAGAACCATTTGCGGAAGAAATCAAGTATAAAAAGGTGAGAAGGAGAAAAAGAGCATATCACCGAGTCAATCGGCGATCCCGACTTACTTCGCCGAGTGGCTCCACGTGCTGCAATGTGTGGAAAATTTTGGGAACGTATGAATTGAAGTTTGAAGAGAGAGAAAGGCATCAAGCTGCACCAGACTGAAGAACACATTCCTGCTTTTGAGTTCTATAACATTCTTGAGAGGATTTTTTGATCTTAGACTTTGGGTTTTGATGGTTTACTCTTAATTCTTAGCAGTTGAGTATTGAAGACATTGCCATTTTGGATGGAGAATCTTTTTGGTAACTATCTTTTACTTGTTGCTATGATTGGCTAAAACCCTTGTCCTTAGGGGTGTGAATATGTAATCGGATACATGAATTAGCCTATGGGTGTTTCTAATTGTTATATTTAATGTTGTTTTGAAATGGGTTCAGTTATTTATTGATGTTTTCATTTAAGAATTGAAGTTGCAAATTTAGTTCTAACCTATATCTCTATTGCTTGCTTGTGAAAGAAGTGTAGAGTGGAATAGATGATTGATGATTGTAGTGACGTGAGTCCCTACAATCCAGCTTGAAAAAGTGGGTTAAATTAAAGAATTGGGTCGTTTTGTATTGAAAGCTTGTTGAGGTTTTATAGAACTCACTTGATTCATGATAGTTGATTGAAAAATAGCTATTATTATTGTAACCCATCCTACCCATTGAGATACAACAAATTAAAGCAATTAGTTATCACCCATTGGGCGAAATTAGTATCTGATTGCTCACACACTCCTAAGGCCCCCATCTCTATTGATTAAAACCTCGTATCGTCTTTGTTTGAATATGGTTACTAAACTCTCTTAATATTGACAACTAAAATTTGATAATTTACTTTATGTTGCATTTTGCCTAGCCTACAAAAGATTAGAACACTTTTGCACTTCGTACTTGAATTCTTTCCCGTACCACTCCTTGTGGGTCAACCCCAACTCTTCGTTGGGTTTATACTTGCTAGCGATCGCCTACACTTTGAATTATAAGAGGTGTAGTTGAGCGTTATCACCAATAAATGTCTTACGAGCATCAATCAGAGATCGAAAGTAAAAATTAAGTCTGCAACCTCAACCCATAAGTTAGCCCTATGCTAATTAGCTCAAATCCATGTATGAAGAGCGACAAAACAGAGCAAAACACAATCCTCACTACATTAAATCAACACCCAACCCCATATTTACACCTCTAGACTTTGGGGTTTTAGCCAGCCATCACAAAATGTAAAGAAATTAATCCTATCATGAAAGCAATCATGGGTAACATGAAATTAAGCAATTACAAGCAATACCCACTTTGGATTTAAATCCAATTTGTCAATTTTAAGAGCAAAGTTGAAAACCCCAAAAACTAAAAGTGTTCTTCACAAAGTAAAGTGTTTCTCTCTCTAAAAAATTCTAAATTTTCTAACTATTTTCCCACTCCTTTTCCTCTCTCTTTTGGGCTATTTATAGTTTCTCGAAATTTGGCCCAAACTCAATGCATGACCATTTAGGCGACGTTAGTTGGGCTAGCCAAGCACATTCGACGGATCGCCACTTGCTGTTTAGCTCACCTTTGTTTTGCTTTAGGCTTCAGGTATTTGAACCTTAGTCAGCGAGCTCATTTGAGTCTGCCTTTCACACTCGGTGGATCACCGAGTACCACCTTTGTTTTCCTTTTTAAACTTTCAATTTTTTCTCCAAGTCCTGTCACCTTTGGTGATGGTTAGCACGTTCACCTTTCTCATTTGGCTTGTCACTGTTCCTCTTTGAGTTTGCCGTCCTGTCTCAATTAATTCAAGTGCTGAGCACTATCAACTTGGGCGAGGTCGTGCCATTTGGGCGATCAATCTTTTTTGTTAGGCGATCTACAATGTGGAGTTTACACTTCTTTTCACTTTTTTAGCGATTCTTTCAAACATTCATCTTTGCCTCATCAGCCTTCATAGCTGCAAATCATTAAAATATCATTAGAATAGAAAATAATTAGGCATTAAGGACACTTATTGTTGAGCTAAATAGGCCTCAAATGAGTGTTAATCTACCACTCATCAGGGGTTTGATCTAGTTGATACTTCATGAGGCCCATGATTCTTGATACTCTATCCATCCGAGCACCACGAAGATGTATCATGATTTGAGGCAGCATTATTGGTGGAGCGATATGAGGTGAGATATTGTAGACTATGTGTCTCATTGCCTGAGTTGATAGCAGGTGAAGGCTGAGCATTTGAGACATGGTGGTGAGTTTCAGAGATTACCCATTCCAGAGTGGAAGTGGGATCGCATCACTATGGACTTTGTGGCAGGTTTGCCTCGGACTTCTAGATGTGTTGACAACATTGCGGTAATCATTGATCGGTTGACCAACTTAGAACACTTCCTCCCTGTTCAGTCTTCATTCAGCGCTGAGAGGTTAGCCCATATCTACATTCGAGAGGTGGTTCATCTTCATGGTGTACCAGTCTTTATTATATCAGATCGGGGTGCTAAGTTCACTTCTAGCTTTTGGAGGCACGAATAATCACCACCGATAGCTGGTACTGGGACCTGCATCACAAAATAGATGCAGAGTGTAGCATGAGTACCAAAATAAAGGTACTTATTAGGCATCATAGGGAGACTATGCAAGAAAGGTAAAGACAATACGAAAAGATAGAATCTAGACACAAACAGAGGTCAAAACGGATATGAAAGAAAGCACAAAAGCATACCGAAAGTAAATCTTAGTATAGCTATACTAAACCTAACTGGACCCCATAAGCCCAGAAGTTACACTCGTATGCAAGTTTAAATATAACCCGAACAGACCCCCATAAGACCAATAGGTACACAGAATAGTGTTGAAATCCCTAAGGCGCAACGTCGTGGTGACTCAAAAAAATAATCAATTAAATCAATTTTAAAGAAAGAATTTAAAGAAAAAAAGAAAATTAAGAGAGTCATCATCTAATTTCAGAATAATGAGAAAACCAATTAATTAACAAAAATAGTCTACAAAATCAATAGATTCTAGGTAAGGGTTCAAGTGATTCCGAAGGAAAAGTATTAAGCACCCTTCAAAATCCACAACTTTAGATCCTGGCTGAATTTATTTTTTTCTCAAATTGAGGAGGAGATAAAAACATCATATAAGTATAATGAACATGAAATATAAACAAATAATAAAGTAATGTAATAATATGAGAAATGGTCTAATATTTGTCAAACGTCAATAGTATACATAATAATGAATCAAAAAACATCATTCGAACTCCATTCGAATAACTTCCTTGGAAAGCAACTTTGGCTACCTGTCAAGATACTTAATATAAGTGCTAATAAATGAATAAATATTAACCAAAATAAATGAAATAAATAATAACTCAAAAAATATAACCCGTCTTATTAACACGGGAGACCTTGAAAATCGATGAGAATTTCTTCATCGGCCAATAGAACATACAGTATATATAAACTTAAACTAAACTTCTTTCTTTTAAAATAAGAAGGCCTCAAAAAATGACAGAGAGATTTTTTCATTGGTCAATTTAACATATGATCTATGCAATATCAATTAAAAATAACAATGAATGACAAAAAATTATCTAAATATAAAACAAAAGTAACAAACCAAAACAGTAGCATGAAAAGTATAAAATTACCGAAGACAACAACATTCCGATATAATAACAACATCAAATCCAACAAAACATAACAAACATAATTAAATTATTAATTTAATAGATTAAACAACAATCAAAATAAGTTAAACATACTGAACAAATGAATAATAAATAAAATAATCATAATGAAGTAAAGAGAAAAAAAATAACACTAAAACAAATAACCCAATATCAACCACTGAATAAGGTCATCAAAATTAACAATATAAAATAATAAGATAGTAACTATAGAATCAGTAAAAAAAAAGATAGAGTAAAAGCATTAACTAAATAAAGCAACAACGTAAGAATCTGAAAATATGATTAAAATACCCATAGATGGGCGTTGCTTCGATGGCATTACCGGAGGGGTCTGGTGGTTGTTTGGCGGGTCTGGTGAAGGAAAGTGTCATGCCCCGAGCATACACGCTGGACGTGGCCGGCACTCGAGAACCATTTCTGATCCCCAAGCGAACCCTTGACCTGACTGACTATTTAGCGGAAGACTTACTCAAGCATAAAGAAGCTTGGAATATATAATTAAACTCAACTCAAATAAATGTCTGGAAATACTTAAAAAAGTATAACTAATAGTTCTTAAGATCTAAAAACATAAAGAATCATACTGAGAGACTCATCAACTTCAATCTATGAAGTCTCTAATACTAGGATAGATGTCGGGACAAGACCCACGACAACTCAACAATGATAAAAAATAACTGTGAAATCCTCTGGAAAGCAAGGAGGCTCACAAAAGCTATCTGAAGTGCAAAGTGATCTCAACGAAAAACCTGTTGATGATCCTGAACACCCGTATATGCATCATAAAAGATGCAGGTCGAATGGCATCAATACATTTGAATGTACGAGTATGTAATATAGCCGAGGCGAAATAACTGAAAGAAGGGACTGCAATGGGAATAACATAAACACAACTAAATATAAAGAATTAAAGGAATGAAACCATTTAAATTTACAAAATACTTTCTCATCTCTGAACTTCAACATAATAAGTGATATGTAAGAATACACTTTAAGTATATTGAAAGATTCTCTAACTGACAACCATCACTATGAGCTAAGTGATGATACAACGTCTTGTCCATGCTGCCAAAATTGTTATATATCGTACCGGGGTATAGAACACCTCAACTAAGTGGTTCTACTAAGCTCTGCCCGAAGGCACTAAGGATTCATCTAAAAAGTATGACCCTGTACCCATGTTGGCAAGACATGGTTTATGGGGGCTGTGAGTTGTCAGAACTCTCCCTCATATTGGTGCTCAATACTACTCCCAATAATATATATTGTTGCTCAAATGTATAAAAACATTACTCTTTCTCTGGTTTGAGATAATTGCTCAAACTATATCCTCTTAAAAGAGGTAACTACTCTGAAATGTCTCTAAAACTCATTGTTCATTTAGTAAACAAGGTTTCTCTTTGCTTAATCTAAAAATACATTATGGATTGAGATAATTACTCAAAGGGGGGCCTCTTTAAGAGGAAACTACTCTGTACTTAATCTTTCCAAAAACTCTTTTAACTTTTCTCAAAAAACGTCTACTCTTTTTCTTCATGTAAAATTGAAACATTTGGAAAATACTTAGTTCCCTTATACTCTTTCTCAAACTGCTCTTTACTTCCTCAAAAATCAGTTGAAACAATAATGTTTTGTTTAAAAGATTCTTAATAAGAATTTACTGAATACTCAAGAATAGGGTTCATGCTGAAAAATAGTCATGAACAATCAACTCAATAATCACAATACACAATGTATGACAAGTCACTTATTAGAGATAAGAATCTAATTAATCAACAACTCAAGAATTTAGAACTCAATATCAACTTATCTCAAAAATACTGAAATCTAAGGATAGAACTCTACATTACTCTTTTATTGATTTGGAAGTAGATGTAGGGCGTGAGGACGAACTAGTCCAACACTATGATAGCCTTACATACCCGGAAGAATGAAGTTCTTTGGCGAAATTGAAGAAACTTGAAGAATGTTTGAACCCTAGCTTTTCTCCTCTTGGAACCTTGCTCTAATGTCTTGAAGTGTTAATGAACGTAAAAGAATTGATTAACACTTTCTAAGCCCTTAATTTGGTGTGAAATGACGTAGTTTAGTCTTAGAATAGGGGTTAAAATGACGTAGTTTAAGTACCAAACGCATAGGAGGAAAGAACAAAATGACCCCAACTTTTAAAACTGAAAAGGTGCCCAAAACGGCCAGTTTCACGGGCCATTTAATTCTTCACGGCTCGTCTGATAGCGCTATTCTAAGGAGAGCTGTGGACGAGCTGAAGTCCACAGACATTACCATGCTTTGGGGTAGTGTGGATGTGCCCGAGGGTACGAGTACCGATATTCCTCTACCTACCACCACCGGTGTTGATGTGACCGCTGATGATGAGAGTGTGTCTGATGCACCTGAGACAGATGAGGAGGACTTTGCTATGCGAGATCGAGATGTGTATGTAGATCTTGAGGACCTTGAGGGGGATTTAGTCTGAGCTGCCACTGCTGAGTCTCTCCGGGAGACATCGATGATTGGGTCGAGTGGGACCCGACAGACCGAGGAGAGTGCACCGAGTACTGATACCTAGTCTGAGGACGTACCCTCGGCATAGCGGGACAGGGGGATTTTCTATTGCACTTAGTTTGTATATTTATTTTGTTATTTCGCATTGAAGACACTGCTTTGTCTTTATGGTGGGGTGGTGTTTTTCCATTGATTTCTATTTTGGATGTTTGTTTTTCCATTTATGTTTTTCCATTGATTGCTGTTTTGGATGTTATTTTAATTGTTTTTCCTTTGATTGTTATTTTGGAAATTTCTTTGATTGAATGAAATGGTTTTGAGTTCTAGCGATATCTCTCTTTACTTATCATTGTTGATTTTGTGCTGAATGAATGATTGTAGTTCTCTTGTACTTTTGAGTGTTGATTATGTTCAATATCGATGACTTGAATAGTGCTCTTGATTGAACAATACGTTGGTGTGCGTCCAACGAGGTAAATTGGAGTTGTATAGTCTTGTGTAAACCCTTAGCCTCTCGTTGTGACTAGCGAATTGTCGATGGTGAGTCTTGCAATGACCGTTGCACGCAAGCTTGACTCGTAGAGTTGTGATCCATAATTGTGTTTGAATGCCATGTGTGGTGAGCTTTACTTGAAAAGTGTGTATGATGATGCCTAGAACTTGCCCTGGTAGTCCGTTTGGCTAAGCATTGGTGAATGTGGGAAAATGATCTTAGGCATGAATTTTTTTAGGGTGAACCTAATTGCTAGACTTTTGTTGGCTACCTTGTGAGTGTGTGAACCCAGCTTGGCACCATTTGAGCCTATCCTTCTCCTTGATCGAAACTAAAATACAAGAACCTTAGCAGTTTATTGGAATGCCATGTCTCTCCCACCTAAACCTTCGTGAAGTATTGGTTAGTTTGAATAGCCAACTTAGGCCAAAAGCCTAAGTTGGGGGTGTGGTGAGAATGAAGAGAGAATTTGAGCTAGAGGTCTTTGAGCTTGATCTTTTGAAAGGATGTTTGTGAAAAAGATGGAACCCCTCCATATATAAAAAAGAGAAAGAAAAGAGAAAAAGTTGAAAAGAAAAGAAAGAAAAAGATTTGAATAAGATAGTACCATTGTGCATGGAGGTGAAAATAAAAAGGGGTGTTCATAAAAATGATTTGTGTACTGCAAAGTGACAAAGGATCAGTTGTGAGATTGAAATGTTTGAAAGGAAGGGATGGAGAAGTAAACTGGAAACCATGTTTCATGAAGGTTGAGTCACTAAACCAAAAATGACCATACCTTGAACCCCAGCCCCGTTACAAGCCTCTAAAGTCCTTTGTGATCTTACATGAACCTTGTGATGGTTAGATGGAAAATTTGGGCAAGCCTATGGGCAAAGTTGTGCAAACTCTTTCTCTTTTGAGAGTGTGAGTGTTGTATTGATTCCGAAATATTGATCTTCAATTGAATTCGGGCAAGAGAGTGGAATCCTTTTTGATGAAGGGCATTCAAATATCTATGTGGGCATAAGTTTGCGTTTTAGGTGAGCACTTGTGAGCATAGACTTTAACTGATAATGGCTAGTCAAAATTTGATGCTTTTGGTGTACATTTGATCCTTGTATCTTAGATTAATCCTTGTGTGCACTTTCATGTGAGTTCTTAAGTAGAACTGCTTGTAGACATCCCTTTTGAGTTCATCGACTCTTGTTTTACTTGACGACAAGCAAAAGTTTCAGCTGGGGGTGTTGATGAGTCGGTAGTTTTGACTCATTTATAGCTTCGTTTGTGCCAAATTAGTGTCCTTAATGCCCATTTTGCACCTATAACTAATGTTAAATCATTTGTGTGCAGCATGAAGGACTTGGAATGAGGCAAGGACAATATAATGCAAAAAGAAGTAGAAAAGTTGCAAAAATTGAAGGAACAAGAAGGCTGAGGCTCGCTAAAGGCAACTCGGCGACACGCCGAGTGGACAATGCCTTACCTAAAGTTCCAGCAGACAAAGACAAAATCTAGGTCAAGTCGGTGAGCTGAGGGACCAGACATCGAGTCGCCGATCAAAACAATGAGCCCGATGCACATCGCCTAAAGTTCTAAAATGAAATCAGTACTGAAGTCAAGAGTCAAAAGGCGAGATCGAGCAACTCGGCACATTGCCGAGTGGAAGGGTGAGCCCGACTTAAGCTGCCGAATGACCCTGAAATTCAAATCGTGTGGAGTTTTTGAGAAAGTATAAATAGAAAATTTTGAATTGAATTGTGGAGAGTGATTGGTGAGAAGAACCAAAACTCAAACTTAGAAAGTACATTGCACTTTGAGGGATTTTGTGAACTATTCTTTGTGATTTCCTTGGAATTGGATATTGGGCATAATTTTAGTTGATTATATTTGCTGTTTGAAGACTTGGGAAATCAATGGCTAATGTTATTGTAACTATCTCTTTATCATTGCTATGATTGGCTAAAACCCCAATGCCTTAGGGTTGTGAATATGTGTTCAAATACCTAATTAGCTTATGGGTCTTATGGATTGCTGCATTAAATGTTGAAATAGAATGGGTTCAGTTGATAATTTATGTTTTCACCTTATGAATTGACGTTGCAAATTCAGTTCTAGTCTATATCTCTTTGTATGCTTGTAGAAGATGCATATGAGTGGAATTATTAACTGATAATTGTATGAGTTCTTACTTGTACTACTCAGCATTTTAAAGTGGGTTTAATTAAGGTACAAGACTGTGTTCTTTTTCTGTAGCCTGTTGGGGTTTGATAAAACCCAATTGAAAGCATGGTAGTTGGTTGTGAAATAGCAATCAAAGTTGTAATCTTGCCTACCCATTATGTTTCAGCATTCTTAAGCAATTCGTAATGACCCATTTAGTGAAAGTGGTATTTGAAAACTCACACATCCCTAAGGTCCCAATTCTCATTGGTTAAATCCCTCTTAAATTCGTGTTTGTTGCAATCAATCATTTTAAAACTCCTTTGATTTGATAATTGAAACTTTGACGATTTACATTATGCATCGATTCATTTGCTTACATCTACAAAAAAACTAGATCACTATAATACTTCATACTTGAATTCTATACTCAGTTCCATTGCTCGTGGGATCGACCCCAACTCTTTGTTGGGTTTTTATTGCTAGCGACCGCCTACATCTTGAATTGTGATAGGTGTAGTTGAGCGTTATCATGACTCTGCACTATTTTCAACCTCTCCTGAATTGTCTTCACCTTCTCCATGGTTTGATGAACCAAATCTGGTCAAATCAACTCAGCTTCGCCAACCTGAAACCAGCCAATAGGAGATCTACAACTCCAACCATATAGAGCCTCATACGGAGCTATCTAAATGCTGGAATGGTAACTATTATTGTATGCAAACTCAATGAGAGGCAGATGGTCATCCCAATTACCTTTGAATCCAAAACACAAGCTCTCAACATGTCCTCTAAGGTTTGAATTATGCACTCTGACTATCGATTGAGGATGAAAAGCGATACTAAGGTTCACCTTCGACCCCAAACCTTTATGAAATGACTTTTAAAATTATGCGGTAAACTTAGCACCTCTATCTGAAATGTTGGACAAGGGAACTCCATGCAGTCGGACTATCTTATGAATATATAGATTTGCATACTTTTCTGCTATATTGGTAGTCTTTACCGATAAGAAGTGGGTTGATTTGGTCATCCGATCCACAATCACCTAAATGGAATCATGATGTCTACGAGATCGCGGTAAACTAGTAATGAAATTCATATTAATCATCTCCCACTTCCATTCTGGAAGGGGTATATTCTGAGCTACACCACATGGCCTTTGATGCTCGGCCTTGACTTGCTAGCAATTTTGGCACTTAGCAACAAACTCGGCAATGCACCTCTTCATGCCACTCCACCAATAGACTTCTCTCAATTCATGGTACATCTTGGTGGCACATAGATGAATCGAATATCGGGAACTTTGGGCTTCTTCCACGATTCTCTCTGGGAGTTCATCCACATTTAGAACACACAGTTTACCTTGATACCTCAACACACCATCTCCCCTTTGTGCAAAGACCATCACTTTTTGCTTATGCACATTTGCCTTCAACTCAAGTAAAATAGGATCCTTGTCCTGTTTCTCTTTCACTTCTAACACTAATGAGGATTCGGCCCCATTCATCACGACTACACCACCTTCACTGGAATCTAACAAACAAACTCCCAGACGTGCAAGTCTTTGAACTTCCTTAGCCAACTCTTTCTTACCTTCCTTGACATGAGTAGTACTCCCATGGACAACCTACTCAAGGCATTAGCAAGAACATTAGCCTTACCTGTATGGTAGAGAATACTCATATCATAATCTTTTTGAGTAGTTCCAACCATCTCCTTTGTCGAAGATTTTGCTCCTTCTGATTGAAAACATACTGGAGACTCTTGTGGTCAATGAACATGTCCACGTGAATGCCATAGAGATAGTGATGCCATATTTTGAGAGAGAAAACTACTGCTGCCAACTCAAGATCATGAGTTGGGTAGTTCTTTTCATGAATCTTAAGCTGTCTGGAGCCATAGGCTATAACCTTACCATTCTGCATCAATACACAACCAAGTCCAGCTCTGGACGCATCGTAATAAACAATAAAACCCTCTGTACCCTTTGGTAAGGTTAACACTGGAGCAGTAGTTAACCGAGTTTTCAATTCCTGAAATCTTTTCTCACAAGCTTCAGACAATTGAAACTTAGCTATTTTCTGAGTCAACTTAGTCAATGGGGATGAAATAGATGAAAACCCCTCGATGAACCTTTTGTAGTAACCATCCAATCCCAAGAAACTCCTTATATCAGTTGGAGACGTGGGTCTGGGCCAATTTTGCACTGTTTTAATCTTCTGAGTGTCAACTCAAATTCCATTCGGCAGACACTATATGGCCTAAGATTGGCATACAACTCCTGATCCTTGAGAGTTTGAAGGACTATTCTGAGATGACTAGCATAGTCCTCCTCATTCCTTGAATATATCAATATGTCATCAATAAATACGATAACAAACAAGTTGAGATATTGCTTAAATACTCTGTTCATAAGATCCATGAATGTTGCAGGAGCGTTAGTCAAACCAAAGGACATAACAAAGAACTCATAATGACCATAACGGGTCCTGAATACTATCTTTGGGATGTCAATTTCTCTTACTTTCAATTGATGATAGCCAGATTTGAGGTCTATCTTAGAGAAACAAGTGGCACCCGGAAGTTGGTCGAAAAAGTCATCAATTCTCGGAATAGGATACTTATTCTTTATGGTGACCTTGTTCAACTGGCAGTAATTGATACATATTCTAAGGGAACCATCTTTCTTTCTCACGAATAAGACTAGAGCACCCCAAGGTGAGACACTTGGTCGGATGAAACCCTTATCAAGAAGATCTCTCAATTGCTCTTTTAACTCTTTTAACTAGGCTGGAGCCATTCTATATGACAGAATAGAAATGGGTTGAGTATTGGGAAAAATATCTATTCCAAAGTCTATTTCTCTCTCAGAAGGGACTCCGGGAAGATCGTCTAGAAAGACCTCTGGAAACTCACTCACAACTGGAACTGATTGAATAGGCGGTGTTTCAACACTAGAGTCATTAACTCGGACTAAGTGATACATGCACCCCTTAGAAACTAACTTTCTGGCCTTAAGGTATGAAATAAAATGACCATTAGGCACTGTTGAACTACTCCTCCACTCTAAAATTGGCTCATTAGGAAATTGAAACTTTACTACTCGAGTTCTACAATTAACTAAGGCATAATAAGCATGAAGTCAGTCCATACCTAGAATAACATCAAAGTCCACCATGTCTAGCTAAACTAAGTTAGGCATGGTGTCCTTGTGATAGACAGAAATGGTACAATGATGATAGACTCTTTCTGCTAGAATAGACTCACCAACAGGTATGGAAACACTAAAGGGCTCAAGAAGTTTTTCGGGGGAAATGCCGAACCTCATGGCTACATAAGGAGTCACAAAAGATAAACTCGCACCTAGATCAAGTAAGGCATAAACATCAAAAGTAAAGACCCTAAGTATACCAGTGACAACATCTTGTGAGTTCTCCTGATCCTAGCGACTAGCTACATATGGTTCGTACCTCCGCTTGTTGCTGAAGGAACTCCTCTCTGTGTATTTCTATCTGTTGGAGCTGCTGAAGAAGATTGGGCTCTATTGCCCCAATTACCCTGCCTGTTCTTAGGGAATTCTCTCATAAAATGACCCACATGACCACACTTGAAGCACCAATTGGAGCCATCACAACATTCTCCTGGATGTGTCCTACCACATTTAGCACAAGATGGGCTCTAAAACCCCTGTGCAATGCTACCCTGAGACTGAGTATACCCTGATCTCTGAAATTCTGAGAACTCTGATTCCTGCGATCATTCTTGTTTCTTGGTGCAGGTGCACTGGCTAAAGATGGAGCAGGTCTAGATGACCTCTGCTGAACAGATGACCGATGCCCATTCCCGGTGTTTTGCTGGCCAGTCTCATTACTTATTGTCTTGGCCCTCTTGTTGTGAAACTCTTCTCTATCCTTTAACTTATCCTCCTTAACCTGTTGCACGTGAATCATGATTCTAGCTATATCCATGTCCCCTATCAACATAGCTGCCTTATCTTCCTTATTGGATAGGCCGGATAGCTCAGACACGAACAAACTCATTCTGCTCCTCATATCTGCCACCATCTCCGGTGCATAGCGGGATAGTTGAGTAAACTTGAGACTGTACTCATGCATACTCATCGCTTCTTGTTTTAGATTCAGGATCTCTCGCACTTTAACTTCCCTTAGCTCTCAGGGAAAGAAGCGCCCCAAGAAAGTATCCTCAAACACAACCACACGTAAGCACGAGTTAGAAGAAACTTTTATAGAGTTGAACTCTATAGCACGAACAGGAGTAAGAAAAAAGTGAAATATTTCTAAATTTCGTAGCCTCCCAATTGTAGATGTGGCGCGCTTCACACTAATAAGAAGGACTCTACTAAACACGACTTCATAGACACCCTAAGACTCTTGCACTCTGTGCTCAGATACCAAGTTTGTCACGCCTCGAGCCTATACCCTGGACGTGGCTGGCACTCGAGAACCATTTCTGATCCCCAAGCAAACCCTTGGCCTGGCTGACTATTTAGCGAAAGACTTACTCAAGCATAAAGAAGCTTTGAATATATAATTAAACTCAATAGTCTCAATTAAACTCAACTCAAATAAATGTCTTGAAATACTTAATAAAGTATAAATATTAGTTCTCAAGATCTCAAAACAAAAAGAAGCATGCTGAGAGACTCATCAACTCTAACTATCTATGAAGCCTCTAATACTAGGATAGATGTTGGGACAAGACCCACGACATCTCAACAATGACAAAAAATAAATGTGAAATCTTTCGGAAAGCAAAGAGGCTCACCAAAGCTATCTGAAGCGCAAAGTGATCTCAATGAAATACCTGTTGATGATCCTGAATACCTGTATCTACATCATAAAAGATGCAGGTCGAATGACATCAGTATATTTAAATGTACGAGTATGTAATATAGTCAAGGCAAAATAACTTAAAGAAGGAACTGCAATAGGTATGACATAAACTCAACTAAATGTAAAGAATTAAAGGAATGAAATCAATTAACTTTACAAAATACTTTCTCATCTATGAACTTCAACATAATAAGTGATATGTAAAAATACACTTTAACTTTATTGGGAGATTCCCTAACTGATAAACATCACTATGAGCTAAGTGATGATACATCGTGTTGTCCACAATGCCAAAACTATCCTATATCGTGTCGGAATATAGAACACCTCAACTAAGTGGATCCACTAAGCTCTGCCCGAAGGCACTAAGGATTAATCTAAAAAGTATGACCCTGTACCCATGTTGGCAAGACATGGTTTATAAAGGTTGTGAGTTGTCTAAATTCTCCCCCATATCGGTGCTCAATACTACTCTCAATAATATATATTGTTGCTCAAATTTATAAAAATATTACTCTTTCTCTGGTTTGAGATAATTGCTCAAACTATCCTCTTAAAAGAGGTAACTGCTCTGAAATGTCTCTGAAACTCATTGTTCATTTAGAAAACAAGGTTTCTCTTTGCTTAATGTAAAAATGGAAAAGGGTTTGAAATATATCCTAACTTTGACCGAAATTGATGTAACAATCCCAAACTTTGGGCTGGACCTATTACCCCTTGCACTATTTAATAGTTTAATTTAAAGATATATATGCGCCCACGTGGACATCATAAATATTACATCATTATAAATAGTAAATTGTTCAGCTGGGCACTTATATATCTTTAAAATACACTATTAAATAGTGTAGGGGGTAATAGGTCCTTCCCAAAGTTTGGGATTGTTACAGCAATTTCGATCAAAGTTTGGATATATTTCAGACCTTTTTCCCATGTAAAGATACATTCTCGATTGAGATAATTACTCAAAAAGGGGTCTCTTTAAGAGGTAACTACTCTGTACTTAATCTTTCTGAAAACTCTTTTAACTTTTCTCAAAAAAAGTCTTCTCTTTTTCTTCATGTAAGTATGAAACATTTGGGAAATACTTAGTTCCCTTATACTCTTTCTCAAACTGCTCTTTACTTCCTCAAAACTCAGTTTAAACAATAATATTTTGTTTAAAAGATTCTTAATAAGAATTTACTGACTACTCAAGAATAGGGTTCATGTTGAAAAATAGTCATGAACAATCAACTCAATAATCACAATACACAATGTATGAAAATTCAATTATTAGAGATAGGAATTCAATTAATCAACAACTCAAGAATTCAGAACTCAATATCAACTCATCTCAAGAATACTGAAATCTAAGGGTAGAATCTTAGATTACTCTCTTACTGATTTGAAAGTAGATGTAGGGCGTGAGGACGAACTAGTCCAACACTATGATAGCCTTACATACCTGGAAGAACGAAGTTCTTTGGCAAAATCGAAGAAACTTGAAGAACGCTTGAACCCTAGCTTTTCTCCTCTTGGAACATTGCTCTAATGTCTTGAAGTGTTAATGAACGTAAAAGAATTGATTAACACTTTCTAAACCCTTAATTTGGTGTGAAGCGACGTAATTTAGGCGTAGAATAAGGGTTAAACGATGTAGTTTAAGTACCAAATGCATAGGGGGAAAGACCAAACTGAACCCAACTTTTAAAACTGAAAAGTTGCCCAAAATGGTCAGTTTCACGGCCCGTCTAGTGGGTCGTCAAGTTGCACTTGCCCGACAGGGCTTCACTAAAATGGGCATAACTTTTTACTCCGAACTTGAAATGACGCAAAATTGGTGGCGTTGGGAAGAGGACTCAAAGAGCTTTAATTTGATAGGTGATGGGCCACCTAATTTATTTTGTACTGAGAGATATGATCATTTGAAGTTGACCCAAAAATCAAAATCTGATGGGTCATTTGTATGGACCACTAAGCGGACTGTACAAGTCACCACGGGCCGTTTAGTGGCTCGTCTAGTTGACCTTCACCTTGGCTGCCTTGGGCAGTCCTTCACGATGCCCAAGACGGGTCGTGGCCCCGTAAACGGGCTATCTAAGGTCTCGTGAATGGTCCATGATCCATTTTGAGTTCGTGGACTTGCCCATTTGCCCTTTTAGCCATTTATCGAAGCCCGTGGTGTTATAGAAAAGGGTTTTGTTCAGCAGAGTGAAGCTCGTTGATGACCTGCAAAAACAAACAAAAATTAAAAGGGGGAAGGGGAAGGGACTGGCAGTGGTTTTGTGATGAGATTCTGGCATGGTTTCGTGATGGGTTTGGAGGGTGGCTTGTTTGTTGGTTTGGTTGCTGGTGGTTTTGAGAATTAACAAGGGTTGTTGTGGTTCATTGGAGCTTCAAGCTTACTGGAAAGGGCTTGGGGTCTGGTGGAGGAGACGAAGGCTGCTTTGTGAGGTTTTTTGACGGGGTTTTGGTGTTGATCTGAGGAGGGAGAAAACAAAAGGAAAGGACTGTTGGAGAATAGTGAAGAAGAACAATGGGGTTTTAGGTTGTCAAAGCTTTGCCGAATTTCGGGGTGGAGGTGGCCGGAAAAGGGAAGGCTATTTTAGGAAAGGGATGGAGAAATTTTTAGGATTTTACCCAATTTGAAAAAATTTTCTCTCAAATTCTGAAAAAATTATTTCACCACCCCTAACTTTGTGACCAATCAAGAATTTAAATAGAACATTTAAAAATCACCTTTATACAATACTATGGGCTGAAAACTGTGGGCTCAATACCATTGATTAAAAAAATATTTGTGTATCAATTCTTATATGTGTTTAAATGAATTTCTAGACTGTGCAAAAAAATACTTAAATAAATATGAATAAATGTAACAAATAAAATGAATATTAACAAATGTAACCAATGATATGTAAAAAATACAATTTAACAAAAATAATAATTTAATCAAACTGAGACAATATTCACAACATATTCAACTGATTGTGGCAAAAATAATTAATCAAAATTAACTGATAAAAATCCTAATAATTTTGATAAAATAAGGATAATTATTTATAAATTACATTAAAATTACAAAAGATGTATTTTAAACTATATAATGAATAAAATATTTAAAAGTATTAACTTTGAAAAAATATCAGACCAAAATTTAGTGTCAACAACCACCAAAATCTATAACTCAGATTAGAAGCCTCACAATAGCCATTAGCAACATTTGTATAGTAAAAAACTAAGCCAAATAAAAGTAAATCCAAACGTTATACCATCAGATTTTGAAATGAAACAATAACAACAAATAAAAATGAATGGACCCAAAATATAAACAAAAGAAAGAGGAGAAGAAATGTACAGTGACACCTTTGTGAAAAGAGAACTATGGGGAGGTCACTTGAGGGCTGGTGACAGCATTGCAGCCCCGTGGGTATGACTTGCTGCTGACTAGCTGTTGTTGCTCCGTTCGTCGTTGTGCTTGCCAGAGCTTGAGATCGTTTGCTGTTGTTGTTGGTCCATTTAAGTGGGGTTTGAAGTTGTGGGTCTGATTCGTGGAGATTGTGGGTTTGGGTCTGGTCAATTTTGGGTGGTGACTGGCATGAAGGAAGAGAGAATAGGGGTCGTAGGTGGTTGTTTCAGGCCGGTCGGAGTTTCGGGTGGAAGTCGGTTGGTATTTGGTGATGGATTGGGTCGGTTTGCTGCTAGTTTGTGGCGGTTTGGTGTGGGTTTTTGCCGGTGGATTTGGAGTGGTCTGGTTCACTGCAATGGGGTAGATGGGAGGAGCCATGGTGGTTTGGGTTTGTTTCTGGGTTGTTTGGAACTTGCTGGTTTGCTTGGTTGCTCCGGTGATGGCTATGGAGGTCACCGGAAAAAATGAAACCACGAAGGTTGCTCTGTTCATGGACAGTGAGGAGAGGAAGATGGAGAAGAGAAGAGGGTGAGGATCTTTGGGTGGTTCGCTGGAAAAATGGGAAATGAGTCTTTGGTGGTGGACTCGTCGGATTCCGGCGAAGCTCCGGTGATCTTGTCACCAGAAAATTATGAACACTAAAAGACATTTCTAAAAAAACTAAAAAAAAATTGAAAATTACACTCATTATCTAAAATCTTATCCACCATCCCTAACTTAATGACCAAACTATTACCTAAATCGAAAATCAAAAATCAAAAATCGAAAATCACCTATATTACAATACCATTATCTTAAAATCGTGGGCCAAAACCATCGGTTAATAAAATATTTGTATATGAAATCTTATCCATATTTGAATGAATTTCTAAACTGTGTAAAATATCAAAATGAATATTAATAAAATTAACAATTAAAATGAATATTAACAAATGTAACAAATAAAATGAATGATATGTAAAAAATGTAATTTAACCAAAAATAATGATTTAATTAAAGTGAACAAATATTTGAACATATTCAACAGACTGTGACAAAAATAATATAATTAAAATTAACTAATAAAAATCCTAAAATTTTGAAAAATAAGGATAAGTATGAATAAACTTTATTTAAAATTACAAAAAAATGTATTTTGAACTATTTAATGAATAAAACTTAAATAAATGAATTTTTTAAAATGTTAGGTCAAAATTGGGTGTTAACAGTGACAACCTAACGTGTCTATTGAAAGCCAGACGACCAATTTGAACTTAACATGCCATTTGAAGGGAGATGAAAATCCAATGTGTCTCTTTGAAAGGCGGACAACTCAATTTGAATGTAACATGTCACTTGAAGAGAGGTGACAACCCAACGTGTCTATTGAAAGACAGACAACCCAATTTGAACTTAATATGTTACTTGAAGGGAGATGACAACCCAACATGTCTCTTGAAAGGTGGAAACCCAACTTGAATGTGATAAGTCACGTGAAGGGAGGTGACAATCTAGCTTGAATATAACATGTCACTTTGAACGTGGTGACAATTCAATGTGTCTCTTTGAAAGGCGGGCAATCCAACTTGAACTTGAAATATCACTTGAAAGGATGTGACAACCTAACTTAAATATAGCATGTCACTTTGAACGAGATGGCAATCCAACATGTCCCTTTGAAAGGCGAATGACCCAATTTGAATATAACATGCCACTTGAAGGGAGGTGACAACCCAACATGTCTCTTTGAAAGGTGGACGACCCAACTTGAACTAATATGTCACTTGAGGAGATGTGACAACCCAACGTGTCTCTTTAAAAGGCAGGCGACCCAATTTGAACAACAAATCTGCAACACAACTGCTAGTAGAACCTGTAACATAAATGCAACATAAATTATGCAAACATGACCTCATATGAACAATGAACAAGGTGATTAACTAATGCAATATTTCGATCATAATAACATCCCAAATTTTTAAAAAAGTCAATTTAAATGGAATAACAAATCAAAAAGTGTAATTTTAAATAGCATGGCAAACCAATTTTAAAAAGCATCATTTTATTTGAGATAACAAATTAGTTTTTAAAAGATGTCATTTTGAAAGGTATGACGACCTAAATTTAAAATGATGTCATTTTGAAGGGTATGAAGACCCAAATTTAAAAAGATGTTATTTTGAAGGGTATGATAACCCAAAAATACAATATTAACAATGAAACGGTCCATAAAGTTACTTTGGACAAATATTGAAAAGTGATTGTCCGCCCATTTTCATTTTTTGAACAATAAAACATGTTTTAACTGTAGTTAGTGCCAACAATCAGTATTGCATAGAAATTTCTCACAAAACTTTCTCATTCAATTGATATCGACTTCGAGGTAATTCTTATGGATTCAAATGATACCTTAAATATACTTAAGTAACGAAAAAATTTGCTCATCTTACTACAAACAAAGGTTTTGAACTATACCTAACATCATGTTTCAAGTGCCCTCACCACAAAGAAAGTTTCAATTTATACACATTTAAATTGTTTTGATTTGAGGACATTTTGTGAAAAATGCTCAGACTCAGAAAAACATTCACTACAAGAAAACCTGAGATTGCCAACAGATTTTGCCAACCACCCAAAATCTATTGGTAAATTACTAACGAATTACCAACATATTAGAAACAAAAAACAATTCAAGAATTTAGTAATGGCATACTAACAGATTACTAACCAACTTTTACCAACAGTTTAATTCGGTAGTAAATATTGCGGAAAAAGTGTGATGCATAATTTAGTGTCGGATTACTAACAAACTACCAACTGAATTTGTACCAACTGAAAATAGTCGTTGGTAAGTTACCAAGAACTTTAAAATCTATCGGTAATTATTGCGGAAAAAGGTGGCGCATAATTTAGTAACAAATTACTAGCAATTTTTACTAGAAAAAAATAGTCATTCGTAAATTACCAATGGAATTGGAAATTCGTTGGTAAATTGCCAACTAAATTGATTTTAGTTGGTAAAGTTACTAAGAAATTCTGAATTCGTTGGTAAATTGGCCAACAAAATCTTGTTTTGTTACACTCTGTTTGGATCATTGTTACCCATTGTTTCATAATGTACTGTATTGTATTGTATTGTTTGGTAGATACAATGTTTGGCTAGACTGTATTGTTTGCTGATGTTTAATAATATTTTTATTACTTGGTTTGACTGTATCGTACTGTATTGCAATTTATAAATTTACTAAAATATCCTTAATTATTAAAGGGTAGGAGGTTTGACTGGGATTAAATAATATAGGGTAAAGGGTAAAACAGTATTATGAAATACTAAGTAAGGATATAATTATAAAAAGAAATTAAGTAACACAATGGGAACACACCAAATCGGTTGTTCCATAAAATGGGGGTTTTCATTGTTACGTAACAACGAAATTTAACAATACAATACGTTTTAAGTAACAATCAAACCAAACATTGTATGTATGATAACAATACAATACAATACAATGGGTAACACTGATCCAAACAGAGTGTTAGTAAACTTTGCCAAAAATATTTGTTCTCATTGGTAAATTACCAACAAAATTTCTATATGTAGGTAATTTACTAACAAAATTGTTATTAGTTGGTGACTTTGCCAACGGATTCGTGCTCTATTGGTAAATTTTGCCTACTTATTTTATCACTAATTATCGCCCCATGGGTATACTTTGCCAACACATTTCGTGTTTGAGTTAGCCGATTGTTTATTTTTAAAAATAAAGAAGGAGATAATTATATTTTTATAAGTGGGGGAAACAATGCTATTAAAATTGGCCCATATTTTACCTTCTTATCTAATTTGGCTCATTCTCTATGTAAATTATAACTTAATTTTCATCTATTAGCCCAACAACTCAAAAAAATACCAATGTCTTCCTCTGCATTCTCGATTTTAGGTTAGCCTCACTTTTTGCTAGTGGATATTTGATATTTATAGGGGTGTGCATCAGTCGGTTCGGTGTGGTTTTATGTATTATCGGTTCGATTTATTGATTTTTGATTTTTAAATACACTAAACCAATAAATAAATCAATAAGATATATTTTCTCGATTTTCGATTTATCGGTTTTGGTCCTTAACCGTTCGATTTTCAGTTTAACCAATAAGAAAATACTTATAAAAATATATGACTTCTCCAACAATTTGAGGCGACAAGACAATAATGTAAGCTTACAAATGATCATAAAATAGAAACAGTAATAACTAACATGAAAAGAGCTATACAAGTGTAACATAAAGAGAAATTAAAAGAAATAAGATTCTTACTTTAGGTTTTGACGTTTTGTATAATGTGAAGTTGTGAACTCAACGGCATTGTGAAGTGTGAATTGAAAGCTAAAGGGCAAAGAAAGTAATAGTAAGGTATTGAGATTAATATTTAAGATTTATGTACAGGTAAAGTAGTAAATTATTACAATGTTAATATGTTATCGGTTTACCCAATAACCCAATATTAAAAAACCAAAATAGAACCAATAACCTGATATTTTATTTTTTTATAAAACCATTAAAAATCCATTAAACCAATAACAATAAATCAATAACACTTTTTTCGATTCGGTTTATCGGTCGGTACGACTTTTGCGCCCCCCTAGATATTTACATTTATTTTAGTTTTTGATGTCTCTGGGGCCTTGCCACTGGCATCCTTTATTTGTCATATCATAGATGTTCCATAGTGCAGTATGTCTAATTATGTAGTTTCTACTATAAAATACACCCTTATTAATTTAGGATATTTAATTTAACCCCTCAAATTTCAATACACATACAATTGGATGAGGTCAGTACAACCTCTCTAGATTAATATTCGATAAATTAATAAATTCTCTAAAATAATTTTTTTTGTTGGTATCGACTTGGGCCAGTGGAAAAAATCATCAATTTTGATAAGATAATATATTTTCGAAAGACCCATATATAAATATATATCCCATTAATATTATAAATTAATGGTTCTTTAAATTACAAAAATATCTAAGGCAATTTAGTGATATATGATTCTAATGTTTTTTAATTTTTTGTTAAAATTTAAATCTAGTTGAAGTTCGTCTCTAACTTTTCTTATTGTATTCAAAAGTTCTGGTGTTATCTTCTTGAACTACTCAAAATTTTTGATGAGTTTTAGACGCGATAAGTATTTTCTT
This sequence comes from Solanum appendiculatum, assembly GCA_018342035.1. Taxonomy (NCBI): domain Eukaryota; kingdom Viridiplantae; phylum Streptophyta; class Magnoliopsida; order Solanales; family Solanaceae; genus Solanum; species Solanum appendiculatum. The sequence continues at coordinate 343,619 of JAGDQO010001343.1, read as the reverse complement.
ACTCGTAATTGGTTCCAAAGGTATTGTATCGTCTTCAACTTAATCATCAACATTATTTTCCTGATGGCATCTATAATTTCTTTTAAACTCTAGATCTCTGAACATTATCATTTTTAACCGAGTAATCCAACGACAAGCTATTGACATCCATTTTATTGAGGTAACCGATACATAAATTAGTAAGATACAATGATTAAGATGTAATCAAAATTAACCTTCATTAAATCAAGAAAATAATCTTTAAATTAATATATATTAATTTATTAATTAAATAATACCTCTACAAAATAATAATATTTCATGATCTAGACAATATTGATTGGGTGGGGGGATGAACAGGGAAAGTGATGGACTGATGGTAGAAAAAGGAAAAGAAATGGGGAGGTATTTGGGGAAGAAGAAAAAGTAAAGTTTTTAATTTTTATTTTTTTTGTTCTTTTTATTGTATTTTTCATTTTTATTTTAATTATTTTTAATTTAAATTTTTATTTCCACTCTCCTTTTTTTCGTGAAATCACGTACTTATGCCAAATCATCAATTAAGTTGCCACACAAGCTTGGTCAATGGCCAAAGGAGTTTAAGGTGTTGAATTTCATTGAGTTAAAGGGTTTAGTTGACAAAGAGATAAATAGAAAGGTTTAGAATATAAACGCATATAAATACAAGGGTCTATCAGACCATTTCGCCAAATATAATAGGAATAATGAATTAAAATAGAGTGAGTAATAAACAATCTAATATTAAATACAAATATGAGCAGAAAATTTAATAAATAAAATTAATATATGAATTTTATATTTATCACTGAAAATAATTAAATACAAATAGTCAAGATATTTTTTGATTTTATACATTATTAATTTTCTTAAAAAGAATTTAGTCTAGGTTCAATTTATGACTAAAATTTAAATAATTAACCATATAAATAAGCGAAAGGAAAAGAGACACGTTAATTAAGGTATCAACTCTTTTTAGAAATTAGTTTATTGTCTATAACGACCCGTCCGATCGTCATGACTAGCCTAATGGTGAAAGGGTTAGGGCCAAAAAACTTTTCAGGTAGTGACTTAAAATTTTTTAGGCTAGGCCATCCTCAGATGGAATCTGTACTAGGTGCGGTCTAGGGCCATCGAGGTATTGGTGGGGTATAATATCTAGGTTTGGTTTATTGTTTTTTGTAGCCAAGACATTAAGGGATCGGTAGAGCTTCAAGCAATCGAATTTGGGTGAGTAGAACTCTCGAAATCAATCTTGGCGTGAAGAGGATAGTTTAGGACTTCCAGGAAGAAGGTATGTTGTGAAAAATAGGATTTTGAGGGATTTTTGAGCTGCTATACTTCGTGCAATCCGCTATAGTGGGGTGCGTCTTTTATAGTAGGAGTGTGTAGGTGCTATAGAGGGCTGATGGCCGTTATAGTTGGGTAAGTCATGGATTTATGCATAAACTATTGCAAAACACTCCTATTTTTTGCACTTTTGTTCTTGGTATTTTGAGGGAAGATTAAGGACTTTTTGTGCTCAATTTTCAATAGAATTCACCGGTTAAGGTAAGTTTGTTACTCCTCAATTTGGTTAATTAATTCGTAAGACTTAGAATCGAAGATATTATTCTTAGGGGAGGGTTTTGACATGGTTTCATTATGTGAGAAGCTCTAAGTTTGGGAGGATTATAATTAATTAACCCGAGGTTAGGATTTGGTTATAATCTCAGTATTATTAGGCCATTTTTGATTGATTATTTTATTAATTATTGTTTTAAACAAAGAACAAGCCAAGACACTTCAAAAGGGGAAACTCGGGTTCTTTAGAATTTCCAAGGTCCTTGATTTTAGGTAGGTGATGGTTCTTGATCTTGGGCATATTTATAAGACCCTAAAAGGCCCCATACAAGCCACTTAGCATACATTAGACAAGATAATAGTATTTAAGAGTACAAAAGACAATTTATATCATTTAGAGTTGACAAAAGTAGCTGAAGTCTAAACATAGTCTCAAAGCCATCTAATACATCAATAGAATGAAAGTGGGACATAACCCATACAAGTTCGAAAATGAAATGACATAAAACTGTAAATGTGGCATTGTCCTCGAAGTATGAGTACCCACGAAGTCTTCGAATCTCAAATGCAACGAACAAGCCACGAGTTGATGGAGAAGAGTCGGATCCTACATTTGTGAGAACATGTAGGCAAGAGTATGCGTTAGTACAAATAATGTACCAAGTCTGATAACTATGAATAGAGGTTATAAAATCATGCGAAAAAGGGCTATGCACGAGATGCAATGACCAAGTTAAATCATATGATGATATGATAGAAAACATGAGATAAAAGCCATGGTCAATGCAAAGAAATCATCTTAAAACAACATATACTTGAAATACCTTTAGAAAGTAACCTTAGTTCATTATTATGGGAAGTGAGCCTTAACCGACATAGACCATGTGAACCATAACATGGAATCTTGTGTCTACCCCACATCGAAAAGAGGTGTCCTTACATGCCAAGTAAGAACCATAACTTCAAGCTTACGTGGATCCACTAGCTAATGTCTATCTAAGAAAATCTATGGTGGCACATAGTTATAGGATAAGGAGATTGCTACTATAAACCCGACCTCTAATACGGGAGAGCTTCCATCCCGGTATCCTCTCGGTGCTAAGCTTAGTTCCCAAGGATTAATCATAATTCATAACTTATCTCATCATTAGAAGACATGGGTAATCGCTTCTTGTCTTATCATTACAAAAGCTCCTTATTCTTGATTCAAAGATTGGTTGAGAAAACCTTTCAACCCTATGAATCCTTTATGTGAGAAAATCCTTTCACAAATCATATTTTGAGGAATATGTGAGAAATCCTTTCACAACAACCACAACAAAAATGCTTCACTCTCAAAGCAACTTAAATCATCATCAACTTCATAAAGAACATGCATATCTTCATAAATTCATCTTTTCATAGTTCAAAACTCCATAATATGATCATAACCTAGAAATCATGGATTTCACATAAGTTCAGGGGAATTCAACTTAAAAACATGCAATTAACTCAATTCATGCATAAAAAGACATAATTCAATCCCTTAGATAATAATTTGAAAAAACCCATAAGATAGAAGAAAACCCTAATTTCAATTGAAGAATCTAACTTTATAAAATTGGAGAATTTAGGAACCCTATGGAGGAAAGGAATCCATAGGTGAAAACTATCATACCTTGATGTCAAAAGCCCACAATCAATGGTGAATTAGGGGAACTAAATGGAAACCCTAGGTCTTCTTCTTCTTCTTCAAGCTTTTAGAGAGCGAAATGTTTGAGGAAAGCTTTGGAGGGATTTGGGGGATTTTGAAAAGTGATTAGAAAGGGTAGAATTAGGCTTAGAAGACTTATATAGGGTAGGATTAAGACTAAACTGATTTAGATTAGGAATAAAACAATTTGGAAAAAGACCAAAAAGCCCTTAAAAAATAACTGCCCGGCTCAGACCTATAGTTCAGACCTATGGTCCGTAGGTCCATCTACAGACCATCCTGGTCAACTGTAGGTGGGATTCATAAACTAAGAATTTGGGCTTTCAACGACGGTTGCCATGTACTGTCCATTTGTCCACTTACGGACCATATATGCCAACCATAGATTCTAACTTTGACCCTCAAAATTTCACTAAGTCTGAGTGACCTACGAGACCCATTTACGACTCGTACAAGGAATGACATGCTGTCCTGGCAAACCGTCAATGAGATTCTAAAACTTGATATTTTCAAAAAGTTTAGCTTGCCATCTATGGTTCTCACCTACGGCCCGTAAGTCAGCCTATGGTCCGTAGGTGGCTTCAGTCAGTACTGGCACCAGTTCTGAAAAAATAGAAAATTTTCTTTTTTTGGAATCCAAGGTATTACAATATCTCCTCCTTTGAAACATTTGTCCTCGAATGCGATTCAAGACATCATGAGGAAGGCAAAAACTAAATCTAAGAGCCCAGCATGATTGCACATAAATACACATATCCGAGGAGGAAACATCAACACCAAGCTAAAGCATGTTCAAAACATCATTTCATAAGGTCTATATGCGACATATACTCAAATGCACATAAACATGAAAATCAATCAAGTTTACTCTTTTTCTCAAAATTTAAGCTTTTCATGAAAATGCATAAATGAGCAATCATGGGAATATCTAAGACACATGAGACTAAAAGAGTGAACCACGAGGAACTAAATACCTCAAGCTGGAGTAGGAGCAGAGGGAAAAAGATGAGGATAACGGGACATCATATCGACCTCGGCCTCCCAAGTAGCATCCTCAACTAACTAATTCCTCCAAAGAACTTTTACGGAAGCAACTTCTTTATTTCTCAACTACTGAACTTGCCGGTCTAAAATCTCAATCGGAACCTCTTCGTAAGAAATACTCTCTTTTATACCAAGACTCTCCAATGGCACTATAGATGCCGGATCACCAACACACTTTTTCAATAAGAAGACATGGAAAACTGGATGAATCGATGCCAAATCATTGAGCAATTCAAGTTCATAAGAAACCTTATCAATTCGCCTCAAAATCTGATATGGGCCCACATAGCGGGTACTAAGCTTCCCTTTCTTTCCAAACATTATAACACCCTCAATGGGTGAGATTTTCAAGTAAACTCAATCATTGCCATCAAATTCTAGATCTCTCCTCCTAGCATCGACGTAGGACTTTTGTCGCTTTGGGCCATTTTCAACCTTTCCTTAATAAGTCAAACTTTCTCCATAGCCTCATGTACCAACTCGAGACCTATCAAGGTGACTTTGCAAATATCAAACCAACCTATAGGAGATAAACACTTCCTACCATAAATAGCCTCAAATGGAGCCATACCAACACTGGAATGATAACTATTATTATTAGCAAAGTAAATCAATGGCAAATGATCATACCAATTACCCTTGAAATCAAGTACACAAGTTCTCAACATATGTTCCAAAATTTGGATAGTACGCTCCGCTTGCCCATATGTTTGAGGATGAAAAGCCGTGCTAAGCTTAACACGGGTACCAAGGCCCCTTTTGAAAATATTTTCAAAATTGAGATGTGAATTGAGAACCACGATCGGATATAATGGATAGGGGCACTCCATGCAACCTAACCATTTCCCTTAGGTGCAACTTAGCATAGTCTTTTGCCGAATAAGAAACCTTGATGGGAATGAAATAAGCTAATTTCATCATACAATCCATAATAACCCAAATCGACATATTGTTGCTAGGTGCGTGGTAAACCAACAATGAATTCCATATTCATATCTTCACACTTCCAAGTAGGAATACTAATATCTTGGGACAAATCTCTCAGCTTTTGGTGCTCAACTTTCACTTGTTGACAATTAGGACACCTAGCCACAAATTTTACAATGTCCTTTTTCATCCCATTCAACCTATAGAGCTCCCGCAAGTCACGGTACATTTTGGTGGCTCCTGGGTAAATGGAATATCGAGAACTTTGGGCTTCCGATGAAATCTACTCCCTCAAGTTATCAACATTCGAAACACACAGACAACCTTGATATCTAAGTACACCATCTCCCCCTTGGGAGAAAGCCTCAACATAGTTTTTAAGCACCGCTTCCTTCAATTCCATCAGGATTGGATCAAGACCTTGCTATGATTTCACATCTGATACAAAAGATGATTCTGAACCATTATGAACAACAACGCCTCCTTCATCAGAATCAATCAACTGAACACCCAATCGGGCCAATCCATGGATAGCTCGAACCAAATCCTTCTTATCATCCTAAACATGAGCAACATTACCTATGGATAACCGACTAAGGCATCCTCTACCACATTCGCCTTGCCGGGGTGATAAAGGACACTCATGTCATTGTCCTTTAACAACTCAAGTCACATCCTTTGGTGAATATTCAGATCCTTTTACTTGAACACATATTGCAAACTCTTATGGTCGGTGAAGACGTTAACATGAACACCATACAAGTAATGCCTTCAAATCTTTAAAGCAAACACAACCGCCGCTAGTTCTAAGTCATGGGTAGGATAGTTCTTTCCATGAATCTTAAGTTTCCTTGAAGCATAAGCAAACACTTTCCCATTTTGCATGAGGACACATCCCAACCCAGTTCTTGAGGTATCACAATAAACTACAAATCCATCGAACCCTTCCGGTAGAGTTAACATCGAAGCGGAGGTAAGTCTATCTTTCAATTCTTGGAAACTCTTATCATATGCTTAAGCCAATACAAACTTAACTTTCTTTTGGGTTAATTCTGTCAATGGGGTAATAACCCTGATTCGAAGGGGTACAAATTTTTTGATTTGTGAGTTAGTGCCAGTAACGACAGAGACCACCTATGGTTCGTAGGTTAACCTACGGACCTTAGGTGGGAACCGTGGGTGGCAGACTAATGTTTTCAAAGTGTAAAGTTTCAAAACCCCAACGACGGCTTGCCAGGACAGCCCGTCGTCCCATGTATGAGCCGTAGATGGGTCCCGTCATTGAAGGGTCAAAATTTACAGTCTCTGAACCCAACGACATTTGACCAGGACGGTCCGTGGTTGGACCTACGGACCGTAGGTCAAACCGTCGATAGGGTCTAGTAGTTAATTTTAAGACGGGTTTTTGGTCTTTTCACCCAATGACTTATTTATCAACCAAGGTCAGTTCCTAACTATTCCTAACACTATATAAGCCTTTTTAATTCTAAAAATCTACCCTGCCAATCACTTTTACAAATTTTCCCAAACTCTTCTACCTAAAAAATTTCTCTCTCTAGAAGATAGAAGAAGAAGAAGAGGGCAAGCTAGGGTTCAAGGAATCAAGTCTTTCTTCATCGATTTCTTAAGGAAATTGAGCACTAAGGTATGATAGTGTTCATCCATGGAGCCCTTTCCTCCATGGAATCCCTAAAATCTCCAATTTTCAAGTTAGAAGTTCTCAATTAAATTGGGGGTTTTCTTCCATGTCATGGGTTCCTTGCAATGTTGATTTAATTGATTCATTTATGAACTTTGAAGTATAAATTGAGTTGAATTTCATGAATTTAGATGAATCCCCATGAACCCACGAGTTTTCCCCAATTTTGAAATTTATGTTTTTGTTGGTGGGTTGGAATTGTGAAGAGATGAATTACATGAAGTCTATGTGCACCTATGTCTGAATTAATTCCTAAGCTATGATTTTGATGATGAGATTATGAATGATCTGTGGATGGTTTTATGAAAGTAAGCATGTTCTATAAAAAACTATGATTTTCCTCTATTATGTGGGTTCCTTCAATTATGGTCAAATTGCCTTGTTTATGGTTTTCTAAGCTTGAGTTTGCATTGAATTGCATGATTTAAGATGAATTTCTATGAACCCATGTAAACTCTATGATTAATAAGTTATGAGCATGATGAACTATGTTAAGATGAAGTTAATGAAATCATGCATGTCTCTTATAAAGTTAATGATGATGTTGTTGTTGAGTTGTGAAAGGAGTTCTCATGTATTACTCAACCCATGAATGTGAAAGGTTTTCTCACATGTAATGATTCATAACTTGTTGAAAGGTTTTCTCAACTAAAGTTGAATCAAAGGTTTAAGAAGCTATTCTAATGAACTTTAGCTTGGATTGGTAACTCTAGTTGTACCCTTCCATGGATAATAAGATGAATAAGAATTATGACTATTCCGTGGGAATTACGCTTAGCGCCGAGAGGATATGGAGATGGAAGCTCTCCCGTTAGTAGAGGTCAGGTTTCTAGTAGCAATCTCCTTATCCCCTACCTATGTGTCCCCATAGGATGATGGTCTATGATAGACACTAGCTAGTGGATCCACGTAAGCTATATGTTAAGCAAAGGGTCCTACCCTGGCAAGTAGGATGGCCCTATCGGTGTGGGGTTAGATACTGGATTCCATGTTGATAGCTCACATGGTCTTACATGTTGGTAAAGGCTACTTCTCACAACAAAGAACTAAAGTACTTTTTATGATATTTCTCAATTGATGTAAAGATGTTTAGCTTGATTTACCATGGTTTATGACTTATGTTTCTAACCTTTATCATGTTTTAGCTTGGTCATTGCATGTCATGAAAATGTCCCGTTTTACATGTTTTAAATGATTTTGTGCATTGCTATCGTACTTGGTATTTGATTGTACTAACGCATACTATTGCCTACATTGACTTTCTAATGAAGGGCTTGGTGATTCTCTATCTATTCGTGGCTAGAGCTTAGTAGAAGGTTTTTGGAAAACTTGGTCAGTCCTCATAAATTTGAGGACATTGCCTTGTTGTTCTTACTTTTATGTTCTTTCATTTTGGCATTGTATTGGGTTACGTCCCAAACTTTATTTCTCATTCTTATGTTAGATTGGCAGTGAGACATTTGATGTTCACTTCCGCTACTTTCTTAAAAGCTTTGATATGATATTGTCTTTTGAACTCTTAAATATCTATGATCTTGTATGTATGTATGCTAAGTGGCTTGTATGAGGCTTTCGGGGTCTTGTACGCCATGTCACGTCTAGAGGGTACCTTGGGTCGTGACAAACTTGGTATTAGGGCCAGGTTTACAAAGATCCTAGGTTGTCTCATAAGCCACGTCGAGTAGAGTCTTTTTTATGAGTGTGAAGCGCGCCACATATATGAATGAGAAGCTATAAGACGTTTAAGAAACTCCATTTCTTTCATTACTCCTAAGTTGTGCCATAGAGTTTAACTCTATATGTCTCTCTCCTAATCCCTATCCTATGCATTTCAGGATATGGCTACCCGAAGAGCTCATACTAGAAGAAATGCGGGAGTGGATGTGGAACAACATGCTCCTCCTCAAGCTCCTCAAGTTTCGGCCGACCCTTTGGCCGAACAAGTGACTAATGCGGAGTTTAGGGCTGCTTTTCAAGTGTTGGCTTAAGCCATGACGGCTCAAGCCAATAGAGAGGTTTTGGCTTCCACGAACACAAATATGGGTACGGTAGCATCAAGGGTGAGGGACTTTACTAGAATGAACGCTCCTAAATTTCATGGTTCTAAGGTTGAGAAGGATCCTCAAGAGTTCATTAATGAGGTGTACAAGGTGCTAATGATCATGGGTGTGACGTCGGAGGAAAAGGCGGAGTTGGCTGCTTATCAACTCAAGGGTGTTGCTCAAGTTTGGTTCAACCAATGGAAGGAAGGGAAGGCAGTTAATGAGGGTCATCTTGATTGGGAGAAACTGAAGGTTGCTTTCCTTGATAGGTTCTTTTCCCTTGAGATGAGTGAGGCAAGAGTGCTTAAATTCATCAATCTTTGTCAAGGAAGCACGAGTGTGAAAGAGTATGCTTTGAAGTTCACACAATTGTCTCGATATGCTCCCACTATGGTTGCCAATCCTAGGGCAAAGATGAGTAAGTTCATTTCTAGAGTGTCTGAGATGGTGGTAAAGGAATGTCGTACCGCTATGCTTATTCATGATATGGATATGTCTCATCTCATGGTTCATGCTCAACAAATAGAAGAGGAGAAACTTAAGGAAAGGTCTAGAAAGGCAAAGAGGGCTAAGATTGGTGATGGTAATTTCTCACATTCAAGGTCCGATGGACATGGTCATTTTAGATTTCGACAAAGGTTTTCCCGTCAAGGTTCTTCTAATGCTCCTCCTAAGTTCAACAAAGATAGAGTGCCTAAACCTAAGCCTCAAGGAGGAAATGGTGGTGGATTTTCATCGGCTACTTGTGCTAGATGTGGGAAGAAACATGAGGGCAAGTGCTTAGCCAGTACGGATGGTTTCTTCGATTGTGGTAAGAGCGATCATAAGATAAGGGATTGTCCATCTCTCACGACTAAGGTAAGAGAAGGTAAGAAAGCTCCACCTAGTGGGTCGGGTTCAAATAATCCCAAGCAAGACCGATTATATGCTCTTCAAGCTCGCCATGAGCAAGAGGGTTCTCCCGATTTGGTTACCGATATGTTAAAAGTCTTTCACTTTGATGTTTATGCTTTGCTTGATCCCGGTGCTACTTTGTATTTTGTGACACCATATGTGGCTATGAAGTTTGATGTTGTTCCAGATGAGCTGTTAGATCCTTTTTATGTCTCTAATCCGATTGGTGAATCCATTGTGGCTAGGAGAGTCTATAGAAATTGCCCTGTCTCCTTATCCCATAAAGTCACTCATGTTGATCTTGTAGAGCTTGATACGTTAGATTTTGATGTTTTTCTTGGGATGGATTGGTTGCATTCTTGTTACGCTTCTATTGATTGTAGGACCCGAATGGTTAAGTTTCAATTCCCTAATGAGCCTATCCTAGAGTGGAAGGGGGGAATTTCTATGCCCAAGGGTAAATTTGTGTCATGTCTTAAAGCTAGAAAGATGATTTCTAAGGGGTGCATACACTATCTTGTTAGGGTGAGGGATGTGGATTCTGAAACCCCTACTCTTGAGTCGATCCCCGTTGTTAATGAGTTTTTTTAAGTGTTTCTCGATGATTTACCCGGTATTCCTTCCGAAAGGAAAATAGACTTCGGTATTGACCTTCTCCCAGATACGCAACCTATCTCTATTCCTCCATATAGAATGGCTATGGTGGAACTTAAGGAACTAAAAGAGCAATTGAAAGACTTGTTAGGTAAGGGTTTCATCCAACCAAGTATTTCTCCATAGGGTGCTCCGGTCTTGTTTGTAAGGAAGAAGGATGGTTCACTTCGTAGGTGCATTGACTACCGCCAACTGAACAAGGTTACCATTAAGAATAAGTATCATCTTCCAAGAATAGATGACTTGTTTGATCAACTTCAAGGGGCTAGTTACTTCTCTAAGATCGACCTTCGTTCGGATTATCACCAATTGAGGGTGAAAGAAGATGATATTCCAAAAATGGCTTTTCGGAATAGATATGGCCATTATGAATTCCTAGTGATGTCGTTTGGGTTGACAAATGCTCCGGCCGGGTTTATGGATTTTATGAATAGGGTGTTTAGAAAATATCTTGACATGTTTGTGATTGTGTTCATAGATGATATTTTGATTTACTGAATGAGTGAGGGTGAGCATGCCGATCATTTGAGGATTGTATTGCAAGTCCTCAAGGACCATCAACTCTTTGCGATGTTTAGTAAATGTGAGTTTTGGCTAAGGTCCATGGCTTTACTTGGTCACATTGTCTCCGGTAAGGGTATTGAGGTAGATCCTAAGAAGACAGATGCGGTTAGGAATTGGCCTAGACCTCTATCACCTTCGGTTATTCGTAGTTTCTTAGGTTTGGCCGGTTACTATAGGAGGTTTTGTTGAAGGGTTTTCTTCGATTGCTTCCCCATTGACGGCTTTGACTCAAAAGAAGGTTTAATTCATTTGGTCTGAAGCATGTGAGAAGAGTTTTCAGGAATTGAAAGATAGACTTACCTCGGCTCCGATATTGACCTTACTGGAAAGGTCCAATGGTTTTGTGGTTTATTGTGATGCCTCGAGAATTGGGCTAGGATGTGTTCTTATGAAAAATGGAAAAGTTATTGCTTATGCTTCAAGGCAACTCAAGATTCATGAAAAGAGTTATCCTACTCATGACTTAGAATTAGCGGCGACTGTGTTTGCTTTAAAGATTTGGAGGCATTATTTGTATGGTGTGCATGTTGACATTTTTACCGGCCATAAGAGTTTGCAATATGTGTTCAAAGAAAAGATCTAAATCTTCGCCAAAAGACGTGTCTTGAGTTGTTAAAAGACTATGACATGAGTGTCCTCTATCACCCCGGCAAGGCTAATGTGGTGGTGGATGCTCTTAGTAAGTCATCTATGGGTAGTGTTGCTCATCTTGAGGATGGTAAGAAAGGGTTGGTTCGTGATGTTCATTGATTGGCCGGATTGGGTGTTCGGCTGATTGATTCCACTAAAGGCAATATTATGGTTCACAATGGTTTCAAATCTTCTTTTGTGCATGACGTGAAGACTAAACAAGATCTTGATCCTAATTTGGTTGAACTAAAGAAAGCGGTGCTCAAAAAGTCCATTGAGGCTTCCTCCCAAGGGGGAGATGGTGTAGTTCGATATCAAGGTCATTTGTGTGTTCCCGATGTAGATGACTTAAGAGGAAAAATCTTATCGGAAGCCCATAGTTCTCGATATTCTATTCACTCGGGAGCTACCAAGATGTACCGTGATTTGTGGGAGGTCTATTGGTGGAATTAGATGAAGAAGGATATTGCAGAAATTGTGGCTAAGTGTCCTAATTGTCAACAAGTGAAAGTTGAGCATCAAAAGCTCAGAGGTTTGACCCAAGATATTAGTATTCCTACTTGGAAGTGAGAAGATGTGAATATGGACTTTATTGTTGGTTTACCATGCACCCGGCGACAATATGATTCGATTTGGGTTATTGTAGATCGAATGACGAAATCAGCCCATTTCATTCACGTCAAGGTTTCTTGTTCTTCGGAAGATTATGCTAAGTTATACTTGAGGGAAATGGTTAGGTTGCGTGGAGTACCTTTAAGCATTATCTCCGACCTTGGAGCACAATTCACTTCTCAATTTTAGAAATTCTTCCAAAAGGGTCTTGGTACTTGTGTAAAGCTTAGTACAGCCTTCCATCCTCAAACTGATGGGCAAGCAGAGCGTACTATCCAAACTTTGGAAGTTATGTTGAGAGCTTGTGTAATTGATTTCAAGGGTAATTGGGATGATCATTTGCCTTTGATTGAGTTTGCTTATAATAATAGCTACCATTCTAGCATTGGCATGACTCCATTTGAAGCTCTTTATGGTAGAAGGTGTAGATCTCCTATAGGTTGGTTTGAAGTTGCTTTGATCGGTCCTGAGTAGGTACATGAGGCTATGGAGAAAGTTCGGCTTAGTAAATAATGTTTTAAAATGGCTCAAAGTCGACAAAAGTCCAATGCCGATGTTAGAATGAGAGATTTAGAATTTGATGTAGATGATTGGGTTTACTTGAAAATTTCACCCATGAAGGGTGTAATGAGGTTTGGAAAGAAAGGGAAGCTTAGTGCCCTCTATGTAGGCCCATATCAAATTTTGAGACGTGTTGGTAAGGTTGCTTATGAACTTGATTTGCCTAATGATTTGGCATTGGTGTATCTGGTTTTCCATATTGCATTGTTGAAGAAATGTATTGGCGATCCGACATCTATAGTGCCATCAGAGAATCTTGGCATAAAGGACAGTCTTTCCTATGTAGAAGTTCCGGTTGAGATTTTAGACCGGCAAGTCCGAAAGTTAAGAAATAAAGAAGTTGCTTCCGTGAAGGTTCTTTGGAGGAATCGATTAGTTGAGGGTGCTACTTGGGAGGCCAAAGCCAATATGATGTCCCAATATCCCCATCTCTTTCCCTCCGATCGTACTCGAGCTTGAGGTATCTAGTTCTTCATGGTTTATTCTTTTGGTTTCATGTGTCTTAGTAATTTCTATGATTCCTTGATTATGCATGTTCTTGAAGGGTCTAATTTTTAGAAAATGAGCTAGCTTGACTCATTTATCGATGATTATGTGCATTGAGTATGAATTGCATAAAGTCTTCATGAAATGATGCGTTGAACATGCCTTAGCTTGGAGTTGATGTTTTTCCTCCTTGGATATGTGCATTTATGTGATTGCCTTCTATATTTGGTTGTTAGATCTTGTTTCTTACCCTTCTTATGATGTCTTGATTCTCATTAGAGGACGAATGTTCCCAAGGGGGAGATAATGTAAATCCCCGAATTCGAAGGGGTGGAAATTTCTTGATTTCTGAATTAGTGCCAATAACGACGGAGGCCACCTACGGTTTGTAGGTTGACCGACGGCCTGTAAGTGGGAACCGTGGATGGCAGACTAATGTTTTCAAAGTGTCAAGTTTCAAAACCCCAACGACGGCTTGCCAGGAAGGCTCGTCGTCCCGTGTACGAGCCATAGATGGGTCCCGTCGTTGCAGGGTCAAAATTTACAGTCTCTGAACCCAACGACATTTGACCAGGACGGTCCGTGGTTGGACCTACGGACCGTAGGTCAAACCGTCGATAGGGTCTAGTAGTTAATTTTAAGACGGGTTTTTGGTCTTTTCACCCAATGACTTATTTATCAACCAAGGTCAGTTCCTAACTATTCCTAACACTATATAAGCCTTTTTAATTCTAAAAATCTACCCTGCCAATCACTTTTACAAATTTCCCCAAACTCTTCTACCTCAAATATTTCTCTCTCTAGAAGATAGAAGAAGAAGAAGAGGGCAAGCTAGGGTTCAAGGAATCAAGTCTTTCTTCATCGATTTCTTAAGGAAATTGAGCACTAAGGTATGATAGTGTTCATCCATGGAGCCCTTTCCTCCATGGAATCCCTAAAATCTCCAATTTTCAAGTTAGAAGTTCTCAATTAAATTGGGGGTTTTCTTCCATGTCATGGGTTCCTTGCAATGTTGATTTAATTGATTCATTTATGAACTTTGAAGTATAAATTGAGTTGAATTTCATGAATTTAGATGAATCCCCATGAACCCACGAGTTTTCCCCAATTTTGAAATTTATGTTTTTGTTGGTGGGTTGGAATTGGGAAGAGATGAATTACATGAAGTCTATGTGCACCTATGTCTGAATTAATTCCTAAGCTATGATTTTGATGATGAGATTATGAATGATCTGTGGATGGTTTTATGAAAGTAAGCATGCTCTATAAAAAAACTATGATTTTCCTCTATTATGTGGGTTCCTTCAATTATGGTCAAATTGCCTTGTTTATGGTTTTCTAAGCATGAGTTTGCATTGAATTGCATGATTTAAGATGAATTCCTATGAACCCATGTAAACTCTATGATTCGTAAGTTATGAGCATGATGAACTATGTAAAGATGAAGTTAATGAACTCATGCATGTATCTTATAAAGTTAATGATGAATTAAGGGTTCTTTGAGATTGAAGCATCAAAGTTTATGATATGATGATGTTGTTGTTGAGTTGTGAAAGGAATTCTCATGTATTAATCAACCCATGAGTGTGAAAGGTTTTCTCACATGTAATGATTCATAACTTGTTGAAAGGTTTTCTCTACTAAAGTTGAATCAAAGGTTTAAGGAGCTATTCTAATGAACTTTAGCTTGGATTGGTAACTATAGTTGTACCCTTCCTTGGATAATAAGATGAATAAGAATTATGACTATTCCGTGGGAATTATGCTTAGCACTGTGAGGATATGGAGATGGAAGTTCTCCCGTTAGTAGAGGCCGGGTTTCTAGTAGCAATCTCCTTATCCCTTACCTATGTGCCCCCATAGGATGATGGTCTATGATATACACTAGTTAGTGGATCCACGTAAGCTATATGTTAAGTAAAGGGTCCTACCTTGGCAAGTAGGATGGCCCTATCGGTGTGGAGTTAGATACCGGATTCCATGTTGATACCTCACATGGTCTTACATGTCGGTTAAGGCTACTTCGCACAACAAAGAACTAAAGTGCTTTTTAAGATATTTCTCAAGTGATGTAAAGATGTTTAGCTTGCTTGACCATGGTTTATGACTTATGTTTCTAACCTTTATCATATTTTAGCTTGGTCATTGCATGTCCTGAAAATGTCCCATTTTAGCATGTTTTAAATGATTTTGTGCATTTCTATCATACTTGGTACTTGATTGTAATAACGCATACTCTTGTTTACATTTACTTGTTAATGTAGGGCTTGGCGATTCTCTATCTATTCGTGGCTAGAGCTTAATCGAAGGTTTTTGGAAGACTTGGTGAGTCCTCATACGTTCGAGGACATAGCCTTGTTGTTCTTACTTTTCTGTTCTTTCATTTTAGCATTGTATTGGGTTACCTCCCAAACTTTATTTTTCATTCTTATGTTAGATTGGCTTTGAGACATTTGATGTAGACTTCCGCTACTTTCTTAAAAGCTTTGATATGATATTGTCTTTTGAACTCTTAAATCTCGATGATCTTGTATGTATGTATGATAAGTGGCTTGTATGTGGCCTTTCAGGGTATTGTACGCCATGTCACGTCTAGGGGGTACCTTTGGTCGTGACAAATGGAGTGGCAATCAAAGAGAACCCTTTAACAACCTTCTATAGTAACTAGCCAAACCCAAGAAACTTCAAATATCCGAAAGGGATACAGGTCTACGCTATTTCTTAACCACATCCGTCTTCTTAGGATCTACCTCAATACCCTTGCCGAAAACAATGTGACCAAGAAAAGCCACGGACCTCAACCAATAATCGCATTTACTAAACTTTGGAAAAAGTTGTTGGTCCTTGAGGACTTACATCACAATCCTCAAGTGTGTGGTATGTTCATCCTCACTCCTTGAGTAAATCAAAATATCTTCGATGAACACAATCATAAACACATTTAGATATTTTCTAAACATCCTATTCATCATATCCATAAATGCAACCGCAACATTCATCAAGCCAAATGGCATTACTAAGAATTCGTAATGACCATATCTAGTCCGAAAAGCTATCTTTGAAATGTCATCTTCCTTCACCCTTAATGTGTGGTAGCCTGACCAAATGTGAATCTTAGAAAAGTAGCTTGCTCCTTGCAATTGATCAAACAAATCATCTATCCTTGGGAGAGGATACCTGTTCTTAATGGTAGATAACCTTATTCAATTGACGATAGTCAATACAAATACGAAGTGAACAACCTTTCTTCCGAACAAACAGAACTAGAGCACCCCATGGAGAGATACATGGTCGAATGAAACCCTTATCCAACAAATGTTTTAATTGCTCATTTAATTCCTTATGTTCTGTAGGAGCCATTCGATAAGCAGGAATAGAGATAGGCTGCATATCTAGAAGAGGTCAATATCAAAGTCTATTTCTCTTTCGAGAGGATTATCGAGTAGATCATCGAGAAACACATTCGAAAATTTATTTACAACGGGGACCAACTCAAAGATAAGGATTTCAGAATCCATATCCCTAACCCGTACAAGATGGTATATGAAACCCTTAGAAATTATCTTTCTAGCTTTAAGACAAGAAAAAAATAGACTCTTAAGTATAGAATTTTCCCCCTTTCAACTGTGGAACAAGTTTATTTGGAAATTGAAACTTGACAATTCAGGTTCTACAATCAATAGAAGCATAACATAAATGCAGCCAATCCATCCCAAGAATTACATCGAAATCTAACATATCAAGCTCTACAAGATCAACACGAGTGAATCTATGGGATAAGGACACGGGACAATTTTTATAAACTCTCTTAGCCATGATAAATTTACCAATAGGAATAGTGACGGAAAAAAGATCTAACAACACATCCAGAAGAACTTAAAACCTCTTAGCCACACATGGCGTCACAAAAGATAAAGTAGCACCGGGGTCAAGAAAAGCATAAACATCAAGTTGAAAGACTTTCAACATACCGGTAACAACGTCGGGAGAACCCTCTTGATCATGCCGAGTTTGGAGTGCATAGAATCGGTTTTACTTTGGAGCATTTGAACCCTTAACACTAGGCGGAGCTTGTCTACCTTCTCTTCCCTTAGCCGTAAGTGATGGACAATCCCTTATCTTGTGACCACTGTTACCACAACCAACGCAACCATCTGTACCGGCTAAGCATTTACCCTCATGTTTCTTTCCACATTTAGCATAAATAGTTGATGAAAATCTACCACCCTTACCTCCTTGAGGCTTAGGGTTAGACACCCTATCCTTATTGAACTTAGGGACCGAAGCATTGGAGGAACCTTGATCAGAGAACCTTTGTCAAAACTTAGGACGACCATACCCATCAGACCTTGAGCGTGAAAAGTCACCATCACTTATCTTAGCCCTCTTTGCCTCCCCATACCATTCCATAAGTTTCTCCTCTTCTATTTGTTGAGCATGTACCATTAGACGAGAAATGTCTGTATTATTGACGAGCAAAGCAGTACGAAATTCTTTGACCTCCATTTCAGACACTCCCGAAACAAACTTACTCATCCTTTCCCTAGGATTGGCAACCATAATAGGAGCATGCCTAGAAAATTGTATGAATTTCAAAGCATACTCCTTCACATTCAAGTTTCTTTTGCGAAGGTTGATGAACTCAAGCACCCTTGCCTCCCTCATCTCAAGGGGAAAGAACCTATCAAGGAAAGCAACCTTAAACTTTTCACAATCAAGAGGGCCCGCATCAACCACCCTCTCACTCTTCCATTGTTCAAACCATACTTGAGCTACTCCCTTGAGTTGATAAGCGGCCAATTTCACCTTTCCTACCGGCGTCACACCCATGATCATCAACACCATATACACATCATTAATGAACACTTCGGGATCATCCTCAACTTTGGAACCATGAAATTCTGGAGAGTTCATCCTAGTGAACACGCTCACTCTAGTTTCCACTGTACCTACATTTGGGTTCACGGGGACCATAGCCTCCCTATTGGCTTGGGCCAACACTTGAAAAGCAACCCTAAACTCTGTATTAGTCACTTGCTAGGCCAAAGGGTCAACCGAAACTTGAGGAGATTCTTGTTCCACATTCTCTCTCGCATTCCTCCTAGCATATGCCCATCGAGTGGCCATATCCTGAAAAGCATCAGATAGGGATTAGGAGAGAGACATATAGGGTTAAACTCTATCGCACGACTTTTGAGTGATGAAAGAAGAAAAGTTTCCTAAAAATCCAACAACCTCTCATTCATAAGTGTGGCGCGCTTTACACCCATGAACAAGACTCTACTCAACGTCGCTTATGAGACTTCGTAGGATCCTTCTAAAACCTTGTGCTTTGAATACCAAGTTTGTAACGACCTAAAGTACCCCCTTGACGTGACATGGTGTATAAGACCCTGAAAGGCCCCATAGAAGCCACCTAGCATACATCATACAAGATAATAGTAGTTAAGAGTTCAAAAGACAATTTATATCATTTAAAATTGAAAAAAGTAGCGGAAGTCTAAACAGTCTCAAAGCCATCTAATAAATCAATAGAATGAAAGTGGGATGTAACCCATACAAGTTTGAAAATGAAATGACATAAAATTGTAAATGTGTCATTGTCCTCAAACTATGAGGACCCTTCAAGTCTTCGAATCTCAAATGTAACGAACTGGCCACGAGTGGATGGAGAAGAGCTGGATCCTACATTTGTGTGAACATGTATGCAAGAGAATTCATTAGTACCAAGAATGTACAAAATTTGATAACTATGCATTGAGGTTATTAAATCATGCTAAAAAGGGTTATGCATGAAATGCAATGACCAAGTTAAATCATATGATAACATGATAGAAAACATGCGATAAAAGCCATGTTCAATGCAAAGAAATCATCATAAAACAACATATACTTGAAATATCTTTAGAAAGTAACCTTAGTTTATTATTGTGGAAAGTGAGCCTTAACCGACATAGACCATGTGAGCCATAACATGGAATCTTGTGTCTACCCAACACTGAAAAGAGGTGTCTTTACTTGCCAAGTTAAGAACCATAACTTCTAGCTTACGTGGATCTACTAGCTAATATCTATCTAAGACAACCTATGGTGGCACATAGTTATGGGATAAGGAAATTGCTACTAGAAATCCGATCTCTACTATGGGAGAGGGTCCATCTCGGTATCCTCTCGGTGCTAAGCAGAATTTCCACGGATGAACCATAAATCATAACTTATCTCATCATTAGAAGACATGTGTAATTGCCTCTTGTCTTATCATTACAAATGCTCCTTATTCTTGATTTAAAGTTTGGTTGAGAAAACCTTTCAACCCTATGAATCCTTTATGTGAGAAAATCCTTTCACAAATCATGTTTTTAGCAGTATGTGAGAAATCCTTTCACAACAACAACCAAAAAAATGCTTCACGCTCAAAGCAACTTAAATCATCATCAATTTCATAAAGAACATGCATATCTTCATAAATTCATCATTTTATAGTTCAAAACTCCATAATATGATTATAATCTAAAAATCATGGATTTCACTTAAGTTCATAGGAATTCAACTTAAAAACAAGTGATTAACTCAATTCATGCATAAAAAGACATAATTCAATCCGTTAGATCATAATTTGAAAGAACCTATAAGATAGATGAAAACCCTAATTCCAATTGAAGAATCTGACTTTACAAAATTGGAGAATTTAACAACCCTATGGAAGAAAGGACTCCATAGGTTAAAGCTATTATACCTTGATGTGAAATGCCCACAATCAATGGTGAATGAGGAGACTTGATTAGGGACCCTAGATCTTCTTCTTCTTCTTCAAGCTTTTAGAGAGAGAAATATTTGGGAAAAGCTTTGGAAGGATTTGGGGGACTTTGAAAAGTGATTAGAAAGGGTAGAATTTAGGCTTAGAAGACTTATATAGGGTCTAGGATTAGGACTGAGCCGACTTAGATAAGGAATAGATCAATTTTAGAAAAGACAAAAACGTCGTTGAAAAATAACTGCTGAGCTCCGACCTAAGGTTCATACCTACGGTCCGTAGGTCAAACTACGGACTATCCTGGTCAACCGTAGGTAAGATTCAAAAACTATGAATTTGGGCTTCCAATGAAGGTGGCCATGTACGGTCTGTTGGTCCACTTACGGAGCGCATATGCCAACAGTAGATCCCAACTTCGACCCTCAAAATTTTACTAAGTCTGGGATGACCTACGAGACCTATTTACGATCGTACATGGAATGACGGGCCGTCCCAGCGAACCATCAATGGGATTCTGAAACTTCATTTTCAAAAGGTTTACCTTTCCATCTACGGTTCCCACCTACAACCCGTATGTCAACCTACGGTCCGTAGGTGGCTTCCGTCAATATTGGCACCAGTTCTGAAAAACCGAAAATTTTCCTTTTTTTTGAATCCGAGGTGTTACACTCCCTCAGCCTCAAAGTACTAAGACCAGTGATGGTGCACTGACGGTGCATCGTGCCAGCCTAGAAATTACTGTAGGGCAGTCCTATTGAGATGGTGGCACTCTCCCCCAGTAGTCCTGGCACAATGGTGGCACACTACCCTAGAGTACCTCGACGAAAAATCCTGATATTTAAGGATTCCAAATCTAATTAGAAGTAGGGATTACTTTCCCCACTATATAAATAGAATCTTAGGCTTACTTTGTATGGTTACATTCTCTTTTTTAAGCACAAGAGGTTAGTAATAAAATTCACCAATAAGGTTCTTTTCTTTTCTTGGACATTAGAAATTAAAGATCCTTGTTCTAGGTTGTAGCTATGAATAATTGGTCAACATCACTTTTGTGGATGAGTTTGGTTATCGTTTATATTATTCTTATATTCTTGATTTAGTATTTTGATGTTAGAACACCATTAAAATAAATACATTGTCTACTCTTGAACTCGGGAGATTAATAGGGAGATAGAATAGGGAATACACGGAGCACGGTCTTTCCTGCATATCACTTTTTAAGAATTTTGTTTAGGATTGACACCTACAAGACACTATGCTTGGATACAAAACAAGAACAATAATTAATACTCAACAGTTGAGTCTGTCTATCCCCGTTTAACGATGTAGTTAGACGGTCAATTGGATTGGTAGTTAGAGGTTGATAGATCATGATCATAATATCAACACTGTAAATCACTAATTTGATCATCGTATGAAATCCATGAAAAAGATCCGATGCATGAATTCTTAGTATGGTGCAGCTCTGGATTTTCCCAATCAATATAAGTCAAGTTTATTATTTAAATCTTGCATTGTTAGTTTACAAATAAAAATTGAAATTTTTTAATAAGCCTGAATAAATAGTTAGAATTGGTATAATTTGGTAGATAGTTAATCGACAAGTCGTTTGGGTTCGATAATCCAACTTTTTTAGAGCACTATATTACTTGCGCAACCGTGTACACTTGCGTGTGCATTTAGAGCAAACATGTTTTTGGCGCCGTTGCCGGAGACTTAGAAATTAACTCTTTTTCTAGGTTATACTTTTTATTTTTATTTATTTAAGTTTTATTTATTTGTTTTTTATATTTTTGAACAAATATTTTTTCCTTTGAACAAATTTTGTACTCTTATTGATATGAATGATTAGGATAAATGGTGGGTAGGTGGTCGGTATACTTGTTAGCATTGTGGACGACCCCACTTGGATATCAATTTTCAAACTTTTCAAAAGAACTGGTGGTGCACATCTACCCAATATTTTTGATGGAATATGTGTCATATATGTGGTGGTCAAGATGGCCATTGAAATGGTTGTCCTAACTCTTTTTCCCCTCCCCCAAATCCATATTATGATTCTTTTGTTATTTGTGATGTTGGAAGGAGTGATGACATGGAGGATGCGGAACAAGAGGGTCATATTAGGAGTTTATTTGAGCAAATAATGGAGCACTGAAAGAACAAAAGGGAATCCATGGAATTGATTCAATTAGCAGTTGCAGAACAACACTGAAAAACCATGGAATTGCAGGCTAAGGTTGACACTTATCAATTGCAAGTTACATGCCAACCTAATACTCAATTAGAGGAAATGACTGAATCCCAACAAAGAGAAAGTTGTGAAGAAATAGAGAGAGTGGGTCAGTCTTGGCTACATGAACAAGCTCAACTTTAAAAAATTCAAGAGTGTATCTGTGATTGTCATACATACATGACAACCAAACTCTAGAAGGAAGAAATGAGGTCATACAAGAAATAGATCAATTTGGCTAAGATATTCATGGCTTGGAGATTCGCTTAAAAAAGGTTTGAGGCGCCTAATACCAAATTACCAATTGTTGTACTGGAGGAAGACCAAATAGTGGAGCAAGTAGAGGAATTCCAACCATTCAACTACACTTTCTTCCTTAGTGTCAATTTTGAGAAGGAGTACAAAAGTAAAAATGTTGTGAATAATGTTTCTTTGGATTTGAGACATCATGGATTTCATTCTAAATATTTTTCTACATTATGCGTGGATGACGACATGAAGTTCAAGTCATCAGAACTAGTGGATGATTGTATAGATGAGGAACAAGGCCCCTATATCCTAAAGTTTTCTAGTTCACATCGACAAAATGAAATTCATCCAATAAGGGCCAAGAAGTGCAAGATGCAACATATATTACTTGGTTCCTTTATCTTTATACCATTGCCCTTGAGAGGAATAGAAAAGTTGATGCAAAGTTAGGGGTGCAATTCATAAGTTCAAACTTGAATGAAAAGTGGTGGACTTTATTGTGTCATGCCACGACGTTAAATCAAGCGCTTGTTAGGGGGCAACCCAATTTATAGTGTAGCTTTTTATTTTTTTTATGTTTTTAGTGTCATTGTTTTGTATTGTTTTTACAGGTTTTTTAGAAGTTTGAGTATCCATAATTTGGAGCTAAAAGCATGGCGAACAAATAGTGTAGGGTGCATACGACCCATGATAAAAATTATGAGAACATGCTAGTAGCTAGGCCTAGAGGCCTTAGGGAGTTCTTTCTTTCAGTCTTAGCAAATGTAATGAATTTTTGCAGTGGGGACAGTGCCATGTTTTAGGTGTGGGGTGAGGGAAGGAATTACTAGTTTTTACTATTTTGTTGAATCTTTTCTTTATTTATTAACATGGGTTCCTCGACTTTTGTTTTCGGTTCTTTTCCTAAGGATAGTCCCTTCGAATTGAATAGATTTTTTAGTAGAGTCGTAGTAGTCATGGCTTGTCCTAATGATAGATGGATGAAGACCTTCTTAAGAGAAAATCATTCATCAGCTTGTAGGAGTGAAAATCCGACCTTTGGAACTTTGAAGCCCCGCTTGGAAGTTAGCAAGTCGTACTAGGTATTTCATGCATGATCATGTAGATTAAAAAGTAAGTCTTGAGAAACACATAGGTTCTTAAACTGGAATCTAGAAAGAAAGAAATTGGGCTTGATTGTGTGAATTCACTCAATGTGTTTGTGTATGAGTATGCAATAATTGTGTTCCTATATGTGTATCATGGTGCCATATGTGGTGAACAAATAATTTGTTTCTTGCATAGAATAACATCTAAAACTTGCCCCATGTGTGTGTGTGATAAGTTGACTTGCATGAAGTTATGGAACATGAATTAGGCCTTTCCTTGCATAGCATGTTCAATTCTACTTTGTGCTTTCTTGACATTATCCCTAGTGAAGCCCTTGAACCTTGTAGTGTATTTCTTTGTGAGCCGCATGATGAGCCTAATCCATTTTTTTGATACTCTATCTCAATTTGATCTAAATAATGTTCCTTAATGCCTTTTTCTGGTGAAAAGGGGTCGAATAAAAAGATGTGTGGTTTAAAAGGGAAAAGGTGAGAGTAGTGAAGGAGAGATTTGGTGAAAAGATCCCAGGAATTAATAAGAAAAGTGCTGGATGCATATTAAAAAAAATATGGATATATTGAAAAGAGAAAAGTGATGTGCTAGCACAAGTACTTTGATTTCCTAGGGCGGAAACCAAAAGAAAAAGGGGAAATTTTCAGAGGTTTGAGCAAAGAAGAGAAGTAGGCTAAGAGAGGAAGAAATGGTAGAGAGTCATATTGTGAAACAAGTGCATTAGTGAGGAAAGTTACTATATATATAGATATCGAAAAGTATCCTCCCCATCCAAAAATCTGATAATATAACCAAAGAAAGTCCTATTGATTCCTTGAGTAGAGCATCTTGTCAATGCCACTTACACTAAGGGCAAGCCTATGGCATGTTGTGATACATAGAAAAATCTTTTGCGAGAGTGAATTTTTTAACTTTCAAAATTATTCCTTTAAAGTTGAATTATTGTGAAACTAAAACATAATGAGAGTAGGCTTTACTCATAATAGTGAGGGCACACATGACATATGCATTGTATTATTGTTGTTTGTTTTGCTTATAAGTGATAACATTGGCTACGTAGATTTACAGTGAGTCTGTTTTTAAGGTTATGTAGTGTTGTGTAGAGTATCTCGGTGCTAAAAAATGACATATGTTATTGCATAAAGTATGAGCTACAAAAGCATGATTAAATTTGTTTGGTTGATTCTAGTGCGGGTGGACAAGTCTTTAGGTGGTAATGGTGAGTTGATGGTTAATTGTGTATAGAGTTGTTTGAGGACGAACAACGTTCTAAGTTTGGGGTGGTGATCTTTTGTGTATTTATATGCCTAATTACTAGGTTACCCTCATAAATCCTATGTTTTGAGAGTGGTCTTTAAGCTATTTACTAGGGTCTGATTAATATTACGATGATTGAACACTAAAATACATGATTAGCAAATGCAGTTGTTTCATAGAGTTTGGGCACATAGGTGCTAGAAAAGGACCTCATGAGAGCTGGAAAATGAGAGAACAAAGAAAATCTAAGCTGAGGCGCAAGGCTGGCATGCCGCCCCAACTCCAAAGTACTGAGACCCAGTGCTGGTGCACTGCAGGCATGCCATGCAAGCCTGGAAATAACTGCAGGGCAGTCTTACCATGATGGTGCCGCACTGCTCCACCAGTCCTTGCACAATGGTGGCGTGCTGCCCCAGAATTCCTTGACGAAAAATCATGAAATTTAAGGATTTCAAATCCAATTAGGAGAATGGATTATTTTCCCTAACTCTATCAATAGAACTTTAGGCTTCTTTTGTACGGTTACTTCCTCTTTTTCAATACCAGAGGCAAGGAATAAAATTCATCATTTAGGTTCTTTTCTTTTTCTTCTTCTTCTTTTCTTAGACATTAGTAGCTAAAGACCCTTGTTATTGGGATGTAGCTATGAATAATTGTTGAATATCGCTTTTATGGATGAATTTTGTTATCGTTTAAATTATTCTTTTATTCTTGATTCAATATTTTTATGTTAAGCCACCACTAAAATAAATACATTGTCTACTCTTGAACTCAAGATAAGAATAGGGAGATAGAATTGGGAATACAAAGAGCATGACCTTTCTTGCATATCATTTGTTTAGATACGTGTTTAGAATTGACACCCACAAAACACCATACTTGATTATGAAAATGGATGATAAATAAATGCTCAACAGTTGAGTCTCTCTATCCCCACTCAATGATGTAGTCAGACAGTCAACTAGGGTAGGTAGTTTCAGGTCGAGAGATCATGATCATAATATAAACCGTGTAAATCAGTAATTCAATAACCGTATGAAATCCATGAAAGATATTTGATGCATGTATTCTTAGTATGTTGCAGCCCTGAAATTTCCCAACCATTGTAAGTTAATTTTATTATTTATATCTTGCATTGTTAGTATACAAATAAAAATCAACCTCTTTTAGTAAGCTTGAATAGATAGTTAAAATTGGTATAATTTTGTAGATAGTTAATCGACAAGTCCTTTGGGTTCGATAATCTGACTCTTTTAGAGTCACAATACTACTTGCGTGACCACGTAAACTGGCGTGTCCATTTGGTGCCAACAACACATTTTTTTGGCGCTGTTGCCGGGGACTTAAAAATTTGTTATTTTTCTAGGTTATAATTTTTCTTTGTTTTAATTTAAGTTATTTATTTTTATTTATCTGATTTTTTATATTTTTGAACAATTTTTTTTCCTTTGAACAAATTTTGTACTCTTATTGATATGGATTATTAGGATAAATGATTGTTAGATCATTGGTATCCTTGTCAGTATTATGGAGGACCCCACTTGGATATCGATTGTCATACTATTCAAAAGAGCGGGTGGTGCACATCTACCCAATATTTTAATGGAATGTATTTCTTATATGTGTTTGTCAAGATGGACATTGCAATAATTTTCCTTACTCTTTAATCCCAT
The DNA here is from genome assembly GCA_018342035.1 of Solanum appendiculatum. Lineage (NCBI taxonomy): Eukaryota > Viridiplantae > Streptophyta > Magnoliopsida > Solanales > Solanaceae > Solanum > Solanum appendiculatum. The sequence continues at coordinate 316,986 of JAGDQO010001343.1, read as the reverse complement.
GTCCTAAACCCCTATTATGATTCTTCTATTATTTGTGATGTTGGTAGGAGTGATGACATGAAAAATGCAGAACAAGAGGCTCGCATTATGAATTTATTCGAGAAAATAATGGAGCAACAAAAGAACACAAGGGAAGCCATGGAAATAATTCAATTAGAAGTCACATAAAAGCACTAAAAACCATGGAACTATAGGCTAAGGTTGATGCTTATCAATTGCAAGATACATACCTAGCTAATACTCAATTAGAGAAAATGATTGAATCCCAACAAGGTGAAAGTTGTGAAGATAAAGAGATAGTGAGTAAATCTTGCCTACAGGAATAAGCTCAACTTCTAAAGATTCAATAGTCTATCTATGATGGTCTTATATACATGACAACCCAACTGGCAAAGGAAGAATTGAGCTCAAACTATAAATTGATCAATTTGGTTAAGATATTCATGACTTGGAGGCTCGTTTGAACAAAAAGATTGAGATGCCTCATACCCCATTACCAATTGTTGTTGATGATGACTAAATAGTGGAGCAAGTAGAGGAATTCCAACCATCCCACTATACTTTATCCTTAGTGTCAATGTTGAGAAAGAGCACAAAAGTGAGAATGTTGTAAATAATATTTCTATGGAGTTGAGGCATCTTGGATCTCATTCTAAATTTTTTTATACATTATGTGTGAATGGGGAAATGAAGTTCAAGTCATTTGAACTAGTGGAGGAGTGTATAGATGAGGAACAAGGCTCCTATATTCAAAAGTTATTTGGTCCACATAGATAAAATGAAATTCCTCACATAAGGTCCAAGAAATGAAGGATGCGACATCAATTACTTTGTTCCCTTATCTTTATACTACCACCCCTTGAGAGGATGATAAGGCTCAAACTATCCTCCAAACAATTACGAGAATATGAGATTGTTGTCAGTAAAAATATCCAACTAAGTATGAGGGTCGAATCCCACTGAGAATGGTATAATGCAAAGATTTCAACTAGGATATTTAGATTGTAAAATAGTTTATTTGTAGCAAATAAAAGAGGAGGGTGGATGATTCAACCAAATTTATAGAAAAGGATTTTGTTATCACAAATAAAGATTAAACTAAAATATCAAGAATTCAAACAATTGAAAAATAATCTAGGGATGCGAGGATTTGAATTGATATCACATAGAGGTAATTGCGTTGCTCAATAGTGCTAAACAAACATGGATAGGCTTACAGTCTCCTTTCAGTCTCATCTATGTGAATTACAAAACAACCCATTACCTTACAGAATGACTTTATCAAGTAGATTTGAGCAAAAATATCTGACTCATGATTTCTCTTTCAAGCAAATCATAGACATCAAACCTAAATTGTAAGCATAAAACTAATTACCCACTCCAGTTGATCTCTTTCGAGCATCAATCAAAGATTGAAAATATGATTAAGTTTTGCAGCCACAACCAATGAGTTAACCCCGTGCTAATTAGCCTAAATCCAAGAATGAATAGACATAAAACCGAGCACAACACAATACCCACTACATTAAATCAACACCCAACCCCATAATTGCACGCTTAGAGTTGGGGTTTCAGTCACCCATCACAAAAAGTAAAGAAATTATACCTATCATGATATCAGTCATGGATGTGATGAAATCAAGAAGTTATAATCAACACCAATTCGATTTCAACATCAAATTGTCAATTTGAAGAGTAAAAAGTTAAAACCCCAAACTAAGAGTTTCAAAACTCATACGAAATTAGGAACTCAAAATGTTCTCCAATGTCTATTCCAAAAGTCCTCTCCCAAAAGTCTTTCCCAAAATTCTTGCCTAAAAGTCCTTCCCAAAAGTCCTTTATTTTCTCTCCTTTGGGCTTTTTATAGTTTCCCTAAAATTTGGCCATAAATTCACTATGTGACCACTTCGGCGATGTCAATTAGGCTCACCAAGTTGATTCGGTAGATCGACTTCTATGCCTTAGCTCACCTTTTTGTTGCTTTACGCTTTAGGTATTTGAACCTCAATCGGCGAGCTCGTTTGAGTCTGTCTCTCATAATGAGTGGACCCTCGAGTACCACCTTTGTTAGCCTTGTAAGCCTTCATATTTTATCCAAGTCCTATCACCTTCGGTGATGGTCATTCAGTTCACCCATCACGATCAGCGAGTCACCTTTTCATGATTCAGTTCACCAATCCTGCCTTGAAATTTTCAACTTTGAGCGCTATCACTTTAGGCGAGGTTGTGCCAGTTGGGTGATCAGCCCTTTTGGTTAGGCAATTAACAATGTAGAGTAATTTACACTTCTTTCCATGCTTTTGGCCTTTCTTTCAAGTATTTGTCCTTTCTTTATCCCTTAACCTTCATAGCTGCAATTCATCAAAATATCATTACAAAATGACATAATTAGGCATTGAGGATACTAAATGTTGAACTAAATTTTCCATAAATGAGAGTAAATCTACCACTCATCACTGATTTTCTTGTCCTCAAGTAAATCAAGAACACAATTAGTTCAACAAGGGTGTCTATTATAGTTCTCAATGAGAGCTAATATGCAAGTTCCACTACAAGACTACTCTCAAGCAAATGCAACACTCAATCATAATCAAAAAAGTTTCAAGTGATGTCTAGCTGGTATCAATAAAAGCTCAAGCTCACTATTGCTTTTTAACTTATGTATCACCATGTTTCAACAAATGCATTCAAGTGCCCACACATCAAGAACGATTCCATTCTCTCACAAAGAAAAACAATAACAAAGTTAGAAATCAGTACATCTCTGACACTCCGAAGGAGAAATACATGCAAGCCACATCACATAGGTTCGCCCATGTTTTTAAATCATAACACAACCTAATTAATGCAAGATCTAAAGGGCCTTTTAGGCTTGTAATGGGGCTGAGGGTTAAGGTATGGTCAATTTTGCTCAGTGACTTCACCTTTTCAAAGCATTGTTGCAATCATCTTCACCTGATCTTCTCATGTTCTTTTCATTCTTTTCACATGGAAACTCAAACTTCAACTTGTAAATCATTTTGTTGGACACCCCTTTTATTTCATCACACTTTCTTTTTCATTTCAATTTTTAATTTTTTTATAAGGAGGGGTTCCTCCTTTATGCAACATATCTAAAGGTTAAGTCTCCCTTTTTATTCCTTTTCTTCCATTTGGCTTTCTTTCTTCCTTCGTTTCCACACCTCCAACTTAGGCTTTTCACCTAAGTTGGTTATTCAAACAAACCAATGCTTCAAAAAGGATTTATGGATGAGAAGTTAGGGACAATTTGGCTCAAGAAGTTTCACAAGGTTCTTAACATATGATTTAGGCTCAAATGGTGCAAAAATTGTTGCACACCCTCATAAGGTAGTCACAAAAGGTATGAGCATTTGGGTTTTCTCTCAAAATATGTGCCCAAGATCACTTCTTGTATTTACCAAAGTTAGACAATCGAATTAACAAGGAAAATTCTAGGATTCAATCATGCATGATTCTAAGAAATGCATAACCACATTAGGCACTTCAAACACAATTATTTAACACAGCCGACAAGATCAAAAACTTATGTGTGATGTTCATTGCAAGGCTCACATCAAAACACAGCTAGTTAACACAAGATTCTAAAAATCATTAAAAAGTGTAGTCAAACTGATTTCTTTTTGAAATTCCAACACTAAATACAACACTCTTCATAAATACTATCCAAGACATCGATATTGAACACAATCGATCCTCGAACATTATCAATGAAAACTCAAGTATTTCAAGGACTTCCAAACTCATTGGGCTAATAAAAATGGAGAGACAAAATAAGCTAAACCATCAAACCACTATAATAAAAAAATAAATAACAATATACTACAATTATCCAAAACAAAGGTTGAAAATAACAAAATATAATAAAATACAATCAAAAGGGGATTATTGGTATAAGTGCCCTCACCCCACCAAACTAGAAACATCAGTGGCGTCAATGCAAAATGAAAATAATAAGAGTATGGGAGGAGAGATAAAAGTCCCCCTGACATACTATGCCTATGGAGTGCTCAAAGCTAGAGTCTCAGGATGGATAATATCATCCTGGGCATCAGTGCCTTACACATTAGTCATAGGAAGGAGCACAATAGTCTCAACCGAGGCATCAGTGCCTGGCTCATCAATAGGAGGAATGATGGAGTGTGAAGAGACCCTACTGGTGCCAATTACGAAGGTCTCCTCAAGGGATCTCTCCAACGAAGCATGTACCATCTTCTCCTTAATATCTTGCAGCTCCGTCACTATCAAAGTAATTCGCTACTCATTCTCCTCTCTCCGAATCTCCTCCTCCACAAACTCCTCGGTAAAATCATCATTGGCCCCAACCTTATCTCTCTGAACATCTACATCAACGCTGGCACCATCAAAAACACCACCCACACTAGTCTTCTCAGTCACACTAGAAGAGAACTCATCACTCGGCATAGAGGTAGGGACATACTCGGGCGCATAGGGCAAGGGAATCTCACACCACAATATATAATTATCCATAGACCTTATATAGTCTACATCAACCTTAAGAGTACCAAACTCAGCCCTCATCACAGTCAAAGCATCTGAATTACCCTCTATCTTCTCTCGGGCCTCCATCCTCACTGTGAAGTTATCTAATCACACACTATGTGACTCTAAGGTGGCCTCACACTGCATCAACCTAACACTCAGGGGATCTAATTCACCCTCTATCTCCCCATCTATCAACTTGGTCATATCACTCTCAACCCTAGAAGCCCTCATATCCACAGATCAGGCAAGGTTACCAATTTGGTATATCATGATCTGGGTCAAGAGGGGTAGGAAGATAGGAGTAGGGAAAGGTGCAACAACAGTCAAAATGGGTGGCATAGAAGAAGGCTGAGATGTACATGAAGGCCTCATAGAAGGAGCAAACCGAGTGACCTCGGCCTCTAGAGCAACAGGATCAACTACGGGGGTAGTTTCTAGTGGTGGCAGCTTCCTCCTAGCTGCATCCTTTTGTAAGTAGTCAGCCTCGATTATTCGGATGTCATTGAAGGAGGCAGGGGTGATCCACACATCAATCCTCTCCGGAAAAAGAACTCTCGCAGCCTCACAAAGCTGCGTGATCAACACTGGGAAAGGGGGATAATTTTTCTCTTGTCTAGCCCTCATCAGTATATCATCTGTAATAATTTACCCAACATGTATCTCAGTCCGATCCGTGATGCTACCCACTAATACATCCTTCGAAAATCGGAGGATGGACTCATTTTGTGATGACATGATATTGCTATTAATGAACCCGAACCAATATCTCGAAGCGATGTTCATCTCTTTCATTTCGATCTTTGCTCCCTCAATCATCCATTGTGGGGAGGTACAAAGTAAAAAGGGGCCGCCACCCCTTTAATGCCCCTAGGCATTGCTTTATGTATAGTCTGTAATAGCCATTAGTGTCACCTTTGGTTCCCAATATCTTATCAATCATTCCTGCATGGCATTGTACCAACTTGACATGAACTGATACCTCATCTAATGGTTTCCATATTGTTCCCTTCCTCTTCTTGGGCAAAGCTTCTGTATAGCTCTCGTGAACCTCTCAAAACCATGAAACTTGATCATACCCCATATGGATAGGTATTCACTCATCATTCCATTTGTGGAGAGTCATCCCTCCTCAAAGATTATTTGTTCTCCAGTTACTTTAAGCCTATTAAAGGCCCTTGGAGCGATTTTAGGGAGAACATGGAAGGTAGTTTTCTGAACTTTAGGAAGCCATACTAATTTGGACCTGATGTCCATTCTTTTTCGAACAACTTTCTTCTTTGGCTACACACTCACACGCGTAGAAGAGTGCTGAGTGTTTTCTTGTTGGTGAGGGGCCTTAGATGGATCATTTATGACAATCCCGTGGTTTCTTTTGGAAGGAGGAGGAGGAGTGTCATGCTCTAAGTCAGAGGTCACTAACCTTTTTTCTAGTTGCTCTACTCATTTCCTGTAGTGCACAACATTTCAAAACAAAGATCGAGTGCAGGTTATTTGAAATCAAACTAAAAAAGTAACGAAGCACGAAATCTCGACTACTGGAAGGCATTTTGCTTAACAGTTTAAGTGAGCTCAGACGAGCTCATCGAAGCTGACATGCTTCAATTAAATTGAACTCAGTCATGAAAGGTGGAGTAGTTTCTAACTCGGTGATCCGCCTAATGCGTTTCAGCGGGCTAAGACAAGCTTGCTTAATGTGACAGAGCAAAATTAAAAAGAACAGGCATAAAGGGCGAAGTCCACTCCCACATGGCGATACGCCAAATGTGTTGCGGTGAACTAAGACAAGCCCGTCAAATGAAATAGTACCCAGGTCACATATTCAAGAATAGAAGGCAGTCTGGGTGTAATTCCGCGATTCTGCTAGTTCCCTTGGCGAGCTAAGACAAGCTCGCCGAATAGGTAAGTTTAAACCCAATGCCTATTTTCAACATTTCAACACAAATACGCAACAATACCTAATTTCCAATAAACATTACAAAATAACCACGTGTTTTTCTACCCATGGGTACTCAGACTTCCCCTAAATATCATAAAGTATTACCCAATATAATGATTTGCCCTTAAGAAAGTCATCAATCTATCTATTATTGGGCAAATTCAGGCCAACGGGGAAATACTAGTCTAATCATACTTCACCCAAACACAATTAAGGTCAGACCCATCAAAAACAATGGTTTTATTTCAACTTTTAACCAACACAATAAATTTTCACACTTTCAGGCACAAAATAAACTATCTAACTCATGGGCACAATTATGATGAATATAGTACTACCCAATCAGATTTAACAACAATATGCTTCAAATGGCGCTTAGCCCATATCAAAAACATCAATTTCTAGCATAGATGATAAGATAGAACACGAAAACCAACCTCAATGATAGTAACAAAGCATAAACTCATGGGAAAAGGATCTGGAATCGAGAATCTTGCAATCCAAAGAAATCCAAACATACTAAATCACGAAAAGAGGCACAAAGATGCTAAAACAAAGGTATTAAGAGCTTAGGAGGAAAGATGAGCACAAAGTGATGAAAGGATTTCTTTTTGAACTTGGAAAGACCCTTGGCCTTTTAATCTCAGACCAACTCGGTAGACTGTGACTAATGTCACCGAACACATTTGATTAATCATTGAAAGGCTAAAGCTCATTGATGATGCCAGAACGAATTCCAAACCTGAAGGATGAGGTGGTGGACTTGATAGAGTTCGCTTAGTTCACTTTGGCAGATCACCAATTGGAGCTCAGACCGCCAAAGTTGACACTGCACTTTTTCAATTTTTCTAGCTCAGAAGGTGGACATGCAGAAGTCAGCTCATTATGTTTGGTTGATCACCGAGTTTATCTTGGTACCGCCTAAGTCACCTTCCTCGATATTTTGACTTCTTTCCAACCTGTACTCACTAGAAATGTTATTAAAAACACAAAATAAAGTTGGGTTACCTCCCAAGAAGCGCTTTATTTATCGTCGTGGGATGACATAGTTCTCACTTCATTAATAATAATTTTTGGGATTTGGGATGATATTACTAGGTAGTGCTCCCTTTTGTCTTGTGTTGATGTGAGTAGAGAGTTGACACACCTAAGTTTCGAGCTGTTTGATTGACACTAAATGAAAAGTCACTGATGAGTGGGTGATTTTGACTCATTCAGAGTCCTTTTCTTGTGATTTTGTGGCACTTAGTTAGAGAAAGAGGCTAATTTTCCTTTGAATATGGTTGTTTTAGGTACATGATGGTTAAAAAGGAGTTTTGATTAAAAAAAAAAGGAAATTGGGGCAAAATGGAGCTAAAAACAAGGATTTTAGAGCTGGCAGTGAAGTACTCTCCTCGTTCGCGAACGCGGAAAGTCAGACGCGAATGTGGAGATCAAGTCTACTGTGAAGTGCAAATGTGGGAAGATTCCGCAAATGCAGAGTTCAACCATGCTGAGTACCGTGAACGTGGGACATCCTCCATGAATGCGGAGTGCAATAATGCGAATCTCCGCGAACGCGTAGAACAAACCGTGCCAGGCATCTGGGCAGTTTTGGAAATTCACATTTTGACCCTAATTCACCATATACACTGAAACACAACCAATTTGGAGGATAACCAGATCATAATAGGATTGAATAGAAAAAAAACACAAATTATAGAGAGAAGAACTTTGGGGATTGAGGCTTGGGTATAGCTTTGAGAGCAAGATTCCTCAACAAACATCATTAGAGTGAAGATTGTGAGCTTGGGTTGTAACTATTTTTCATCTTTCTTCTACTCTTTGTTTTGTATTGTTGAATTCTAGATGTTAATTTTTGATTAGTGATTTGGATATTGTGTTAGACATAATCAATATTTGGGTGTTAGATTTCTATCTTGTGCTTTTGTAATTAGTTGAATGCTTTCTCTTATATGAAGCGGGTTTTTGATTATCCAATTGATCTCATGCTTTAATTGCTTTCCATTGGAATTGATCACTCCTTAGACTTACCCAATTACTCCATTTACTTTTATGAGTTTATTAGAGTCAATTGAGGTTGGGAATGGTTGATTGGTGTATTATTTGAGGTGTAACTACTCATTTGTCGGATTATAGCTAGTAATAGTAAATCCTTGCATTGCCTTTAATCGGATTGCTTGTGTTTCCACTTTATTGGGTTCGTGAGAACTAGTTGAGAAATATTTGCCTATATTCATGAGAAATAGGTGGATGATTTAGATTCTAAGGCATATATGATTTTACCCATGATTAATTGAGATTGTATGAAGCTAGTTTGTTATGGATCGTATGGGTTTTAATTGATTTTCCATTCCCAAATCCCTTTGGTAATCTTGTTCGAAAAGACTTTGTTCCTTATTCTCCTCTATCCCCTATCCTAATTCGTTACTTGAAATCTTCTCATTTTATAATTGTATCTTATATTTTGGATTCAAACTAGTAGCTTGTAAATCTTTTTTCTTCAATTACCTTTCACATTGTTCCTCGTGGGATAGACCCCAACTCTTCATTGGGTTTATACTTGTTAGCAACCGCCCACATTTCGAATCCTAAGAGGTGTGGTTGAACGTTATCAGTCACTGTTTGGGTTAAAATGGAGAAGCCATTTTTCATATCCTTCAACACTTTGTCGAATTCTTCAACATTATTAAAGACCCTTGTGAGCATCTCATCAATGGTATTTCCTTCCGGTCTCGCTTGATCCTTTGGCCTTTGACAATCGTTAGAAGTAATGTACCTATCCTTCTACACCTCTCATTCTATCTAATTTCCTCCACTTCAATCTTTCCAACCATTATCTCGCTCCTTGTTCCAACCTTTGTTCCCACGTTGTCTTTGGTAGCATAGGTGAGAGTCCCCCAATTGCTTTCCCTAATATTGTACTTCCTCATTTTATAATGCCTCAAACTTGGCCTCTTCAGGACATTGTCCAACATTTGTACAAATTGCGTTTACAACTTTAAGTCCACCTACCATAACATGCTTAGAAAGAAAATATAATTGGGTAATTATTTTAGCCATATTTTCATCCCTCTCTTGATAATTTTCCAACTGTTCTTTGCTCATACGCACATGTAGAAGAGATACCTAATCTTATCTAGTATGCCATGTACAGTTAATTTTGTTCATGTCATCAAGTAACAATACTGCGATGTCATATGGTTTCCTCATTAGCCCATCTTGAACAAGTTGGTCGGCTAGGACTTTGTTAACGGAGTCCAAGCTACTGTAGAAGTATTGCAACAATAAGTTGTCCAAAATACCATGTGTTGGACATTGTACTAGTATCTTTCGAAATTGCAGCCATGTCTCATGAAGAGGTTCACCCGACACCCTTTTGAAATTTTGGATGCTACTTCTAAGATTGATCATCTTCGAGGGAGGGTAAAATCTCTCTAGGGATGCATCTATAAGCACATCCCATGAAGTAATTGAATCATTAGGCAATTTGGTAAGCCATCTAGTGTCTTCTCCAGTTAGAGAGAATCAAAATAATATAACCTGAATGGACTCTTGAAAAATGTTTTTGAAGGTAAATGAATGACAAAATTTCTGAGGTGCTCGTGGAGATTTTCATGAGCAAGTCCCCCGAATATTTCTTTCATTTGGAGCAGCTATAGCATTGTTACGATCACATGAGAAACTGCCCTCCCTATTGTAGGAGGTAACCGGAGTTATCCCGTGATTTGGATGACATTCATGTGCATATCATTCAAGTCGCTCATATTATCATTTTGCCCGTAGTGACTATCATTGTCACTACCATGATCACTCATGTTGTATACCTGCAAATCAGCAAACCACAACACCAAAGAATAATCTACTACAACTAGACAACCTTACAAACTAATTTCACGAATTTAATTACTAGCTGCCCTTTCCCGGTAGCAACTAAGAGAATAAGTGATCGTTATCAATAAAAATAACCAACTAAGAGTTGGGGTCGAATCCCACAAAGAATGATATAACGCAAGGATTTAAACTAAGAAATTTAGATCGTAAAATAGTTCATTTGTAGAGATTATAATAGAAGGGTAGATGATTACACCAAATTTATGAAAAAGGATTTTGTTATAACCAATCAAGATTCGACTAAAATATCACGAATTCAAACAATTGAGAAATATTCTAGTTCTGTGGGGATTTTAATTTATATTTCATAGGGTTAAATGCATTGCTCAATAGTGCTAAACAAACATAGATAGGCTGGGTCATCATCAATGACACCAATCTTCTTTCGATATCATAGTACCAATTTATAGAATCTCCTTTCGGTCAAATCTATGTGACTTACAAAACAATCTGTTACCTTATGAAATCTCTTTTTTCAAGCTGATTTGGGCAAGTCGATCGGACCCATTATTTCTTTCTCAAGCAAATCATAGACATCAAACCTAAATTACAAGCATTAGACTAATTACCCACACCAATAGATCTCTTTCGAGCATGAATCGAAGGTTAAAAAGAGGATTAAGTCTGCAACCTTAACCCATGAATGAAAAACATGCTAATTAGCCTAAATACATGAATGAATAGACATAAAAAATAGCGCAACACAATACCCACTACATTAAATCAACATCCAACCCCATAATTGCACTACTAGAGTTGAGGTTTTAGCCACCCATCCCGCAAAGTAAAGAAATTATACCTATCATGAGAGCATCCATGGATGTGATGTAATCAAGGAGTTATATATCAATACCCAATTCGATTTCAACTTCAAATTGTCAATTTCAATAGTGAAACGTTAAAACCCCAAACAAGGAGTTTCAAAACTCATACAAAATTAGGAACACAAAATGTTCTCCAAAGTCTACTAAAAAAATCCTCTCACAGAAGTCTTTCCAAAAATTATGTCCTAAAGTCCTTTCAAAAAGTCCTCTATTTTCTCTCTCCTTTGGGCTATTTATAGTTTCTCATAATTTGGCCCAAAATTCACTGCATGACACCTTTGGTGACGATAGTAAAGCTCGCCAAGCTAATTCAATAGATCACCTTCTAGTCCTTAGCTCACCTTTCTATTGCTTAAGGCTTCAGGTGTTTAAACCTCAATCAGTGAGCTCGTTTGATTATACATTTCATAATCGATGGACCACTGAGTACCACCGTTGTTCGCCTTGTAAGCCTTCATATTTTATCCAAGTCTAGTCACCTTCGGCAATGGCTATTCAGTTCACCCATCACGATTGGTGAGTCACCGTTTCATGATTTAGTTTGCCAATCCTGCCTTGACATTTTAAATTTGAGCACCGTCACTTTAGGCGAGGTTGTGCTAGTTGGGTGATATGCCCTTTTGCTTATGCGATAAACATTGTAGAGTTTACACTTATTTACATGTTTTGGCCTTTCTTTTAAGTATTTGTCGTTTCCTTATCCCTTAGACTTCATAGCTGTAAATCATTAAAATATCATCAGAAAAGGACATAAGTAGGCATTGAGGACACTTATTGTTGAACTAAATCAGCCTCAAAAGAGTTTAAATCTACCACTCATCAGACAAGCACAAAAGTTGATGCAGAGTTAGGGGTGAAATTCATAAGTTCAAAGTAGAATGTAAAGTGGTGAACTTTATTTTGTCGTGCCGCAATGTTAAATCTAGCGCTTGTTGGGAGACAATTCAATTTGTAGTGTAGCTTCTTATTTTTTTATTTTCTTAGTGTCATTGTTTTGTTATGTGTTTATAAGTTTTGTGAGAATTCCTAGTATCCAAAATATGGAGCTAAGGAGTATGGCTAGTGATGAGTGTGGGGTTCATATGACATGTGATATAAATTAAAAGAACATGCTACTAGCTAGGCCTAAATGCCTCAGGGAGTTCTTTCTTTCACTTTTAGCTTATGAATTAAATTTTTGCACCGGGGATAATGCCATGTTTTAGATGTAGGGTGAGAGAATGAATTACTAGTTTTTACTATTTTATTGAATCTTTTCCTTTTTGTAGAGTGGGTTCCTCGACTATTTTTTTCATTTCTTTTCCTAAGGATAGTCAGTTTGAACTGGGTCGATTTTTTAGGAGAGTCGTAGTAGTCATGACTTGTCCCAATGATGGATGGATGATGACCGTCTTAAGGGAGATCAGTCTTATGTTTGTAGGAGTGAAAACCCGACCTTTTGAACTTTGAAACCCTGCTTGAAAGTTAGCCATTCGTCATGGGTATTTCATTCTTGATCATGTAGATTAAAGAAGTAACTCTTGAGAAACACATAGGTTCTTTAACTGAACTCTAGAAAGAAAGTAATTGGGAGGAATTGTGTGAATTCACTCAATGTGTTTGTGTATGAGCATGCAATAATTGTGTTCCTATATGTGCATCATGCTACCATGTGTGGTGAATGATTGATTGGTTTCTTGCATAAAATAACATCTAAAACTTGCCTCGTGTGTGTGTGACAAGTTGACTTGCATGAAGTTATGGAGCATGATTTAGGTATTTCTTTGCATAGCCCATTGAATTCTAGTTTGTTCCTCCTTGACATTATCCCTAGTGAAGCCCTTGAACCTTGTAGTTTATTTATTTATTAGTCGCATAATGATTCTAATCCATTTTTTATACTCTATCTCAATTTGTTCCAAATAATGTTCCTTAATGCACTTTGAGGTGATAAAGGTTGAATAAAAAGAAGAGTGGTTTATAAGGGTGAAGGCGGGTTTAGTGAAGGAGAGATTTGGTGAAAAGATCCATGACTTAATTAGCAAAGTGCTGGTTGCATATTAAAAGAAGTATTGATATATTGAAATAAGATAAGTGATGTGCTAGCGTCTAGTACTTTGATTACTAAGGGCGGAAACAAAAAGAAAAAGGGGAAATTTTCAGAGGTTTGTGCAAAGAAGAGAAGTAGGCTAAGAGGGGAAGAAATGGTAAAGTGTCGTGTTGTGAAACAAGTGCATTAGGAAGGAAAGTCACTATACATCAAAAATTGTCCTCCCTGTCCCAAAAGCTGACATTACAACAAAGGAAAGTCTTATTGATTCCATGAGTAGAATTTCTTGTCAATGTCACTATACACTAAGGGCAGGCCTATGACATGTTGTGGTATATGTAAACATCTTTTTCGACAGTAAGTGTTTAAACTTTATAAATTGGCCCTTTAAAGTTGAATTATTGTGAAACTAAAAAATAATGACAGAAGGGCCTTACTCAAAATAGTGAGGGCACTCATGAAATATGCATGGTATTATTTTTGTTTGTTTTGTTTATATGTGATCACATTGGCCTGGTAGATTTACAGTGAGCCCGTTATTGGGGTTATGTTGTGTCATGTAGAGTATCTTGGTCCTAAACAAGGACATATGTTATTGCATAAAGTGTGAGCTACAAAAGCATGATTAAATTAGTTTGGTTGATTTTAGTGTGGGTTGACAAGTCTTGAGGTGTCAATGGTGAGTTGATGGTGAAACGTCTAGAGATTTGTTCGAGGACAAACAAAGTTCTATGTATGGGGTGGTAATCTTGTGCGTATTTATATGCCTAATTGCTAAGAATTACCCTCATAATTCTTATGTTTCGAGAGGGATCTCTATGCTATTTACTGTGGTTTGATGAATAACACAATGAATGCACACTAAAATATATGATTAGCAAATGCAAGTATTTCAGATGGAGTTTGGGCACACAGGAGCTAAAAAGGACCTCATGGTAGCTGGAAAAGGAGAGCTGATAAGTGGTAAATTTCAACTCATTTACGGCTCTTTTCTTATGATTTTGTGGTACTCAAGTAGAAAATGAGCTTAATTATTTATTGAAATGTGTTGATTTCAGGGTTTTTTTGCCAGGAAGGAAAATAGTGAACAAAAGCATAAAAGGAACAAAACCTGGAAGGATGGTTCACTTCTGCGAACATGTCAACTGGTTACTTAAGTGATCATGCAGGGTTCACTTTTGCGAAGAATCCCAAAAAGGTGGAGTCACTTCAGCGAATGAAATTCACTTTTGTGGCGTCTGCTTTTGCAAACTCCCATCCGCTTTGGCGAATCTCGCCCATCCGGACAAGGGCAGAATTGGATATTCTCAAGAATTGGACCCAAATTCTCACAAAAAGGGCTGGAAAGAAGCATTATCGGATATCAAGAAATTATTATAATATTGAACTTTATCTTCTAGTTTAGATTAAGGGAGAAAAACATGTATATTTCAATTTGAGGTTGAAACATTGAAGGTATGTTGCCTCACCTTTCCCTTGCGGATTTGAAGACTGTGTTCTATTTTAGTAAATCTCTTATTCCCTTCTTCTTTTCCTTTCTCTAAATTGCTAGATTTGTGGGTGTAATTGCTAATTGAGATTGGAATTTTGTTCTATAAATAGAAAATTCATTTGGGTCTTGATTTCTCATTCTAATGCTTTTGTATATTATTCCATGCTTTCATGACTAGGGTTTAATTTAATTCTCAAGCTTTAATTTATGATTGAGAGTGCACGCTTGAATCTAGCTTCTGATCTTCGTGTATTGCTTGAAAAAGAATCCGTGAAATGGGGAATTAGGTTAATGATCTTGTTTGACTTTGATTCCTAAATTCTAGACAGTAAGGAGATAATTTAGGTCTAATTAGTTGAATGATTAACTTTCTAGAAATAGGGGTTTAAATTAAATTAATGGATTGTATTGTATTGTATTGAATACAATTGAGACTGAAAGGAAATTTTGATAGAAAGGACTTTGAGACCGAAAGGTGATAAGTGTTGATTTACGATTATCTATCCTACCTTTGATTGATTTGCATGTGTTGACATGGCAACGGATCATTGAATGAGTATTGAGTCTTGAATTTCCTAAATCTCAATTATCCCTGGTTTGATATTGTCTCTGCCCAAGTTCTTTGTTTAGTTAGAAAAATTGTCTTCTATTTGATAATTTTGTATATTGCATGTTTAGATACAAACTAGTATCGAGTTACTATTGGTATTTTCAATTACCGACAAATTGTTCTCTGTGGGATGCGATCCCGACTCTTAGTTGGGTATTTTTATTGACAACGACCGCTTACTCTTTGAAATTTTTTCAAGGGTCATTTGAGCATTGTTAAAAATAGCGCTGTTGTCGGGGAACAATTAGGTGTATTGAATTGACTTAAAATTTCTGTTTTACTTCTTTCTATCTATATAGTGAATAGTAGTCTTTATTGTCTTTTTGTTTTTATTTTATGGCTTTTGTGACCATATGTTTGGAAGTTGTATGCCCTATACCTACCCATGCCCATGTTGTGAATCGAACGTGACAAGCCAATTTCGGCTAAGGGTCATGGATGAAAAGCTCAATTGGGGTAAAAAGGCACTACACCAACTCTCCCAAGGAAAGGAAAAACTTCTCAAAATGCACCTAATTCGGTGGAATGAGGCGGTCAACTTTGAGTTTGAACTTTCAACTTTTAGAAACATGGTTTGAATGATAGAGAAGGTAGATGCTAGTCCTTATCCAATAGTTGAAAAGAGTGCAAAGGAGTCTCATGACTTGCACCTGGCTAGGTGCTATGAGATGAACCAACTAGAATTGGAGATCGCAAATTTGGAGGCTAATGTGGAAGCAACAAAATGGATTGTGGTAGACATTAGGGATATTTTGGCTCGTTGCCACCAATAAAAACCAATAATAATCCAAGAAGCCAAAATAAATGCGATGATAGTAAAGTTGTGCAAAAGAACCAAAAAAGATCATTTAAGACAACTTTAGTTCATGCGGAGTCAAGAGTGTCATTCAATTGGAGGCCAACAATCATGAAATGCAAAGCTCAAGTGGCCTAGTGGCTCTCTCAACCCTACCCAAGGATACAAAATGAAAGTTTGATGCAAAGTTGGGTAGGAGGTTCATTGCCTCAAAGTGGAAACACAAAGGGTGATGTACCCTGACGTTAAATTGTGTGCTTGATGAGAGGAAACACATCTGTATCCAAATTTGTTTAATTTTGAGTTTTTGATTTACTGATTAGGTTTGATTTTTGTTTTTGACTAATCCTCATGATTTTGGAATTTTTGGAATTAATTTAAACAGATTTTGAGGCAAGGATCTTGAAGAAAATGAAGTTCGGGGCTAAAACCCCCTCGAAATATCACTTGGGAAACTTTTTGGGCGCACAGGCTCGCCCAATAGCCCCTGAGTCAAACTAAATGGACATTGATGACTCTACAAAAAATTGCCTCAAGAGTCGCAAAAGCAAGGATGAGTTCACAAAAGTGGCACCCTCTTGCAAAACCGAACTTCACTTAAGCGGAGGGGCACTCATAAAAGCATACTCAGCTATTTAATGAAGGGTCACAAAAGAGACTAAAATGTTGCTTAAGCCTAGATAAGGAGTTCAAGAGGCATTGGGTAGAAACCAAACAGTTGAAACTCAAAAATAAAAGGTTCAAGCTTCTTGCTCTGCTCCTCACTTGTCTCGAAACAAATTTAAAACTCTTGGTCTTCCTTGTGCAAACACAATCGGGTATGTCTCTATCATTCTTACTCTCTTGAAGTGGAAAATTCATTCTTGAAATTGTATAGCCTTGGTGAAAGTTGGGGGTATTTTGTGGGTAGTGACTTCTCAAACTTGGAGGGTTAAATTCTCATTGTGTTGGCCAAATTATGTTTGATAAATTCTAAATTCATGTGTGTGGGCTGATTTAGTGTATTTGGGAAAGTCTTGAGTACCCATTTCATGATCGAAGTGTTGATAAATAGGTTGGGCACCACCTGTTTGGAAAAAAGGCCGAAAGAACTCAGGGATGATTTTAAAGCTTTTTGTGCCGAAATGACTTAGTTTTTCAATTTCCTATTTGATTGTTGTTGAATGTGAACTACTGGGAGTTGAATTTGTGTGTGAAATTTTGAATTGAAATTTTGTGTTCATGTTGAGGGGGTGACTGGTCATGAAAGCAACCTCGCCATCGCAAAAGTGAAGTCCGGTTAAGTGATCCCTCTTAACTTCTGTGATTTCCGCATAAGCGTCCTCCTTGTAGCTTTTAGGATATTCACTTAAGTGAAAATGGTCTAGGTTTTGCGAGATTAGAGGCCATTTCTTTCTTGGTTTTAATTTTTGAGCAAGCCTATTTTGTGTCCCA
This sequence comes from Solanum appendiculatum, assembly GCA_018342035.1. Classification (NCBI taxonomy): domain Eukaryota; kingdom Viridiplantae; phylum Streptophyta; class Magnoliopsida; order Solanales; family Solanaceae; genus Solanum; species Solanum appendiculatum. The sequence continues at coordinate 299,447 of JAGDQO010001343.1, read as the reverse complement.
AATTGATTCCTAACCCTTTTCTTGACTTATACCAATGAAATAACATTGTTTAACACATGATTCTTACACTTTCATGCTATTGTGATTTTTCAGATCTTTAAGAAGTCATGAATGGCACAAGAACATGGTTTTGAAGAGGAAGTGGTGGTCGAATATGACCAACATCGCTTTATCTCTCTCTAGGCTCAGGAGAATTACTATTCCGATTTGATTAAGAAGAAGCAGCTCTTGGAGAGAGGCATTGCCTTGGATAAGGTTGATGAAATGCTTCCAAAATTCTATAAAAGGTGGGAAAACTTTGGTTGGATATGCTTTGCGGTCGAACCATCCCAGGCGATTGAGCAATGGCTGACGAAGTTCAATGCTAACCTCATGGAAAATGACATGCTGACAAAATTGATCACCATTCGAGGCAAGGTTGTCAAGTATGGGCTTGAAGCGATCAATTCCATCTATGGGATGCTATACCATGATATCAAGGCTTTTACGGCCAAGGATTGTGAGTCGGGTTCTTGACTAGCATCAAATCTTTTCCAAGGAAAAAATGTCCTATGGGCCATCACAAATGACGAGATCCTATACTCAGATTTGACATCCGAGGGGAGGACATGGATGTCTACAGAATGAAGCCACATCTCCCCAATTGCAAACATTAGCAATACACCGTTGTTGCGTGCACAAATAGTGGCATGTGTACTTGATGATGTCCCATTGAACGTGGGCCATTTGATCATGAATGAGTTCAACGAGTTCAAGGTTCATGATAATCTCTAACTTATTGTCCCATCATTGATCACTGAACTATACAGACGGGCTGAGGCAGAAGTGCTTCCGGGTGACACTTGGGTAGAACCCAAAAATTAAATCTTTCCCCTTAAGATGTGTTATTACATCCCTAAATACTAGAACCATTATTCGCATTTCGATACACCATTCCTTAATTACTTTAGTATCTTTTAGTCTCATTTTATGAACTTGAAATTTGGTGATAATTAAAATTTTTCCTACCATAACTTGTGACTGCAGTTTAAGGGATTGTATTGGGGGCATTTATGCAATATATTAATTATAATTACCAGTAATTTAATAATGGGATGATATATATATATATATATATATACATACATTTTGGGCAGCCAACCTTATTTTACTTTTTGGGTAGCCAACTTTATTTTCTTTTGGGCAGCTATATTTATTAAGTGATAAACATCACTTTTGTAACATATATTTTAAAACCTCCTCTATAGAAATTCGTTTGCCTCAACTCTATGAAAACTTGAGAACTTTCTCTAACCATATTATTCACAAAATCACAAGAAAAAATTTGTTTCACTTGGCTGAAAACTGAAGACACCCTATTTTGTGGTAAGTGATCAAATCTGATTTTGAGCTAGGTAGTGTTTAGTAATTTAAGCATATCTAGTGTTGTCGATTCCATTATCAGTGCATAAATATGATTTGGAAAGATAATTCATATACCTACAACTCTTGTGGTTGTGTGGAAATCTAAACTTGCTGTTATAGATTCGAAATATGGGACACAACATAGAACAAGTTCTGGCCAGATTTTTGATTTAGAAATCCTGTATGTGAAACTGTTAGTAATGTTATTATATATTCTTGTACAAAATGTATTTTGCGATGATTCTTTATTGTTTGCAACCTTATAAATACGTACATCCTTCATGAAGGATATAAAGTCCAGTTTTGCCATTTTCCTTTTCTAAACTAAGTTACGAGATGAGGTACCAAGCTGGCCTGATTTACTGCTTTGGGGGTATAGTCGAATTTGTACAGGCTAGGCTTACTAGTAATGATAGTCTTTTTTTATGTCAACATTATTGAGCTACTAGAAATTTAAGAAGTTCTTTAATTGTATTTTTAAGGTTGTTTATAGTCGTGTACAAGTAGACGACCTTGATACATTGGTTGGTCTATGGTTTAAACTCTTGAAGTTCTGTTGGACGATTTCTATGCTAAAAGATTGAGGTTTGTGTATAAACTCATACTTGTACTCTTGTTATCTTCTGGTATAGTTGAAAGTTTATCTCGGTACTTTGGTTACTCCTTGCCTCTTAGTCTTGTCGTTCTAGTATCCTTGGAGACTTTCAAGACACTTGTGTAACTCGCCCACTTGTACGGATTGCTTTATCACTTGGCATTCTTGTTTGGACTTTGTTCTTCTTGTGGCTGTCACTTTGTCACTATTGGGATACCTCTTGTTTCGGATCTTTTGACATCTTGAATTTGGATTTTTGGTTCTTCTTAAGTATGGAAGTTCTCCATTTTAAGTACTAACTATAAAGCCGATTTAATATGGTTCTTGGTCCTCTTGATTATTGGGCTTTGACCCTTTTGTAAAAAGGGCTTCGGTCCTTCTTGATACTTGATTATGCTTGGTGTGACGGCATGACGTATGTATTGGGCGAGCCTTGTTATTTGACCTGTTGTGATATGGTACTATGAGCATTCTTGACACTTAGATCTTTAGAGATCGAATATGATACTCTTTATGTATTGTTTACTGGATTTATTTATTATGTTTCAATTGTGCTGTCCATGACTTGAGAAAGATAACTTGGAAAATTTGGTGGCTCCAAACCTATATTTTTTACACCACTAAACTTTATTCTTAGCGATAGTTGTTTCTATCGTAGGGAATGTTCGAGAGGATGCATGAAGCTAGCCATTGGAGATGGTGTTTTTGAGAACTTTATGGAAGATCACATTTGCATATAGACATCTAGATTTGGTAGAAATCTTGAGACTTGTATATGATCCATGTGTTGTACTCTTACATGTAATTTTGGAGGCTGGTTTGATCATGACACCATGGGTTGTAACATAAGTGTGGCGACATGTTTTGCTTTTTAGGGGCGTGTAGACCCAGACTTGTACTATACTAAGTTTACTGTTTGTTTTAAATGTTTGTATGAAGCATGAATTGGTTAATTTAGGTACTCTGAAGTTGGTAATAATTTATAACGTGTTTGGTAGTAGTATGGATAATACATGAAAATCTCTTAGCGTATTTGGTTAAATTATTTTGAAAGATTCTTCCGCCATAAATTGGCACTTTTACGTTGTTTAAATTTGAGATCAAATAAATTTCCTAATTCCTCTGTTAGGTTATAGTTAATATGTCCTATGTTAATGTCTTTTAAATGTTACATGCAGTATATTAGCTTTCTTTTTAAGAAGTAGCATCCTTCCGAGAGGGTCGCTACAAGTGTTGGTATTAGAACCTAGGTTTGTGGTTCTAAGAATTTTGTGGTGAAGTGACTGTATACTTGTTTCACTTTTGAGAAAGTTCTGGTTACATTATTTGTTCAATTACATGGTTTATAATATTTTTATTGCATGTAGAGTGTATATGCATCATGTGCATGTCCCTAATGCAATGTGATCTTCCCTTTTGAAGGGAATAAGTTATGGTCTCTTCTTCTAATAGACCTATGGATGCTACTCGGTAAGGTTCGGGTAACTTTATTTCCCAACCGCATGCACTAGAAAGGGTTGAAAAATATTCCTCAGGTGAGCACGTTCCTCTTATTAATGGGTCTTAAGTGGGAGACCATCAAGGTGTATGAGCTGGTCCACATTCTGACATGAGTCATAGTACACAAGATATGAATCCTCCTTTCCAACAAATGGCAAAAATCTTCCACCACATGGCTGAATCAATGCATGATCCCAACGGGATTTACTTTGGGAAAATAAGGAAAATGGGTGGAGTGGAGTTTGAAGGCACTGTTGATCCCACTGAGGCTGAACAATGGCTGGAGCGAATGGAGAGGTTTTTGAGTTGTTGGAGTGTTCAGATGTTGCAAAATTTAAGTATGCTATCTCACTTCTACAAAAGCTTGCTTACGATTAGTGGGTAAGTGTTCCGAATGCCACAGTAAAACCTCCAGTTCTTACTTGGGATAATTTTCTTAGGGAATTTTGTATGAGGTATGTTCCACCTGCCTATTCTGATGCAATGAAAAAAATGTTTTTGAATTTAAGGCAACGAGGCATGTCTATTGCTGAGTATCAACAGAAGTTTCTAAGATTCTCCCGTTATGCTGGGGGGTATTATTAAAGAGGAAAAAGACAAGTGCAGGAGATTTGAAGACGGTTTTAATGATTCCATCAAGAAGAATGTGGGAATCTTGCAACATGAGAACTTTTGTAAATTAGTTTCTACTGGTTTTACTCAGGAAAGACTCTATAAAGTAGAAGCTAGTAGAAATGAAAGCAAATTCCGAAAGCCTAGATCAGATTTTGGTGGTCCATCCCAAAAGGGTAGGTTTTATGATTCCAAGGCTAGTGGTGTGAACAGGTCAGCTCAACTTAAGCAAAACAAATTTGATTTTTCTACAGCTAGTATTCCAAATTATGGCCCAGGCAAACCTCGCGTTCCCACTTTTGCACAATGTGGAATGAATCATTATGGTACTTGTAGGATTGCTTCTTGTGCATGTTTCAATTGTGGGAGCTTTGACCATAGAGTGAAGGATTGTCCTAGTCCTATTAATTTTCCTTCCTAGCGCACTGAAGGCTCAGTTCATAAGCCTTCTGCTAATCATCCTCAGACAAATAGAGGTGCAAGACCAAAAAACACCCAAGCAGCGGGTGTAAGTGGAGCTAATTACACTAGTGGGCCAAGGGCTACTCCATGAGTTTATGCTATGAGTCAAAGGGATGATCAAGATGGATATGACGTGGTTGTTGGTAAATTTCACTTATTTGGCTAATTTGTGTTTACAATGTTTGATCCTGGTTCTACACATTCTTGTATTTGTTCATCACTTGTTGTAATGACTCTTAAGGTTATTTGCGTGTTTGTGCCTCTTTTCTATCGTTAGAGCGTTACTGTAGTGACCCCAAGTCATTTTCGACTTGCAGGCACTGTAGGTTAGGTTTCCTGGTCGCTCGTTCGAGTTTTATGCCTGTTTTCCTATTTTTGAGCTTTTGAACCTTGAGAAGTTGATTTCGGTCATACCTTCACTTAAATGACCTCGGATAGGAATTCTGACAGTTCCATCAGCTTCGGAGTGGTCAAATTATGCTGAAAGCATGGTTGGCCTGAGTTCTGGGGCTTCTGGTATGAATTTGGGGCTAGTAAGCTCTTTAGCCTTCAAAATTTTGCATAACGTTGAATTTGGTCAACATTCTTGGTAAATGCACATGAATGAGAATTCCATCAGCGCGGTTAGTTCCGGAATGCCGATTTTGGTCTTGAATTACCATTCGAGAACATCCAGGAGCTTCCGATCAAATTTTGAGGCCTCCGGTAGAATTTGGCTCAAATGACCCATTGGGTGTGGGACCCACTTTTCATCGAAACGACCTTGTATGGGAAATTTGAATTTGCCATTGAATCTGAAAAGTTTAATTTTATGGGGTAGAATATATCGTTTGCTTGCACGGGGTTCCGAATGAATACCAAGCACCCTATCAGAGTTTTGGAGTTGTCTAAAACACAGCTGGTGCAGCCTATATCTGCAGACACCTCATCTCTTTGTGTTCGTGGGATAGGCTTTGTGTTCACAGAGGTGTCACTGTGTCTACTCCACGTTCACGGGTAGAGTCCACGTTCGCGGAGGTCTGAGGTATCCTTCTCCGCATTTATGGATAGGGCTCCGCGTTCGTGGATAGGGCACCGTGTTCGCGGATAGGGTTCCGTATTCACAGAGGTGTGACTCCCTTCTCTCCATGTTCGCGGGCCTCTGGTTGCGTTTGTGGAGTAGTGTTTGTTTCCTCTCCACGTTTGCGGGGCCTTGGCCACGTTCGCGGAGGTCAGCGGGTTGCAGTGGCTTATAAAGAGAGGTCGAGATTCATTTGGAAGATTGCTTAAAAATTCATATCTCCCTCATCTTTTATCGATTTTCACTGATTTAAAGTCCCAGGAATTCTGATTCTCGTTGGCTTCGTGGGTTTGTGGTTGAATTGCTTTGGGTATTCCTCGATTTTCATAAATTCGAGGTGTAAGTTGCTATCCTAGGCTTATAGTTGTAAAGTTTTGTATTTCTTGTTGTTGGCTGTTTGGAGCTGATCCGAGCCCCGATGGATGTTCCATTTTTTAATACAACTTTGGGGAAGGATTTAAGACCTCTTCATAGTGTCAATTCCAGAAAATTCGAAGCGGGTCTCACATTTCCTGATTTTGACTCCAAAATTGGTCTGTCTCCGATTTTTATGATTTTAGTGTCTAAACAACTGTATTGACGCTGTGACTCTATTTTTGACAGCGGTGCAGCGGTCTGAGGCCGTTCGGAAGGGGAAAGCTCCGGTAGAGTGACTTTGAGCGTATGTGATTGGCCTTCTGGTAGGTTACGGCTTCCCTTCTTCCTAGATTGAGCTTGAATGCGTAATTACTTGTCGATTTGTGCGAATCTTGGTTGGGTAGCTAGTATTTCTATTCTTCTTCTCTAATTTCCTCGTTTAGATTTGATTTTTGGGATTGTTCGGGGCTAGTGTCGTGCTTTAGTGTGGGTTGTTGAGGATTTGTTGTGGGTTATCTATTGGGTGGTTATCTGTTGTTGCATGCGTGGTTTCGGGACATTTTATGGTGTTTTGTGGTTTGCGGTTAGTTTTCGACCTTAGAATAGGTTAGGATAGCGTTGCCTTAGTCCCATGCCCCTGATGGACTTGAGTATGTATCCGACGTTGATTCGGATGAACTAGATCCTTGTAGACTGGTATAGCAGACTTGGGTCTTATAGTATGGGCCTGAATTTAGGCGAATTTGTGACTTTTCAGATTTTCTATTCTTTCTCTTCCTATCTCTGCGGTTTTGTGGTGCTGCCAAAAGATTTAGCTATTGCACCGATTGACGGTTGGGTTGTGATAGGCTGGGAGCCTTCCGTTGATATCCTTGTAAGGGTAGCGTCCCGCGGTGTCTAGCCTTGAGTTGATGGTGGTGGCTTGATTCGGTTTGAGGTGGCTAGCTCTAGTCTGAAGCTGACATTACACGATTAGATTCCGTTATTTCCAGCTTGGGACTTTTGAGCGAGGGCTGCTAGCTCCAGTCTGAGGCTGATGTTACACGGTTAGAGTCCATTATTTCCATCTTGAGATTGTTGAGCAAGAGGTGTTATTTCCTGTCCAAGGCTGACGTTACACGGTTAGACTCCGTTATTTCCAGCTTGAGACTGATGGTTTCGGTTCGAGGCTCAGGTTCTATTATTTACGTTTCGAGGCCATTATTTCCAGTTCGAGACTGACGTTACACGGTTAGAGTCCATTATTTCCAGCTTGAAACTGATGATTGGGTTCGAGGCCCAGGTGTTATCTTGATTGGGTTCGAGGCCCAGGTGTTATCTTTATTGGGTTCGAGGCCCAGGTGTTATCTTGATTGGGTTCGAGGCCCAGGTGTTATCTTTATTGGGTTCGAGGCCCATGGGTGTTAAGGCTTTTGGTGTTGGGTTCCCTGTTTTCCATAGTGTAGATTCTCTGTGTACCTATCGGGTTTATGGGGGTCCGTTCGGGTTCTTGTTTGTCTGTGCTTGAGTGTGCATAGCGGGTCTTATGGAGGGACTAGTTGGGTTTAGTTGTGATGTTCTTAGCTTTACTTTCTACTTACTCTATTCCTGTTCTGCGACGTCTGTTGTGTTTGATTCTATCTTGTCTGCCTGTTTTCACCATTCTTGCTTTGTTGGCCTATGATGCCTACTGGGTGCTTGTTGTTTTGTCCTCATGCTACACTCTGCATCTTTTTTTGTGGTGCGCAGGTACGAGCACCAGTTCACAGCGTTGAGTTCGAGCCTACATCCATCTATTCAGAAGACGAGGGTGAGCACATGGCATTTTGGGATTATTTGTCTCCTTCTATATTTATATTTTTACTTGTCTTTTGCTTTCGAGATAGTTTTTTAGTAGTTCTGTACTTGTGACTTTCAGGTTCTGGGATGTGTCCTTTATATATAGTGTTGGTTTCATTTTCGCCTTTTCTTGTGTGTTCTTGTTTTATGTTTCCGCTTAGTTGAGGTTAGTTTCCACCCTTAGTCCCATTACTGTTAAGTTTCGGGATATGATTTTGGCTGGCCCACTAGTGGGGTGGTAGGCGCAATCATGACTTGAGAGATCGGGTCTTGACAAGTTGATATCAAAGCCCCAGGTTCGTTGGTCTAACTTGTACAGAGCTAGCACCTAGTAGAGCCCTGTGGATCAGCGCGGAGACTTCTGTGATTTATCTTCGGGAGGCTACAGGTTGTTCGCAGAAGGTTTTCTTGTTTTGATTCCTGTTTGTGCATCGTTTTCTGATTGGTTTCATGAAATCTCACTTGCTTCACTCTGTTGCAGAATGGCTCGCACGCGTAGTAGAGATCCACCCCGAGGTCGAGGTGGTGCTGCGGAAGTAGGCCATGATAAAGAGAGGACTCCGGAGCTAGAGGTAGTGCCTCGTAGAGAGCAGATTCCTCCTCAGCTGGTGGGGCAGGGAATAGTCCAACCACCGTCCGCACCAGCTGCCGCTCCTATTCTTCAGGGCGTGTTTTCCAAGATTCTAGCTTCTATCGGGGATATGCAGCAGCAGCATCAGCCAGCCCCAACACCAGCCCCATAACCGGTCGCGGTTCAGCCGGACCCTTTGGACGGGGTTATGCCACGAGAGCAGAAGATGCTCGGAGTGCTTCTCAGACTATCACCGTCGAGGTTCTACGAGGCTGAGCGACTGCAGACTTTGGGCCTAGTGGAGTCGAGGGGAGCCAACTTCATTACTTATTAGCTAGACAGACCAGCCAGACAGTGGTGGCACTCCTTCATCGAGACCAGGCCAGCTGGGTCACTACCAGTATCGTGGATGGAGTTTTCAGAGGCTTTCCTGGCCAGATTTATTCCACGGAGTGTCAGGGATTGACTTCGTGATGAGTTCTTGAGGTTGGAGCAGGGCTCCATGACAGTATCCGATTATGACGCAAGATTTCTTGAGTTATCCCGTCATGTCACCATGATTCTGCCTACAGAAGAGGAGCGGGTCCGATGTTTTGTTAGAGGTTTGAGGCTGCAGTTGAGGATTGAGTCGCAGCCTATGTTATCAATAGGCCGTTCTTTTTTGGATGTGGTGGAATATGCCCGCACTATTGTACGGGTTCATTCGGCCTAGTGTATCACCTTGGGGTGACCCAGTGCTGTTTGTGAAGATAAAGGATGGCACCATGCGGAAGTGTATTGATTACAGGCAGTTGAATAAGGTGATGGTGAGGAATCATTACCCCATGCCTCATATTGATGATCTATTTGACCAGCTTCAGGGTGTCGCAGTGTTTTTGAAGATTGACTTGAGATTTGACTACCATCAGTTTAGGGTTAGAGCAGAGGACATCCCTAAGACAACATTTAAGACTCGTTACGACCATTATGAGTTCTTAGTGATGTCTTTTGGGTTTACTAATGCCCCTGCCGCTTTCATGGACTTGATGACTCGTGTATTCAGGCCATATCTAGACTCTTTCGTCATTGTTTTTATTGATGATATTTTGGTATACTTGCGGAGCCATGGTGAGCATGAGCAACATCTTAGGATAGTGCTCCAGACTTTGAGAGATCATCGGCTTTATGCCAAGTTTTCAAAGTGTGAGTTCTGGCTTGAGTCTGTAGCATTCTTGGGGCACGTGGTGTCCAAGAATGGCATTACGGTGGATCCAGTAAAGATTGAGTTTATCTGTGATTGGGCTAGGCCCACTTCTGTGACTGAGGTTCAGAGCTTCATCGGATTGGTAGGGTACTACAGGTGCTTTGTCGAGGGATTCTCCACTATAGCAGGACCTCTGACTCGGTTGACTCGCCAGGTTGTTCCCTTTGTGTAGTCGGATGAGTGTGAGAGAAGCTTTCTGAGGCTTAAGGAGTTGCTTACCATCGCTCCTATATTGATTGACACTTCTAGTTGAGGGCGAGGGCTTCACGGTTTATTATGACGCATCCAGCATTGGTTTGGGTTGTGTTATGATGCAGCAGGGCGGTTATTGCTTATGCGTTGAGGATACTTAAGCTACATGAGCACAACTACCCCACTCATGATCTGGAGTTGGTAGCGGTAGTTTTTGTGCTTAAGATATGGAGGCATTACCCTTATGGAGTTCATTGTGAGATCTATACCGATCACCGGAGCCTTCAGTACATTATGAGCTAGAGGGATCTTAATTAGAGGTAGGACCGTTGGATTGAGCTCCTGAAGGACTATGATCTCTTTATTCTCTACCACCCGGGCAAGGTGAATGTAGTAGTGGATGCCTTGAGTCGGAGGGCAGAGAGTATGGGTAGTATAGCCTTCCTTTATGTTTCAGAGCGGCCCTTGGCTATGTACATTCAGTCTTTACCCAATCAGATGATCAGACTTGGTGTTTCCGATTCCAGCCGGGTGTTAGCTTATGTGGGGGTTCATTCATCTCTACTTGATGTCAGTTTGAGGATGAGGCGTTGGTGGCACTCAGAGGCAGGGTTTTGGCAGTTGATGCCGGGCAGGTTATCCAAGATTCAGATGGGGTTTTGAGGTTTTCTGGCCGTTTGGGTGTTCCTAGAGTTGGTGATTTGATCCAGCTGATCCATAGTGAGGCCCATGATTTCATATATTCTATCCATTCGGGCACAACTAAGATGTATTGTGATTTGAGGTAGCACGACTGGTGGAGCGGTATGAGGAGGGACATCTCAGACTATGTCTCCTGTTGCTTGTGTTGTCGGCAGGTGAAGGCCGAGCATTTGAGGCCTGGTGGAGAGTTGCAGAGGTTACCCATTCCTGAGTGGCAGTGGGAATGCATCACCATAGGCTTCGTTGTGGGGTTGCCATGGACATCTAGAGGTGTTGACATCAATTGGGTCATTGTGAATCGATTGACCAAGTCAACGCACTTCAGCCCAGTTCATTCTTCCTTCAGTGCTGAGAGGTTAGCCCGTATCTACATTCGGGACGTATTCCGACAACATGGTGTGCCTGTTTCTATCATTTCAGACCGGGGTTCACAGTTCACTTTCAACTTTTGGAGAGTACTTCAAGAGGAGTTGGCCACCCGTGTCAACCTCAGCACAACTTTTCACCCACAGACCGATGGTCAGTCGGAGCATACTATTCAGGTTCTTGAGGATATGCTGCGGGTGTGTGTTATGGATTTTGGAGGCCAGTGGGACCAGTTCTTGCATTTGTCAGAGTTTGCGTACAACAACAACAACCATTCTAGCATTCAGATGGCCCCATTTGAGGCCTTATATTGTAGGCATTGTCTCACTCCAGTTGGTTGGTTTGAGTCTACGGAGCCTAGGCTGCGGGGTACAGATCTGTTTCAGGAGACCTTGGAACATGTGAAGTTGATTTAGGATAGGCTCAGGACGGCTTAGAGTAGACAGTAGAGTTATGCAGGTCGCAGGCGTCAACCGTTGAGATTTGCCGTGGGTGATAGAGTATTCCTTCGAGTATCGCCCATGAAGGGCGTGATGAGATTCGGGAGGCCGGGCAAGCTTAGCCCCAGGTATATTGGGTATTTTGTGATTTTGAGGGAAGTTGGTGAGATGGCCTATGAGTTAGCTTTACCTCATGCATTCTAATCTATTCATCAAGTTTTCCATGTTTCGATGATGTGTCGGTATGTTCCAGATGAGTCTCATATGCTCCAGTATGATGCGGTTGAGTTGGATGATCGCCTGACCTATATTGAGGAGCCAGTTGCTATTTTTGCCAGTGATGTGAGGAAGCTGAGGTTGAGAGCCATTCCTATAGTTAAGGTCCGTTGGAGGCATCGTCCAGTTGAAGAGGCCACCTGGGAGACTGAGCGGGAGATGCGGGAGCAGTTCCCCAGGTTATTTGAGCCCTCAGGTACTTCTTGACTCTTTCTTTCGTGGATGAAAATCCTTTTAGTAGTTGATGCTGTAATGACCCTTAATGTCATTTGCGTGTTTGTGCCTCTTTTCTATCATTAGAGCGTTCCTATAGCGACCTCAAGTCATATTTTACTTAATGGCAGTCTAGGTTCAGTTGCCTTGTTGCTCGTTTGGTTTTTATGCCTGTTTTCCTATTTTTGAGCTTTTGAACCTTGAGAAGTTGATTTCGGTAATAACTTCAGGTAAACGACCTCATATGGGAATTCTAACGGTTCCAAGAGCTCCGGAGCGGCCAAATTAGGCTTGTAGCATAGTTTGCCTCACTCCCGGGGCTTACAGTTGACTTTGGTCAACATTCTTGGTAAACTTGTTCGGATGAGAATTCCATCAGCACAGTTAGTTTTGAAATGCTGAGTTCGGTCTAGAATGACCCTTCGAGAACTTTCGGGAGCTTCCGATAAAATTTCGAGGCCTCTAGTAGGATTTTGCTAAATGGCCCATTGGGTGTGGGAACCACTTTTCATCGAAATGACCACGCATGGGAATTTTGTCTGCACCACTGATTCCGGAATATCGACTTTGATGGGGTAGCATATCTCGTTTGCGTGCACCGAGTTTCAAACTAATCCTGAGCACCCCGTCGAAGTTTTGGAGTTGTCCAAAACTCAGCTGGTGCAGCTGATATCTGCATACACCTCTTCTCTCTATGCTCGCTGGACAGGCTCCGCATTTGCGGGACACGCTCCGCATTCGCGGAGGTGTCAGTGTTTCTACTCTGCATTCGCCGGCAGATTCCGCGTTCGCGTAGGTCTGAGGTATCCTTCTCCGCGTTAGCAGAAGTATGCAAGGCTTGGGGGAGTCTTCTCTCCGCGTTCGTGAATAGGGTTCCATATTTGCTGAGGTGTGAATCCCTTCTCTCCGCATTTGCGATCCCTTGGAGGCGATTTCGAAGTAGTGTTTTTTTCCTCACCGCATTCGCAGAGGTTAGCGGGTTGCAGTGGCTTATAAAGTGAGGTCGAGGCTCAATTGGTAGATTGCTTAGAAATTCATATCTCCATCATCATTTATCAGTTTTCGGTGAATCAAAATCACAGACGTTCAGATTCTCATTGGCTTTGTGGGGTTGTGGTCGATTTACGTTGGGTGTTCCTCGATTTTTGTGAATTTGAGGCGTAAGTTGCTATCTTAGGCTTATAGTTGTAAAGTTTTTCATTTCTTGTTGTTTTCTGTTGGGAGCTGATCCGAGCCCCGATGGGTGTTCCGTTTTGGAATACAAGTTTGGGGGAGGATTTAGGACCTCTTCACGGAGTCAATTCCAGAAAATCTGGAGCGGGTCCCTCATTTTCTGATGTTGACTCCAAAATTGGTCTGTCTGTAATTTTTATGATTTTAGTGTCTAAACCACCGTATTGATGCTGTGACTCTATTTTTGACCGGGTGGCAGCAATCTGAGGCCGTTCGAAAGTGGAAAGCTCTGGCAGAGTGACATGAAGCGCGCATGATCGGCCTTCTAGTAGGTTACGGCTTCCCTTCTTCCTTGATTGAGCTTGAATGTTTAATTACTTGTCGACTTGTGTGAATCTCGGTTGGGTAGCTAGTATTTCTGTTCTTCTTCTCTGATTCCTCGTTTAGAGTTGATTTTTGGGATTGTTCGGGGATAGTGTCATGCTTTAGTGTGGGTTGTTGAAGTGGATTGTTGATGATTTGTTGTGGGTTCTCTATTGTTGCATACGTGGGTTGGGGATATTTTCTTGTGTTTTGTTGTTTGCGGTGAATTTTTGACGTTAGAATAGGTTAGGGTAGCGTTGCCTTAATCCCATGCCGCTGATGGACTTGAGTATGTATCCAACATAGATTCGGATGAACTTGATCCTTGTAGACTGGTATAGTAGACTTGATCTGATAGCATGGGCCTTAGTTTAGGCAAATTCATGGCTTTTCGGATTTTCTATTCTTTCTCTTCCTATTTCTACGTTTCTGGGTGGTCCTGGAAGATTTAACTATTGCGTCGATTGATGGTTTGGTTGTGATAGGGTGGGAGCCTTCGATTGATATCCTTGTGAGGGTGGCGTCTCACGGTGTCTAGCCTTATGTTGATAGTGGTGGCATGATTTGGTTTGAGGCGGCTAGCTCTAGTTCGAGTCTAATGTTACACAGTTAGAGTCTGTTATTTCCAGCTTAGGACTGTTGAGCGAGGGCTGCTAGCTCCAGTCCGAGGCGGACGTTACACGGTTAGAGTTCGTTATTACCAGCTTGAGACTTTTGAGCGAGAGGTGTTATTTCCAGTCCGAAGCTGACATTACACGGTTAGAGTCTATCATTTCCAGCTTGAGACTGATGGTTTGGGTTCGAGGCCCAGGTTCTATTATTTACTGTTTGAGGCCATTATTTCAAGTCCGAGGCTGACGTTACTCGGTTATAGTCCGTTATTTCCAGCTTGAGACTGATGATTGGGTTTGAGGCCCAGGTGTTATCCTGATTGGGTTCGAGGCCCAGGTGTTATCTTGATTGGGTTTGAGGCCCAGGTGTTATCTTTATTGGGTTCAAGGCCCATAGGTGTTAAGGCTTTGGGAGTTGGGTTCCCTTGTTTCCGTAGCATAGATTCTCTGTGTACCTGTTGGGCTTATGGGGGTCCGTTCAAGTTCTTGTTTGTCTGTGCTTAAGTGTGCCTAGCGGGTCTTATGGGGGTGGCCCAGTTGGGTTTAGTTGAGATGTTCTTAGCTTTACTTTCCGCTTACTCTATTCCTGTTATTTGACCTTTATTGTGTTTGATTCTATCTTGTCTGCCTGTATTTACCTTTCTTGCTCAGTCGGCCTATAATGTCTACTGGGTACCTATTGTTTGGTACTCATGCTACACTCTGTATCTCTTTTCGTGGTGCAGGTTTGAGCACCAGTTCTCAGCATTGAGTTCGAGCCTGCAGTGGTCTATTCAGGAGACGAGGGTGAGCACATGCCGTTTTGGGATAACTTGTCTCTTTCGGTATTTATATTTTTACTTGTCTTTTGCTTTCGAGATAGTTTGTTTCTTTGGTCCACTTTTGGGACTTGTACTCTTGTTAGTAGTACTGTACTTGTGACTTCCAGGTTCTTGGAGTTGTCTTGTATATATAGTTTTGGTTTCGTTTCTGCCTTCTCTTGTATATTCTCATTTTATGTTTCCGCTTAGCTGAAGGTAGTTTACACCCTTAGTCCCATTACTGTTAAGTTCCGGGATAGGGTTTTGGCTGGCCAACTGGTGGGGTGGTAGGCGCCATCATGACTCGAGAGATTGGGTCGTGACACTTGTTCTTCCTAAAAATGTGAAATCTGTGACACTTAATCATGATGTGCTAGTTGAAAGTCCTTTGGGTTACCAAGTTGTGTGTAATCAAATTTACCGATCTTGTCCCTTCGTGATTCAGAACCTAGTCTTCCCTACAGATTTAATTGAAATGCCTTTCAAAGATTTTGATGTTATTAGCGAGATGGATTCGCTATTAAATATCATGCAGTAGTGGATTGTAGGTCGAGGCATGCGACTTTTAAAGATCCTACATTTTCACTCATCATTGTACAAGGTGAAAGATCATTGGCATCTAGTATTATTTCTGTGACCTTAGCAAGAAGGTTGATTCGTCAAGGGTTTGGTGCATATCATGCTCACATAATTGACACACGGTTGCAGAGTCCTTGTATCATGGACGTACCTGCTGTGTGTGATTTTCCAGAAGTCTTCTCAGAAAATCTTCCTGGGTTTCCCCCGGAAAGAGAGGTTAAATTTCTGATCGAGCTTATTCCTAGATCTACCCTTATTTCTATCACTCCTTACAGAATGGCTCCAGCAGTATTAAGAGAATTGAAAGCTTAATTGCATGAACTTCTTGAGAAAGATGTTATCCATCCTAGTGTTTCTCCTTGGGGAGCCCCTTTTTTATTTGTAAAGAAGAAAGATGGAACTCTTAGGCTTTGTATTGACTATAGACAATTGAAAAAAATAAAAATCAAGAATAAATATTCACTTCCAAGAATTGATGATTGGTTTGACCAACTGAAAGGTTCTAAATTATTCTCAAAGATTGATTTAAGGTCTAGATATCACCAACTGCGTGTTAGAGAAAAGATATTCTAAAAATTGCTTTTAGAACTCGGTATGGTCATTATGAATTTTAGGTGATTCCATTCGGATTGATAAATGCTCCTGCGATACTCATGGATCTAATGAATAGAGTATTTAAGCCTTATCATGATCAGTTTGTGGTGTTCTTCATAGATGATATTGTAGTATTTTCCAAAAGTAGTGAAGACCGTGATAAACACCTCTGGACTATTTTACAAATTTTTAAGAAGGAAGAACTTTACGCTAAACTTTGCAAGTGTGAATTTTGGCGAACTGAAGTGGCTTTTCTTAGGCATGTTGTATCAACCGAAGGTGTGACGGTGGATCCTAGTAAAATACAAGCAGTTGTTGAATGGAGACCTCCCAAAAGTCCGACCGAGTTAAGAAGTTTTTTGGGCTTAGCCGGATAATATAGAAGATTTGTGAAATGCTTCTCCATTATCCCCTCCCCTTTGTCTAAACTCTTGAAGAAGGAGGTACAGTTTACTTGGGAGGACAAAGTCCAAGAGAGGTTTGAAACTCTCAAGTCCTTTTTGACACAAGCACTTATACTTACTCTACCAACTGAAGGGAAAGAGTACGGAATATATAGTGATGCTTCTCATCGTGGTTTGGGATGTGTTTTGATGCAAGGGAAAGTT
This sequence comes from Solanum appendiculatum, assembly GCA_018342035.1. Classification (NCBI taxonomy): domain Eukaryota; kingdom Viridiplantae; phylum Streptophyta; class Magnoliopsida; order Solanales; family Solanaceae; genus Solanum; species Solanum appendiculatum. The sequence goes on along the minus strand of JAGDQO010001343.1, from coordinate 282,908 downwards.
ATTTCTTATGCCTCTCGGAAATTAAAACCACATGAATTGAATTATCCTACTCATGATCTTGAACTTGGAGCAACAGTGTTTGTTTTAAAAATATGGCAGCATTATTTGTATGGAGAAAAATGTCATATATTCATTGATCAGAAGAGCTTAAAGTACTTGGATACTTCGAAGGAGCTGAACCTATGACAACGTAGATGGCTTGAACTCATCAAGGGTTATGATTGCACGATTGATTATCATCCATGTAAAGCCAATGTGGTTGCAGATGCCTTAAGCCGAAAATCCTTTGCAAGCTTATCTTTCAGTCCTTTGCCCTTGCTTCTTGAGTTTAGAGCCATCAATGTTTGTTTAGCACTCGATTCAAAAGGTTCAGTTATTGCTAATTTGCAACTCAAGCCAATATTACTTGAATATGTGTAAGAAGCACAAAGATTAGATGAGAATGTCATAAAATTGACCAGAGAAGTTCAAAATGGGGAAAATTTTGATTTTACAGTATCGGAGGATTGTACCTTGTTTTATCAAAATAGGTTATGTGTCTGTAACAATGAAAAATTTAGAAGAGAAATCATGAATGAAGCACATACTTCGTCATATGCAATGCATCCGGAGGTACAAAGATGTACAAGACCATCAAAGAACATTATTGGTGCAATTGTATGAAGAGAAACATTGCGAAATTCATTTCAAAATGTTTGGTTTGTCAAGAGGTAAAGGCAGAACATTAGGTCCTAGTTGGTTTGCTACAATCTTTGTCGATGCCAGAATGGAAATGGGAGAAAATAACTATGGAATTTGTTTCTAGATTTCCTCGCACTCAAAGAAAACATGATGCAATATGGGTGATAGTTGATAGGCTAACAAAGAGTGCTCACTTTTTAGCAATCAGGATGGATTACTCACTTGAGCATTTCGTTGAATTGTACATTAATGAGATTATAAGACTGTATGGGATCCCTGTGTCTATTGTATCTGACCGAGACCCATGGCTTACATCTAAATTTTGGGGTAGCTTGCAGGAAGCCTTATGAACGACGTTTAAATTTAGCACTTCTTTCCATCCTCAGACAGACGGTCAGTCGGAAAGAGTAATACAAATTTTGGAGGATATGCTTTGAGCTTGCATTATGGAGTTTGAGGGTAGTTGGGACAAAACTTTGCTTTAATAGAATTTGCTTACAATAATAGCTATCAATCGAGTATTGGAATTCCTCCCTATGAAGCCTTATATGGAAGAAAATGCCGGACCCCTCTTTGTTGGAGTGAAGTGGGTGTAAGAAAACTTATTGGTCCTGAAATTGTGCAACAAACGGAAGACAAGATAAAAATGATCAAGGATCGTCTAAATATTTCTTCGGGTAGACAAATGTCATCTGCTGATCTTAAAAGGCGTGATATTGAGTATCAAGTTGGCGATATATTATTCTTAAAGGTGTCTCCACGGAAAAAGATAATGAGGTTTGGACAAAAAGGAAAACTTATTCCTCAATTTATCGGACCTTATGAGATACTTGAAAAAGTTGGACCAGTTGCATATGAATTAGCTTTCCCACTTGAGTTAGATAAGATCCACAATGTCTTCCACTTTTCTATGCTCAGAAGATACCGTTATGATCCATCTCATGTACTTCCAGTTGAATCTATTGAGGTTAATCATGACTTAACGTATAAAGAAGAACCTATCCTAATTCAAGCTTGTGAAGTAAAGAAACTTAGAAACAAAAGAATCCCCTTATTAAAAGTACTTTGGAGGAACCATTATGGAAAAGAAGCTTTCTGAGAGCGAGAAGAAGATATGAAGACTCAGTATCCACACTTGTTTCGAGACTAGTGTACGGTAAATTTTGAGACGAAATTTCTTTAAGGGGGAGAGAGTTGTAACACCCCTAAATACTAGAACCATTATTCGCATTTCGATACACCATTCCCTAATTACTTGAGTAACTTTTAGTCTCATTTTATGAACTTGAAATTTGGTGATATTTGAAATTTTTACTACCAGAACTTGTGACGGTAGTTTAAGGGATTGTATTGGGGGTATTTATGTAATATATTAATTATAATTACCTGTAATTTAATAAAGGGATGATATATATACATATATAGGTATATATGTATACATTTTGGGCAGCCAACCTTATTTTAGTTTTTGGGCAGCCAACTTTTTTTAATTTTTTGAAGCTATATTTATTATGTGATAAACATCACTTTTGTAACATATATTTTAATACCTCCTCTATAGAAATTCATTTGGCTCAACTCTAAGAAACCTTGAGAACTTTCTCTCACCATATTATTCTTAAAATCACAAGGAAAAACTTGTTTCACTTGGTTGAAAGCTGAAGACACCCTATTTTGTGGTAAGTGATCAAATTTGATTTTGAGCTGGGTAGTGTTTAGTAATTTAAGAATATATAGTGTTGTAGAACTCCGTTATCAGTGATTTGGAAAGCTAATTCATATACCTAAAACTCTTGTGGCTGTTTGGAAATCTAAATTTGTTGTTATGGATTCGAAATATGGGATGCAACATAGGGCAATTTCTTGCCAGATTTCTGACTTAGAAATCATGTATGTGCAACTGTTAGTGATTTGATTATATATTCCTGTACAAAACTTATTGTGCGGTGATTCTTGAGTATTTGAAACTTTAAGAGATATACCTACATCCTTCATAAAGGATATAAAGTCCAGTTTTGCAGTTTTCCTTTTCAAAATTAAGTTATGAGATGAGGTTCCAAGCTGGCCAGATTTACTACTTTGGGGGTCTAGTCGTATTTGTACAGGCTAGGCATACTTGTGATGATAGTTTTGTTTTATGTAAACATTATTGAGCTACTAGATATTTAAGAAGTTCTTTAATTGTATTTTAAAGGTTTTTTATACTCATGTACAAGTTGAGTACCTTGATACGTTTGTTGGTCTACGGTTTAAACTCTTGAAGTTGTGTTGGACGATTTCTATGTTAAAAGATTGAGGTTTGTGTATAAACTCATACTTGTACTCTTGGTATCTTCTGGTATAGTCAAAGTTTATCTTGGTACTTTGGTTATTCCTTGCCCCTTTGTATTTTCGTGCTGGTATCCTTGGAGACTTTCAAAACACTTGTGTAACTTGCCCACTAGTACAGATTGCTTGATCACTTGGCATTCTTGTTGGGACTTCGTCCTTCTTGTGGCTGTGACTGTGTCACTATTTGCATGCCTCTTGTTTTGGATCTTTTTCAATCTTGAATCTGTATTTTTGGTTCGTCTTAAGTATGGAAGTTCCCCATTTTAAGTACGAACTAGAAAGCCATTTTTAATATGGTTCTTCATCCTCTTGATTATTGGGTTTTGCCCCTTCTTGATACATGGCTTCGGTCCTTCGTGATACTTGATTATTCTTGGTGTGATGGCATGAAGTATATATTGGGCGATCCTTGTTATTTGACATGTTGTGATATGATGCTCTGAGCGTTCTTGACACTTAGATCTTTAAATATCAAACATGATACTCTTGATGTATTGTTTACTAGATTTATTTATTATGTGTCAATTGTGCTGCTCATGACTTTAGAAAGGTAACTTGGAAAATCTGATGGCTCCAAATCTATTGTTTTTACACCACTAATCTTTATGCTTAGCGATAGTTGTTTCTATCATAAGGAATGTTCGAGAGGATGCATGAAGCTTGCCATTGGAGATGGATTTTTTGAGAACTTTAAAGAAGATCACATTTGCATATAGATATCTAGATTTGGTAGAAATCTTTAGACTTGTATATGATCCATGTTTTGTACACTTACATGTAATTTTGGAGGTTGGTTTGATCATGACACCATGGGTTGTAACATAAGTGAGGTGACATGTTTTGTTTTTTTGGGGCGTGAAAACCCCAGACTTATAATATACTAAGTTTAGAGTTTATTTTAAATGTTTGTATGAAGCATGAAATGGTTAATTTTGGTACTCCAAAGATGGTAATAATTTATAACGTATTTGGTATTAGTATGGATAATACATGAAAATCTCTTAGCATATTTGTTTAAATTATTTTGAAAGATTCTTCCTCCATAAATTGGTACTTTTACCTTGTTTAAGTTTGAGACCAAATAAATTTCCTAATTCCTCTGTTAGGTTATAGTTAATATGTCCTATGTCAATGTCTTTTAAATGTCACATGTAGTATATTAGCTTTCTTTTTATGAAGTAGAATACTTCCGAGAGGGTCGCTACAAGTGTTGGTATCAGAGCCTTGGTTTATTGTTCTAGGAATTTTGTGGTGAAGTGCTTCTATACTTGTTTCACTTTTAAGAAAGTTCTAGTTACATTATTTGTTCACTTACATGGTTTATAATATTTTAATTGCATGTAGAGTGCATATGCATCATGTACATGTCCCTAATGCAATGTAATCTTCCCTTTGGAAGGAAATAAGTTATGGCCTCTTCTTCTAATAGACCTATGGATGCTACTCGAGAAGGTTCAGATAGATCTATTTCCCAACCTTATGCACTAGAAAGGGTTGGAGAATATTCCTCAGGTGAACACATTCCTCATACTAGTGGGTCTGAAGTGGGAGACCATCAAGGTGTAAGAACTGGTCCATATCCTGACATGAGCCGTAATACACAAGTTATGAATCCTTCTTTCCAACAAATGGCGGAATTCTTCCCTCACATGGCTGAATCGATGCATGATCCCAACATGATTAACTTTGAGAAAATGAGGAAAATGGGTGGAGTGGAGTTTCAAGGCACTGTTTATCCCACTGATGCTGAACAATGGTTGGAGAGCATGGAGAGGGTGTTTGAGCAGTTGTAGTGTTCAGATGTTGAAAAATTTAAGTATGGTATTTCCCTTTTACAAAAGGTTGCTTACGATTAGTGGGTAAGTGTTCCGAATGCCAAGGTAAAACCTCCGGTTCTAACTTGGGATTATTTTCTTAGGGAATTTCGTATGAAGTATGTTCCACCTTCCTATTGTGATGCAAAGAAAAAAGAGTTTTTAAACTTAAGGCAACAAGGCAAGTCTATTGCTGAGTATCAACAGAAGTTTCTAAGACTCTCCTGTTATGCTGGGGGTGTTAGTAAAGAGGAAAAAGACAAGGGCAGGAGATTTGAAGACGTATTGAATGATTCCAGCAGGAAGAATGTGGCAATCTTGCAACATGAGAACTTTTATAAATTAGTGTCTACTGCTTTTACTTGGGAAAGACTTGATAAAGAAGAAGCTTGTAGAAATGAAAGCAAATTCCGAAAGCCTAGATCTGATTTTGGAGGTCCATCCAAAAAAAGAAGGTTTGATGATTCCAAGGCTGATAGTGTTAATAGTTCGGCTCAACATAAGCAAAACAAATCTGATTTTTCTACAGTTAGTACTCCAAATTATGGCCAAGGCAAACCTCGCGTTCCCACTTGTGCACAATGTGGAAAGAATCATTATGGTACTTGCAGGAGAGCTTCTGGAGCATTTTTAATTGTGGGAGCTTTGATCATAAAGTGAAGGATTTTCCTAGTACTAATCATGTTCCTTCCTTGTGCACTGAAGGCTCAGTTCGTAAGCCTTATACTAATCCTCCTCCGACCAATAGATGTGCAAGACAAAAAAACACTCAAGCAGCGGGTGCAAGTGGAGCTAATCATGCTAGTGGACCAAGGGCTACTGCACGAGCTTATGCTATGAGACAGAGGGATGATCAAGATGGATATGACGTGGTTGTCTATAAATTTCACTTGTTTTGCTTATGTCTGTTTACACTGTTTGATCCTGGTTCTACACATTCCTATATTTGTTCATCACTTACTCTTCCTGAAAACATGAAATCTGTGAGACTTAATTATGATGTGTTGGTTGAAAGTCCTTTGGGTTACCAAGTTGTGTGTAATCAAATTTACCGAGCTTGTCCCTTCGTGATTCAGAACCTAGTCTTCCCTACTGATTTGATTGAAATGCCTTCCAAAGATTTTGATGTTATTATCGGGATGGATTGGCTATATAAATATCATGCAGTAGTGGATTGTAGGTCAAAGCATGTGACTTTTAAAGATCCTACGTTTTCACACATCATTGTACAAGGTGAAAGATCATTGACATCTAGTATTATTTCTGTGACCTTAGCAAGAAGGTTGATTTGTCAAGGTTGTGGTGCATATCCTGCTCACATAATTGACACATGGTTGGAGAATACTTGTATCATGGACATACCTGTTGTGAGTGATTTTCCAGAAGTCTTCCCATAAAATCTTCCTGAGTTGCCCCCAGAAAGAGAGGTTGAATTTCCGATCGAGCTTATTCCTGGATCTACCCCTATTTCTATCACTCCTTACAGAATGGCTCAAACAAAATTAAGAGAATTGAAAGCTCAATTGCAAGAACTTCTTGAGAAAGGTTTTATCCGTCCTAGTGTTCTGTTTTATTTGTAAAGAAGAAAGATGGCAATCTTAGTCTTTGTATTGACTATAGACAATTGTACAAAATAACAATCAAGAATTAATATCTACTCCCAAGGATTGATGATTTGTTTGACCAACTGAAAGGTGCTAAATTATTGTAAAAGATTTATTTAAGGTCTGGATATCACTAACTGCGTGTTAGAGAGAAGATATTCCTAAAACTACTTTTAGAACACGGTATGGTCATTATGACTTTTAGGTGATGCCTTTTGGATTGATAAATGCTCCTGCGATATTCATGGATCAAATGAATTAAGTATTCAAGCCTTATCTTGATCAGTTTGTTGTGGTGTTCATAGATGATATTTTAGTATTTTCCAAAAATAGTGAAGACCATGATAAACACCTCCGGACTGTTTTACAAATTTTTAAGAAGGAAGAATTTTATGGTAAACTTTCCAAGTGTGAATTTTGGCTTACTGAAGTGGCTTTTCTTAGTCATGTTGTATCAACCGAAGGTGTGAAGGTGGATCCTAGTAAAATACAAGTAGTTGTTGAATGGAGACCTCCCCAAAGTTTGACTGAGGTAAGAAGTTGTTTGGGCTTAGCTGGATACTATAGAAGATTTGTGAAAGGCTTCTCCATTATCGCCTCCCCTTTGACAAAACTCTTGAAGAAGGAAGTAAAGTTTCTTGGGATGACAAATGCCATGAGAGCTTTGAAACTCTCAAATCCCTGTTGACACAAGCACCTATACTTACTCTACGAACTGAAGGAAAAGAGTACCTAATATATAGTGATGCTTCTCATCGTGGTTTGGGATGTGTTTTGATGCAAGAAGGGAAATTTATTTCTTATACCTCTTTGAAATTAAAACCACATGAATTGAATTATCCTACTCATGATATTGAACTTGCTGCTATAGTGTTTGCTTTAAAAATATGGTGGCATTATTTGTATGGAGAAAAATGTCATATATTCATTGATCACAAGAGCTTAATGTACTTGGGTATTCAGAAGGAGCTGAACCTATAACAATGTAGACGGCTTGAACTCGTCAAAGGTTATGATTGCACGATTCACTATCATCCAAGTAAAGTTAATGTGGGTGCAGATGCCGTAAGCCGAAAATCCTTTGCAAGCTTAGCTTTGAGTCCTTTGCCCTTGCTTCTTGGGTTAAGAGCCATGAGTGTTTGTTTAGCACTTGATTCAAATGGTTCAGTTATTTCTAATTAGCAAGTCAAGCCCATATTACTTGAACAGGTGAAAGAAACACAAAGGTTAGATGAGAAACTCATAAAATTTACCAGAGAAGTTCAAAATGGGGAAAAACTTGATGTTATAGTAACGGAGATGGTACCTTATTTTATCAAAATAGGTTATGTGTCCCGAACGATTAAAATTTTAGAAGAGAAGTCATGAATAAAGCACATACTTTGTCATATGCAATGCTTCTTCGAGGTACAAAGATCTATCGGACAATCAAAGAACACTATTGGTGGAATGGGTGAAGAGAAACATTGCGGAATTCATTTCAAAATGTTTGGTTTGTCAACAGGTAAAGGCAGAACATCATGTCCCAGTTAGTCTGCTACAATCTTTGCCGATGACAAAATGGAAATGGGAGAAAATAACTATGGACTTTGTTTCTAGACTTTCTCGCATTCAAAGAAACCATGATGCAATATGGGTGATAGTTGATAGGCTAACAAAGAGTGCTCACTTTTTAGCAATCAGGATGGATTACTCACTTGAGCGTTTAGCTGAATTGTACATGAGTTAGATTATAAGACTGCATGGGATACTTGTGTCTATTGTATCTGACCGAGACCCAGGGTTTACATCTAGATTTTGGGGTAGCTTGCAGGAAACCTTAGGTACTAAGTTTAAATTTAGCACTTCGTTCCATCCTCAGACAGATGGTCAGTCGGAAAGAGTAATACATATTTTGGAGGATATGCTTCGAGCTTGTATTATGGAGTTTGAGGGTAGTTGGGACAAACATTTGGCTTTAATAGAATTTGCTTACAATAATAGCTATTAATCGAGTATTGGAATGCCTCCCTATGAAGCCTTATACGGAAGAAAATGTCTAACCCCTCTTTGTTGGAGTGAAGTGGGTGAAAGAAAACTTATTGGTCCTAAAACTATGCGACAAACGAAAGACAAGATAAAAATGATCAAGGATCGTCTAAAGATTTCTTCAGATAGAACAAAGTCATACGCTGATCTTAAAAGGCATGATATTGAGTATCATGTTGGCGATAAAGTATTATTAAAGGTGTCTCCATGGAAAAAGATAATGAGGTTTGGACAAAAAGGAAAACTTAGTCCTCGATTTAGTGGACTTTATGATATACTTGAAAGAGTTGGACCAGTTGCATATAAACTAGCTTTGCCGCCTGAGTTAGATAAGATCCACAATGTCTTCCATGTTTCTATGCTCAGAAGATACCGTTCTGATCCATTTCATGTACTTCCTGTTGAATCTATTGAGGTTAATAACGACTTAACGTATAAAGAAGAACCTATTCTAATTCAAGCTCGTGAAGTAAAGCAACTTAGAAACAAGAGAATCCCCTTATTAAAGGTACTTTGGAAGAACAATTCTGGAAAAGAAGTTATCTGGGAGCGAGAATAAGATATCACTCAGTATCCACACTTGTTTCGAGACTAGTGTAAGGTAAATTTCGAGATGAAATTTCTTTATGGGGGAGAGAGTTGTAACACCCCTAAATACTAGAACCATTATTCGCATTTCAATATACAATTCCTTAATTAATTTAGTATCTTTTATTCTCATTTTATGAACTTGAAATTTGGTGATATTTGAAATTTTTCCTACCATAACTTGTGACGGTATTTTAAGGGATTTTATTGAGGGTATTTATGTAATATATTAATTATAATTACCTGTAATTTAGTAAAGGGATGAGAAATATATATATATATATACACACACATCTATATAGGTATATATATACAAATATATAGGTATATATAGCATATATATAGGTATATATATATACATTTTGGGCAGCCAACCTTATTTTACTTTTTGGGCAGCCAACGTTTATTCTTTTGGATAGCTATATTTATTAAGTGATAAATAACACTTTTGTAACATATATTTTAACACCTCCTCTATAGAAATTCGTTTGCCTCAACTCTGAGAAACCTTGAGAACTTTTTCTAACAATATTATTCACAAAATCAAAAGGAAAAACTTGTTTCACTTGGCTGAAAACTGAAGACACCCTATTTTGTGGTAAGTGATCAAATCTGATTTTGACCTAGGTAGTGTTTAGTAATTTAAGCATATTTCGTGTTGTAGAACTCCATTATCAGTGCTTAGATATGATTTTGAAAGATAATTCATATACCTAAACCTCTTTTGGTTGTGTGGAAATCTAAATTTTCTGTTATGAGATGAGGTACCAAGCTGGCCAGAGTTACTGCTTTGGGGGTATAGTCGTACTTGTATATGCTAGCCTTACTTGTGATGAAAATCTTGTTTTATGTCAACATTATTGAGATACTAGAAAATTAATAAGTTCTTTAGTTGTATTTTTAAGGTTGTTTATACTCGTGTACAAGTTGAGGACCTTGATATGTTCGTTGGTCTATGGTTTAAATTCTTGAAGTTGTGTTGGACGATTTCTATGCTAAAAGATTGAGGTTTGTATATAAAGTCATACTTGTACTCTTGTTATCTTCTGGTATAGTTGAAAGTTTATATTGGTACTTTGGTTACTCCTTGCCCCTTGGTCTTGTTGTGCTGGTATCCTTGGAGACTTTCAAGACACTTGTGTAACTCGCCTACTTGTACAGATTGCTTGATGACTTGGCATTCTTGTTGAGACTTTGTCCTTCTTGGGGCTGTCACTTTGTCACTAATGGCATGCCTCTTGTTTCGGATCTTGAGTCTGAATTTTTGGTTCGTCTTAAGTATGGAAGTTCTCCATTTTAAGTACGAACTAGAAAGCCGTTTTTAATATGGTTCTTGGTCCTCCTGATTATTGGGCTTTGACCCTTCTTGATACAGGGCTTTGGTCCTTCTTGATACTTGATTATGGTTAGGGTGATGGCATGACGTATATATTGGGCGAGCCTTGTTATTTGACCTGTTGTGATATGGTTTTATGAGAGTTCTTGACCCTTAGATCTTTAAATATCAAACATGATACTCTTAATGTATTGTTTACTAGATTTATTTATTAAGTTTCAATTGTGCTGCTAATGACTTGAGAAAGGTAACTTGGAAAATCTGATGGCTCCAAACCTATAGTTTTTACACTACTAAACTTTGAGCTTAGTTATAGTTTTTTCTATCGTAGGGAATGTTTGAGAGGATGCTTGAAGCTGGCCATTGGAGATGGAGATTTTGAGAACTTCAAGGAAGATCACATTTGCATATAGGCATCTAGATTTTGTAGAAATCTTGAGACTTGTATATGATCCATGTGTTGTACACTTACATGATATTTTGGAGGCTGGTTTAATCATGACACCATGGGTTGTAACATAAGTGCGGCGACATGTTTTGTTTTTTTGGGGCGTGTAAACCCTAGACTTGTAATATACTAAGTTTACTATATGTTTTAAATGTTTTTATGAAGCATGAACTGGTTAATTTTGGTACTCCAAAGTTGGTAATAATTTACAACGTGTTTGGTAGTAGTATGGATAATACATGAAAATCTCTTAGCATATTTGTTTAAATTATTTTGAAAGATTCTTCTTCCATAAATTGGCACTTTTACCTTGTTTAAATTTGAAATCAAATAAATTTCCTAATTCCTCTGTCAGGTTATAGTTAATATGTCCTATGTAATGTCTTTTAAATGCTATGTTAATGTCTTTTAAGTGTCACATGTGGTATATTAGCTTTCTTTTTAAGAAGTAGCATCCTTCCGAGAGGGTCGCTACATGCGTAGTGGGGGCACGGTTGTGAATAGCCAGAAGAGGAAATTTGACTCTGGAAAGTCTGTACATGTTGAGTTGTATTCTTCAGAACCTCCGATTTTGGGGCCTTTTGAATCATTGTCTAGTAAGTTGAAGATTATGAAGGAGTTAGTGACGAAGCTGCGTCAAGGGTTGGTTGAGTTGTCTTCAGGGCCGGTAACCAATGAGCCCAAGAGTGAGTTTGATGTCTATTTGAGAGATCAAATGAAGCAGAAAGCTCAGCTTGCAAATTTGGGGAAGGCCTACGCCGGTTCGGCTAAGTTGCATGGTGAGTTAAGCATCTCATATATAAAAGTGCAGAAGAGGGAGAAAAGTTGTGATAAGTTCTTCACATGGATGTGGATAGGGGTCAAATGCCTCTGGAAGGTGTTGAAGGCAAATGAGCCACTCTCGAATTTGAGGCCGGAGGAAGATGGAGATGAACCTATTGCGTGGAGAGTTGACGGTGAAGCTGTGGATAGTGAGGCCACCGATACTTATTTAGAGGATTGAGTCCGCCCAGGGAGCCCTTTCATATTCTCTTTCTAATTTTTATAGTTGTTTTGTGAGGACACATCACCATATTTAGTTGGAGGGTGCTCTCTTCTTTTGTTTTGATTGACATTTTGAATTGATGTTTTGGATGGTATAGTTTATTTTGTGGATTGGTCATTTTTATTATTTTTTTGCTTTTATTATAGTAATATCTTTTGTTAGTTTCTTTTTGTAGTAATAAATTGTGAGGGTAATGTTTCATGCTTGTATGCCTTGAAGCAGGGGAAGTCTGATTACCCGTAGGTTGTAAGATTGAAAGTCCTTATGAGTGCTCAGTAAAAAGGCTTGAATTTCCTCAATGATAGATCGGGTAACGTCATTCTAATTGGTGAATCATCATTTTGTTGAGTGTTGCTGGCTCTTTTGTGCTTTGATGTGAGGTTGTGACTAGTTTGGTACTAATTGACTCAGTCAATCCTTGTGAGTCATAAATGAGCACCCTCTGGAATTTTGTGAAAATGGTGGAAGTGAATTGTGTTATGATAATGGTTTGACTCTTTTTGTGACTCAAACTTACTAGTTGGTAAAATGTGATAAATAACTCCTTTGCTCATTAATTGGAAGTGAAGTTTAGCCATCTTTAATAGTGTGCATGCCATGTGTGGTGAGTTGTTGAAAATAATTCCTTGTGTTACCAAAGGCTGCCCGATTGGTCTTGAAATGTTTGTCTCGCTTAAGTTTGGTTGGAGAAATGTTCATATACTTTCTTTGATTGTTCTTAATGTCCACTTGGCCTAAAAAATCCCACCTTTGCAGTAAATATATCCTTCGTTGTCCCTTTGGTCCTTATCCTTTTTATTGGCAACCTCATTACAAGCCTTATTTTTTTGAAAAAGTGACCCTCTTTTAAATCCTTCCCTTCTCGAACTTGAGAATTGTGTAAGTTGAGGCTAAAAGCCTAAGTTGGGGGTGTTATGGGAAACTCATAGATGGGATGCTTACCACGTGAGGACTTGAGAAAAAAAAGAATTTTAGAATGGAGGAAAAGTTTCAAATAAAGAAAAAGTTGTGAAAAAGAAAGAAAGAGAATGAATAAATGAGTCTTGAATCGTCGAAAGGTTGAAAATGGTTTCATGTGGGGCATCTAGAGTGGAAATAAGAAAGGAAAAATAAGAATATATTGTAAACTGTGCACTAAATTGGAAAGTGAAGAAAAGTGGAAAAAGTTTAAAATGATGAGTTGTTGTGTAGTGTTCAAGGGTTGTGTAATAACTTGCACCTAAATGATATCCTAACCTTCCCCTAGCCTACATTAAAAGCTTTAAAAATTTCTTTGAGGTCTCTAACCGAATAAAGTTGAGTCAATATTAATCGAAAATATGGGCAAGCCTATGGCATGATATTTGTGTTCATGAGATGTTTTGTTGTGAGTGTGAGTGTTTTGATATTTGTCCCTTGTCTTGTAAATACTTTGTGAGTGTGTTGAGAAATTTTCTTTCTTGTGAAGGCATGAAAACTAGGAAGGATTGGTAAATTTGATAGATTCCAAAATTGAATCAAGGGAAGTTGTTTAGTTAACTAGTAGTTGGGAGTCACTTCTTGAGAATTATTATTGTGATTTGATCATTCTTGGAAATACTTTGAGTTTTGAAATTTTGCTTGAACTTGAGAGGGGTCCTTGAATTTAAAATCACTTGCTTGCTTGCTAATTATTAGTAACAACAAATGCCATGATGCTGATCTTTAGTTGAAATAGAAGAGTGTTGTGCTTAAATTGAGTTCCTCTTGTGTTTTGAGGTTTTGTTGCTTGAGGAAAATTAATGGTTTTAAGTTAGGGGTGTTTATGAGTTGTGAATTTCCACTCATTTACGGCCCTTTTCTTATGATTTTGTGGCACTCAAGAAGAAAAAGAGGCTAATTATCCATTGGATTGTGTTGATTTCATGTATTTGCTGGCGGGAAGAAAAATAATAGACAAAAGTGGAAAAGGACCTTAACCTAGCAGGAAGTGTGCCTCAAATGTCGCACCAACAAAAGAGGGTTCGCTTTTGCAAACAAGTACATAAAGTCAACTGGTCGCTTAATCGACCAGGCAGGGTTCGGTTTTGCAAATGAGCCCAAAATGGCAGGGGTCGCTTTAGTAAATGGATGTTCACTTTTGCAGCCTTCGTTTTTGCAAACTCCCATCCGCTTTCGCGAAGCCCACCCATCCTGACAGGAGCAGAATTGGAAATTCTCAAGCATTGGACCCAAATTTTCACAAAAAGGGTTGGAAAGAAGCATTATTTGATATCACGAAATTATTCTAGTATTGAACTTCATCTTCCAGTTTAGATTTAGGGAGAATAACTTTTAGATTTCCATTTGGGATTGAGACATTGAATGCAAGTTCCCTCACGTTTCATTTGTGGATTTTAAGATTGTGTTCTGTTTTAGTAAATTTCTTATTCTCTTCTTCATTTACTTGCTCTAAATTGCTAGATTTGTGGGTGTAATTGCTAATTAAGATTGGTGATTTGTGCTAGAAAGAGATAATTCATTTGGGTCTTGATTTCTTATTCTAATGCTTTTGTATGTGATTCCATGCTTTCATGGCTAGGGTTTAATCTAATTCTCATGCCTTAATTTATTATTTGAGACTGAATGCTTGAATCGAACTTCCGATCTTCGTGGGTTGCTTGAAAAAAACTTGTCAAATGGAGAATTAGGTTAATGATCATGTTTAACTTGATGTCTAAATTTGAGACAGAAAGGAGATAATTTAGGTTTACTTGGTTTAGTGATAAACTTGCTAGAATAGGGATTTAGATTAAGCTAGTGGAATGTATTGTGTTGAATACCATTGATACCGAAAGGAGATTTCGTGAGAAAGCACTTTGAGATCGAAAGGTGATAAATGTTGATTTACGATTATCTAGCCTACCTTTGATTGATTTGCATGTGTTGAGATGGCAATGGATTTTTGAATGAGTATTGAGTTCCCATTATCCCTAAATCCCCATTATCCCTAAATCCCCATTATCCCTTGCTTGATATTGTCTTAGCCCAAGTTCTTTGATTAGTTAGAAAAATTGCCTTCCATTTGATAATTTTTTACATTGCATGTGTAGATTAAAACTAGTATATAGTTATCCTTTGTCTTTTCAATTGCCAACAAATTATTTTCTATGGGATTCGGCCCCGCCTCTTCGTTCGGTATTTTTATTGATGACGACCGCTTACTCTTTGAATTTGTTTCAAGGGTAATTTAAGCGTTATCAAGAGCACAAAGAAAATCTGGGCTGAGGCGCAAGGCTGGCGTGCCGCCGCTGCCTCCAAGTACTAAGACGAAGTGCTGGCGTACTGTAGGCACATCGCGTAAGCTTGGAAATTACTGCAGGGGAGTCCTAGCGCGATAGTGGCGCGCTGCCCGAACTATCTTAGCGCAATGGTGGCACGCTGCCCTAGAGTTGCCCGATGAAAAGTCTTGAAGTTTTAGGATTCCTAATTCAATTATGAGAAGGAATTATTTTCCACAACTCTATAAATAAAACCATTGGCTTCTTTTATAGGGTTACTTCCTCTTTTTCTAGCACAAGAGGCAAGGAATAAAATTCATGATTAGGGTTTTTCTTCTTTTTCTTTCTTAGATATTAGTAGCTAAAAGCCTTTGTTCTAGGATTGTAGCTATGAATAACTGTTGAATATCGCTTTTATGGATGAATTTGGTTATCTTTTAAATTATTCTTTTATTTTTGATTCAATATTTTGATGTTAGGCCACCATTAAAATAAATACACTGTCTACTCTTGAACTCGAGAGACAAATAGGGAGATAGAATAGGTAATACAAAGAATATACTCTTTCTTGCATATCACTTGTTTAGATTTGTGTTAAGGATTGACACCCACAAAACACCGTCCTTGATTACGACAACAGATAAAAAAATAAATGCTCAACAGTTGATTCTGTTTATCCCGCTAAATAATGTAGTTAGACAGGTAACTAGGGTAGGTGGTTAGTGGTCAAGATATCATGGTCATAATATAATTCCCATAAATTAGTAATTTAATAATCGTATGAAATCTATGAAAGATATCCGATTCATGAATTCATAGTATGCTGCAGCCCTGAAATTTTTCCAACCATTGTAAGTCGATTTTGCTATTTAAATTTTGCATTGTTAGATTACAAATAAAAATCAAACTCTTTTAGTAAGCCTGAATAAATTGTTAGAATTAGTATAATTTGATAGATAGTAAATCGATATGCCCTTTGGGTTTAATAATCCGACTCTTTCAGAGCCACTATAGTATTTGCTAGACCGCGTACACTTGCATATGCATTTTGAGTCAACAATTGTATATTTTTTGGTTTATGTATGTATCCATGTCTACTATTTTATAGTATCATGGTGTAATGCATCTTTGGAAAAACATAGGGAAGCATATGAATTACTATCATGTTGATAATATCATGCTATGGACCTATTTATGTGACTTGTAGTTTTCTAGTGGTATTGTTCATTGTGTTTATGATTGTGCATGATTTTTTGTGATTGCTGGTTTGCTCGGGTACCATGCTGGTACAGGAATACTAATGGTTTGCTAGGATACGACGCATGGTAAGAAGACTAACGGTTGACTTATGTGCCATGTCTTGTATGATTATTAACTCTGGTTGTCGTAGGTAGTACGCTGAACACTAATAGTTTGTGTGTGTGTTCTATGAGAGGAACTGATGTTTGTTTATGGTTCCATGAGAGGACTAGGAATTTGCATTTGTGATCATGTGGGATATGCAACAATGTATTTGTTGTTTTAGGATATTATAACAAGGAGTCTATATGAATTGGGTATTGTTGTTTTATATGTTGACTTGTGTTACTATATCGTGGTCAATTGTTTACGTTCATCTCTTGGACTGGCCATGTGATCCTACCAGTACACTATGGTTTTTGTACTGATATTACACATGTTCTTTCCTTGTTGAGTACAAGGAATCTTCCGGCGGATGATTCGAGATATCAATTATGGGACGCTTGACTTCAAATCCAAGGGCTAGCTACTCTTTCTGGCTGCCATGGATTCTTCTATCAGTCTTGGCCATCCTTTCGGACACAAACATTAAACTATTAGATTATGTTTTTCCAAATTATTCAGGGTTGCATCCCCATTGTTGATTTCATTAGAGGTTTTGTACTTTACCTTTAAATTCTTTGGGGTTTTATTTCTGAAAATGTTTTGATTATTTGGTTGAGTTTATTGGGACTAAATTCTTTAGTTTTTTAGATTGTTTTACTACTTAATATGATGAACATACTTTAAATAAATGGTGTGTTAGGTTTAGAATGGGTTAGTTTATGGTTCACCTAACAAGTGGTTAACTGTGGGTACCACTTACAATGGTACGAGTCATGACAAATTTGAAATGAGGGACCTAGATTCGTTTATCTCATTGTACAAAAATAATTTTAGTAGAGTTTTGCGGAATGGTACAGAGACGTCTTTACTTTTCTGAAAGAGGTTACTAGACGTTATAAAAAAAATTCTTCTTTGATCCTTCGTGTTATAACTTGATTTCAATTAGTATCTGGCGATCAAAAATTGTATCTAACTTCTTACACCTTTTGTCCCCATATAGTTGATACTAGACAAAACTTCACAGGGTAGTTACTCTAGTAGTAGAGCCAGCAGCTGAGCTCACAGCAAAAGGATGTGGCAGAGGTAGTGATAGAGGTAGGGGAATGAATAGGGACAGAGGTAGAGAAACACTCGATAGAGGTTGAGCTCGAGTAGAGAATGGACCATGGGAAGTGACTCCATCCCTACCCCAACCCGGGAATCATGTTGAAGAATAGGTCAAGATTGATATTGACCAAGAGGCTGAACAAGAGGTGAGAAGATACGCTGGATTTGCAGGTCTTCCCGTGTGGAATCTGGAGAGATTCAGAAGGTTCTAGACTTTTTTAGTGGGTTGGCAGGTAGTACATCCATTCCAATAGTAAAGGCTACTCAGGTTCTAGTTACCATACAATTAGTGTACTGCTCTTAAGGTTGATGCAGACTCATGCACCGATTCTTTGATCCATCAATTACATGGCCCTGTGATGACTGAGACTGAATATGAGATACTGACAAAGTTTTTGAAGCTTATTCCTTAGTGTTTCATGGTTCTGAGAGTGAGGATGATTTTAAGTTCATCTTGGACTGATATAAGTTTAGTATTTTTGCAACAACATCGGGTTGAGTTTGTGACTTTTAAGTTTCCGTGTTAGGTAAAGGAGTGGTGGAAAGATTTTGTGGAATGTCAATAATCAGTATTGCCTTCCACTAACTTGGAAAAAGTTTCATGCATTATTCTTGGAGAAATATGTGCATCGTACTTTGAGAGATAGAATAAAAGATGAGTTTATATCTCTTTAGAAGGGATACATAATTTTGGTTGCTTATGAGGCTAGGTTCAATTTTTTTTCCCGTTATGCTATGTAGTTGGTGAGCACTGAGGAGGAGAGGGTTCACTTATTTTTCAAAGGCTTGAGTTCCAAGATACATGTGTTTTCTTTGCATATGGCCTCTACAAGTAGAGCTTCAATGAGTTGACTTAATATGTGAAGAAGGTAAAAGGAGTTCCACTGGGTGCATAGGCCAAGGCATTGGCTAACAGGTCAAAGAATGTGGGTAGCTACAGTTGTTCGTATTGTAAGGGTTCCAGTCAGACGGTATATTCAGCTCATCTGATTAAGTCAGCTATGCTTGCTTTTATGGGTTGTCAAAGGGCTTCTTATGCCACAACCAACATGCCCTCACTTTGTTGTGGGTGGTTTTATTGTGGTGATCCATTGCATTTTAAGAGGGAATTCCCTCACAGGCTTATAGTTGCTTAGGTTCAATAACAGACTAGAGTCCTGGTTCTAGCATGTGAAGGTAATAATGGTTGAGGAGCTCACATGTGGGTGCTAAGGTAATAGGGTAGGCCATGGAGGTTGAGGTAATGGTAATGTTAAGAGAGGAGCAATGTTGCATGGAAAAGGGGTAAACTGTAATGATGACAGAGCTCAGTGTTATACTTTTTGATATGCCCAAATTACATTTCCCTAAAGAAGTATAAGAAGTCATTGTCAAATGAAGAACCTAACTAAGTTTAAGGGTGGATCCCCTGAGGAACAAGGTCTTGACTTAGGCTAATTAATGTTAATTGTACTTTTAGTCATCTTATTTCCGTAAAAAAGCAGGGGGGGTTGTAAAAAAAAATAGTGATTGATTTAATTTAGTAACAAGTAATCAAGTAAATAGAATTCACAGTTTTGTAAGATCAATATGAGATGAAACTAAGGTATACATGTTCCCCACAAGTTCTTAACACATTAAACCTAATAATAGTAACTATTTCCTAGTGTTTAACATGCAAAGTTGATAAGTTAGATATCTCCTAAGTGATTGGTCTTCTAAATAGGGAATTACACCTGTCAACTTGGTCGGTCTACGGGTGTATGCTTTACTAACCTTTACCATTGACCCCAGATTAGCTCTCACATATTTTGGTTAGGCTATTAGATATCAGATGATGAACGCTACATCTCCGGTATTTAATCTTTTTTCCCATTCTTTACTACTTTGGTCGGGCAAGTAGGAATAAGGCGAGTTCTAACACTGCACATCGTGAAAAAGCATTCAAAGCGAAGAGTTAAACAATACATGCATAAACACTATTTAAGAATTACTTAATTATTATTTTTACGTTGTTAATTACTCATTCCTCCCAAAACCCTAGTTGTGCATTTAGCTACTCATGCTTGGGTAATCGAAATTTATAATAGGGTTAATAGAATAAATCATAACTTACAATCAAAGCGGATGAAATCTGAAATCTTCAATTGATGAACAAAAACCAATATTATAAACCAACACTTCAGGGATCAATTGCACAAAATCTTTGCAAGTAAATTCTCAAAGAGAAAATATTGTATCTCAAAACGTCTAACAACCCAAAAATGAAAAATACAACTAATATTTATAGGAAAAAATCCTAAATAAAGTAGGAAAAGGAAATCTAAGGAAATTCGGCTTGGGCAGTAATATCTATATTTCATTCGTATGAACCATGCAAAGTCCTACGGTTCATAGGAACCCATCCTTCAGAATAGAAAATTCAACATTTCTTCTGATCTATTCTGTGATTTATGTTCTACGATCCGTAGAACTTAGTACGAACTGTCATGTCATCTAGTCAACCAAGTACTGGATCTTAATTTCTCTGCACTTTTCCATGACTCATATGTACGGCTCGTAGAAGTGACTACAGCTCCTCAAAAGCATCCATCATTTAACACTTAGCTCCAAAAAACAACTCATCAATTCAAAACTCATTCCTACGGCTCATAGGTTGAGTCCTCAAACACCAAAAATCACTGTTGCTGCAACTTTTCAGTCCCAACTGCTAAGACCTATTTCCTGCAAAAATTCAAGCAAAATAACATGCAAAACCCTAAGTTTAAAGCATTAAAAGTATCATAAATCCATGATACATCAACACCCTCAACTTAAAATCGTTGATTGTTCTCAAGCGACACAACAAACATAAAATGACACTATTTATACTCTGCGACACTAAGCCGAAGCAACCCAAAAACTTAACCAATCGCATGGCATTGTCTAAAACATCAACCTTCCTTATTAATTTTCAGCACAGTGCAAACATTATGTTCAACATCAAGCCAACACATGTGGATCCATTTATGACATAGATGTACCAATAGACACATTCACATACACAAATAACAATCACCAAGATACTAACTCTTCAATAATTTAACTTGTGCCCTTAGTGCAAAAAAATTCCTATGTTCACACAGAATTTGATTATAGTTAAATTTTAGGGATTAAGTATACGCTCACGCTCAGAATAAAATTAAATAAAGTACATGCACAATACCATAGGCTTGCCCTTATTTTCTATACTTCGATTTTCAAACTATTAGATTGGGATCACTATAGAACTTTCTTAGCTTGTAACGTAGGCTCAGGGTAAGGTATGATATAGTTTGATATTAAGTGACTTTTCTGCCCTCTTTGACATTACATCGGCTATTTTCCTTTTTAAAATGAATCCTTGCATCGTCTTAATTTTTGCTTTTCTCCGTATTATTCATTGAAGCTCGGGTGTGACTTTGATTTGATTTTCTTGCTTGATTCAAATTTTCTTCGACTTTTCATTTCATCTTTTCATTCCCTTATCTTTTATATTTAGTCACACCATCTCAGACATTCTTACGCATTATTCTTCTTTTATCAACACACAACTCTTTTCATACCCCTTTCTTTTTTTATTTTCCTCCACAATAGCAACTCTCAACTATAGTTTTTAGCATGAGTTGAGGTGCATGATGTTCTAGAAAGGACAAGGACTAAAATCAAGGTGAACAACTCTGAAGTAGCCACCCTCTACTTAGGCTTTAAGCTTGAGTTGAGGTACACAATGTCCAAAGAGGGACTAGGGCTAAAGCAAAGATTACAGATTTACTCGGGGAAGGTTAATTGGGTGAATTAAAAAGAATATTCTTCTTCAGGCTCAAATATTTTGATCAAAGGGAGAAATTTACATATTTGAGAGGTTGCTTTTAGTCTTAAGTGGACTCATTATCAACAAAGGCATATGATCCTTTCCTAATTAACAGTTTAAATCATCTTAGCAAGAATAACGGAGCAAGTTCTAGATTGGAACATATACTATGAATATACAAACATCCTCACACATACAAAGTACATTTTTTCATTATCAAATCATCAGTGTATCCGGTTCATGCCACAGCTTATCAATCATATAGATATAGATCCTACACATTCGACTTATCAATCATATAGATATAGAACATTTTCCAAAATTTTGGGAGGGTGTCAATTTCATGCTCTATTGCCATCATGATTTTTTCTAGTCTACTTCTACAATTTACTATCATAAGCATGTTGGTTCAACAGAAATTAAACAGTTCCTTAGGGTAAAAGAACACAGGCAAGAAAACCCCAAGGAAGAATTGTGAATTCGGTTATTCAGACTTCACCCCCAACACTTACAATCCATTCATCCCACCCCCACAACAAAATAATGCAGTTCCCTCAATTAAAAGAAAAAATGAAAACATAAGATGAGATTATGGCTGGCAAGGGGACCGGGACAGCCCGTCCCGTCCTGGTACCGACTCGAGACCCGTCTCGCCGGTCCCGGTCCCACGTGCCGAAGCGGGATAGGGGATAGGGGGACGGGTAGCGGGACGGTTCACGATTTGGTCCCGGTCTGTCCCGGTCCCGTCCCGGTCCTGTCCCGGTTCCATCCCGTCCCGTCCTGTTCCGTCCTGTCCAGTCCCGTTCCGTCCCGTCCCGTCCCGTCCCTTTTTTTTTTTTGAAACTTTGCAATTTATCCGTTGGGGACCGTTGGGGCAACGGCTAGTGGGCCCCCCCAACGGATATATTTGAATTTTGGGAGTCCCAAACACCCCCCTACCACTCCTACTCTTTAATATTTTATTTTAACCCTCAAGTTACATAAAATACACTTTAGTCCACTCTTTATATTATAAATACCCCTTTATCCTTCTTTTATTTCTCACAAATTATCTACTCTCTCAATTCTATATTTTATATTCGCTCATTCTTGAATCTTGATTCTTGATTCCACTTAATTCTCAATTCTCAATTCTAAATTTATATCATAATATTTATATTTCAATTAATATCATAATATTTATAATTCAATTATTTTATATTTTATATTGTTGCTATCAAGTATTGAAGCTACAACTTACAACTTACGATAATACATTTGGTTGGAGCAAGCTTCAAGAATTGGTTATAACCGTCTGCTATTAACGCAGACGTTTGGTACATTCGTTCCATTTCTTTATTTATACATTTTTTTCGCAATTAGTTTTTGTGTTATTAATATTTATATATTACATTTTACATTTTATTAAATATGAGTTCTAATAAAAAAAATACCGGTAAGGAAAAAATAGCAACCGTTGTTTCCAATTTATTTAATTTTCCTAAAAAAGTAGTATGGAAAAAAATAAAAGTAAATGTGGTGGTTCTTCTTCTAAATCAATGCCTAGAGTTAGAATTAATACAAATGATTTTACTTTTGTTGATGATACTTCTTTCACTCCTCATTATAATATAGATACAAATGTTGAAATTGATCATGAATTTTTAGAACGATGTTTTAATAATCCTAATGTTGATGAAAATTTAGATGATGAAGTACAAGTTGATTTGGAAGAAGATGAATTAGATGAAACACCTACCAGTCCGGCGACGGAAGCTCCAACACAAACTACACCTCCAACTGAGGAAGATAGTCAACTCCCCCACCCCTCCCCCCTTGTACCTCCTACAAGGGGAAAGGTGAAGTATCAACGCCCTAAAACTTCTGTTGTGTGGCAATTTATGACTTTAGATACTGTAAACTCTCTTGCTATTTGTAATAAGTGTAAACAAACATTTATACATAGAGTCGGTGGAGGTCAAGGTGGGACGGGGGTTTAAATAGACATTTGCTATCTTGTAGACCGATTGAATATAAGGTGGCCAAAGCTCTAGCCGATAAAAAAAAAGGAATTCAAATTGATGATGATGATATTAATTCTAGTGTTCCTCAATCGGTAGAGTGTTCTAACATGGTACAAGGAACATTGGATCCTTCTAGCCCCGGTGGTCCAATTACACAACGTAAATATAATAAAGAAAGAGATCGCGAAAATTTAGCTAAGATGGTTTCTGTTTGTGGTTTACCTTTTGGTTTTCCTTCACATCCCGGTTTTATTGAATATATTCAACAAACATATAATCCGTCTTTTAAAGGTGTTTCAAGAAATATAGTTAAATCTGATGTTTTAGAATTTCAAGGTAAACATTGTCAATATCTTCGTTGTTTATTTAGCGTATTAGATTGTAGAGTGTCTATAACTTCTGATATGGGTCGTAGTGTTAATGGACGTGATTATTTAACTGTCACAGCACATTGGATTGATCATAACTGGAATTTGCAAAAAAGAATCTTAAGTTATAAAGAATGTGTAGAGAAAAAAACTGGTGCTTATATAGCTTCAACTGTTTTAGGTATTTTTAATTTTTATATGCTTTGTGATAAAGTGATGAGTGTCGCATTAGATAATGCCTCTAATAACACCAACGTTGCTGCTATGTTAAAAACTAGACTATGTCCAATTGATAATAACGCTTTCCATGTTAGATGTGCTGCACATATATTAAATTTAATTGTACAAGATGGTATTTCATTATTTGATTGTGGTTGTATGAAAATAGAACAAGTTGTTTTATGGATTTTTTATGCTCATAGACCTGCTAGAATTAGGGAATTTAACGAGCGTTGTGTACTATGTAATCTTACACCACGAAAAGTTCCAAAACATGTTAAAACTAGTCGAAATTCTTTTTATGAAATGCTTTCAGTTGCTTATGAATATCAACGACCCATACAAATGGTTTTTAATGCCCATAATTCTGACCCACTAGAAAGAATTTGTGATGAAGATTGAATAGAAACCAAAGAACTATTGGATTTTCTAAAACTTTTTTATAATGCTACAACCATGTTTTCTGGAGTTTATTATCCTACTATTTCATCAGTCTTAGTAAATATTTGTGCTATTTCAATTCAATTTCAAACATACAAAAAAATTGAAAAATTTAGACCGTCAATTGAAGCTATGATTGAAAAATTTTAAAATATTTTTTTCCTATTCCTCAAATTTTTTTAACTGCGACTTTACTTAACCCTCAATATAAATTACGATGTGTACAAGGACTTGTTCAAACTTTTTATGATACTTTAGAAATTTTACCAGAAGAAGTTCCAAGTTGTGAATTTTGTAAGTCTAGCATAAAAGTGCAAGCCAAAATTTTATATGAAAAATATAAAACTATGGAAATTAATGAAGGAGTTGTTGCTCAAACTTCTAATGCTATCAACAATGATTATATTGATAATTATATGCTTGGTTTTCTTGGTCTTAATTCTACTAACCGTGATGATTTTAAAGAATATCTTAATCAGTGTTTGGAAACAGTTACCGACGAGCAGGGCAACGTAAAAGTATTAGATTGGTGGAGGAAACGGGTAGTGCATTTCCAACTCTTAGCAAAATGGTTAGTGATGTTCTAGCTATTCAAGCTTCATCAGTTGCTTCAGAGGCTGCTTTTAGTGCGGCAAGGTTTCAAATTGGAGATCACAGACATTCATTGGCTGAAGAAAGCTTGGAGTCATCAGTTTTATTTAGAGACTGGATCAACGCCGAGAGAAGAAATTATAATTTGCCAAAGTTAAGCGCCAAACAAGACTCTTATTTTAATTCAATATTTGGATGTAGTAGTGACGATGAACTAGATGCACAAGAGTTTCAAGCATCATTGCCAACACCGGAGGATGTTACCGTCGATTTGATACAAGAGTTAGAAAAAAGTTTTATTGGACAATACAGATATTAGATTTACATACGAGAACTAATTGAAACAGAACCCTTCCTAGAAGGTGGCTGCGTAGATTAGTTACTCATGTAATATTTGTTACAAATATTAGATTTACATACGAGAACTTTTTGAAACAGAACCCTTCCTAAAAGGTGGCTGCATCAATTAGTTACTCCTCTAATTTTTAATTTGTAAATTGTAACTTGTAAGCTGTTAGTTGCAATTAAATTTTATTTGAATAAATTTAAAGGCTTTATTCAAGTCTTTTTTATACAACTATTGTGTTGCATTTAAATTTAATACTTTACTTATCAAAACTTACTTCAAAATTTGAAATTTGAATTTTGAAAGTTAAAAGATGAAATTTGAATTTTTCAAAACTTAAGCATTTTAACTTAGCTAAAAAATAATATTCAAAACAATAAAAATTAAAAATGTCATTCAAAAAAAATATAACTTCAAATCAATTAAATAAATACAAAAAAAATAAAAATCCCGTGTCCCGTCCCGTCCCGTCCCCTAAAACACTGTCCCATCCCATTAATCTAGTGGGACGGGATGGGACTTATATTTATCCCGCGAATCCCGGCCCGGTTCATCCTGGGTCCGATTGAATTCCGATCAAACCTCGACCCGTCCCATCCAGTCCTCCTATGTCCCATCCCGGCATCCCCGTCCCCATCCCCTTGCCAGCCTTAGATGAGATAAACCTGTGGAACTCAAGCACCGACGAGTATGAAAAGGCTGGTGGGCTCGGTCGCCTAGAACTCGATTTACCAATATGTATGGCGCCCTCAGTGACGCTCTCTGTAATAATTTGTGGTGGACCATGAGTAGTGTTTCCCGAACCGAAAGCTCCAACAGCTAGCTCCCTCACTCTCCTTTGTCAAATCTCTTCATCAACTATAGACCGACACTGCACAGCCTTAATCTCCTGCCTATCTCATTTCTTTTCCCTCTGCTCCTCCTCCGTGTCAGTAGTATGCTTAGAGGTCCATTTGCAGTTTCATGGCGCATGATGAGGGTTAATAGTAGGCTTGTCCTAACCAAAGGGGTCAAAGATAACATCACCTCCACCCTAAGCAGGTGAAGGCTCTGGTGCAGCCGAATCAGCAACAGTCAGTCCATCTATATCAGCCCGGAGAGTGGCTACCTCAGTCTAGAAGGTGGAAAGAGCTATGGTCAGCCCTGGTGGGGCATATCTTGCATCCTAAGCTCAAAGGCATCAATCCACTGATGCACATCCTGAATCTTATCATCTATGACTCTCTCCGCCCTCTCCCCTAAGTCCTCCACTATCTTTCTCATATAAGGGTTTATGTGTTGCTGTTAGGTCACCATCTGAGTCTCCAATTTCTGGAGTTTGGAAAGTGGCAGCAAGATGGAACCTAGAGGAAGTAGCACACGTGGTGTGCTTGCAGCAAGTCCTATGAAAGAAGAAGGGATAGAAGTCTCATGAGGCTATCTAATGGCGGCTGGAATAGTGCCCTCCTTGGAATGGTTCGATGCTGATGCATCACCCATAGGCGGCATGCCAAGGTGAATACCCTGTCATGGTGAGGCGGGGTTTGAATCATCTCGAATAAGGCCGACATTAACGTTCTTAGTCACCTCGATGTACTGATCAGCATGGTAGACCGGGGCAGTCGCCTCTCTACATAGCCTGAATATTAGGAAAGGAAATGGAAATATGGTGGTATTTCAAAATGCCCTCTAGTAAATCTCTACAATAATAATGCGGGTGAAATCTATCTCGTGCCCCGTCATCACGCACTCTATCATCACTACCCGATCAAACATCAACTTGGTTGTCCGCAATTGTAGGGACAATCGGGCACGGACTATTGACCATCTAAACTTTGCTGTAAAATTGACACTGGCCTTCTTAATAGGTAGCGTAAGGTCATGGACTCACTCAGTGTCAACTCCCTTAGGGGCATCGTGTTTTGCAGTGTGGCCACATACAATGCATAAAACTCTCGAATCATATTCGGGTTATATTTGCCTTGTGCCTCTACCATTCACACGCACTTGTTCCTCATAAACAACTCATGTAGGGCTGGTATACTGTGGATGCTGCCCATGATAACCCGTCGCTCCACTGTAGTGGGCCGTGCATGTTTGTTTAGTGTGTTTTTTCGAATCACATATATATCAATCTAAAACATGCACTCTACATACCATAAATTTTGATTTTAGATGATCTGTATAGGCTTAGCTAGTCTTGTGGGTAGTGAGTCATTTGCCTCTCCGGACTCAGATGCATCAGAGGAAGATATATTGACTTAATCCCAGTCGAACTCTGACTTAGAGTATGCAACAGGCGGAGAGCCTAAGGCTGCCGTAGGATGTGACTCCCCACTGCCCTCCCTCGAACTTTGTGCTCCCACCTTAGATTGGGAAGCACCATCGTGCTAGCGGAGTCTGACCCCTCTGATACCGAAACTATGGCACGCTGTCTTGTTTATTGAGGAGTCATCTGGGGTAACTTAGTTGAGTCATCATTATTCCCCGAATTAAATTCAGACTCACTTTTTTCTTCATCAGTGCTCTCGTCAATTAGTTGGCGTCGGGTCGAAGGGGCGATGGACTTTTCCTTCCCTTTACAATTGTAGTTGTTGACCTTATTAGGCGGCATTGTACCTGTGGAAGACTAGTTATTACACAAACATACAATGTTTTGTTCAAATAACAAAACTTAAATAAATCAAAAAAAAGTCTGAAAAACTACAATTTTTTGTTCTACGATTGGTTCTTACGGACCGTAGAAGCTTCTACGGGCAATAGGATCCAACCATTGAAAAGGAAGTAATCTTTTAAGTTTTTGAAGTTTGAATAACGGTTCACCATTACGGACCGTCAAAGATTATAAGGTCCGTACATCAAACCGTCATTCCTAACATAGGCTACTGGTTTGTCGCTCAGAATAACGGGTTTTTTTTTAAATTGAAGGTTTTTTATTTAAGATAAAGGGGTCGTGGGTCGGGTCTTTTTTTTATTATGCAGGTGAGTTCGACAAAAGCCCATCTACGGGTTGTAGATAGTTCTACGGTCCGTAGATGGCCTCCGTAAATATAAGCAACACTTGGTAAAATTTAGGAAACATACCTTAGGTCTACGGATGCAGATTACGGACTGCCAAAGTTTCTACAGTTCGTACTGTGAACCCGTAGACTTAAAGCTGCAGCTATATTTGGACATTAATTCTACGGATTCCATCTACGGTTCGTTGACTGAATAAGGACTCATATATGGGAAACGTAGAACTTGTTCTTTGGAGACTTACGTGACACCAAGACTTTACAGATCAGACCAACGATCCGTAGGTTGCCCTACGATGTGTAGGTCCAAACCATAGAACCTTCTGCACATAAAATTTTTCCAGAGTTTTCTTTCTTTCCTGCATATCTAGCAAACATTTGGACTTCCTTTTACATTATTTGACACTTTTTGGACACGGACCCTAGACTAACCTATTCTAGCAATCACTGGAAAGCTCATAAGAATCACTAGAAACATCTTTAAAAAAAAATCACTAGAAGATTTTAAGAACATAGCTAAATTACATGTTGGGTTGCCTCCCAAGTAGCGCTTGATTTAACGTCGCGGCACGACAAAGATCCCTTGAATACTCAGACTTTGTCAAGATCCCAATCTTCAATCACCTCTTTGACCTCCTTCGGTTGACCCATGTAGATTTTGATCCTCTGACCGTTTTGCGTGAATCTTGTTCCTTCCGCATTCTCAAGTTCAATCGCTCCGTCTAAAAACACTTGTACTACTCTAAATGGTCCAATCCACTTTGATTTGAGATTGCTAGGAAACAAGTGTAACCTTGAATTGAATAGAAGTACCAAGTCACCGGGAACAAATTCGCGCTTTCAGTCATTTGATCATTGTACTTCTTCATCTTTTCTTTATACAAGGATGAACTTTCATATACTTTTAGGCAAAACTCCTCAAGTTCGTTGAACTCATTCAACCTCTGATTTGATGCAGCATCCCAATCTAGATTCAACTTCTTGAGTGCCCACATAACTTTATGGTCAAACTCTACGGGCAAGTGAAAAGACTTCTCATATAAAAGTTAGTGAGGAGACATACCTATGGGAGTTTTGAATGCAGTGCGATAAGCCCATAGAGCACCTTCAAGCTTTTTTGACCAATATGTTCTTTTTGCATTCACAGTCTTTACAAGGATTTGCTTCATCATTGTATTGGATACTTCGACTTGCCCGGTAGAGTGTGGATGATAAGGAGTTGCTATGCTGTGTCGAACACTACATTTTTCAAGCAACGTCTTGAACAACTTGTTACAAAAGTGAGAACCTCCATCACTAATAATTGCCCTTGGTGTACCAAATCTGGAGAATATATTATTTTTAAGGAATGTAGTGACACTCTTTCCTTCATTGTTTGAAAGCCCGACAACTTCAACCCATTTAGACACATAGTAAACCGCCACAAACAGGTACTTCATACCATTTGAACTCACAAACGAACCCATTAAATCAAGGCCCCAAACATCAAATATTGCAATCACCAGAATGAGGTTCAGTGGGAGTTCTTGCTTCCTTGAAATACCTCCTTCTCTTTGACAACAATCACAAGACTTAGTCAAATTATGAGCATCTTGGTGGATAGTAGGCCAATAGTACCCACACTGAAAGATCTTATGAGCAGTCTAGCTACCACTCTGATGGCCACCAACAGGAGACGAATGTCAAACTTCTAATATACTCATCATCTCTACTTCAGGAATACAACGATGAATAATCCAATCAATGTAGATATGAAACAAATAGACTCTTCCTAGAAAAACTTTTTCACATCAAACATGAATTTCTTCTTTGGTGGAATGACAAATCCGATGGCACCACATTACTTGCCAAGTGATTCAGAAATCTACGAACCAAGGGATAAGATCAAAAGAAGCAGCCAAAACGTGTTCATCCGAAAACTTATCATTGATTTCAACTCCATCAGCTAACTTCAACATTGCTTCTTCCTCTAATTTGGATAAGTGATCAACCACTTGATTTTCTGTCCCCTTTCTGTCATTTACCTCAAAGACAAAATCTTTCAAGAATAGAACCCATCGAATCAGTCTCGGCTTTGCATACTTCTTTGCCATAATATATCTAAGTGTTGAATGATCAGTGTGAACAATGACTTTAGTACCACACAAATAGGATCTAAATTTTCAAATGCGAAGACTACAATTAGCAATTCTTGTTTGGTGACCGCATAGTTCTTTTGATCAACATTAATGGCTTTGCTCGCATAGCATATAGGATGAAGAATCTTCTCTCGCCTTTGCTCCAATACTACGCCAAGAGCTACCCCACTCGAACTACACATAACTTCAAACGGTTGTCCCCAATCTTGTGAAATAATGATCGGTGCAGAAGTCAACTTCTCTTTCAGCCCCTTCAATGCTTTCAGACTAGCATCATCAAACACTAATTTCATATCATTTTCAAACAATTTACAAAGTGGGTGTGCTATTTTAAAAAAACTTTAATAAATCTCCTATAGAAACAAACATGATCCAAAAAGCTTCTCACACCCTTCACAGAGACCGGTGGTGGAAATTTTTCAATCACTTCCACTTTTGCCTTATCAACCTCGATACCTTTTCGGGAGATTCAATGACCAAAGACTATACCTTCTTTGACCATAAAGTGATATTTTTCCAAATTTAGTACGAGATTACACTCTTCACACCATTTCAGTACATTACCTAAGTGTGTCAAACAATCCTCAAATGAGTCACCAACCACAGAGAAGTCATTCATTAATACCTCAATGGTATCTTCTACCATATCATAAAAGATATACATCATGCAATGTTGAAATGTAGCCTGCGCATTACACAATCCAAATGGCAACCTCTTGAACGCAAACGTACCATAGGGACAAGTAAAAGTTGTTTTCTCTTAGTCTTCTAGTGCGATTAATATTTTGTTATAGCCTGAAAACCCATAAAAAAATAGTATCAACCCTTTCAAGCAAGACGATCTAACATTTGATCCATGAATGGCATTGGGAAAAGATTTTTATCTGTCTAAGCATTCAATTTATGGTACTCCATGCATACCCTCTAACAAGTGACATGCCTTATCGAAATCAGCTCATTCTGTGCATTAGGAACCATAGTGATTCGCCCCTTCTTTGGCACACATTGAACTGGACATACCGAATTAATATAAGCGATCAGATAAACTACCCGAGTGTCTAACTTCTTGATAATTTCATTCTTCACAACTTCTTGCATTGGTGTATTTAGCCTTCTTTGATATTCAATACTTGGTTTACTATCAGGAATGAGTTAGATTTTGAGCGAACATATAGCCGGTGGAATACCACTAATATCATGAATCGTCCATCCAATCACCTTTTTAAACTGTTTCAACACCGATATCAAAGCCTCTACTTGCCTTTGATTTAAGTCAGCAGCAATAATAACCGACAAAGTACTAATTTGGCCAAAAATCACACACCGCAAATAAGAAAGGAGAGCCTTTAGCTCCACATTCAGAGGCTCATCAATAGATTGTTTTGCAGGCGGAGTGTCTCATTTTTTTAAATCTAAATCCAACTTCTTTGGTCGGCGACGAGGGTAATCCACCCCATCAAGTGCAGCTACTAACTCATCTTACACGTCAATATCGTCTCTATAAAAATTCATGATCACGACAGCCAACACTTCAACACCTAATCTCTCCTCAATAGACAACTCTAATTTCTCCTCAATAGTATAGTTCACCACAGAAACTGCTTTAAGGTCCCTTTACTGCTTCATTGATTTACAAATATTAAATATCACCTCTTCATTGTTCAATCAAAATTTTATCTTCCCTCTTTCCATATCAACTTGAGCATGCCCAGTAGCAAGGAATGGTCTTCCCAAGATGATAGGGACTTCAAAGTCAACCACGCAGTCTAATATCACAAAATCCACCGAAAATATGAATGCTTCAACTTTTACAAGCACATCTTGTAGTACCCCTATTGGTCTCTTCAAAGTCCGATAAGCCATTAATAGACGCATTGCAGTTGGTTTGGGGGCTCCCTAGCCTAATTTTTTGAACACAGATAGTGGCATCAGATTTATGGAAGTGCCCAAGTCGCATAGGGCCTACAAAAAGTGCATCATGCCAATTGTACATGCAGTAAGTGAATGCTTCGAGATTTTTCTTTACTAATACTAACGATCGAGTAGCAATGGCTCTACAATGACGCATCTTGTCATGATCTTCGAAACTAACAACCCTCTTTTCGGTCATGAGATCCTTCATGAACTTAGCATAACCAGGCATTTGTTCTAGTGCTTTAATCAAAGAACAATTTATCGGTAAGTTCTTCAACATGGATATAAATTTGTGATACTTTCCCTCTTCAGTTTTCCTGAACAATCTCTGAGGAAAGGGAGGTGGAGGCCTAGGGCATTGGAATGATCTTTTGGGTCATTTCCTCTTCTTTTTCATTCGGACCTTTTGCTGGTCCACTAACTCAACTTCATCCTCTTCAGGTACTTTCGCTCTTACCACATCAGTTGTCATAGCAGGGTCAATTGTCTGTTTTCCACCCCGAGTAGTAACAGCCATGCAATGTCCAACATTCTTCAGATTTTGAATAATATTTCTAGGGAGTGTTCCTTATTGACACAGATTCACACTTGAAGATAGTTGACTAAGTTGCTACTCAATCTTCTTAATAGAGACTGCATGCGAATCTACCTTTTGCCCAATACATGACAAACCAGTACGCATCTCTTTTACATTATCATCAGTTGCGTCAAACCATTTCATCATCTTAGCCATCATATCTAGAATACGATTCAAACTTGTTCCTCCATCGCAATTTCAGGGTGAGAAATATGGTCCACTGTTATCATTTCTATTATTATACCCATTTCTGTTGTAGATGTTATCTCGGTTGTAGTTCTCTTCACGATTATATTACTGTGACACCCCAAGTTTTCAAGCAAAGGAAATTATAGTTTTCAAACTGATGAAAGTGACCTACGGAGGCCACCTATGGGTCGCAGGTGGAATGACGAGCCTTAGGTGGGGAACCGTAGATGGTACTGTTTATTTCAGAATTTAAAAGTTTCTGAACCTTGACCCACGGAGCAACAGGATGGGTTGTCGTTCAGTTGACTGTCCATAGATAGGTTCCGTAGATGCGTTCCAGACTTAGTCAAATTTTTAGCCCAAAACAAGTCTCAGAATCAAATGACGGAGGGACAGGACGGTCCGTCGATTGACTTACGGATATTAGGTCCCCACCGTCGATTGCCCCCGAAAGTAACTAATTAAGGGCCTTTTGGTCTTTTTCCTAAATGTTTAACTATTAATCTAAGTCGGTTATACCCTTAACCCTGACCCTATATATATTTTATAAGCCTAATTCTATTCATTCTAACTCATTCCCAAATTCTCCTCTCTCAAATATTTCTCTCTCTAAGAAGAGTTCTCTCAAGCTTCACGGAAGAATAAGAAGGCTAAGTTCCTCCATTGAAGACCATCAATTTCTCGTGGGCTTTGTTGATGTATGATAGTGGTCACCATTTGGAGCCCTTTCCTCCAATGGGTCTTCAGCTTTCTTCAAGGTTTTCAAGGTTCAATTTCCCTAATTGAATTAGGGTTTTTGATCAATTCTTATGGGTTCTTCAATTATGATTTCAATTGTTGATTTATGATTTCTAGTGTATGATCTAGCGTGATAAAGTAATTTAGTGCACAAATTAGCGTGAATTATATGATTTGATTTAAATATTGAATGAATCCCCATGAACCCATGCTATTTCTCCCCAATTTCCTAATCTATGCTTGGTGGGTTGAGCTATGAATTGAGGAATTATATGAAATCTCTACGAAGCTATGCATGAATTATGAATGAATTGAGGATGAATTTACAAAAGTTAGTATGTTCAAGTCAAAAGCATTATTTTTCCTCTATTATGTGAGTACCTTCAAGTTTGGGTAAATTGTCTTATTTATGGCATTCTAAGCATGAGCTTGCATTGAATTGCATGATTTAAGTTGAACTTTTATGAACCCATATGAACTCTATGATTCATGAAATATGAGCATGATGAACTATGAAGAGATGAAGCTTATGAACTTATGCATGTCTCATATGAACTTAATGATGAATTAAGGGTGCTTTGAGAATGAAGTACCAAAGTTGTGACATAATGATGTTGTGTTGAGTTGTGAAAGGGTTTCTCACGTAATGCTCACACTATGAATTAAATGAACAAGAGGCGATTACCCATGTTCTTTAGGAGCTTTTCTAATGAAGGGACAAGAGGAGATTACCCATGTTCCCTAATGTAGACAAGAGGCGATTGCCCATGTCTACCTATGACAAATGAACTATGATTAATCAATGGGAAAATATGCTTAGCACCAAGTGGACAAGTTGCGATTACCCATGTCCCATAACATATGTGCCACCATAGGATGATGGTCTATGATAGACACTAGCTAGTGGATCCGTGTAAGCTAAGAAGTTATGGTCCTACCTTGGCAAGTAGGGCAACCCTCTTTCGGTGTAGGTTAGACACCGGATTCCGTGTTGATAGCTCACATGGTCTTATATGTCGGTTAAGGTTAATTCCCCACAACTAATGAACACAAGTGTTTTTATGATAATCTAAAGTTAAGAAAGATGATTTAGCATGCTTTGGCCATGGTTTATGCTTCATGCTTCTTATGCTTTATCATGTTTTAGCTTGTCCATTGCATTTCATGATTATGTCTCATTCTAGCATGCTTTATGTGATTTATGTGCATTGCTATCATACTTGGTACTTGATTGTACTAAAGCATACTCTTGCCTACATTAACTTCTTTGATGTAAGACTTGGCGATTCACCATCCACTCGTGGCTAGAGATTAGTAAAAGATTGATAGAAGACTTGGTGAGTCCTCATCCATCCGAGGACAGAGCCTAGTTGTTCTCATTTTCATGTTATTTCATTTCGGATGTTGTATTGGGTTACGTCCCAAACGCTATTTCTTTATGTTAGATTGGCTTTGAGACATTAGATATAGACTTCCGTTGTTTCTTTTAAAAGCTTTGATACTAAAATCTCTTTTGAACTCTTAAACTCTATTATTTTGTATATATGTATGCTAAGTAGTTTGTATGAGGCCTGTTGGGGTCTTGTACGCCATGTCATGTCTAGGCGGTACCTTGGGTCGTGACAAACTTGGTATTCAGAGTGCAAGGTTTTAGAAAGATCCTAGGATGTCTCGTAAGTCACGTCAAGTAGAGTCTTGTTCATGAGTGAGAAGCACGCCATATTTATGAATGAGAGGCTATAAGACATTTATGAAATTCCACTTCTTTCATTACTCCTAAGTCGTGCAATAGATTTTAACTCTATATGTCTCTCTCCTAATCTCTATCCTATGCGTTTCAGGATATGGTGACCCGAAGAGCTTATGCTAGAAGAAATATCGGAGAGAATGTGGAACAAGAAGCTCCTCCTCATGCTCCTCAAGTTCCGGCCGACCCTTTGGCCGAACAAGTGACTAATGTGGAGTTTAGGGCTGCTTTTCAAGTTTTGGCTCAAGCCGTGACGGCTCAAGTAAATAGAGAGGTTGTGGCTCCCATGAACCCAAATGGAGGTACGGCGGTATCAAGAGTGAGGGACTTCTCTAGAATGAAACCTCCGGAATTTCATGGCTCTAAGGTTGAGGAAGATCCTCAAGAATTTATTGATGAAGTGTACAAGGTGTTGATGATTATGGGTGTGACGCCGGAAGAAAAGGCGGAGTTGGCCGCTTATCAACTCAAGGGTGTTGACCAAATTTGGTTCAACCAATGGAAAAGTGAGAGGGCGATTAATGAGGGTCCTCTTGATTGGGAGAAATTCAAGGTTGCTTTTTTTGATAGGTTCTTCCCCCTTGAGATAAGGGAGGCAAGGGTACTTGAATATTTCAACCTTCGTCAAGGAGACATGAGTGTGAAAGAGTATGCTTTGAAGTTCACACAATTGTCTCGATATGCTCCTTCTATAGTTGCCGATCCTAGGGCAAGAATGAGTAAGTTTGTCTTAGGAGTGTCTGAAATATTGGTTAAAGAGTGCCGCACCGCTATGCTTGTTAATGATATGGATATTTCTCTCCTTATGGTGTATGCTCAACAAATAGAGGAAGAAAAGGTCAAGGAAAGGTCTAGAGAGACTAAGAGGGCTAGGACAGGTGATGGTAACTTTTCACATTCAAAGTCCGATGGACATGGTCGTCCTAGGTTTCGACAAAGGTTCTCTAATCAAGGTCCTTCCAATGCTCTTCCTAAGTCCAACAAAGATAGGGTGTCTAACCCTAAGCCTCAACGAGGGAATGGTAGTGGTTTTTCATCAACTACTTGTGCTAAGTGTGGAAGAAAGCGTGAGGGTGCATGTCTAGCCGGTTCTAATGCATGTTTATATTGTGAAAACACGGATCACAAGATAAGGGATTGTCCCTTAGTGGCTAAGAATGAGGGAGAATATCGTCGATGGACTCAATCTCAAAATCCATCAAGTTCTAGTCAAAATCAGAAGCAAAACCGATTCTATGCACTTCAAGTTCATCATGAACAAGAAAGCTCTCTTAATGTGGTTACCGATATGTTGAAAGTTTTTCGCTTTGATGTTTATGCCTTGCTTGATCCCGGTGCTACCTTGTCTTTTGTGATGCCATATGTGGCTATGAGGTTTGATGTTGTTCTGGATGAGTTGTTAGATCCTTTTCGTGTCTCTACTCTGATTGGAGAATCTATCGTGGCTAAGAGAGTCTATAGAAATTGCCCCGTCTCCTTATCCCATAGAGTCACTCCTGTTGATCTTGTAGAGCTTGATATGTTAGACTTTGATGTTATTTGTGGGATGAATTGGTTGCATGCTCTTTATGCCTCTGTTGATTGTAAGACCCGAATGGTCAAGTTTCAATTCCCGAATGAGCCTTTCCTAGAATGGAAGGGGGGAAATTCTATGCTTAAGGGTGAGTTTTTTTCTTGTCTTAAAGCAGAAAGATGATCTCTAAGGGTTGCTTTTACCATCTTGTTAGGGTGAGGGATATAGATTCTAAAACCCCTCCTCTTCGGTCGGTCCCCATTGTTAATGAGTATCCGAAAGTGTTTTCCGATGATTTACCTGGTATTCCTCCCGAGAGAGACATAGACATCGATATTGATCTTCTCCCGGATACGCAACCTATTTTTGTTCCTCCATCTAGAATGGCTCTGGCGGAACTTAAGGAACTAAAGGAGCAATTAAAAGACTTGTTGGATAAGGGTTACATCCGACCAAGTGTTTCTCCATGGGGTGCTCCAGTCTTGTTTGGAAGAAATAAAGATGTTCACTATGTATGTGCAATGATTACCGCCAATTGAACAAGGTTACCATTAATATTAAGTATCCTCTTCCAAGGATAGATGACTTGTTTGATCAACTTCAAGGAGCTAGTTATTTTTCTAAGATCGACCTTCGTTCGGTCTATCACCAATTAAGGGTGAAAGAAGATGATATTCTTAAAATGGCTTTCTGGACTAGATATGGTCACTCTGAGTTCTTGGTAATGTCGTTTGGATTGACAAATGCTCCGGCCGCATTTATGGACTTGAAGAATAGGGTGTTCAAGCAATACCTTGACATGTTCGTGATTGTGTTTATTGATGATATCTTGAGTTACTCAAGGAATAAGGATGAGCAAGCCAATCATTTGAGGATAGTATTGCAAGTCCTCAAGGACCAACAACTCTTTGCGAAGTTTAGTAAATGTGAGTTTTGGCTAAGGTCCGTGGCTTTTCTTTGTCCCATTGTTTCTGGTAAAGGTATTGAGGTAGATCCTAAGAAGAAGGATGCGGTTAAGAATTGGCCTAGACCTCTATCACCTTTGGATATCTATAGTTTCATAGGCTTAGCTGGTTATTATAGGAGGTTTGTTGAAGGGTTTTCTTCTATTGCTTCTCCATTGACGGCTTTGACTCAAAAGAAGGTTAAGTTCACTTGGTCCGAAGCATGTGAGAGGAGTTTTCAAGAGTTGAAAGATAGACTTACTTCGGCTCCGATATTGACTTTACCGAAAGGGTCTGATGGCTTTGTGGTTTATTTTGATGCGTCAAGAATTGGGTTGGGATGTGTTCTTATGCAAAATGGGAAGGTTATTGCTTATGCTTCAAGACAACTCAAGGTGTATGAAAAGAACTATCCTACTCATGACTTGGAATTAGAACCGGTTGTGTTTGCTTTGAAAATATGGCGTCATTATATATATGGGGTACATGTGGATGTCTTTACCGACCATAATAGTCTACAATATGTGTTTAAATAGAAAGATTTGAATCTTCACCAAAGAAGGTGGCTTGAGTTGTTCAAAGACTATGATATGAGTGTCCTTTATCACCCAGTAAGGCTAATGTGGTGGCGAATGTTCTTAGTCGACTATCTATGGGTAGTGTGGTTCATGTAGAGGAAGGTAAGAAAGAGTTGGTTCACGATGTTCATAGATTGGCCCGATTGGGTGTTCGATTAGTTGATTCTGCTAAAGGTGGTGTTACGGTTCACAATAGTTCCGAATCCTCTTTTATGCATGATGTAAAGGCTAAACAAGATCTTGATCCTAATTTGGTGGAATTGAAGGAAGCGTTGCTCAAAATATCCGTAGAGGCTTTCTCCCAAGGGGGAGATGGTGTGCTTCGTTATCAAGGTTGTTTGTTTGTTCCCAATGTAGATGACTTAAAAGGACAAATTTTATCAGAAGCCCATAGTTCTCGATATTCCATTCACCCGGGAGCTGCCAAGATGTACCATGACTTGCGAGAGATCTATTGGTGGAATGGAATGAAGAAAGATATTGCAGAATTTGTGGCTAAGTGTCCTAATTGTCAACAAGTGAAAGTTGAGCATCAAAAGCTGGGAGGTTTGACCCAAGATATTAGTATTCCTACTTGGAAGCGGGAAGATGTCAATACAGATTTTATTGATGGTTTACTCGCACCACCCGGCGAAAATATGATTCGATTTGGGTTGTTGTAGATCGAATGAAGAAATTAGCCTACTTCATTCCCTTCAAAATTTCTTATTCGGCGGAGGATTATTCTAAGTTGTATTTGAGGGAAATGGTTAGGCTGCACGGAGTGCCTTTATCCATTATCTCTGATCGTGGTGCACAATTCACTTCTCAATTTTTGAAGTCGTTCCAAAAATGTCTTGGTACTCATGTTAAGCTTAGTACGACCTTTCATCCTCAAACAGATGGGCAAGCGGAGTGTACTATCCAAAGTTTGGAAGATATGTTAAGAGCTTGTGTAATTTGATTTCAAGGGTAATTGGGATGATCATTTGCCTTTGGTTGAACTTGCTTATAATAATAGCTACCATTCTAGCATTGGTATGGCTCCATTTGAGGCCCTCTATGGTAGGAGGTGTAGATCTCCTATAGGTTGGTTTGAAGTGGGTGAAGTGGTCTTGATAGGCCTCGAGTTGGTGCATGAGGCAATGGAGAAAGTTTGACTTATTAGAGAAAGGTTGAAAACGGCCCAAAGTCGACAAAAGTCCTATGCCGATATTAGAAGGAGAGATTTAGAATTTGATGTTGATGATTGGGTTTACTTGAAAATTTCACCCATGAAGGGTGTTATGATA
The DNA here is from genome assembly GCA_018342035.1 of Solanum appendiculatum. Lineage (NCBI taxonomy): Eukaryota > Viridiplantae > Streptophyta > Magnoliopsida > Solanales > Solanaceae > Solanum > Solanum appendiculatum. The sequence goes on along the minus strand of JAGDQO010001343.1, from coordinate 242,980 downwards.
TTTGGGAAGAAAGGGAAGCTTAGTCCCCGTTATGTAGGCCCATATCAGATTTCGAGACGTGTTGGTAAGGTTGCTTATGAGCTTGACTTGCCTAATGATTTGGCGTCGGTGCATCCGGTTTTTCATGTCTCATTATTGAAAAAGTGTGTTGGTTATCCGACATCTATAGTGCCATTAGAGAATCTTTGCATAAAGGATAGTCTTTCCTATGAAGAGGTTCTGGTGGAGATTTTACACCGGCAAGTTCGGAAGTGAAGGAATAAAGAAGTTGCTTCCATGAAAGTTCTTTGGAGGAATGAATTAGTTGAGGGTGCTACTTGGGAGGCCGAGGCTGATATGATGTCCCGATATCCTCATCTCTTTCTTTCCGATCCTACTCTAGCTTGAGGTACCTAGTTCCTCATGGTTCACTCTTTTTGGTCTCATGTGTCTTAGTTATTTCCATGATTCCTTGATTATGCATGTTCATGAATAGTCTAATATGATTATGTGCATTGAGTTTGAGTTGCATAAAGTCTTCATGAAATAATGTGTTTAATATGCTTTAGCTTGGAGTTGATGTTCCTCCTCGGATATGTGCTTTTATGTGATTGTATGCTAGGTTGGGTTGTTAAGTCCGTGTCTCTAACCCTCCTTATGATTTCTTAATCCCCATTCGAGGACGAATGTTCCCAAGGGGGAGATAATGTAACACCCCATGTTTTTAAAGAAAGGAAATTACAGTTTTCTAACTGATGACAGTGACCATCTATGGCACTGTGTGTATTTCAGGATTTCCAAGTTTCTGAACCTTGACCCACGGAGCTACATGACGGGTCGTCGTTCAGTTGACGATCCGTAGATAGGTTTCGTAGATGCCTTCAAGACTTTGCCAAAATTTTCAGCCCAAAACAAGTCTCTGAATCAAACGACGGAGGGACAGGACGGTCCGTGGATTGACTTACGAATCGTAGGTCCCCATCATCGATTGCCCCCGACAGTTATTAATTAAGGGCTTTTTAGTCTTTTCCCTATGTTTAACTATTAATCTAAGTCGGTTATACCCTTAACCCAGACCCTATGTATATATTTTATATCCTAACTCTATTCATTCTAACTCATTCCCAAATTTTCTTCTCTCAAATATTTCTCTCTCTAAGAAGAGTTCTCTCAAGCTTCAAGGAAGAAGAAGAAGGCTAAAATCCTCTATTGAAGACCATCAATTTCCATCAATTTCTCGTGGGCTTTGTTGATGTATGATAGTGGTCACCATTTGGAGCCCTTTCCTCCAATGGGTCTTCAGCTTTCTTCAAGGTTTTCAAGGTTCAATTTCCCCAATTGAATTAGGGTTTTTGATCAATTCTTATGGGTTCTTCGATTATGATTTCAATTGTTGATTTATGATTTCTAGTGTATGATCTAGCGTGATAAAGTAATTTAGTGCACAAATTAGCGTGAATTATATGATTTGATTTAAATATTGAATGAATCCCCATGAACCCATGCTATTTCTCCCCAATTTCCTAATCTATGCTTGGTGGGTTGAGCTATGAATTGAGGAATTATATGAAATCTCTACGAAGCTATGCATGAATTATGAATGAATTGAGGATGAATTTACAAAAGTTAGTATGTTCAAGTCAAAAGCATTATTTTTCCTCTATTATGTGAGTACCTTCAAGTTTGGGTAAATTGTCTTATTTATGGCATTCTAAGCATGAGCTTGCATTGAATTGCATGATTTAAGTTGAACTTTTATGAACCCATATGAACTCTATGATTCATGAAATATGAGCATGATGAACTATGAAGAGATGAAGCTTATGAACTTATGCATGTCTCATATGAACTTAATGATGAATTAAGGGTGCTTTGAGAATGAAGTACCAAAGTTGTGACATAATGATGTTGTGTTGAGTTGTGAAAGGGTTTCTCACGTAATGCTCACACTATGAATTAAATGAACAAGAGGCGATTACCCATGTTCTTTAGGAGCTTTTCTAATGAAGGGACAAGAGGAGATTACCCATGTTCCCTAATGTAGACAAGAGGCGATTGCCCATGTCTACCTATGACAAATGAACTATGATTAATCAATGGGAAAATATGCTTAGCACCAAGTGGACAAGTTGCGATTACCCATGTCCCATAACATATGTGCCACCATAGGATGATGGTCTATGATAGACACTAGCTAGTGGATCCGTGTAAGCTAAGAAGTTATGGTCCTACCTTGGCAAGTAGGGCAACCCTCTTTCGGTGTAGGTTAGACACCGGATTCCGTGTTGATAGCTCACATGGTCTTATATGTCGGTTAAGGTTAATTCCCCACAACTAATGAACACAAGTGTTTTTATGATAATCTAAAGTTAAGAAAGATGATTTAGCATGCTTTGGCCATGGTTTATGCTTCATGCTTCTTATGCTTTATCATGTTTTAGCTTGTCCATTGCATTTCATGATTATGTCTCATTCTAGCATGCTTTATGTGATTTATGTGCATTGCTATCATACTTGGTACTTGATTGTACTAAAGCATACTCTTGCCTACATTAACTTCTTCGATGTAAGACTTGGCGATTCACCATCCACTCGTGGCTAGAGATTAGTAAAAGATTGATAGAAGACTTGGTGAGTCCTCATCCATCCGAGGACAGAGCCTAGTTGTTCTCATTTTCATGTTATTTCATTTCGGATGTTGTATTGGGTTACGTCCCAAACGCTATTTCTTTATGTTAGATTGGCTTTGAGACATTAGATATAGACTTCCGTTGTTTCTTTTAAAAGCTTTGATACTAAAATCTCTTTTGAACTCTTAAACTCTATTATTTTGTATATATGTATGCTAAGTAGTTTGTATGAGGCCTGTTGGGGTCTTGTACGCCATGTCATGTCTAGGCGGTACCTTTGGTCGTGACAATTACCCTTCACGATTGTAATTACAAATGTTCCGAATTGATTTCCTTGACCTTGGAGCCAATTATCCTAATTGGATCCTTGGGTAATAGTCTGAAAACCCGTCGTCTGGTCCTTCACAAAATTCACATCTTCTTCATATGTATACCAATCAGTTGGTGGAGCACTATTTTGATAATGTACTACATTAACTTTTTCTGCATTCCCACACACATGCTTCAGTATTAAGCCTACCCCTATTCTCAACTGCACCATCTCTTCACGAATATCATCATTGGATTGATTTTTGGTGGCTTGACAATACACAATTACACCTATCACGATTCAAGATGTAGGCGGTCACTAGCAATATAAACCTAACGTAGAGTTGGGGTCGATCCCACGAGGAATGAAACTAAGTGTAGAGTTCAAATATTAGGTATTAAAGTGATCTAGCTTTTGTAGGTGTAAACAAGTGAATCGATGCATAATGTAAATCTTCAATGTTTCAATTATCAAAAAAGATAAGTTTTGAAAGATATATCGCAACAAACACGAATTAACAAGGAATTTAATCAATGAGAAATGGGGCCTTAGTGATGTGTGAGTGTTCAACTACCAATTTCACTAATGGGTCATTACGAATTGCTTAAGTATTCTAAATTATAATGGGTAGGCAAGATTACGACTATGATAGTTATTTTACAATCAACTACCATGCTTTCAATTGGATTTTATCAAACCCCAATAGGCTATAAAATAAGAACACAATCTTATACCTTAATTCAACCCACTTTAACAAGCTGGGTAGTACAAGTAAGAACTCATACAATCATCAATTGCTAATTCCACTCAAATGCATATTCTACAAGCATACAAAGAGATATAAGCTAGAACTGAATTTGTAACTTCAATTCATAAGATTAAAAGATGAATTAACGACTGAACACATTCTAAATAAATATTTAATTCTGCAATCCATAAGACCCATAAGCTAATTAGGTAATTGAACACATAATCACACCCCTATGACATTGGGGTTTTAGCCAATCATGGTGAGATGAAGAAATAGTTACCAAAAACAATCGCCATTGATTTCTCAAGTCTTCAAACAACAAATACAATCAACTAAAAATACATCCAATGTTTGATTCCCAAAAACTCACAAGAGTAGTTCACCAAATTAACTCTAAGTAGTTCAAAAATGCAATGTACCTTGTCCTCTCCATTCAATGCTATTCAACTCTCTTTTTAAAAATTTCTATTTACACTTCTCAAAAAGTTCCCACGATTTTGAATTTCAGGACCACGCGGCGGCATAGGTCGGGCTCGCCTTTCCACTCGGTGATTCACTGAGTTGCTCAGTCTAGCCTTTTATTTCTTGGCTTTTGCACTATTTTGCTCTTGGAATTTTAGGCGGTGAATAACAGGCTCGCCATTCTGATCGGTGACACGCCAAATGGTTCTTCAGCTCACTTACTTGCCTTTAACCCTCCCCTTGACTGCTGGAACTTTAGGCGATGAGATTGTCCACTCGGTGTGTCGCCATGTTCATTTTTGCTAGTTCCAGCTTCCTTTCTCCTTCCATTTTGTAACTTTATAACTTCTCTTTGCGTTATCTTGTCCTTGCCTCATTCCAACACTTTCATGCTGCACACAAAAAATTTAACATTAGTGATAGGTACAAAATAGGCATTAAGGACACCAATTTGGCACAAATGAAGCTATAAATGAGTCAAAATTACCGACTCATCATGGCTTGTATTGAAAAGTGCTCTTCACGGTAGCCGAAGTTCTAGTGCTCCATGCTTTGTTGGTTTTAGAAATATTTTCCTGCTAGCCATGTGATAACAAAATTAGTCTAATCTAAAAGCCTTATTCCCTAACAGTGGCACCAAACTTTTAATCACCCAAATTATACCTCCCTAAAGAAGTATAGGCGGTCATTTTAAAATAAAGATCCTAACTAAGTTTAGGGTGGATCCCACGTGGAATAAGGTCTAGAATTAGGCTAATAAATGTTGATTGTACTTTTACTCAACTTATTTCTACAAAAAGGGGGGTTTTGTAAAATAAAATAATGATTGATTTAATTTAGTAACAAGTAATCAAGTAAACAAAATTCATAGTTTTGTAAGATTAATATGATATGAAACAAGGGTATACGTGTTCCCCATAAGCCCTTAATGCAATAAACCTAATAGTAGTAACCCTTTCCTAGTGTTTAACATTCAAATTCAATAAGTTAGGTATCTCCTAAGTGATTGGTCATCTAATGACGAAATTTCACAATGCAGCTTGGTTAGTCTACGGGTGTATGTTTTGCGAACCCTTACCATTGACCGCAAATTAGCCTAACATATTTGGGTTAGGCTATTAGATAGCTGATTATCAACGATAAATCTCCATTGTTTAATCTCTTTTCCCATTTGTTACTTCCTTGTTAGGGCAAGTACAAATAAGGCGAGTTCTAACATTACGCCTCGTTGAAAAGCATTCAAAATGAAGATATTAACAATACATGAATAACCACTATTTCAGAATTACTTAATTATTAGTTTTACGTTGTTAATTACTCATGGTTTTCACAACTCTAGTTGTGGATTTAGCTACTCATGCTTGGGTGATAACAATTCATAATAGGATTAAAAGAAAAAATCATGACTTAAAATTAATGTATATGAAATCCTAAATCTTCAATTGATGAACAAAATGCAATATTATAAACCAACACTTCAAGAATCAATTGTACAAAATGTTTGCAAGTAAATTCTCAATTCCAAAAGTATGTATCTTAAAATGTCTAAAAACATAAAAATGAGAAATACAACTAATATTTATAGAAAACAAAATCCTAAATAATGTAGGAAAAAAGGAATTCTAAGGAAATTCAGCTTGGGCAGTAATATCTATGGTTCATTCATACGAACCGTACAAAGTCCTATGGTTCGTAGGACCCATCAATCAAAACAACAGCATCAACAGTTCTTCTGATTTTTTCTATGGTTTATGTTCTACAACCCTTAAAAAGTTTTACGAACCGTCAAGTCATGTAGTCAACATAGTAGTGGAGCTGAGTTTCTCTTAACTTTTCCATGACTCATACGTACAGCTCGTAGAAGTGACTACGGCTCGTCAAAAGCTTTCGTCGTTTTACACTTAGCTCCAAAAGTTAAGTCATCAATTTACGACTCATTCCTACGGCTCGTAGGTTGAGTTGTCAAATACCAAAAATCACTTCTGCTGCCACTTTTCAGTCCCAAATGCTCCAAGACCTATGTTATGCATAATTCAAATAAAATATCATCACATCTACTAACAAATGCTCAAGACACACGCAAATCCCCAAGTTTAGAGCATTAAAAGTACCGTAAATCCGCGGTACATCTCTTTTCTAAACAGACCAAAGGTTGAGGCATCAAACACCGTTATACATGTACAATTCTTTTCTGTGAGTGGATTATTATTGTGTTGTATTATTTGAGTCCTACTTATTCTTACGGGTCTGTATTTTTCATATGGGACTTGATTTGAATTGTCGTACCCTTTATGCCATTATCAATGTTACTACACCAGATGGAGAGTCTGTAGTATTAACCCATGTGTATTGTAATTATTAAGTGTTGTTTATGGGTCTATAGTCTTGGGTACATTTAGTCAAATTGGAGATGTTTGAATTTGATGTGATTTTTTGTATGACTTGGTTGTCTTGTGTTGCATTTTAATCCTAAAATAGAGGCTCTAGAGATCCAGGGTAGGGAAAGGTTAGAATAGGAAGGGGTGTACAAGCCTACGCCATTAAAGATGATATCTTCCCTTTGGCCTAGCAATTAGTAGGGCAGGGCTTTTTTTGGCTTACTTGGATAATATTTTGAGATGTCAGTGCAAAGTCCCCTACCACCAAATCTATCCTTGTGGTTTTGGAAATTTTTGAGGTATTTCATTCAGATCTACCTTTATGGCTTCATATGGGGGCATAGACATTTGTTTTGATTTTGACCAAGTCACTCACCCAATTTCTATCCCTCCCTATTGCATGGCTCCGACAAAGTTTTGAGAATTCAAGACTCGGCATCAAGAAGTGCTTGATAAGGGATTCATTTGTCCTATTGCTTCTCCTTGGAGAGCCCCGATTTTGTTTGTAAAGAAAACGGATGGCAGTATGAGAATGTGTATAGAGTACATGGAATCGAATAAGCTCACCATCTAGAATATATACCCTTACCTTGTATAGATGATTTGTTTGATCAGTTGCAGGTCTAGGTAACATCAGTTAAAGATTACGCCTGAGAACATACCAAAGAAACTTTTAGGACCCAGTATGGGCATTATGAGTTTTTTGTAATGTCGTTTGGGTTGACTTATGCCCCTGCATCGCTTATGAGTTTGATAAATGGGATGTTTAAACCAATCTTGGATTCTTTTGTGATTGTGTTTATAAATGATAAGATGATTTACTCGAAGGCAAATGAGGAGCATCCAGACTACCTTTGTATTGTTTCAGGTTTTCTAGGAAAGAACAATTGTTTCATAAATTCTTTAAGTGTGAGTTCTGACCTCCCTCAATTGCCTTTCTTGGGCATGTGGTTTCAAAAGAATGGGTCATGCTAGATCCCCAAGAGATTGAGTTAGTTAAGAATTGGGTTCTACCTAGCTTTGTGACAAAAGTTCAGAGTTTTTATTTGGATCTTGCTAGCTACTACCATAGGGTTTTGAAAACTTTGCTTTAATTTTGTAATGACCCTCCAGGTCGTTTCTATGTTAATGCATTCCTTTCATCATTTAGAATATTCCTAAAGGAACCCTAAGTCATTTATGTCTTGCTGGGACAGATAGTCCATTCACTTTGTTGTTCATTTGGTTTTATGTGAATTTCAATGTTTGGAGCTTTTGAACATTGACTATTTGATTTTCATCGAAAGATTAGGAAAACGACCTAAGAAGGCAATTTTGACGGTTCACCTTGTTTGAAAATGTTATTTTAGGCTAGTTTCATACTTAGCTTGACTCTCGAGTCTTTCGGTGCAAGTTTGTGTAATTAGACATTTTAGCTTTTAAACTTTGGCCTAAGTTTAACCTTTGTTAACATTCTTGGTAAACGTACTCGGATGAGAATCATGTCAGCGTATTTAGCTCTAGAATGTCAAGTTTTGTCTTTAACGATCCTTTGATCCGATCTCAGGGCTACCAGTCTAATTTCGATCACCCTTATAGATTTTGACTTAAAATGGAGTTTGGGTGTGGGACCTAATTTGTATTTAGATGAACTTGGATGGAAGTTTTGACTGCTCCATTGAGTTCAGAATTAAAAATTCGATGGGGTAGTATATCTCATTTGCGTGAATGGGGTTTTGAACAAATTCAGAACACCCCACTGAAGATTTTAAGTTTGTCAAAACTAACAGATATGCAATAGCTGGTGCAGTGCAAAATTGGTCTTCATATTTGCAAGCCTTGGGCCGCGTTTACAGTGACCAATGAATTTTGTCACCACATTCGTATAGCCACTGTCACATTCATTGGGCCCTAGGTTTCTTACCTATCGCATTCGCGGGGACCTCCCCATGTTTGCAAAGGTTTAATTGGTCTTGTCTTTATTTAAAAGACCAGACGTGATAAACTTTTATCTCCAAGTTCTATACTTTATATCTCTCACATTTAAAGTCCAAGTTGGGTGATTCGAAGTCTTCTATGTTCGTGGTGCTTGAGGCTACGTGGATGATCAGTTGGAGAATGTTGGGAACCCTTTCGTTTGAGGTAAAATTTATATTTCAAGACTTTTGTAGCTTAGTTGTGTTTTTTAATTGTGAAAATGTTGCATATGTTGCTTTCAGCTATTTTGAGCCCCCGAATTGTGTTCCAAATTGAAAGACAAGTTTAAAGGATTGTTTAGGACCTTATGACAGAGTTGTTTTTGAATATTCTCGATGTGGGTCCCAAGATTCTCATTTTGACTCAAAAATTGGTCCATCTCCATTTTAAGTTATTTTTTTGTGTATAAACGACCGTATTAATGTTGTGATTCTATTTTTGATAGTGTGTCAGCATTAGGTGGACACACGGATGGGAAAAGCTCTAGAAATGTGATTTGGACCATGCGAGGTCGGCCTAAAGGTAGGCTACTACTTCCATTCCCTTACATTGATTTGGATTATTTAAATTGATGTTGAATTGAGAAAATTTGGGGCGAGTACCTAGTTTATTATGCTATTTTACTTAGAAAACATGTTTTAGGCTTATTTTTAGATTTTCGATATTAGAAGCATGCTAGTTGTGATATGTGATCACCCTTAACTCGTGGTTGTCCTTGTTTGTTGTTATTGGTTGATTTTTTAAGCATGACTTTACTTAGTCTAGGCTTAGACTAGAGTGTACCATAGACTTGCAATATTTGAAGCCTTTTTTAGGCTTATTTCTTCTCCGACATCATTTTGGATGCCTTAGCTCCTTGCAGAGTTGTGTAGAAAACTTGAGCCTAATGAATGAGCCTCAAATTAGGCATTGACTCAGTTTTGAAAACCTTCGTTCAACTTCCCCCTTTCTACGGCCTCGTTTGTTATATTTGAGATTTCAGGCTTCGGTGTAAAACTTGGGACTAGTGTTTATTCTAGCTTGGAGTGTTGTAATGAGTACTTAGGAGTGGACATCATTCAATGATTATTCTATGATTATGACTAACATGAGATCCTTCAGCATCCCTTTATAGTGGTATATTGAAGGTCTGGTCATGCTGTTCTATATCATCTACTTAGTCAATACATTTTGGCTGCATCTTATTGCCTATTGGGAACCATCCGTTATTTGACGTCCGAGCTATGCACCTCATATCATTGGGCGGCCCTTATTGGTTACTTTGGAGGTTATTCACGGTTAGAGGTCCGATCTATGCCTTCTCTTGATCAGGACACACCATATCTTATTCTTAGTAGATATAGCTATTCCGTGTACCTATTAGACTTCTAGGGATCTGTTCGGGTTTTTACTTAAACTTTTGTTAAAATGTAGCGTTTTGGCTTATCGGGGTCAAGTTACGTTTAGTGTAGTTATACTTAGTTCTTTTATATGTTTGTACACTTGCGTGCTTTTCTTTTAAATTTTTCTTTTACCTTACTTCTGTCTAGATTCCATCCTTTCATATTGCTTTTACTTTTCACGTTTAGTCAGCCTATGATGCCTACTGAGTGCTTGATGTTTTGGTACTGAGGCTACACTCTGAATCTATTTCGTGATTCAGGTCCAAGCACCAAGTATCAACGTTGATCATTTGAGCATGTTGCACCTTTTTATATGAGGCGAGGGTGAGCACTTGGCGTCTCGGACTTACCTGTCTCTTTTCATATGTTTTTAGCTAGTATTTTACTTTTTAGACAAGAATGTATTATGGGTCCACTATTGGGACTTGTACTCTTTTTTATTAGAAAACTTTGTACTTGTGAATTTTTTGTTCTGGGAGGAATCTATTGTTTATATCTTTGGGTTTGTTTGCTTATATTGTTCTAGTTTTGTTATTAAATTACAACTTCTTCTTTGGTTCTGCCCTTATATCTATTACTTTTCGCTGAAGGCTATGGATTGGCTCACCTACTGGTAGGTTATAGTAGGTGTCATCATGACTTGAGGAATCGGGACGTTACAAGTTGGTATCAGAGCCCTTGTTTGCTGATCTAACTTGTACAGAGCGAATACCTACTAGTGTCCTACAAATCAGTGTGGAGACGTTCGTAACCTATCTTTGGGATTGTATAGGATGTAATTAGGAATGTTCTCTCTTTTGTTTCTCTTTCGTTCATCGTGTGTATTATTAATTTCATTGAATCTCACGTGTTTCACTCTTTCACTTGTTGTTTCGTATGCACCGTGACAATGCTTAGATAAGACATCATACAAGTTAACAAGTAGGCAATGAATAGAAATATAATAACCCAACGTATGAGGTCAGGGTCGAACCCCAAAGGGATGAATGTGTCGGTAATCGAAGAGATAAAGAATTACAAGCTACTAAATTATATTCAAACAAACAATACACAAATATAATATCAAGATGCTTTTAGTAAAAATCAAAGGTAAGGGGAAAAGGAACAAGGGTAAAGGTCTTTTCAAGCAAGGAAAAAAAGGGAATTAGGAAATGTGAAGCTAATTGAGATTCAACCGATCCATTGAAACTTAATCTCATGTAACTCATTCATGGATAAAATGTTGCATGCATTGGAACCTAAATGATTCACCGACCTCTCTCAAACGTTAGAAAATATTTCCTAGCTCTATCGAACCTAGTCAAGTAGCTATCACAATTAGTCCAAATATATGCATTGCAAGATTCGACTATCTCTAGTTAGAATCTAAATGGGTTGTGACACATGAAATTAAGCGCCAATCAATAATTCCCAACATCAATTGACTCTCAAGCTAAATCAAAGTAATTGGACAAGTCCAAGGAGTGACCAAATCCATTAGTAAAGTATGTAAATCATGACATTGATTAGATAATCAAATACCCATTTCATAAAGTAGAAACAATCATTAAATAAACAAAAGAAAAAGTATAAAATTAACAACCCAACAATTGCCTATTTCTAGCACAAAACCCCACATCTCCAATGATAAATTACACCCATAATTCAAGCAATACAAATCAAGGAAATTGAGAAAGGATAAAAAGTGTTATAGTTAAGAACTCAATCATAAACTTAAAGGTGAATTGTGAGGAAACATGCTATCAAAATCCTAGCCCAAGCTATGCTGTGTTCTTCCTTGTTCTTAAATTCTGAATTTTTCCAAAGATGTCAAAAGATATTTTTCCAATCAACCCTCTTAAAATTTTTTAAGAATTTGGTCTAAAGGTGTAATTTTTCAGAATAGCCCCTGATAATTTATCTACTGGCCGGTAAAGTGAACAGATGACTGCTTACACGATCTTCGTTAAAGCGTCCTAGGCATTTTCTTAAGCGAACCAAGCCTATTTCCTGTCCTTCACTAACGTGACAAAAGTGGTCACAAAAGTAACCATTGACTGTCATGGACCCTTCATTGAATCAAAGCCCGCATGGTATCTTAAGTGACCCTTTGACATGTTGTTGACCATTTCTAAAGCGACCTTCAGGTCGCGTATGCAATATTTGGGAGTGATTTTTGCCCGTAATCATCTTCTTTTTCCACTCTTTTCTTCCATATTTCATGGATTTCAAAAACATTCCTTCTATGAAAAGAATACCTAAAACAAATGCAAATTAATGGATAATTAGCCTAAATATATACTTAAGTGACTCAAAATCATAAGAAAAAGATATAAATTATCAGAAATTCCTAACCCGTCATGCTGCGCGGTGGCCAAAGGCTCCCCAGAAAGTAGGAAAACAACACCATCCCTAGAAGAGAGAAGGATTTGAAGCCCACATCGGATTCTCTAGAAGCTCATGCTCCTACTCATCCAGTGGGAATGGGACCCAGGGTAGCCCAGCCATCACCCAGACAAACTATGGTTGTCGACAGTAAGGTTCGAGCTTGGGGGTATTCACTACGCCGAGTGGCAACTTCAGTTTCTCTAGCCTTATAGGGTCAGCTTGTAGCAGAGGCAGCTCAAGTTTAGGTACCACCTGGAGGTGCCCAGCCCGTGATTGTGGTTGGAACTATGTCGTTAGAGGAGAAGAAGATGCTCAGAGTTTTTCATCTACTTTCACCTCAGAGGTTTCCTAGGGTCTTGGGAGAGGATGTTCATGAGTTTCACACTACTTTTCGTGAGCGGCTATACACTCTGGGCTTGGTGGATTTGAGAGGAGTTGAATACACTTGAGATTAGGCCAATTGGGTCTCCTCTAATTTATTGGTCTGAGTTTTCTGAGGCCTTCTTGGTTAGGTTCATCCCCGGAAGAGTCACAAATCTACTCAATGATAATTTCTATGGATTGTAGTAGGGCTACATAACGGTATCAGAATATTGATAACGCTCAACAACACCTATAAAAATTCAAGGTGTAGGCGGTCGCTAGGAAGTATAAACCCAACAATGAGTTGGGGTAAAAAAGGAAGAAATATTTACCAAAGAGATTCTCCATTGATGAACAAAGTCTTCTAAGATCAAATACTACAAATTAAACTTAAACCCAAAGTCTCCAATCCAAAAACCACACAAGAATGTTTGTAAAGTATTCAAAAAGTTAATGTTCAACTTAGACTCTCTTAACTCATGCCTTCCCTCCTTTCAAAAATTGATTTATACTTTGATAGAAATTTCACACTTTTCAGCACGTGGGTCAAATCGGCGAGGTAAGTTGGGCTCGCCGAACCCTTCGGCGAGTCCCCTAATGGATCTTTCTTGCCCTTTTTAGCTTGATTTCAGCACTCTTTCATACCGTTACTTTGGGCGATCTAAGTCAAGCTCGCCTTTCTAATCGGTGAGTCGCCGATATGCTCCTAGGCTCACCGAGTTGTCATGTTTCCTTAGGTGGTTCGCTGGGAATTCAAGCGAGCTGTAGGCTCACTCGGCGAGTCGCCGAGTGACATTTTGTGAGCTTCAACCTCTTTTTCTTCATATTTTCAAGCTTTTTCACTTCTTTTTGCAAAATAATTCCCTTAACTTGTTCCCAAGCTTCCCTGACTGCACATAAACAATTTAACATCAGTTTTTGGTATAAATTAGGCATCGATGACACTAAATCAACTTAAAACAAGCCCTAAATGACTCAAAATTCCTGACTCATCAACATCCCCAACTTAAACTTTTGCTTGTCATTAAGTAAAACAAGAGATCAATCAGTTTAATAGGGATGCCTACGGTCATGACCCAAGGTACCCCCTAGACATGACATGGCGTACAACAACCCAAATGGGCCTCATACAAGCCAGTTAGCATACATACATACAAGATCATAGAGATTAAGAGTTCAAAGGACAATGTCATATCAAAGCTTTTAAGAAAAATAGCGGAAGTCTAAATCTCATGTTTCAAAGCCAATCTAATCATAAGAGTGAAAAAATAAGGTTTGGGACGTAACCCAATACAATGTCAAAAGAAAGAACATAAAAGTAAGAATAACTAGGCCTCGTCCTCGAATGGATGAGGACTCACCAAGTCTTCACACTTCTTCTACTAAGCTCTAGCCACGAGTGGATGGAGAATCAACAAGCCCTACATTAACAAGTAAATGTAGGCAAGAGTATGCGTTAGTAAAATCAAGTACCAAGTATGATAGCAATGCACGAAATCATTTAAAACATGTTAAAATGGGACATTTTCATGACATGCAATGACCAAGATAAACATGATAAGTTATAGAAAACATAAAGCATAAACCAAGGTCAAAGTAAGCTAAGCATCTTTACTTTACTTCAGAAACATCATAACAACACTTCTAGTTCATTGTTTGTGGGAAATAGCCTTAACCGACATATAAGACCGTGTGACCTATCAACATGGAATCTGGTGTATAACCCCACACCGATAGGGCCATCCTACTTGCCAAGGTAGGACCCTTTACTTAACATATAGCTTACGTGGATCCACTAGCTAGTGTCTATCATAGACCATCATCCTATGGTGGCACAAAGTTTATGGGACATGGGTAATAACCACTTGTCCACTCGGTACTAAGCATAATTCCCACAGATTAGACATAGTTCAATTATCATAAGTAGACATGAGTAGTCGCCTCTCGTCTACAATAGGGAACATGGGTGATCGCCTCTTATCCCTTCATTAGAATAGCTCCTTAATCATCAATTCAATGTTATTTGAGCAATCCTTTCAACAAGTTATGAATTATTACATGTGAGAAAACCTTTCACATTCATGGGTTGAGTAATATATGAGAATTCCTTTCACAACTCAACAACAACATCAATATATCATAAACTTTGGTACTTCGATCTCAAATCACCCTTAATTCATTATTAACTTTATATGAGACATGCTTAATTTCATAAACTTCATATGTAAAAATTTCATCGTGATCATAACTCGTAAATCATAGGGTTCACATAGCTTCAGGAGAATTCTTCTTAAATCATTCAATTCAATGCAAACTCATGCTTAGAAAACCATAAACAAGACAATTTGACCATAATTGAAGGAACCCACATAATAGAGGAAAATCACACTTTTGATTTGAAAAATGCTTACTTCCATAAAATCATCCTTAGTTCATTCATAATCTCATCATGAACACCTTAACTTAGAAATCATAATTCATGCATGGATTCGTGGAGATTTCATAAAATTCATCACTTCATAATTCAATCCTCCAATCAAAGTATAGATTTTGAAATTTGGGGAAATTAGCATGGGTTCATGGGGATTCATCTAAATTCATGAAATTCAATTCAATTTATACTTAAGATTTCATAAAACAATCAATTGAATCAGTATTACAAAGAACCCATAACTTGGAAGAAAACCCTAAACTCAATTGGGAATTTCTTACTTGAAAATTGGAGATTTTACGGATTCCATGGAGGAAAGGGCTCCATGGATGAACACTATTAGACCTTAGGGTCTCAATTCCTTAAGTAATTTGATGAAGAAAGCTTGATTTCTTCTTCTTCTTCTTCTATCTTTTAGAGAGAGAAATATTTGAGAGAGAAGGGTTTGGGGAATTTTCTAAAGTGGTTGGAAAGGGTAGATTTTAGGATTGAATAGACTTATATAGTGCTAGGGAATAAGGGGAACCAACTTAAGTTAGTAAATGAGTCATTGGGTGAAAGACCAAAAGACCCCTTTAAAATAACTGTCGGGCCCCTACTTACGGTTGGATCTACGGTCGGTAGGTCAGACCTACGACCCTTCCTATCATTTCGTAGGTAGATTTAGAGACTGTCAATTTGGACCCTGCAACGACGGATCCAATGTACGGTTCGTGGGTCAATCGACGGACCGTACACAACAACCGTAGGTCTGGACTTATAACTTAAGAATTTGACTAAGCCTGGAGGAGGCCTACGAGACTCATCTACGAGTCGTGCATACGTCGACGGGCCATCCTGGCAGACCGTCATTAAGGTTTTGAAACTTGGCATCTTACAGAATTTCAGTGGGCCAACTACGATTCCCACCTACGGTCTGTCAGTCTATCTACGGTTCGTAGGTGGCCTCCGTCACTGACACCAAAACCCAGAAAAAATCAAAATTTTCAACCTTTTTGAATCCGGGGTATTACATTATCTCTCCCTTGGAAATATTCGTCCTCGAATGAGAATAAAGACATCATAAGGAGGGTAAGAAACAAGAGCTAACAACCCAACCTAGAATGCAATCACAGAAATGCACATATCCGAGGAGGAAACATCCACTCCAAGCTAAAGCATGTTCAACACATCATTTCATGGAGACTTTATGCAACTCACACTCAATGCACATAATCATAGATAAATCAATCAAGCTAGCTCATTTTCAAAACATTAGACTCTTCATGAACATGCGTAATCAAGGAATCATGGAAATAACTAAGACACATGAGACCAAAAGAATGAACCTTGAGGAACTAGGTACTGACAAGCAAGAGTAGGATTGGAAGGAAAGAGATGAGGATATCGGGACATCATATCGGCCTCGGCCTCCCAAGTAGCACCCTCAACTAATTGATTCCTCCAAAGAACCTTCACGGAAGCAGCTTCTTTATTTCTTAGCTTCCGGACTTGCCGGTCTAAAATCTCAACCGGAACTTCTTCATAGGAAAGACTATCCTTTATGCCAAGATTCTCTAATGGCACTATTGATATCGGATCACCAACATACTTCTTCAATAATGTGACATGGAAAACCGGATGCACCGATGCCAAATCATTAGGCAAGTCAAGTTCATAAGCAACCTTACCAAAACGTCTCAAAATTTGATATGGGCTTACATAATGGGGACTAAGCTTCCCTTTCTTCCCGAATCTCATTACACCTTTCATGGGTGAAATTTTAAAGTAAACCCAATCATCAACATCAAATTCTAAATATCTCCTTCTAACATCGGCAGAGGACGTTTATCGACTTTGAGCCATTTTTAACCATTCTTTAATAAGCTGAACTTTCTCCATAGCCTCATGTACCAAATCGGAACATATCAAAGCGACTTCACCAACTTCAAACCAACCTATAGGAGATCTACACCTCCTACCATAAAGAGCTTTGAATGGGGCCATACCAATACTAGAAGGGTAGCTATTATTATAACCAAACTCAATCAAAGGCAAATGATCATCCCAATTACCGTTGAAATCAATTATACAAGCTCTCAACATATCTTCCAAAGTTTGGATAGTACGCTCCGCTTGCCCATCGGTTTGAGGATGAAAGGACGTACTAAGTTTAACACGAGTACCAAGACCCTTTTGGAAAGACTTCCAAAAATGAAAAGTGAATTGGGCACCACAATCGAAGATAATGGATAAAGGCACTCCATGCAACCTAACCATTTCCCTCAAATACAACTTAGCATAATCCTTCACCAAATAAGAAACCTTGATGGGAATGAAATGGGATGATTTAGTCATTCGATCTACAACAATCCAAATCGAATCATATTGTCGCCGGGTGCGTGGTAAACCAACAATAAAGTCCATATTCACATCTTCCCACTTCCAAGTAGGAATACTAATATCATGGGTCAAAACTCCCAGCTTTTGATGCTCAACCTTCACTTGTTGGCAATTAGGGCACGTAACCACAAATTTCGCAATATCC
This sequence comes from Solanum appendiculatum, assembly GCA_018342035.1. NCBI lineage: Eukaryota > Viridiplantae > Streptophyta > Magnoliopsida > Solanales > Solanaceae > Solanum > Solanum appendiculatum. The sequence goes on along the minus strand of JAGDQO010001343.1, from coordinate 225,444 downwards.
TTCTTCATCCCATTCCACCAATAGATCTCCCGCAAATCACGGTACATCTTGATAACTCCCGGGTGAATGGAATATCGAGAACAATGGGCTTTCGATAAAATTTGTCCTCTTAAGTCATCTACATCGGGAACACACAAATCATCTTGATATCAAAGTACGCCATCTCCCTCTTGGGAGAAAGCCTTAACGAACTTTTTGAGCACTGCTTCCTTCTAATCAACCAAATTAGGATCAAGATCTTTTTTAGCCTTTACATCATGTACAAAAGATGATTCAGAACCATTGTGAACCATAACACCACCTTTAGAGGAATCAACCAACTGAACACCCAATCAGGCCAATCTATGAACATCATAAACCAACTCTTTCTTACCATCCTCAACATGAGCAACACTACCCATAGATAACCGACTAAGACCATCCGCCACCACTTTAGCCTTGTCGGGGTGATAGAGGACACTAATGTCATAGTCTTTTAACAACTCAAGCCACCTCCTTTGGCGAAGATTAAGATCTTTTTGCTTAAACACATATTGCAAACTCATATGGTCGGTAAAGACATCAACATGCACACCATACAAATAATGCCACCATATCTTTAAAGCAAACACAACCGCCGCTAATTCTAAATCATGAGTAGGATAGTTCTTTTCATGCACCTTGAGTTGTTTTGAAGCATAAGAAATGACTTTTCCAATTTGCATAAGAACACATCCTTGCCTAATTCTCGAGGAATCACAATAAACCACAAAACCATCGGACCATTTCGGTAAGGTCAACACTGGAGCCGAAGTAAGCCCTATATTTCAACTCTTGAAAAATCTTCTCACATGCTTCGGACCAAGTGAACTTAACCTTCTTTTGAGTCAAAGCCTTCAAGAGAGAAGCAATCGAAGAAAAACCTTCAACAAATCTCCTATAATAACCGGCTAAACCCAAGAAACTACAGATATTCGAAGGTGATAGAGGTCTAGGCTAATTCTTAACCGCATCCGTCTTCTTAGGATCTACCTCAATACCTTTACCAGAGACAATGTGACCAAGAAAATCCACAAACCTTAGCCAAAACTCACATTTACTAAATTTCGCAAAGAGTTGTTGGTCCTTGAAGACTTGCAATACAATCCTCAAGTGATTGGCATGCTTATCCTCACTCCTTGAATAGATCAAGATATCATCAATAAACACAATCACGAACATGTCAAGATATTGTCTAAACACCCTATTCATCAAATCCATAAACGCGATCAGAGCATTTGTAAACCCAAACGACATTACCAAGAACTCGTAGTGACCATACCTAGTCCGGAAACCTTTTTTGGAATATCATCTTCTTTCACCCTCAATTGGTGATAGCCCAAACGAAGGTCTATCTTAGAGAAGTAACTAGTCCCTTGAAGTTGATCAAAAAAGTCATCTATCCTTGGAAGAGGATACTTATTCTTAATGGTAACCTTGTTCAATTGACGGTAGTCAATGCACATACTGAGTGAAACATCTTTCTTCCTTACAAAACAGACCGGAGCACCCCATGTAGAAACACTTGGTCGGATGAAATCCTTATCCAACATGTCCTTCAATTGTTCCTTATATTCCTTAAGTTCCATTGGAGCCATTCTATATGGAGGAATAGAGATAGGTTGCGTATCCGGGAGAAGGTCAATATCAAAGTCTATTTCCCTTTCGGGAGGAATACCAGATAAATCATCGGGAAACACTTCTGAAAACTCATTAACAACGGGGAACGACTCAAGAGTAGGGGTTTCAGAATCCACACACTTCACCCTAATAAGATGGTATATGCACCCCTTAGAAATCATCTTTCTAGCTTTAAGACAAGAAAAAAATTGACCTCTAAACATAGAATTTCCCCCTTTCCACTCTAGGATAGGCTTATTCAGAAAATTGAAACTTGACCATTCGGGTCCTACAATCAATAGAAGCATAAAAAGAATGCAACCAATCCATCCCATAATAACATCAAAGTCTAGCATATCATGCTCTACAAGGTCAACATGAGTGACTCTATGGGATAAGGAGACGGGACAATTTCTATTGACTCTCTTAGCCACAATAGATTCACCAATCGGAGTAGAGACATGAAAAGGATCTAACAACACATTCGGAACAATATCAAACCTCATAACCACATATGGCGTCACAAAAAACAAAGTAGCACCATGATCAAGCAAGACATTAACATCAAAGTGAAAACCTTTCAACATACCGATAACCACATCGGAAGAACCCTCTTGCTCATGATGAGCTTGAAGTGCATAGTATCGGTTTTGCTTCTGATTTCCACTAGAACTCGATGGATTTTGAGGCTGAGTACGTCGATGATTATCCCCTTCATTCTTAGCCTCTAAGGGACAATCCCTTATCTTGTTATCCATCTTGCCACAACCAAAACATGCATTAGAACTGGCTAGACACTTACCTTCATGCTTCTTCCCACACTTAGCACAAGTAGTCGATGAAGAGCCACCTCTATTTCCTCCTTGAGGCTTAGGGTTAGACACCCTATCTTTTTTGGACTTAGGAGGAGCATTGGAAAAACCTAGACTAGAAAACCTTTGTCGAAATCTAGAATGACCATGTCCATCGGACCTTGAATGTGAAAAGTTACCATCACCGGTCCTAGCCCTCTTTGTCTCTCAAGACCTTTCCTTAAGCTTTTACTCTTCTATTTGTTTAGCATGCACCATTAGGCGGGAAACGTCCATATCATGGATTAGCATAGTGGTACGACATTCTTTGACCACCATTTCGGACACTCCTGAAACAAACTTACTCATTCTTGCCCTAGGATCGGCAACCATAGAAGGAGCATATCGAGACAATTGTGTGAACTTAAAAGCATACTCTTTCACACTCATGTTTCCTTGACGAAGGTTGATGAACTCAAGCACCCTTGCCTCCCTCATCTCAAGGGGAAAGAACCTATCAAGAAGAGCAACCTTAAATTTCTCCCAATCAAGAGGACCCTCATAAACTGCCCTCTCACTCTTCCATTGGTTGAACCAAACTTAAGCAACACCCTTGAGTTGATAAGTGGCCAACTCCGCCTTTTCGTCCGGCGTCACACCCATAATCATTAGCACTTTGTACACCTCATCGATGAACTCTGAGGATCTTCCTCAAAATTAGAGCAATGAAATTTTGGTGGGTTCATTCTAGTAAAGTCCCTCACCCTTGATGCTGTTGTACCCACATTTGGGTTCACGGGAGCCACAACCTCTCTATTGGCTTGAGCCATCACAGCTTGAGCCAACACATGAAAAGCAGCCCTAAACTCCGCATTAGTCACTTGTTCGGCCAAAGGGTCGGCCGGAACTTGAGGAGCTTAAGGGAGGAGCTTGTTGATCTGCATTCTCTCCCGCATTTCTTCTAGCATAAGCTCTTCAGGTTGCAATATCCTGAAACACATAGGATAGGGATTAGGAGAGAGACATATAGAGTTAAACTCTATGGCACGAATTAGGAGTAATAAAACAAGTGGAGTTTCTTAAACATCTTATAGCCTCTTATTCATAAATGTGGCACGCTTCACTCTCATGAACAAGACTCTACTTGACGTGGCTTATGAGACATCCAAGGATCTTTCTAAAACCTTGTGCTCTGAATCCCAAGTTTGGCATGACCCAAGGTACCCCCTAGACATGACACGGCGTACAAGACTCCGAATGGGCCTCATACAAGCCAGTTAGCATACATACATACAAGATCATAAAGATTAAGAGTTCAAATGACAATGTCATATCAAAGCTTTTAAGAAAAATAGCGGAAGTCTACATCTCATGTCTCAAAGACAATCTATTCATAAGAGTGAAAAAATAAGGTTTGGGACGTAACCCAATACAATGTAAAAAGAAAGAACATAAAAGTAAGAACAACTAGGCCACGTCCTCGAATGGATGAGGACTCACCAAGTCTTCACATTTCTTCTACTAAGCTCTAGGCACGAGTGGATGGAGAATCGCCAAGCCCTACATTAACAAGTCAATGTAGGCAAGAGTATGCGTTAGTACAATCAAGTACCAAGTATGATAGCAATGCACAAACTCATTTAAAACATGTTAAAACGGGACATTTTCATGACATGCAATGACCAAGATAAACATGATAAGGTATACAAAACATAAAACATAAACCAAAGTCAAAGCAAGCTAAGCATCTTTTCTTTACTTGAGGAACATCATAACAACACTTTTAGTTCATTGTTTGTGGGAAATAGCCTAAACCGACATATCAGACCATGTGAGCTATAAACATGAAATGCGGTGTATAACCACACTCCGATAGAGCCATCCTACTTGCCAAGGTAGGACCCTTTACTTAACATATAGCTTACATGGATCCACTAGCTAGAGTCTATCATAGACCATCATCCTATGGTGGCACATAATTTATGGGACATGGGTAATCGACACTTGTCCACTCGTTGCTAAGCATAGTTCCCACGGATTAGACATAGTTCAATTATCATAAGTAGACATGGGTAGTCGCCTCTTGTCTACAATAGGAAACATGGGTGATCGCCTCTTGTCCCTTCATTAGAATAGCTCCTTAATCATCAATTCAAGGTTAGTTGAGCAATCCTTTCAATAATTTATGAATTATTACATGTGAGAAAACCTTTCACATTCACGGGTTGAGTAATATATGAGAATTCTTTTCACAACTCAACAACAACATCAATATATCATAAACTTTGGTACTTCAATCTCAAAGCACCCTTAATTCATCATTAACTTAATATGACACATGCATAATTTCATAAACTTCATCTTTACATAGTTCATCATGCTCATAACTTGCAAATCATAGGGTTCACATAGCTTCATGAGAATTCTTCTTAAATCATGCAATTAAATGCAAACTCATGCTTAGAAAGCCATAAACAAGGCAATTTTACCAAAATTGAAGGAACCCACATAATAGAGGAAAGTCACACTTTTGATTTGAACATGCTTACTTCCATAAAATCATCCTTAGTCCATTCATAATCTCATCATAAAGACCTTAACTTAGAAATCATAATTCATGCATGGATTCATGGAGATTTCATAAAATTCATCACTTCATAATTCAACCCACCAATCAAATTATAGATTTCAAAATTTGGGGGAATTAGCATGGGTTCATAGGGATTCATCTAAATTCATGAAATTCAATTCAATTTATACTTCAAAGTTCATAAAACAATCAATTGAAATAATATTACAAAGAACCCATAACTTGGAAGAAAACCCTAAACTCAATTGGGAATTTCTAAGTGGAAAATTGGAGATTTTAGGGATTCCATGGAGTAAAGGGCTCCATGGATGAACACTATCATACCTTAGAGTCTCAATTCCTTAAGCAATTTGACGAACAAAGCTTGATTTCTTCTTCTTCTTCTTCTTCTATTTTCTAAAGATAGAAATATTTGAGAGAAGAGGGTTTGGGGAATTTTGTAAAGTTGTTGGAAAGGGTAGATTTTAGGATTGAATAGACTTATATAGTGCTAGGGAATAAGGGGAACCGACTTAAGTTAGTAAATAAGTCATTGGGTGAAAAGACCAAAAGACCCCTTTAAAATAATTGTCGGGCCCCTACCTACGGTCCGTAGGTCAGACCTATGACCCATCATGTCCTTCCGTAGGTAGATTTAGAGACTGTCAATTTGGACCCTGCAACGATGGATCCAATGTACGGCTCGTGGGTCAATCGACGGACCGTACATAGCAACTGTAGGTTTGGACTTATAGCTTAAGAATTTGACTAAGTCTTGAAGAAACCTACAAGACCCATCTACGACTCGTGCATAGATCGACGAGGCACTTTGGCAGACCGTCATTAAGGTTCTGAAAATTGACATCTTATAGAATTTTAGTGGGCCAACTAAGGTTCCCACCTACAGTCCGTCAGTCTATCTACGGTTCTTAGGTGGCCTCCGTCAGTGACACCAGAACCAAAAAAAAATCAAAATTTTCCACCCTTTTGAATTCGGGGTATTACATCTACAAACAGTGCTCCTTGAGAATCCACATGAAAATGCACATAAGGTTCAATTCAAACACGCAAGGATCAAATGTGCTCTCAAAGTTTAAAACTTTGACTAGCTGTCATCAGTTAGAGTTCATGCTCACAAATGCTTACTTTAAATTTAAATTCATTCCCAACAAAAGTATTTGAATGCCCTCATGCCAACAATGATTTCATGCTCTCACAAAGCCAAGTAAAGATCATCATTAAGGAATCAAAAACAACACTCACACTCCCAAATGAGAAAAACATGCATGACTTTACCCATAGGCTTGCCCGTATTTTAAAACTATCATTCACAAGGCTTATGTAGGATCAAAAAGGCCTTTCAAGGCTTGGAATGTGGCTGGGCTTCAAGGTATGATCATTTTTGTTTAGAGACTCTACCTTCATGAAGCATGGTTCCCATTTCACTTCTTTTTCCTTTTTCTTTCATACTTTTCGAATTTCCAACTCATCCTTGGTTTATTCATAACACACAAAAGATTTTAGGAACACCCCTTTTTATTTTTACAACAACGCAAATAGGCACAATTTTATTCGAATCTTTTTCTTTCTTTTCTTTTCATCTCTCTTTTTTATATGGAGGGGTTCCATCTTTTTCACACACATCTTTTCAAGGATCGAGTTCACGAACTTCTAGCTCAATTTCTTTCTTCATTCTTACCACACCCCCAACTTAGGCTTTTGCCCTAAGTTGGCTTTCAAACCAACCAATGCTTCACAAAGGTTATAGGTGGGAAAGACATGACAATTTCAAACAACCGGCTAAGGTCTTTGCATTCGTGTTTCAGTCAAAGAAAATGATAGGCTTAAATGGTGCCAAGCTGGGTTCACACACTCCCAAGGTGGTCAAACAAAGGCATAGCAATTAGGTTCTCTCTAAAAAATTCATCATACATACCATTCAAGTAAAGCTCACCACACATGGCATCCAAACACAATTGTGGTTCACAAATTTATGAGTTAAACTTGCATGCAACGATCATTGCAAGACTCACTTGGACATTCAAATAGTCACAATGAGATGCTAAGAGTTCACACAAGACTATCCAACTCAAATTACCTCTTGGACTCACACAAACATATCGTTCATCAAGAGCACTATTCAAGTCATTGATATTGATCACAATCGATACACAAATGTACAAGAGAACAACACAATGCCCACAATCAACAACAACAATTAGAAAGAGAGAATTTGACATTCATTTCAAAGAAAAATTGCAACATCAGTCATAACATCAAAACAAAACAAAATATTCAAACGTACAAACAAAATATTCAAACATACAACCAAAATGGAAAAAGGGCAGGCCTAATGTCATCACCCCACCAAAAAGAAACACGCAATGTCCTCAATGAAAAATAAAGTAAAGATAACAACAAAAATAAAGAAATGGAGTGTAAATAGAGATCCCCCTTTCCAGCTATGGCGGAGGTGCACTTCCTCGAGGTGTGGTGTCTCCCTGGACATCAGTGCCCAGTGCATCTGCAACTACGGTATTGGTTCAACTCGAACCAACCATCGATGTGTCTCAAAGAGAAGCTGATGTGTCCTCTCGCTCCCAAGCCAACTCCTCCTCATCCATCTCCGGGGTGTCAACCTCCATGGACTCATCAACAGCTGTAGTGGCTCCGGTGGTAGTAGGTAGAGGGATCTCAGAAGGGTGGCCTTCCGGGACATCAACGCTACCTCACAACATCGTAATATCCATTGACTTCAAATCATTCACATCCCAGCGCAGCCCATCAAAGTCAGCCTTCACAGCTGTCAGCTCTGTAGAACTACCCTCCTTCTTCCCACACTCCACCACTCGGGTGAGGGCATCCAAAGACAGCCCATGAGCCGTGATCTCTTTGGCTGATCCTCTAACTCCGCTCTAATGGGAGCAAGTGCCGCAGCTATGGCATGCTCAATCAAAGTCGGAACAGCTGCCTCGACTCGCGACGCCCGTACATCAGCTGAATGGGTAAGGTGGCCCATCTTTATAATCATAGCCTGCGTCAAAGGGCGAAAGCCAAGAACTGGGGCAGCTGCAGGGACACAAAACTTGGTTGGGTTATGGGTAGAAGTGGCAGGAGCATTGGGAGCAGATATACCTGTCGACTCAACGACGGTAGGAGGAGAACAGGCCTCCATGGCCTCAACATCAACAGCCGGAGATGTGTCCACCGGAGGTCTCTTCCTCCTTTCTGCCGCATCCATCAAGTACTCAGCCTCAATCCATCGGATGTCGCAAGATGAGGTCGAGGTTACCTCAACATCCATCCTCGCCTCTAAACACACACCAACCTGCCGACAAAGCTCACTAATCAAAATAAGGAACGAGAGGGAAGTCTGATTCTGCTTTGCCCTCATTAGTATCTCTTGTTCAATTATCATCCCCAGATTGAGCATATGGCGACCCATGATACATCCCAAAAGTGTAGCTTTCGGGTGTCGGAGGATAGACTTATTCTGAGATGGCATGAGTGTGAAGGGGTCGCATCACTAAGAAAGGGGCCAACCACCCCTTAAGATCCTCCAACGTCTTGGTCTTTATTTTATAGGCCAAAGAATGCCGAATTCCGACTGTGCAGTTAAGTGAATCATTAATTTCCATTTCGCTGCACTTCACTTTCTTCTCCCGCACCATCACGAAGTCAACTGGTGCCTTAGATTGGGCCTGCTTCTTCCCTTTCAGGATCAGATCAGCATAGAAGGCATAAAACTCTCCGACCCACTTTGGTACGTATGGACTCCAAGGATTTGTAAAAATCTGGCATTTATGGAAATGTAAAGTTTCCCACACCTACGGATACATGTCAACCACAACGTCACTGGACAACCTTTTTTCCTCGAGGACTGTTCTCAAACCCTCGGCCTTGAGTCTATTCATCGACCTCGGAGGATTTGTCGGGGCCGGAGCTGGAACTAGAGTGGGAGTAGGATCCACTTGTGGCTCAGGTGGGGCAACAACAGTAGAATCCATTGCCAGTGGATCATGAGGTGCCTTAGAGAGCATATCGAAGCGCTTCTACTTGATCAACTATGCAATCGAAGCCCCGGACTCCTCAACCTCCTCACTCTTGGAGCTAGAGGACGTGAACTGAATGGATAGATGATCTCTCTCCGAGGTTGAACTCTCCACCACCTGTTGCTTGTTTTTCCCTTTTTCTTGGGATGTTTGTTTGCGCTGGGGTTGGGGTTGTTCAACCTCTGAAGCAATTACCACCCCTTTGACCTTCTTTCGAGGAGGTGGTCCTTTTACGGGAATCTTGGTCCCGCCATACCAGTGAAGACCAACAAACAAGCCAAAGATTTGAACGAACCACGTTAGAAAATATTCAACATAGGAAAAATGTAGAAAGACTCATCGGACAATTCGGTGAGTCGCCGAACTAATTAGGCGAGCTAAAAGAGAGTCGCTGAAAAATCTAGAGCAAAATCAGCAAAAATTAAGGTCGAAAGGGCGATGACAATGCCAATCTGTGAGGCAACGAACTCACTTGGTGAGCTACAGAGAGCTCGTTGAATGTTACAGAATAAAATGGCAAATAAAAAAGATTAGAAGTCGATGGGGGTGCAATAGGCGACATGCGGAGTCAACTCGACTTAGCTCTCCAAATTGACCCAATGCATCACCCCTCATTTTTTCTACGATTATCAACTATCACCCCACGACACAACAATTAAAGCTCAATTAACATCAAATAGGAAAGACCCATATCAAATTTCTACCCAGGGTACTCAAACTTCCCCCAAATCGATTCGTAAACAAAGTAATTACTATTTTCCCTTAAGAAAAACGTCACCCAATCCATCATAGGGAAAATTCAATTCATTTGATTGAAATCGAGGCTACTCATACTTCAGCAACCAACAATACAACAACCCACAATTGAAAATAACAATTACACACAAAAAAATAGGGACAAAACACACCAATATTAACATGCTAAAGTTCAAATATCATAAACGAAGTAACAGGCAATAACTTTAAGCATGAACATATCTATTTAATTAATTACCCATACAATCATCAAGTTAAAACAATGAAAACGGCATGAATTTTAAAAACTTAGGGATACCAACCTCAAGGAAGACAAAAATAAGCAAGCACGGCAACGGGGTGGGGAAATGAGTCCAATCACACTCCGAGATCAACAATAACAGAACTAAAATGCAAAATGTAAAGCTAAAGAATGATGGTATGCGGATGAGAGATGAAAATTTCAAACAAAATCAAGATTTTAATGTGAAAGGCTTAAAACTGTTCAGTTCTCGCTCCAATCGGCGAGGGAACTAATATTGCCGAACGGATCGGCGATGCGGGCAATGGTTGCAAACTCGCCGAAAGCATCAGAAGTCCAAGCCCTCATTATGACCAGAAAGCGAGCTCGGTCGGTCTCGCCAAATCCACTCGGTGATTCACCGAGTTCAATTTTTTCTCACCCAATATTCCAAGACGTCCCCAATTCAAGGTATCAATGGGCGATGTCATTGGACGAGATAAGGGGAACTTGGGTGACTCGCAAAGCAGTCCAGCCCCCTCGCCCCTTTTCATTTCATCAAAAGTTCGAACTCCAACCTACACAACCAACAAACATTATTCAAACACCTAAAATAAAACTTGGGTTGCCTCCCAAGAAGCGCCTTATTTAACGTCGTGGCACGACGTGGACTTGCCTTCATACATTGTCCAAATACAAAACATCAATCAACGTCACATTGGGGCGCTCTCCAAAGTAAAGCTTAAGTCGTTGTCCATTCACATTGAACATCGACCCATTATGATTTTCCACTTCAATTGCCCAATTTTCAAACACACGATTCACCTTAAAAGGACCCGACCATTTAGATTTGAGCTTTCCCGGAAAGAGTTTCAAACCAGAGTCTTAGAGTAACACATGATCACCCACTCTAAACTCTCGATGAAGTATCTTGGCATCATGCCACTTTTTCATTTTCTCCTTATAAAGAGCTGAACTCTAATAAGCTCGAAGTCGAAATTTTTCCAAAGCATGGAGTTGGTAAACACGATCCTTGGATGCATCATCCCAATTCATATTCATGGTTTTCAAGGCCCACAATGCTTTATGCTCAAGTTCAACCAGCAGATGGCAAGCTTTACCAAACACCAATTGATATGTGGACTTGCCAATCGAAGTCTTGAAGGAGGTTCTATTTGCCCAAAGAGCATCATCTAACTTCCGGAACCAATAAGACAGATTTGCATTCACGATTTTTGCCAAAATTCCTTTGATTTCCCAGTTTGACACTTTGACTTGCCCACTTGTTTGCTGATGGTAAGGGGTGGCAACCTTATACTTGACTCCATATTTTCTCAACAATGATGCAAACATTAGGTTGAAAAAGTGAGAGCCCCCATAACTAATAATTGCCCACGGAATACCAAACCTTCTGAAAATGTGCCGCTTGAGGAAAGTGACCACACTTGTTCCTGTGTTGTTAGGTAAAGCTACAACTTCTACCCATTTAGAGACGTAGTCAACGGCCACTAAGATATATTTGCTCTCATAAGAACTCACAAAAGGGCCCATGAAGTCGATTTCCCATACGTCGAACAACTCAACCTCTGTGACAGGAGTAAGAGGGAGCTCATTCCTTCGTGATACTCCTCCTTGCTTTTGGAATTGAACACACTTTCTGACAAAGGAGTTCACATCTCGATACAACGTCGGCCAATAATAACGACTTTGTAACACTTTAGCAGCTGTACACATCCCATTGTGATGTCCACCAACAGGTGAAGAACGGAAAGTATTAAGAATGGCATCTACCTCAACCTCCAAAACACATCGCCTAATTATATTATCAGCACCTTCCCGGAATATTAAGGGTCATCCCGAAAATATTTCTTCACATCAAAAAGGAATCTCTTTCGTTGGCAAAATTTCAGCCCATTGGGAAGAATCCCACACACCACGTAATTAGAAAAATCAACATACCAAGGTGTTGTACCTGTTGACACAACCATCAGCGACTCATCAGGGAAAGCTTCTTCAATATCCTTTTCACCGGAGAAAACCACACTCATTTCAAGCCTCGATAAATGGTCAGCCACTTGATTCTACATCCTTTTCGATCTTTGACTTCAAAGTCGAACTCCTGCAACAGTAGCACCCATCGAATCAATCTTGGTTTTGCATCCTTTTTGGCCATCAAGTAACTTGTAGCTGCATGGTCGGTGTGTACCACCACCTTTGTTCCCAACAAGTAGGCTCGAAACTTTTCTAAAGCATATACCACAACCAACAACTCCTGTTCAATGACGGTGTAGTTCTTTTGAACTACATTCAAGGTCTTGCTTGCATAATAGACCGGATAAAAAAACTTGCCTTTTCGTTGGCCAAGTACAGCTCCCAAACCCACACCACTAGCATCACACATTAGCTAAAATGGGTTGTTCCAATCCGGAGCAACAATGATTGGAGCCGATACCAACATCTCTTTTAGACACACAAATGCATTAATGCAAGCCTCATCAAACTCGTAAACACTTTCTTTCTCAAGTAGTTTGCAAAGAGGATGAGCTATCTTAGAGAAGTCTTTTATGATCCTCCAGTAGAAACCCGCATGGGCCAAGAAACTTCTAACACCTTTAACATAGATAAGAGGAGGTAACTTGGCAATAGCTTCAACCTTATCTTGATCCACTTGTATACCGTCTTCCAAAATTTTGTGCCCTAACACAATACCCTCTTTGACCATGAAGTAACATTTTTCCCAATTGAGAACAAGATTTGTTTCAACACATATTTGCAAGACTCTACCAAGGTGGTCAAGGCATGCTTCAAATGTATCCTCCACAACTGAGAAATCATCCATGAGAACTACCATCGAGTCTTCCACCATGTCAGGAAAAATAGAGAGCATACACCTCTGAAACATTCCCAGTGCATTACATAACCCAAAAAGACATTTTTTTAAAACCAAACATTCCATAGGGGCATGTGAAAGTAGTATTGTCTTGATCTTCAGGTGCTATAGAGATTTGATTATAGCCGGAATACCCATCCAAATAGCAATACCCATCCAAAAAGTAATACCATCCATACAACGCCAATTTATCAAGCAACTGGTCCATAAAGGGCATTGGAAAGTGATCTTTCTCAGTACTTGCATTTAACTTCTGATTGTACATACATACACGCCAATTGGTAACCGGTCGCATTGGCACAAGTTCACCTTTTTCATTTAGGACCACCGTCACACCCCCTTTCTTTGGAACACATTGAACGGGGCTCACCCACTTGCTATCCGCAATAGGGTAGACCACTCCCGCGTCAAGCCACATGATGATCTCTTTCTTGACAACCTCTTGTATTGGAGGGTTCAACCTCCTTTGATATTCAACTATTGGTTTACAATCACTATCCAATTGAATCTTATGGGTGCAAATACCCGTAGGAATTACCACAATATCGGCAATCATCCACCCTATAGCTCAGATAAACTTTTTTAACACATTGACAAGGGCCTGAGTTTTCCATTCAAGCAAGCACGCAGCAATAATCACGGGCAACGTGTTGTTAGCTCCCAAGAACACATAACCAAGATGCGGAGGGAGTACCTTCAACTCAAGCATTGGTTGCTCTTCAATGGATGGTTTTGCCAAAGGGCTTTCCCTAATCTTCAAATCAATATCAAGTTTCAAAGGGTTTTTATAATAAGATCCTAAACCCGATAGAACATCCACAACCTCATCATAATCTTGAATATCTCTCCCATCATAATTTAGTAGGACGGCAACCAAAGATTCACCAACACATGAAACATCACCCACACTAGCAACCGCTTCATCAATCACATCAATAACTAATAAAATGTGGAGATCACTCAGGTGCTTCATAGATTTGTGTACGTTGAAAGTGGCTTCCTCATCATTTAATTAGATTGTCAAATCACCACTTTCTACATCCATAAGAGCCCTTCCGGTAGCCAAAAATGGCCTACCAAGAATGATAGGAACCTCGGCATTAATCTCGCAATTAAGAACTACAAAATCAGTTGGAAATATAAACTTGTCCACCTTCACCAAAATATCTTATCATATAGAACGCCAATAGGACGCTTGATAGATCGATCAGCCATAAGAAGATGCATAGTTATTGACGTAGTCTTGCCCAACCCAAGTTGCTTGTAAATGGCGTAGGGTATCAAATTAATACTAGCCCCCAAATCACATAAACCCTTAGCAAACTGAAACATCCCTACAGTGCAAGGGATCATGAATGCCCCCGGATCATTCTTCTTGGCAACCACGTTCAGTATAATGGCACTACAATTATGGGACATTTCAACCGTCTCGAAATCCATGCTTCGCTTCTTTGTGAGAAACTCCTTGATAAACTTAGCATAACCTGGCATCTCTAACAATGCCTCCACCAATGGAAGATTAATAGAAAGAGTTTTAAAGGCATCAGGAACTTTTGGAACTTGGCATCATCGTCCCTCTTCTTCAATCTTTGAGGAAATGGTGGAGTAATTTTAGGCAACAAATTTTGAGGTGTTGAGGGAAGAGCAACCTCCACCTTTGACTTCTTAGTTTCACCTACCACACTATCTTTTGGCGCATCATCAACCTCATTGGAAGTGTCATCATTCAATTCTTCGGCAAGTCCAACATCCTCAAAAAACAACAACTTTCCTTTTACTTGGACCCGCTTTGTCATCAATTTGCACATCATTTCCTACAATCTTACCACTCCGATCGAAATTGCCATGCATTGGGCATTGTCATTCTTTGGATTTGCCAAGGTATCACTCGAAAGACCCCCTTTTGGTCTTGGATTTAAGTGTGCCGAGATTTGACACATGTGGGTCTGAAGTTGTTTGATGGAAGCCGAATGAGAGGTCACAGTTTGGTTTAATGAGGAAAAATCAGGTTTCATCTCCTTGAGTAATTTGTTCGACCCTTCTATCTTGTTTAGAATGCGAGCAAGCATATCCTCGATTTGAAAACTTTGGAGATCGGCATGGGGTTCCTTCGGCTTCGGGAGATCATGAGGAGGTATGTAATGATCTCTATCACCATCCCTATCTCTCCAATTTGTACCCCTATCACGCTAATCTCGATATCTATCTCTCCAACCACCATCACGGTTTTTGTTCCAAACTTGATTCCCTCCCGACCTTGGATAGCTTGGAGAGAACCCACCACTTGGTTTGACAAATATTGTACCTCTTCATTGTACATAGTTTCAAATTTTGCATCATTCGGACTCAATCCACTATTGGCACCGACCATATTCACAACCTTATAGCCACCACCCATAACATGTTTAGTCAACAAATCCATTTAGGTCATCATTTTGGCCATGCTCTCTTCCCGCTCTTTATTCTTCTCCATCTGTTCTTTAGTCAGCCTAATATTGACAGGATACACTTGGTCCTCTCTCGTGTGCCATGCTCGATTTATCTTAGTCATCTCATCAAGTAAAGCCGATGCAACAACAAATAGTTGTCTCATAATTCCACCCCTAGTAAGAATATCAGCAACAACCTTGTTGACGGAATCAAGACTCCTGTAGAAATATTGCAAGAGCAAATTTTCTGGTAATCCATGAGTAGGACATTGGAGAAGCAACTTTTGAAACCTCAACCAAGTTTCATGAATGGGTTCATCATCAACATGCTTGAAATTTTGAATGCCATCCCTCAACTTCACCATCTTCGAGGGAGGGAAGAAACATTCAAGGAACACCACCGTGAGCTCAGCCCAAGAAGTAATTGAGTCTCTAGGTAGGTCAGCCAACCACTTTGTTGCATCCCCTACCAAAGAAAAAAGAAACAAGTGAAGTCGAAGTGACTCCTGGCTGATGTTCTTGAATGAGAAAGGGCCGCACACATCAAAAACGTTTCGAATGTGGTGGTGGGGATCCTCGTGAGCAAGTCCCCCAAAGAACCCTTTTATCTGCAACAGCTGAAGCATAGTCCTGGTCACATGGAAGATATCACTTCCCTCAGCTGGGGGCAAACGAATAGCTCCAGCGGTTCCCACTTGATCAACATTGAAATCGCTCAAGTTTCCAATGTCGCCATTTCACCCAATAACACTAGCAGCTTCTCTTCTATGGACAGTCATTTCCTCACCTGTTGATGCCAAACAATGAAAAGACTAATAATAAAATTGTACAACAACTAAATTAGTTCACTAAAACACTTCAATAAAAGAATTCAAAACGCCACTCCCCGACGGCAGTGCCATTTTTTATAATGCTCAACTACACCTATAACAATTCAAGGTGTAGGTGGTCGCTAGCAAGTATAAACCCAACAATGAATTGGGGTCGATCCCAAGAGGAGTGTTCTAGTAAAGAATTCGACTACGAAACAATATAGTGATCTAATTTTTTGTAGGTAAAAATGAGTAAAACTAAACATAATGTAAATCTTTGAATTTTAATTATCAATAAGGAGAGAATTTAGTGACCAATTGTAACGGACAAGCAACATGTAGTTTTGACAGTTAGAGACGGGACCTTAGGAGTGTGTATGAGTGATCAATCACCAATTTCGCTAATGGAAATCACAAATTGCTATAAGTTGTTAAATCTTAATGGGTATGATAGATTTAGGATATAATAGCTATATATTCAATTAGCCATCATGTATCAAGTGTGTTCTTGCGAACCTCAACAAACCTAACATTACAAAACAATCTAATTCCTTAATTCAACCCAGTTTTACAAGCTAGGAAGCAAAGACAGCAGTCTCAAACAATTATCAATTGCAAATTCCACTCTAATGCATCTTTTGCAAACAAACATAGAGATCTAGGCTAAATCTGAATTTACAACTTCAGATTATCATTGAAAACATAATTTAAACTTGAACCCATTTCAATTCAATATTAAATTCAGCAATTAGCGATACCCATAAGCTAATTAGATAATTGATCACATATTCACACCCCTAAGGAGTTGGGGTTTTAGCTACTCATAGTAAAAAGGAAGAAATCGTTACCAAAGAGATTCTCCATTGATGAACAAAGTATTCTAAGATCAAATACTACAAATTAAACTTAAACTCAAAGTCTCCTATCCAAAAACCACACAAGAATGTTTGTAAAGTATTCAAAAAGTAAAAGTTCAGCTTAGACTCGCTTAACTCATGTCTTCCCTCTTTTCAAAAATCAATTTATACTTTCAAAGAAATTTCACACTTTTCAGCACGTGGGTCAAGTCGGCAAGGTAATTCGGGCTCGCCGAACCATTCGGCAAGTCGCTTAATGGATCCTTTTCGCCCTTTTTAGCTTGATACTGTTACTATGGGTGATCTGAGTCGAGCTTGCCTTTATGATCGGCGAGTTGCCGATATGCTCCTAGGCTCGCCGAGTTGGCATGTTTCCTTAGGTGGCTCGCTGGGAATTTAGGCGAGCCGCAGGCTCACTCGGCGAATCGTCAACTGGTATTTTGCGAGCTTCAGCCTTTTTTTCTTCAAGTTTTCTAGCCCTTTAACTTCTTTTTGCAACATAATGCCCTTGCCTTGTTCCAAAGCTTCCCTAACTACTCATAAACAATATAGCATCTGTTTTGGGCATAAAATAGGCATCGAGGACACTAAATGTTTTGAAAACAAGCCCTAAATGAGTCAAAATTCCTGACTCATCAAGTATCTTGCGAGGTTCCATGAAATTTCTCTTGCCATGCTACTATGATTATACATAATATGGAGGAGAGAGTTTGCTGCTTTTTATGAGGTTTGAGAATTTACCTGCAAATTGAGACACAATCTATGGTTTTTTTAGGCCACTCTTTTCTAGATGTAGCTGACTAGGTCCGTACAATTGAGCAGCTCCATCGTGAAATCTGTGAGGGTAGGGATGTCACTACCCAAACTACTCTCTAGATGTGACATGTCAAATAGGATCTGAGAGACCGTTAATAAGCCACTTGACATAAGCATGACACTAAGATAACGATATTTGAAATTAAATGGAATAAATCATAAAGCTTAATGTAGTCTCAAAATGATATCTCAACATAAGAGAATCTAAATACAAGACTGAAAATGCAGAATATCATACTAAGTCTGACGTAAACCTCTACTACTCATAGATGTCATTAGGACAAACCCCTAATACACGAACAAGTCTAAAAACTGAAAAGACATGAAAGCAAGAAAAGGAAGGTAGTAGAAAGGTCCCCCAAACCATGAGGACTCCCAAAACTGATACTCAAGCTGATCAATCCAACTAGCCACGACCAAATGGACGAACGTCAAACCCTATATTATGAAACAATATAGGCAGAAGAGATATATGTGTCAGTACTTCGAATGTACTGAAAATGGGGAAAATTCATAAACATAAACAAGCAACAAGATAAGTTAAAAACATGGTAATGCATGACCATTAAGGCATATTAATCGGATAAGATTTTGTTCATAAATCTTAAGAGGGTAGTGCAATACATAGGTCATAACATATGTCTAAAACATAAGCTAAATAGGAAATCATATCATTTGTGGGATGTTTACCATTAACTGACATAGGCCATGTGAGCTATAACATGGAATATCGTGTCTTACTCCCACAAGAAAAAGAGATTCTCTTATTTTCCAAAGTAAGAACATTATGCTTAACCTTGGGTGGATCCACTATTGTCCAATTGAGATACACTGCAAGGGCAAGTACTTCAAGGACTTTGAGAATCTCCCAAATTCACTCGGTGCTAAGTAAACTCCCAACAGTATCATAAAGAATAATATCATACTCATATATTAGGTTTTGTATGAATAAGAATCTAGTAATACAATTTCAATCACAAAGACTCATAGACCATAAGTGTAGGTCATTTAAAATACCATGATTTCATAACATAATCGATGTTCAAAAGATACTTAATCAAAATCATGAAAATATTTTCATAATAAGAATATTTCAATCAAAAGCAACCTAATTTTCATAAAAACATGAGATACTTTATTCAAAAGCACCCTAAAATCATAGTAACTACAATTTCTTATGCATACATAACTTCAAAGCTTCAATTTTTTATCATGAAATAGGTCTATAACATGGGTTCGTATGAAATACTTTGAAAACATGTAATTGGAATTAAATAATTTATAATAGGATCAAATGTAGTCAATTGAATCATAAAAGATTGAACTTGTGAAGAATCATATAAAACCGTACAATGTTGGGTAAGATGTTAAAGTAGCATTTGAGAATTTCTTGGGACTCAATGGATGGAAAGGGATCCATTGATAAATTTCCCACATAACTTGAGCAATCTATGCGATGGAATTAGGGAAGAGAACTTGGAGCTTGAAGAACCCCAGCCTTTCCTTCAGATCCTAAGAGAGAATTTGAAGAAGTCCGACCAATGGTTGCACAATCCTCTAAGGACCGTCCTTGTCTTTCGTAGAACAAGTTACTGGAGACCAAATTTTCAGTCAAAAAGCACGAGAAGCTCCTAGGTTCTGTAGACCCTTCTACGGGCCATAGGTCCCAACTGTAGTAACCAAGGTCTATCAATTTTCACCATGTATGGATCTCACCTATGGTTGCATTGTATTTTAAGGAGCTATTCAATGTTTTGATTTTTATGATGAGGATTGGTGTTGATCATTGCATTTCCTATGTTATAATGATACTTGATTTATTATCTATTCCATTGGGATTTTGACTTAGCACCGAGAGGGCTTTGAATTGGAGCTCAAATAGGGAAGTCTCTAGTAGCAACCTCTAGTCTCAAACTACGTTCCCCCGTAGGATTGTCTTCAATGACCTAGCTAGTGGATCCACTTTAGAAAATGATGATGTATATGGATTCTACCTTGGCAAGTAGAATTCCCTTCTTTCGGTATGATGGATATACCGGATTCCATGATACAGCTCTCAGGGTCTTAATGTCGGTTAAAGCTAATATCCAACAAAAATGAATATGTTTCTTCAAAGCTTTCTGATGTCTCTTATTTTAAATGCATTGACCATATCTTATTACCTATAAGTTGTTTCTGCTTTAGGCCTTTAAATGTTTCAAACGTTGGCCATACCTGACATGTTTAAACCCTTCATGCCATCACGTCTAATTTTGTGTATTGCCCCATACTTAGTAAATTCCATTAACTAATGCATGCTTGTGCCTACATTGTCTCATTAATGTAGGGTCCGACTCTCCTACCTCTGATAACGCTCAACTACACCCCTTATAATTTGAAGTGTAGGCGTTCGCTAACAAGTATAAATCCAATAGAGAGTTGGGGTCGATCCCACGAGGAGCGGTACGAAGAAGAATTCAATTGCAAAGTATGAGTGTGTTCTAATCTTATGTAGAATCTAAATACGCAAAACGCAACATAAAATAAATCATCAAATTTTAATTATCAATATCAAGAGAGTTTAGTAACCAATTTCTAATAAAGATGAGTAACACGACACTTTAATCAATAGAGAATGGGACTTTAGGAGTGTGTGAGCAATCAGACACTAATTTCGCTTAAGGGGTGGTTACTAATTGCTTTAAGTTGTTGAATCTCAATGGGTAGGATGGATTATGACTACGACAGTTATTTATTAATCAGCTATCATGTATCAAGTGAGTTCTACCGAACCTCAATGAGTAGTCAATACAAAACAACCCAATTTCTTAATCAAATCCACTTTACCAAGCTGGGTTGTATCGACTAGAATCAATACAACTATCAGTTATAAACCCCACTCTAATACATCTATCACAAGCAAGCATAGAGATATAAAGTAGAACTAAATTTGCAACTTCAGCACATAATTGAAAACATGGATAAACAACTGAACCCATTTCTGAACAACATTAAATACAACAATTAGAAACACCCATAAGCTAATTTATGTATCCGGTTACATATTCACACCCCTAAGGACAAGGGTTTTAGCCAACCATAGCATAAAGGAAGAGATAGTTACCAAAAAGGTTTTCCATCCAAATGACAAACTCTTCAATACTCAAATGCTAAAAATTAAGATTAAACCTTCAAAACCCAAAGTCTAAGATCAAAACACTCTAAAAAATGTTCAATAGTTCAAAAGTATGAATGTTTTCTTAAGTCTGGTTCAGCTTGATACCCTTCTCTCTCTTCAAACATCAATTTATACGTTCCCAAAAATTTCCACACATTTCAGCACGTGGGTCTATTCAGCGAAATAAGTTGGGCTCGACAAGTGACTTAGCGATCCACCGAAGTGCTTCACCTCGCCTCTTTGTACTTGATTTTTTCCTCAATTGGTTATGGTACTTTAGGTGATATAAGTTGAGTTCGTTGTTTGGTTCAGCGTGTCGCCAAAATCTCTTTTGGTTCGCCCACTTGGCCTAATTCCTGAGCCATCTTGCTGGACTTTTGGGTGAGTTATAGGCTCACTCGGCGAGCCACCGAGTGGCTTTTGCGAGCTTCGGCCTCCTTTTTCTTCAACTTTTCAAACTGTTTTTCTCCTTTTCGCATTGTATTGTCCTTGCCTTGTTCTTAAGCCTCCATGGATGCGCATAAATCATTTAACATCAGTTTTTAACACAAAATAGGCATTGAGGACACTATTTCATTAATTAAGAAGCTCTAAATGAGTCAAAATTTTCAACTTATCAACACCTCCAACTCTCACACTTGTGGCTAGTTGATCATCCTACTGGATTCAAGAGTTGGTGAGTCCTCATGTTCCAAGGATAGAGACACATTTACTTGGTTTTTGTCTTTCTAGTTTTCGAATGATGTACGTGGTGTATGCGTTACGTCCCAACCACTTCTTTTGATGTTTTAGATGGCTTGTGTAGAGTAATTTTGTATTCCTCTTTTTTAAATTCTTTTGATTTGAAAATGCTTCTTTTAAAATCATTATTTCTATATCTTATATGATGTATGCTAAGTGGCTTGTGTAGGGCCTTTATGGATTATGTACGCCATGTTACGCCTAAGGTGTAATTTTGATCTTGACACCAATGGATGAATGGTATCCATTTGTGCATCCCCACATAACATGATACACAAATCCCAAAAACAATGGAGGAAAGAAAAGACTTTAAACTTGTAACCCTAACTTGCTCTTCCTTGATCTTCAGAGAAATTAGAGAGGATAAATGTAATTGGAATTGTGGTTTTGAGGGAATGAGAGAATCGGGTTAGTTTTAGGAATAGAAAGTTAGTTATAGGACTTATATATAGGGTCAAAACAACATAGTATATGTTTTAAATGCATATGAAAATACCTAAATACCCTTCATAATTAATTGTCAGACATGGTCAATGGTTTGGACCTATGGTTCGTAGAAGCCTCTACGGCCCATATTGGTCAACTGTAGAATTAACTTCAGAAGCTTAAAGTTCATCTTACTTTCCACAAAACCCTTCTACGGTTCATCCTTTAGTCTACAGTCTGTTGACCCTTTCTGTAGAACCTAAAATCAAGTCCAAAATTCTGCTAAGTTTGGTTCACTCGTACGAAACAATCCTACGGCCTATAGAAGCTACAATGACTCGTGATCTTAACTCATGGACTAAGGTATCATGTCACTTTCTCTGAATCCCATATACAAAAGCCATCTACGGCTCGTCCTAATTCTTGATCACTCGTAGGTCAATTTTCAGAAACTTGAAATTTCAAAAAATCTTTCCCAGTGTCTATGAGACCCTTCCTATGACATGTAGGAGTATCTACGACCCATAGGTTGATCCATAAAACCAGGATCCTGTAGCATTTTCAGAACTATTCCTTTCCTTTTCAATTTTCTAATTTTCAAGATGTTACAACTATGCTCTTAAGGGTCAGTTCATATCTTGCCTAAAGGCTATGAAAATTATTTCTAAGGGTTGCATCTATAAACTTGTTGTGGTTAGGGATATAGATTCTGAAACCCCTACCCTTGAGTCAGTTCGGATTGTAAATGATTTCGAGAAGTGTTTCCCGATGATGTTCATGGTATTCATTTGAATGGGAAATAAACATTGATATTGACCTTCTCCCAGATGCGCAACCTATTTTTATTCCTCTTTACCATACGGCTCTTGTAGAACTTAAGGAATTAACGGATCAATTGAAGGACTTGTTAGATAAGGTTTTTATTAGACTGAGTATCTCTTTATGGGGTGCTTCTATGTTGTTTTTCCTAAAGAAGGAAGGGTCCCTCTGAATGTGAATTGACTATCGGCAATTGAATAAGGTTATCATTAAGAATAAGTAACCTATTTCAAGGATTGTTGATTTGTTTGATTAACTCCAAGGTTTGAGTTTATTCTCCAAGATTGACCTTCGATCAAGTTATCACCATTTGAGGGTTATGGAAGATGACATTCTGATAATGGCTTTTTGAACTCAGTATGGTCATTATGAGTTTTCTGTAATGTATTTTGATTTGACTAATGTCTTGGAGGAATTCTTGGATTTTATGAATAAGGTCTTTAAGCAATATCTTTACATGCTAGTTATTGTATTTATTGATGATATTTTGATTTACTTATGAAGTGATGATGAGCATATTGACCATTTGAGGATTGTACTACAAATTCTCAAGGATCATGAATTGTATGCCAAGTTTATCAAATGTGAGCTTTGGTTGAGGTTCGTTGCATTCCTTTGCCATACAGTCTCCGGTGAAGGTATTCATGTCCATCCTGAGAACACCGAGGTGGTTGTGAATCAGCCAAGACCTTTATCTGCTTCAGATATATAGATTTTCATGGGTTTTGTCGATTACTATTGAAGTTTTGTGGAAGGATTTTCCTCTATTGCATCACCTTTGAGCACACTGACTCTAAAGAAGGTGAAACTTTAATTGTCTGAGGCTTGTGAGAGTAGTTTTGAAGAGCTAAAAGATAGACTCACTTCAGCCCCTATTTAGACGTTACCGACAGGATTAGATGGTTTTGTAGTTTATTGTGATGATTCAAGAATTGGTCTTGGTTTTGCTCTGATGCAACATGGGAAAGTCATCACTTATGCTTCAACGCAATTAAAGTGCATGAAATGAATTATCTGACACATGATTTTTGAGTTAGCAGTTGTAGTATTTTCCCTAAATATTTTAAGGCATTACCGACCACAAGAGTGTTCATTTAGATGTGTTTACCGACCACAATAGTTTGAAATATGTGTTTACCCAAAAGGATTTGAATCTTCACCGAAGGAGATGGCTTGAGTTATTGAAGGATTATGACATGAGCCTCCTCTATCATCTGGGTAAAGCAAATGTGGTGGCGAATGCTCTTAGGTTACTATTAATGGAAAGCGTTTTCATGTTGAGGACCATAAAAAAGTGCTAGTTCATGATGTCCATAGGTTTGTCCAATTGGGTGTTCAATTTCTTCATTCTAATGAAGGTAGTGTGATTGTTTAGAACGGTTTGGAATCGTGTCTTATATCAGATGTGAAGGCTAAGAAAGATCTTGATCTAGTATTAGAAGACTTGAAAAAATTAGTCTTTGAAAAAGCAATCGAGGCTTTTTCCCAATGGGGAGATGGCCTCCTTCGATACCAAGGTCAGCTACGTGTTCCGAATATTAATTAGTTGAAAAATCATATTTTGGCAGAAGCTCAAAGTTCTCGATATTCTATTCACTCGGGAGCCACCAAGATGTACCAAGATTTGTGGGAGGTCTATTGGTTGAATGGGATGAAGAAGGATATTGCAAAATTCGTGGCTATGTGTTCAAATTGTCAAAAAGTGAAAGTTTAGCATAATAAAATTGTGGTTTTGCTAAACATATTTGTATTCATACATGGAAGTGGAAAGACTTGAATATGGACTTCATTATGGTCTTACCATGTACTCGTAGTCTATTAGACTCGATTAAGGCTATTATGGACCGAATGATGAAATAAGCTGACTTTAAATGATATTTTGATGTTTTGCAGTTATGAAGGCTAAAGGACAAGGCAAGGATGAATACATGAAAAAGAGGCCAAATAATATAAAGGAGGACAAACTCCCAAATATTACTCACAAAACCAAAAGGGTGGATCGCCCAACTCGCAAGACCTCATCAAAGTTGACAGTGTTCACAATTGAAAATATTCAAGGCAGATTAGTGGACTAAAGTTGAAATAACTATTGACCAAAGTTGATTGGGCGAGCCAAATGATCCATCACCGAAGGTGACAGACTCTTGAGTAAAAATGAAAGATGAAAGGGAGAACAATGTGGTAATAAGTGATCCACCGAATGTGAAAGGCTGGCTCGATCGCGTTTGCCAACTAAGGTTCAAACACCTAAAGTCTGCTGCAAAAGAAGGTTTAGCTAAATGGTAAACAATGATCAGCAGAATAAAAAAAGTGAGCCCGACTAATGTCACCAAATTTATCGAACATGGAATTTTGAACTAATTTTGGTAAAACTATAAAAAGTCCAAAGGAGATAGAAAATGTATTTGATTTTGTAGGAGATTTAATATTACTAGTTTTTATCAAATTTTTGAGACACTTAGTAGAAATCAATCTTTTACCCTTTGAGAAATACGCTCAGTTTTTGGGAGTTTTTGAAGAACCTTGTAATTGACATTTCAGGGTTCAAATCAAAGTGGGTGTGGAAGATTATTGTTTAATTTTAACTCTCCAATGGCTGATAACATAATTGGTATACTTTATTTTCCTTTTATGATGCTTTGCTAAAATACAATTCTAGGGTTATGATTATGGGATTGGGTGTTGATTTAATTTAGTGGGTCTTGTGTCTTGCTTGGTTTTACTGCTGTATATTTATGGATTTGAACTAATTAGTATGGGGTTAATTTATTGGTTAAGGTTTCAAACTTAATCCTACCCTAGATTTTTTATTGATTCTCGACACAAATTTATTGAAGTGGGAAAATAGCTTTATGCATGCAATTTTGTTTTGATTTCTATAGTTTGATCGAAAAAGAAAGTGTGGTTCTATTCTAGCTGCCAAATTTGCTCAAAAGACAGATTCTAGTAAGGTATTTGGTCAATTTGTGATTTACATAGATGAGACCCAAAGGAGATTCTATGATATGATGCATTGAGATTACCCAGCCTATCCGTGATTGTTTAGCATTATTGAGCAAGCACATGTACCCCTATTTGACATCTAGACCAATCCCTGCTCCCCTTAAATCATCTCTTACTTGTTTGAATCCCTAATTTTAGTTTAACTGTAATAATTCATACCAAAACCCTTTTCATAAATTTGTTGAAATCATCCACCCACATTCTCTAATTGCTACAATAAATCGTTTGTATTCTTAATTTCCTAATCGAATTATATCACTCCTTGTTGGATTCAACCCCGACTCTTTGTTGGGTATTCTTATTTCTAACGACCACTTACTTTTCTAATTGTTTTAGAGTATTTTGAGCATTATCAAAAATGGCGTCATTACCGGAATGTTATGGCTAAGAATTTAGTTTGTACACTTGTTTAGTTTAGTAGATTGTTGTTTGGTGTTGTGGTTGTTCCTTAATCTCAGGGGGATTTGTCAGCAAAAATTAAAGTGATGATGCTAGTCACTATGGACAGAATGATAACATGGTAGATAAAAATGACATATATGTGAACGTCGTTCAATGAACAAGAGAATCCAGTTACTTCCTACTACTGGGAGAGCTATGTTCTATGTAGCCAGAACGATCCTACAACTGCTCCAAATGAGAGGAATGTTTGGGGGGCTTTCTCATGAAGATCTCCATGAACATCTCTGAAACTTTATTGATATTTGTGGGTTGTTCGTCTTCAAGAACATCTCACAAGAATCTATTCCACTGACACTATTTCCATTCTCCTTAACCGAAGGAACTAATTGAAGTGTTCCTTGAATGATTTTTCCCTCCCTCGAAATGAGAAAGCTTAGGGACAACATCAAGAACATCAAAAGTGTGGTAGGTTAACCGCTCTATGAGACCTAGTTGTGGTTTAAAAATTTGTTACTACAATGTCCAACACATGGTGTTCAAGATAATATGATACTGCAATACTTCTATTTTAGCATTGATTTGGTCAATAAAGGGTAGTATGACAAACTTATAGAAGGAGGGCTGATGTGACAATCATTTGATGTAGCAACTATGTTGCTTGATGATATGATTAAGATAAATCGAGCATGGCATACTAGTGAGGATCAAGTATCTTCGCTAAACATGCGTATGATGAAGGAACGAATGGAAAAGGATCATGAGCGTGATGAGAGCATGGCTAAGATGATGACCCAACTTGACTTGCTATCCAAACAAGTCATGAGAAGAAGACTTAAATCGATACATGCGGTTCGTACAACCAATGGTCAATGCCTAGATGATGCCAAGTTTAAAGCATTGTACAATGAGGAAGTAAACTACATGAAGATCCAATTGGGGGGGGGGGTTCTCATCCAAACATTTCAAGACCGGGTGGAAACCATGGTTGGAACGAGGATCAAGATAATTGTTAGAAAAATTGCAGAGATAGATGTGGAAATTTGAGAGATCGTGAAGCTGAAAAGGATAGGTACATTAAAACTCATGATTATAGCAAACCAAAAGAGCAAGATAGTCCCAAAGTAAACCGGATCGATGATATTTTTACAAGGATCTTCAACAAGGTTTAATGGTCTGACAAGGTGTTGAAGGATTTGATAAATGACTTCTCCACTTTAACTTAAATGGTTACTTCTAATTCCATGTCAATCAAGCAACTCGAGACTCAGATGTATTAGTTTTCTACCCATCTAAATACTAGGCAAAAGGGAACATTGCCTGGTGAAGGGTGTCTAACCCTAAGCCTCAAGGAGGAAATGGCAGTGGCTCCTCATTGCCTACTTGTGCCAAGTGTGGGAGGAAACATGAGGGTACTTGTCTAGCCGGTTCGAATGCAGGTTTTTGATGTGGTAAGACGGGTCATAAAGTAAGGGATTGTCCCTTTGCTACTAAGAAGGGAGGAGAAAATCATCGAAGGGCTCAACTCCAAAATCTGGCAATTTCTAGTGGAAATCAAAAGTGAAACCAGTTCTATGCACTTCAGGCCCATCAAGAGCAAGAGGGTTCTCCCGATGTGGTTACCGGTATGCTGAAAATCTTCCACTTTGATGTTTATGCTTTGCTTGATCCCAGTGCTACGTTGTCTTTCGTGACGCCTTATGTGGCTATGAAGTTTTATGTTGTTCTGGATGTGTTGCTAGATCCATTATGTGTCTCTACTCCTATCGGTGAATCTATTTTGGCTAAGATAGTCTATAGAAATTGTTCCGTCTCTTTATTCCATAGAGTCACTCATGTGGATCTTGTAGAGCTTTATATGCTAGACTTCGATGTTATCCTTGGGATGGATTGGTTGCATTCTTGTTTTGCCTCTATTGATTGTAGGGACCCAAATGGTCAAGTTCCAATTTCCAGATGAGCCTATCCTAGAGTGGAAAGGGGAAATTCTATGCTTAAGGGTCAATTTGTTTCTTGTCTACAAGCTAGAAAGATGATTTCTAAGGGTTGCATGTACCATCTTGTTAGGGTGAGGGATATGAATTCTGAAACCCCTACTCTTGAGTCTGTCCCCATTGTTAACGAATTTCCGAAAGTGTTTCCCGATGATTTACCCGGTGTTCCTCCCGAGAGGGAAATGGACTTCGGTATAGTCCTTCTCCCCTGTACACAACCTATCTCTGTTCCTCCTAATAGAATGGCTCCGGCAGAACTTAAAGAACTAAAAGAACAATTGAAAGATTTGTTTGATAAGGGTTTATCCGACCAAGTATTTCTCCATGGGGTGCTCCGTATGTGTATTGACTACTGCCAATTGAATAAGGTTACTATCAAGAATAAGTATCCTTTCCCGAGAATTGATGATTTGCTTGACCAATTCCAAGGGGCTAGTTATTTCTCTAAGATTGATCTTCATTCGGGCTATCACCAATTTAAGGTAAAGGCAGATGACATTTCGAAAATGGCTTTTCGGACCAGATATAGGCACTATGAGTTTCTAGTGATGTCTTTCGGGTTGACTAATGCTCCGGCCGCATTTACGGATTTGATGAATCGGGTGTTTAGACAATACCTGGATATGTTCGTCATTGTGTTTATCGATGATATCTTGATTTACTCAAAGAGTGATAGTGAGCTTGCTGATCATTTGAGGATTGTGTTGCAAGTTCTCAAGGACCAACAGCTCTTTGCTAAGTTTGAGAAATGTGAGTTTTGGTTAAAGTCCGTAGCTTTTCTTGGTCACATTGTTTTCGGTAAAGGTGTCGCAGTAGATCCTAAGAAGACGGATGCGGTTAAGAATTGGCCTAGACCTCTATCACCTTCGGACATTTGTAGTTTCTTGGGTTTAGCCGGTTACTATCGAAGGTTTGTTGAAGGGTTTTCTTCAATTGCTTCCCCATTGACGGCTCTAACTCAAAAGAAGCCTAAGTTTTCTTGGTCCGAAAGGTGTGAAGTGAGTTTTCAAGAGTTGAAAGATAGACTTACCTCGGCTCCGGTGTGACCCTACCGGAAGGGTCCGATGGGTTTGTGGTCTATTGTGATGCTTCAAGAATAGAGTTAGGGTGTGTACTTATGCAAAAGGGAAAGTCATTGCTTATGCTTCAAGGCAACTAAAGGTGCATGAAAAGAATTACCCTACTCATGATTTGGAGTTAGCGGTGGTTGTGTTTGTTCTAATGATATGGAGGCATTACTTGTATGGTGTCCATGTTGACGTCTTTACCGACCATAAGAGCTTGCAATATGTATTTAAGCAAAAGGATCTAACTCTTCGCCAACGAAGGTTGCTTGAGATATTAGAGGACTATGACATGAATGTCCTTTATCACCCCGGCAAGGCTAATGTAGTGGCAGATGCTCTCAATCGGATGTGAATGGGCAGTGTTTTCCATATAGGGGAGGGTAAGAAGGAACTAGTACGAGATGTTCATAGATTGGCCTGTTTGGGTGTTCGATTGGTTGATTCCACCAAAGGTGGTGTTATGATTCACAATGGTTCAGAATCATCGTATGTACATGATGTGAAAGCTAAGCAAGATCTTGACCAGAACCTAGTCTAATTGAAAGAAGTGGTGCTAAAGAAGTCCATTAAGGCTTTCTCCCAAGGGGGAGATGGAGTGCTCAGATATCAGGGTCGTTTTTGTGTTCCCAATGTAAATGACTTAAGAGGACAAATTTTGATTGAGGCACATAATTCTCGTTATTCCATACACCCGGGAGCTACCAAGATGTACCGTGATTTGCGGGAGATCTATTGGTGGAATGGGATGAAGAAGGATATTGCGGAATTTGTGGCTAAATGTCCTAATTGTCAACAAGTGAAAGTTGAGCACCAAAGGCTGGGGGGTTTGTCCCAAGATATTGATATCCCTACTTGGAAATGGGAAGATGTGAACATGGACTTTATTGTTGGCTTGCCACGCACTCGGCGGCAATATGATTCGATTTGTGTGATTGTAGATCGTATGACGAAATCAGCTCATTTCATTCCCGTCAAGGTTTCTTATTCGGCGGAAGATTATGCAAAGTTGTACTTGAAGGAGATGGTTAGGTTGCATGGAGTGCCTTTATCCATTATCTCTGATCGTGGTACACAATTTACTTCTCAGTTTTGGAAATCTTTCTAGAAGGGCCTTGGTACTCGTGTTAAGCTTAGCACGGCCTTTCATCCCCAATCCGATGGGCAAGCGGAGCGTACTATCAAAACATTGGAAGATATGTTGAGAGCATGTGTAATTGACTTCAAGGGTAATTGGGATGATCATTTTCCTTTGATTGAGTTTGATTATAATAAAAGCAACCATTCTAGTATTGGTATAGCTCCATTTGAGGCTCTCTATGGTAGGAGGTCTAGATCTCCTATAGGTTTGTTTGAAGTTGGGGAAGCTACTTTGATAGGCCCAGAGTTAGTAAATGAGGCTATGGAGAAAGTTCGGCTTATTAGAGAAAGGTTGAAAACGGCTCAAAGTCGACAAAAGTCCTATGCCGATGTTAGAAGAAGAGAATTAGAATTTGATGTTTATGATTGGGTCTACTTGAAATTCTCACCCATGAAGGGCGTAATGAGATTCAGGAAGAAAGGGAAGCTTAGTCCCCGCTATGTGGGCCTTTATCAGATTTTGAGACGTGTTGGTAAGGTTGCCTATGAGCTTGACTTGCCAAATAATTTGGCATCAGTGCATCCATTTTTCCATGTCTCCTTACTAAAGAAGTGCATTAGCGATCCATTGACTATAGTGCCATTAGAAGATCTTGACATTAAGGGTAGCCTTTCTTATGAAGAAATTCCGATTGAGATTCTAGACCAACAAGTCCAGAAGTTGACAAATAAAGAAGTTGCTTCCGTGAAGGTGTTATGGAGGAATCAATTAGTTGAGGGTGCTACTTGGGAGTCCGAGGCCGATATGATGTCCCGTTACCCTCATCTTTTCTCTACCGATCCTCTTCTAGCTTGAGGTACCTAGTCCCTCATGGTTCATTCTTCTATTACATGTGTCATAGTTGATTTCCATGATTTCTTTGATTATGCATGTTCATGAAAAGTTGAATTTTAAGAACATGAGCTAACTTTATTATTTTAGCTACATGAATTATGTGATTGCATGTTTTAGGTTGGGTTGATAGTAAGTGTCATTCACTCTTCCCTTGACAAATTTATCTCCATTCGAGGACGAATGTTCCCATGGGGGAGATATTGTAACAACCTAGTTTTCGAAAAGAAAGAAAAAAAATGTAGTTTTAAATTTTTCTGGTGCAAGTGACGACGGAGGCCATCTACGGACCGTAGGTGGAGTGACGGGCCGTATATGGGAACCGTCGATGGCCCTGTCAACTTTATGGATTTTGAGTTTCTGAACCTTGACCTACGGAATAGCAGGACGGTTCGTAATTCGGTTGACGGGCCGTAGATGGGTTCCGTAGATGCCTTCCAGACTTAGCCAAATTTTCAGTCCAAAATGAACTTTTTGAATCGATTGACGGAAGAACAGGATGGTACCATCAATGGATGTACGGACCGTAGATCCTGTCCGTCGACTGGCCCTATTTATACTTTCTAAGCCCTAATCCCTTCATTCCAACTCTCATCTCCCAAAAATATTCCTCCCCCTAGAAGAACTAGAAGAAGAAGAAGAGAGTTAGGGTTCTCATCAAGGTCATCAATCCTCCTTTTATTTCAAGGCATTGGCATTAAGGTATGATAGTATTCACCATTTGAAGTCTTTCCTCCAATGAGTCCTCTTTTCCTTAAGGTTTTCAAGGTTTAATCTAGCCCAAGAGAGCTAGGGTTTGACAAATTCTTATGGGTTCTTCATTATGCTTTCCATTGTTGATGTTATGGTTGATAGTGCACGATCTAGTGTGGTAAAGTAAGCTAGTGCACGATTTAGCGTGAATTACATGCAACTTGACAAATCCCATGAGTCCATGCTAAGTTTCCCCCAATTTATGATTATGCTTATGTTTGTGGGTTGATTTGAGAAAAAGATGAATTGCA
Source organism: Solanum appendiculatum (assembly GCA_018342035.1). Taxonomy (NCBI): domain Eukaryota; kingdom Viridiplantae; phylum Streptophyta; class Magnoliopsida; order Solanales; family Solanaceae; genus Solanum; species Solanum appendiculatum. The sequence continues at coordinate 193,035 of JAGDQO010001343.1, read as the reverse complement.
TGAACTCTTTGTGAATTGAGTTAAGGATTATGATTATCAAGCTAAGAATTTCATGTAAGACTGTGAATAATGAAAAGAGGATATTTTATGAAAAGATGCATGTTCACTCAAAAATCTATGATGTTCCTCTATTATGTGGGTTCCCTCAATTATGACTAAATTGCCTTGATTTATGGCTTTCTAAGTATTAGCTTGCATTGAATTTCATGTTGTGAGGTGAAGCTTATGAACCAATGATTTATGAGTTAAGAGCATGATGAGCTATGTAAATATGAAGCTTATGAAGTCATGTATGTTTTATGAAGTTTATTATATGTTAATGGAAATGTTGAGTTGTGAAAGGGTTTCTCATGTAATGCTCAACCTATGAACGTGAAAGGTTTTCTCACACGTAATGATTCATAACTTGTTGAAAGATTTGCTCAACTAAACTTGAATCCACGATTAAGGAGCTATTCTATGAAGGGACAAGAGGCGATTACCCATGTTCCCTAATGTAGACAAGAGGCGATTACCCATGTCTACTAATAATGAAATCATGACTAAGGATAGACAAGAGGCGATTACCCATGTTTACCTAAGATAAAATGAACTATGATAAATCTGTGAGAAGTATGCCTAGTACCGAGTGGACAAGTGGCGATTACACATGTCCCATAACCTATGTGCCACCTTAGGGTGATGGTTTATGAAAGACACTAGCTAGTGGATCCACTTAAGCTAAGAAGTTCATGGTCTTACCTTGGCAAGTAGGACACCCCTTTTCGGTGTGGGGCAGACACCGCATTTCATGTTGATAGCTCACATGGTTTCATATGTCGGTTAAGGCTATTTCCCCACAGCTAATGAACTTGAGTGTTCTTATGATGATGTAAAGTAAAGGAAAAATGAATAGCTTGTCTTGGCCATGGTTTATGCTTCATGTTTCTTATGTTCTATCATGTTTTAACTTGGCCATTACATGTCATGATTATAAGTCATTCTAGCATGTTTTATATGCCCTATGTGCATTGCTATCATACTTGGTACTTGATTGTACTAACGCATACTCTTGCCTACATTGATTCTACCGATATAGGGCTTGGCAGCTGCTTTCATCCCACTCGTGGCTAGTAAGTTCTAGTGATTGTGAAGATTTGGTGAGGCCTCCATGTCCGAGGGCCTAACCTTGTTACATTTTCATGCTTTCCATTATTTTCGATATTGTACTGGGCTGCGTACCAAACCTTCATTTCTATTCTATTATGTTAGATGGCTTGAGACATGAGATGTAGACTTCCGCTGTATTGATTAAAGCTTTAATATAAAAATGCTCTTCTGAACTCTTAGTTCTCTATTATCTTGTATGTTATGTATGCAAGGGCTTGTATGAGATCTCTCGGGGTCTTGTATGCCTTGTTACATCTAGGGGCTACTCTGGGTCATGACAGGAGGCCACTTACGAGCCGTAGTCAGGTTGACGGACCGTAGGTGAAGAGTCGTCAATGGCTCAGTCAAGTTCAGTAATTCTCAGTCTGTGAAGTGTGATCTACAGAGTAGTAGGACGGATCGTGAGTCAGTTGACGGTCCGTAGGAAGTAACCGTAGATGTCCCCCAGACTTAGTTAAATTCTTGAACCTCAGGCTATAATCAACGGTTGAGGTGTATGCTCCGTAGATGAACCTACCAACCATAGATTGAGGCCATTGTTGCAGGGTACCCCAGATACAAATTCTTTGAATCTTTTGACGGTTTAATAGGATGATCCATCAAGGGATGTACGGACCGTAGGTCCTGACAGTAGATCGGACCCGACAATTTTTAAATTAAGGGCTTTTTGGTCTTTCCCTTGGTTAATGCCCTAATTAAATAAATCGATTTTACCCCTAATGAAGTTCCTATATACATTTCTCTATACCTAAATCCCTTCATTCTAACTCATTCCCTAAATTCACCTCTCAAATATTTCTCTCTCTAAAAGAAATCCTTTCTAGCTCAAGGAAGAAGAAGAAGTTGAGTCCTCCATTGAAGATCATCAAATTTCCTCCAATTTCTAGTGGGCTTTGCTAAGGTATGATGGTATTGACCAATGAAGTTGCTTCCTCCATTGGGCCCACCCTTTTCTTCATGAATATCAAGGTTCAATTCCCTTCAAGTAAGCTAGGGTTTGATCAATTTTTATGGGTTCCTCTAGTATGAGTCCAATTACTGATTTTATTCTTTGTAGTGCATGATCTAGCGTGGGTTAAGTAATTTATTCCATGTTCTATCATGAATTACATGTCTAATTGTAATAATTTCATGAACCCCCATGATTCCAAGTAAATTCTCCCCAATTTGATAATCTATGCCTTGATTGTTGGGTTGAGATATGAATTGATGAGATTGATGGATCATCTATGAAATTGAGCATGAATTGAGGTTAAGTGCATGAATTTAGCATGTTCAAGTAAAAAGCAAGATTTTCCTCTTTTATGTGGGTTACTTCAAGTATGACTAAATTGCCTTGATTATGACTTTTAAGAGCTAGCTTGCATTGAATTGCATGGTTTAAAATAAAGGCAATATGAACCCATTTGCTATGAAGTAAGAGCATGATAGAATCATGAAGAAAGAGGCTTATAGAATCGAGCATGTTTTATATGAAATCTATGATATGTTGATGTTGAGTCTTGAAAGGGTTTTCTCATATAGTGCTCAACCTAAGCTTGTGAAAGGTTTTCTCACATGTAAAGGATTCATAACTTGTTAAAATGTTTGCTTAACTAAAAATTGAATCAAGAGCTTAAAGAAGCTATTCTAAGGGTGTAAGCTTGGACAAGTCCATGAAAAAAGAAACACCCAATGAAGTAAGCTTGGACTAGTCCATGGTATGTGAACTCATGTTTAGCTTGGATTGGCAACCCTAATTGTGCCTTTCCATAGATATCAATATTTATGATTGTATAGTGGGAATTATGCATAGAACCGAGTGGACGGGTGACAAGTCCCCATATGTCCTATGCCTATGTGCCCCCATAGGTGGTCTTTAACCGGCCCATATTAGCTTAGCTAGTGGATCCACGTAGGCTATGGTTAAGGATTCTACCTTGGCTAGTAGAATGGCCCTTTTTCGGTGTAGGGTAGAGATTGGATTCCATGTTGAGTTATTCCATGGTCTATAGATTGGTTTGAGGCTTTTCCCACACTTCAGCTTGCACAATGGTGCATGGGTTACTAAAAGTAAAGTAAAGAAAGAAAGAGTAAAAGAAAGATGATTTAGCTTACTTTGGCCATGGTTTATGCTTTATGCTATTTGCTTATATGCCTTATCATGTTTAGCTTGACCAATTGCATGCCAGGTTTATATCTCAGTTTCTAGCATCTTTTAAGAGTTTATATGCATGGCTATCATACTTAGTACTTTATTGTGCTAACGCATACTTTTGCCTGCATCAACCTCTTTTGTGTAGGACGTGGCAGTTCTCCTACTCGTGGCTAGATCATTGACTTAGAGTTGAGAAGAAGACTTGCTGAGTCCTCATCTATCCGAGGACATACCCTTGTTGGATTTTACATTGATGTCTTTCCTTATGTTGGATATTGTATTGGGCTGCATCCCTATCACTTTTGTTCGTATTCTATGATACTAGAAGGCTTTGAGACATGAGTTGTAGACTTCCGTTGTCTTGATTAAAGAATTGATATAAAATGTTCTTTTGAACTCTTGCTTTGCTATTATCTTGTATGTTATGCATGCTAAGGGCTTGTATGAGGCCTCTCGGTGTCTTGTACACCGTGTTACATCTAGGGGCTACCCTGGGTCGTTACAAACTTGGTATTCAGAGTGCAAGGTTTTAGAAAGATCCTAATATGTCTCATAAGCCACATCGAGTAGAGTCTTGTTCATGGGTGTGAAGCGCGCCACACTTATGAATGACAGGCTACAAGATGTTTAGGAAACTTCACTTCTTTTGTTATTCCTAAGTCGTACCATAGAGTTTTACTCTATATGTCTCTCTCCTAATCCCTATCCGATGCGTTTCAGGATATGGCAACCCGAAGAGCTTATGCTAGAAGAAACATGGGAGAGAATGTGGAACAAGAAGCTCCTCCAGAAGCTCCTTAAGTTCCGGCCGACCCTTTGGCGGAACAAGTTACTAATGCGGAGTTTAGGGATGTTTTCCAAGTGTTGGCTAAAGCCGTAACGCCTCAAGCAAATAGAGAAGTGGTGATTCTCGTGAACCCAAATGTGGGTACGGCGGCATCAAGAGTGAGGGACTTTACAAGGATGAATCCCCCAGAATTTTAGGGGTCTAAGGTGGAAGAGGATCCTCAAGAGTTTATTTATGAAGTTTATAAAGTGTTGATGATAATGGGTGTGACACCAGAAGAGAAGGCGGAGTTGGTTGCTTATCAACTAAAAGGTGTTGCCCAAACTTGATACAATCAATGGAAGAGTGAAAGGGCTATTGATGAAGGTCCCATAGGATGGGAGAGGTTTAAGAGTGTTTTCCTTGATCGATTCGTCCCTCTTGAGAAGAGAGAGGCCAAGGTGGTTGAGTTTATTAATCTTCGTCAAGGGAGTATGAGTGTGAAAGAATATGCATTGAAGTTCACACAATTGGCTACATATGCTCTGTCCATAGTTGCCGACCCAAGGGCAAGAATGAGCAAATTTGTGTCGGGAGTATCCGATATGTTGGTGAAAGAGTGCCGCACCACCATGCTTGTGCATGACATGGATATTTCTCACCTCATGGTTTATGCCGAACAAATTGAAGAAGAAAAGCTTAAAGGGAGATCTAGGGAGACTAAGCGGGCTAGAACCGGAGATGGCAAGTTTTCTCATGCAAGGTTCAATGGACAAGGTCTTCCTAGGTTTCGACGGAGGTTCGCTAATCAAGGTTCTTCGAAGGCTCCTCCGAGATCCAACTATGATAGGGTGCCAAACCCTAACCCTCAAGGAGGGAACAGTGGTGGATCTTCTTTTCCTAGTTGTACTAGATGTGGGAGGAGGCGTGAAGGCAAATACCTAGCTGGTTCGGATGGTTGCTATACTTGTGGTAAGGCTGGTCACAAGGTGAGAGATTGCCCATCTCTCTTGGCTAAAGGAAGAGAGGGTAAGCAAGCTGCCCCAAGTGGTTCAGGTTCAGGTGCTCCTAAGCAAAACAAATTTTATGCATTTCAGGCTCGTCATGAGCAAGAGAGCTCACCCGATGTGGTCACCGGTACGTTGAAAGTTTTCCATTTTGATGTCTATGCCTTGTTAGATCCAGGTGCTACGTTGTCCTTTGTGACTCCCTATGTGGCCATGCGGTTTGATATTGTGCCAGATATGTTGCTAGATCCTATCCTTGTTTCTACTCCGATAGGAGAGTCTATTTTTTCTAAAAGGGTTTATAGAGGTTGCTCCATTTCCTTATCCCATAAAGTTCCTCTTGTCAATCTCATAGAGCTAGATATGCTAGATTTCGATGTCATTCTTGGGATGGATTGGTTGCATGCTTGTTATGCCTCTATTGATTGTAGGACCAAAGTGGTCAAGTTTCAGTTCCCTAATGAGCCTATCCTAGAGTGGAAGGGGGGAAATTCTATGCTTTGAGGTCAATTCGTTTCTCATCTAAAGGCTAGAAAGATGATCTCTAAGGGTTGCATTTATCATCTAGTTAGGGTGACGGATGTAGATTCTGAAACCCCTACCCTTGAGTCGGTCCCCATTGTTAATGAGTTTTTGAAAGTGTTTCCCAATGATTTTCTTGGTATTCCTCCCGAAAGGGAAATAGACTTCGGTATTGACCTTCTCCCAGATACAAAACCTATCTCTATTCCTCCTTATAGAATGGCTCCGGTGGAACTTAAAGAGTTGAAAGAGCAACTAAAAGATTTGTTGGATAAGGGTTTCATCCGACCAAGTGTTTGCCCGTGGGAGGCCCCGATATTATTTGTAAGGAAGAAAGATGGTTCATTCCAAATGTGCATCGACTATCGTCAATTGAATAAGGTCACCATTAAGAATAAGTATCCTTTACCGAGGATAGATGATTTGTTTGACCAACTTCAAGGGGCTGGTTACTTTTTTAAGATCGACCTTTAGTCGGGTTATCACCAATTGAGGGTGAAGGAAGATGATATCCCGAAACTGGCTTTCTAGACAAGGTATGGTCAGTACGAGTTCTTGGTTATGTCGTTTGGGTTAACAAATGCTCCGGTCGCATTCATAGACTTGATGAATAGGGTGTTTAAGAAATACCTTGACATGTTCGTGATTGTGTTTATTGATGATATCTTGATCTACTCAAGGAATGAGGATAAGCATGCTAGTCATTTGAGGGTTGTGTTGCAAGTCCTCAAGGATCAACAACTCTTTGCAAAGTTTAGCAAGTGTGAATTTTGGTTGAGATCCATGGCTTTTCTTGGTCACATTGTTTCCGGTAAGGGTATTGAGGTAGATCCTAAGAACACCGAAGCGGTCAAGAACTGGCCTACACCTTTATCACCTACGGACATTCGTAGTTTCTTGGGTTTAGCCGGTTATTATAGGAGGTTTGTTGAGGGGTTTTCTTCAATTGCTTCTCCGTTGACGGCTTTGACTCAAAAGAAAGCTAAGTTTATGTGGTCCAAGGCTTGTGAAAGGAGTTTTCAATAATTGAAAGACAGACTTACTTCGACCCGATATTAACTCTACCGAAAGGAACCGATGGTTTTGTAGGTATTATGATGCCTCAGGGATTGGACTAGGGTGTGTTCTTATGCAAAATGGAAAGATGATTGCCTAAGCTTCAAGGCAACTAAAGGTGCATGAGAAGAACTATCCCACTCATGACTTAGAGTTGGCAGCAGTGGTGTTTGCTTTAAAAATATGGCGACATTACTTGTATGGAGTACATGTAGATGTCTTCACCGATCATAAGAGTCTTCTGTATGTTTTTAAGCAGAAAAATTTGAATCTCTACCAAAGAAGATGGCTTGAGTTGCTAAAAGATTATGATATGATTGTTCTCTATCACCCCGGCAAGGCTAATGTGGTGGTGCATGCTCTTAGTAGATTGTCTATGGGCAGTGTTGGGCATATTGAGGATGGCAAGAAAGAGTTGGTTCGTGATGTTCATAGTTTAGCCCGATTGGGTGTTCGGTTGATTGATTTCGCTAAGGGTGGAGTTATCGTTCACATTGGTTCTGAATCCTCTCTTGTGCATGATGTTAAGCCTAAGCAAGACCTTGATCCTAAGTTGGTGGAATTGAAAGAAGCGGTTCCCAAGAAGTCCATAGAGGTTTTCTCCCAAGGGGAAGATGGTTTACTTCGTTACCAAGGTCGCTTAAGTGTTCCCGACGTTGATGATTTGAGAGGGCAAATCTTGTCGGAAGCTCATAGTTCTAGATATTCTATCCACGCGGGAGCTACCAAGATGTACGGTGATTTGCGGGAAATCTATTGGTGGAATGGCATGAAGAAAGACATTGCGAAATTTGTGGCTAAGTGTCCTAATTGCAAACATGTGAAGGTTGACTATCAGAGACCGGGAGGTTTGACCCAAGACATAGAGATTCCAACTTGGAAGTGAGAAGATGTGAATATGTATTTCGTAGTAGGTTTGCCTCGCACAAGGCGACACTATGATTCGATTTGGGTTGCTGTTGGTAGAAGATCAAAGTTAGCCCATTTCATTCCCGTCAAGACTTCTTATTCGGCGGAGGATTATGCTAAGTTGTACATGAGGGAGATGGTTAGGCTGCATGGACTGCCTTTATCCATTATCTCCGATCGAGGTGCTCAATTTACTTCTCGATTTTTGAAGTCATTCAAAAAAGGTCTTGGTACTCGTGTTAAGCTTAGCACGGCCTTTCATCCCCAAACCGATGGGCACGCAGAGCGTACTATTCAGACTTTAGAAGATATGTTGAGAGCTTGTATTATTGAGTTCAAGGGTACTTGGGATGACCATTTGCCTTTGATCGAGTTTGCTTATAATAATAGCTACATTTCTAGTATTACTATGGCTCCATTTGAGGCTCTCTATGGTAGGAGGTGTAGATCTCCCATAGGTTGGTTTGAAATTGGGGAAATTGCTTTGATAGGTCCTGAGTTAGTGCATGAGGCTATGGAGAAAGTTCGGCTTATTAGAAAAAGGCAGAAAACGGCTCAAAGTCGACAAAAGTCCTATGTTGATGTTAGAAGAAGAGAATTAGAATTTGATGATTGGGTTTACCTGAAAATTTCACCTATGAAGAGTGTAATGAGATTTGGAAAGAAAGGGAAGCTTAGTCCCCGTTATGTAGGCCCATATCAGATTTTGAGACGTGTTGGTAAGGTTGCTTATGAGATTGAATTGCCTAATGAGTTGGCATCGGTGCATCTGGTTTTCCATGTCTCATTGTCGAAAAAGTGTGTTGGTGATCCGTCCTCTATAGTGCCAATAGAGACTCTTGGCATAAAGGATAGTCTTTCCTATGAAGAGGTTCCGTTTGAGATTTTAGACCGACAAGTCCGGAAGTTGAGAAATAAAGAAATTGCTTCCGTGAAAGTTCTAGGGAGGAATCAATTAGTTGAGTGTGCTACTTGGGAAGCCAAGGCCGATATGATTTCCCGCTATCCTCATCTTTTTCCTTCCGATCCTCCTCTAGCTTGAGGTACCTAGTTCCTCATGGTTCATTCTTTTGGTCTCATGTGTCATAGTTGATCTCCATGATTCCTTGATTTTTATGCATGTTCATGAAAAGTCTACTATGATATATGTGCATTGAGTATGAGTTGCATAAAGTCTTCATGAATTTAGTGTTGACCATGCTTTAGCTTGGAGTTGATGTTTCCTCTTTGGATATGTGCATTTATTTACTTGCATGTTAGGTTGGGTTGTTAGCCCGAGTCTATCACCCTTCTAATGATGTCCAGGTTCTCATTCGAGGATGAATGTCCCCAAGGGGAAGATATTGTAATACCCCAGCCTTCCAAGGAATGAAAATGCAGAATTTACCTATAGGTAGTGACCTACAGAAGCCACTTTCGGGCCGTAGACAGGTTGATGGACCGTAGGTGATGATTCGTCAATAGCTCAGTCAAGTTCAGTAATTCTCAGTCTCTGAAGTGTGATCTACGGAGTAGCAGGACGGATCGTGAGTCAGTTGACGGTCCGTAGGAAGTTACCGTAAATGTCCCCCAGACTTGGTTAAATTCTTGAACCTCAGGCTGTGATCCACGGTTGAGGTGTACGGTCCGTAGATGGACCTACCAACCGTAGATTGAAGCCGTCGTTGCAGGGTCCCCAAGATACCAATTCTCTAAATCTTTTAACGGTTCAACAGGATGGTCCGTCAATGAATGTACAGACCGTAGGTCCTGACTGTAGATGGGCCTCGATAGTTTTAAAATTAAGGGTTTTTTAGTCTTTTTCCTGGTTAATGCCCTAATTAACTAAGTCGGTTTACCCTTAATGAAGGTCCTATATATATTTCTCTATACCTAAATCCCTTCATTCTAACTCATTCCCTAAATTCACCTCTCAAATATTTCTCTCTCTAAAAGAAATCCTCTCTAGCTCAAGGAAGAATGCATTAGTATATGGAATTTACTAAGTATGAGGGATATGCATAAGAAACATGAATCATGATAATAAGGGGACATAATCAAAAACTGAAATGCATGACCAAGCTAAACATTTTAAAAGCTTTTAAAGAAACATCAAAAAACTTGAACATGGTCAATGCATCTTAAAACATAAGGAAAGATTCATAAAGTATTTGAAAGTAACTTCGTTCATTTAGTGGAATATTTAGTATTAACAGATATAGACCACGTGAGCTATAACATGGAATCCGGTGTCTTACTCCTACACCGAAAAGAGATGTTCTTACTTGCCAAGGCAAAGACCATAATTTCTAGCTTAGGTGAAACTGCTAGCTATATCACTTAAGACAAACCTATGGGGGCACAGAGTTAGGGACAAAAAGATTGCTACTAGAGACCCGACCTCTACTAATGGGAGAGCCTCCATCTAAATATCCTCTCGGTGCTAAATAAACTCCCAACAGAATAGTCCTAAGCATATACATATCATCATCCATGGAAAAACACATTTAATTTACTAATCCGAGATAAAGACATCATAGAATAACTCCTTAAATCTTGAATCATGCATATGTGAGAAAACCTTTCACCAAACTATAATTCCTTAATGTGAGAAAACCTTTAACAATTTAGTTGATTCTAGTTTTAAAGCAATCTAGATCATAAGACATTCCTTTTCATATATCATGTATATCTTTCATGAAAACATCAATCATAGGTTCATACTTTCTTCATAAATTCATACCCTTCTAGGGTTCATAGTCAAAATCATGTACATACATGGGTTCATATGAAATTGATTTGAAAGCATGTGACTTAATCTAAAAATCATAATAAGATAAAAATCAAACAATTGAATCCATACAAATTAAACCCATGAGGAATTGAATGAAAACCTAACCAATTTAGGGAAATTGAATTGGAGGATTGGAAATTTTTTGGGACTCAATGGGTGAATGGACCCCATTGATGAACTCCCTACATACCTTGAGGATCAAAGTCCAAAAGCAATTCATGAAAAAATTTCCTTATGCATGCAAGTTAATGGAAAACTTGATTTTGATGTTATGATTTAGTTTGGAGTGATTCTCCATGTTTATTTGTATTATGATGAGATTTGCATTCATGATGGGTTGTTAGTTTGCCTCCTACCCTATTCATTCTATCTTGAGTCCCTTTCACGGATGAATGTTCCCAAAGGGCAGATAGTCTAACACCTCATAAATTAGAAAGTCAATTTGGAAAGGAAAGGTGCAGAAAATTTGCTGAAACAGCGACTATGAGTCCTATCTACGGGTCGTAGGAAGTCCTACGAGCCGTAGAAGGGAAATCGTAGAGTTGAGTTAAGTTCTTGGAAAATTTAAGTTTCTTAAGTTTGTCCTACGAGTAGCCAGGAGCGGTAGAAATTTAGATGGGACATAGATGGCACCCGTAGAAGTAATTCAGACTTAGTGGAATTTTTGACTTGAGCTTGGGTTCTACGGAAGGGGTCTATGAATCGTAGACTTGACAATGGATCATAGATTGTTCTCGTGGGAAGATGAAGGAATTTTGGATTTCTGAAGTTGGTTTTACGATTGACCAGAACGGGCCGTAGGTCAAAACAGTAGAAGCCATCCATAAGTTATTCTTAAGGGTATTTGGGTCTTTTCCTATACATTTAATGCCTATACTATGCCGTACTAATTATAAGACCTATAAATACCCTTTTATTCCTAAACCACCCAGACCCTTTCATTCTCTCAAATTCCCAAATCCCATCAAAGTTCATCCTCTCCAATATTTTCTCAAGTTCATGGAAGAATCTAGGGTTCAAGCTTCAAGTTTACTTTTTCCTCCATTGCTTTTGGGCTTTGGTCATCAAGGTATGTGGGAATTCACCAATGGATCATCCATTGGGTCCAAAATATCTCACTTCTCCAAATTCAATTGCATCAAAATTGGTTAGGGTTTCATTCAATTCTCCATGGGTCTTTATTGTTATGATTCAATTGTTTGATGTTAGTCTTCTTATGAATAATTTGATTCAATTACATATTTTCCAATTGATTTCATATGGAACCATGTATTATTTATGATTTTAATTATGAATTTATGCAGATATGAGTTTATGAAGAAAATTGTGAACTTATGAATGATGATTTATGAAAGTTTATGCATGATTTATGAAAAGATATTTTATGATCTAAATGTTGCTAGTAATATAAGCATCAATGAAATTTTTTGAAAGGTTTTCTCACATTTTAAGAAATCATAATAAAGGCTTTTTACACATGCATGGTACATGATTTAAGGAGCTACTCTATGATGATTTTATGATTTGGATTGTTATTATGATTATTGCCTTTCCTAATATTATGATTTGATAATTGAATTTATCTATTCCGTTGGGATTTAACTTAGCACCGAGAGAACTTTGAGGTGGAGGCTCAAATAGGATAGTCTCTAGTTGCATCCTCTAGTTCAAAACTACGTGCCTCCGTAGGATTGTCTTAAATGACCTAGCTAGTGGATCTAAAAATAGCATACTAATAAATGATACATAGCTCTACCTTGGAAAGTAGACTCTCCCTTCTCATGTGGAAGTTACATCGAATTCGGTCTTATAGCTTGCATGTTCTATTGTCGGTTAAAGCTAATATCCCAAAAATGAACTAAAGATTACTTCAAAGGTTTTATGAAGCTTTTATTATAATCTTGAAGATGCATTGACCATCTTCATGATTTATGATTCTTCTATAAAAAAGTTTTACTATGTTTTAACTTGGTCATGCATATCATGTTTTCCTTTATATCCCCTTATGATCATGTTTCATGTTTTATGCATATCCCTCATACTTAATATATTTTATGTACTAATGCACAAGCCTATATTGTTTAATAATGTAGGGTTCGATGCTTCTCCTCCACCCACTCGTGGCTAGTTGACTATTGATCGTCGAAGACTTGGTGAGTCCTCATATTCCGAGGACCATGTAACCTTTACTATGCATTATTATGTTTTAGTTTTCAGACGTTGTACGTGGTGTATGGGTTACGTCTCAACCACTTCTTTTGATGTATTCGATTGACTTGTCGAGACTATGATTAAACTTCCGCTTATATGTCAACTATTATAATATGATACTTTTTACTTAACTCCTACTGTCGCACCCTATTTCGAACTAGCCAAAACAGTTCACAACATAATATGGTTGTCACTCTGGTTTTGAAAAATAAAATTGTTTAGAGTTGCCACCTAATTTTAAGGAAAAGATTAGGAAAACTATTTTTTAAATATGTGAATGTAAACTCTGTTTTAATTTGTGAAATCAGTGAGATTCTAGGTAAGAGTTTTGGTTACTCAAGGAGAAGATGTTAAGCATCCCTCAGAGCCTATCTGAAGATAGTCCTTAAACTCAATTTAGGAAATAATTAAGAAAATTTATTGATTTTTATTTTTCTTTGAAATTAGCGATAAGTGGGTTTCATTAATAAAAAGAAAAAGGTGAAATAAAAGGTATGCCATACATATGTCTATAATATGTATACACCAAAATTAGTAGTAGTATATTTATGAAGCAATAAAATAGATAAGTAAATAAATAAATGTACTTGAAATTTTATATGTTGGAAAACATATATGTGACTTACATAAACTTATCCTAGATAAATATATGAATGTTGAGTTTAAAGGATATGAAAATTTGTTATTTATTTATATATAGAATTAAGATGTAAAAAAAAAAATTAAGATAATAGACGGGTGTAAATATATAGTAATATGTGTGACATATAATTTGAATAAAAATACATAAAACGGAGTTTTCTAAAAATGAACAAATAAAATAAATAATAATACTAAATGTTAAAATATTATATAAAGTTTGTGATCTTAGCTAGATTTATTATAAAGTATAATATATACATGTATGTTGTTTAAAACATATGAACGTTTATTATTCTATTTACATGTAGGGATAAAATGACGATATATTATGTAGTAAAATAATATGTATGTATTAAAGTGTAGGAATTTATAAATTACATAAAAATAAATAAATAACATTCGTAAAAGGGATAGTAGAGATGAAAAAATAATATGGTATGTATAAAATAATACGTCATGTATAGAGAAAAACTAATTATAATAAAATATATACCTTGGTGTGTGTGGCATATATATACGTAGTATTTTCGAACCTGTTGGCATATCTAAAATCTTGAAATAACATGTTAAGAAATTAAAATATTTTAGAAATACTTGATTTTAAAATAACAATAGTGATAATAATAAATATTATTTTTTTATAAAGTGGAATTTTAAGAATGTAAAATAGGCATACCTATTGGGACTTATTTCTATAGTTACATTAAGTTTGTTAATAAAATATAGGCCTATCTCCCTACTTATTTTCTTAAATATATTTCTAAAGGTAATTATTTTAGCCTTATATATTTCGAAAGGTAATTATTTTAGCCTTTAAACTAGTTTCAAAAGATAATTATTTTAGCCTTTAAACAAGTTTCAAGTTCATTTGGGAGTTCAAAACGATGAGTTTTCCTTTTCCTCAACTTAAAGGCCTAAATGAATATTATTTTAGCCCCTTTTGAAACTTCATTAGAAAACTCTGAACTATAAAGTTTTCTTTTTCCTCAACTTGAAAGAACTAAATGAATATGGATTTCCCTTTTCTCAACTTAAAGGCCTAAATGAATATTATTTTTTTAGCCTTTTGAAACTTCATTTGGGAGTTCTAAACTATAAGTTTTCTTTTCCTTAACTTGAAAGGCCTAAATGAATATGGATAAGTAAACTTAAGACATTAACCTATTTTTAAGAAAAATATTTTTTCAATCATTTTGGTCTGAAAGTGTTTCCAAAATATTTATAACATAAATTTCAATCCGTTGAATAATGTTAGCTCACATAAAGAATCTTCAAATGAAAGACAAACAATTCAATATATCAAAACTTAAGAGCTATGCCAATATGTTTAAGAGTTAGTCAACGTATCAAAACAATATAATCAAAGACATAAAAGGGAGGCTAAGAAATGTTGTACTCTTAATTTACGAGACTCCAAGTATTGCGATGCTCCTAATTGCTGTTGGCCCAATATTTTGGGGCCAAAAAATAAGTTCAATAGTAGAAACTCCAGCCCTCCAGTTGTACATGAAACATAAGAAAAATAAGGAGATAAAGATTAGTAACTAATTAAATAATGTCGAAATGTAAGTACACGCTAAACAAGGATATCAAAGACTTTGTTAAAATGATATTTTAACATGTAAAAGTTTATTCTTTTATCATTTGGGCGACCATGAAATTTGATTATTACCAAAACAAAGGTAACTTCATGTGATTCATGTGGACCTTTTAAAAATAAGCAGAGCACTTTTTACATAGTTTTATATAATGAGAGTTGAACCCAGCTAATCATGGTAAAATAAATTGACTAATCATCCTTAACTACACAACCCATATATAGACACTCTTAATCATAAATGGTCTTTCTAGCAATTTAAATTGAAAAGAAAAACTATACTTTGTTTCTTCGTGAATGGGGAGGGCAGACAAAACCAAAAAATTGTATAATGCTGGATAGTTTTGAATACATTAAATTTCCAACAAGACTAAAAAAAGAAGAAGCTGTTAGAGAACCTTTACTTAATGAACTTAGAACTACAACCATAACATGTACATTCACATATCAACAAATATTATTAACAGATTTTCTCATTGTTAAATTCTAACACAATCTAGCCAACCACACATCACGTTCTTTAATGTTAAAAGGAATCGAAAACAAATCAAGGTCAAGGTTGAAGGTTACTAGTCCCATTTCAAAATTGATACGTCCAACAATTTTCAAGCTAACTTAATGAAAGTCTCATTCACAAGCCCCACAACCATATACAACCAGACAAAATAAAAATAACTACTTTGGAGGATTGTGGAGATCACAAATAAGTATCTAATTTAACCATAACAAGGCAGCCAAATTTTCTAATTTCCCCATCAAAGTTGATCCTAAGCGACATATATTTTACTTCTTTTGGTATTTAAGAGAAGAACAAGGAAGTAAACAAACGTTATCTATTGAATTTTGGACATTAGTTGAGAATACGAGCACGCCGACAGATTCGTGCAATACAAAATGAAACCTCGAAATTCTACAACAGTAAAAAAAATTGATTCCTTAATCATTCCATACTCAACAATACTACAATGATACCATTCATTCAATACAACCACATGTTGAGACAAAAATCACGATGTAACATCTCCCTGGTTCTCGAACGACAATGCCAACAGTACTCACATATACTTAAGAACAGATAAATAGCACTTATACATTTTCATTTTTTGGGAGGACCATTGCAAATGAAAGAGAATAAGGCGGGAGCAAAGCAAGATGAAGAATTACCTTGTGTTGAGCAGCAAACTAGAGAATTGACGTTCAAAGATTTCAAACTTCGAACTCCCTATTCAACTCAAAAGAAAAAACACCGAAAACAGAAAGATAATCTAATGCTCCAAGTTGTGTTTTCTCTCTATTGCTGGATGATTTTTGATCGATTCTTGGATCTCTTTTAGTTGATTCTTGGATGTTTGGATCTGTTTTTAGTTCCTTTTTTCGTTGTCGTTTTTGGATCTCTTTTTTGGATGATCTAGATGTATTTTTCGATGATTGCTTTGGATGATCATAAATGAGAACCAAGGTCCTCCTTTTATAGATGATTTGGGGCATGGTTTCAAGAATTCAAAATTTGAATCCTTGAAAAATCAAATCTTAGAAGAAAGTAAAATAAACAATGATGAAAGGGAAGAAAAATCTCTCTTGGATCAGCCTTTCAGGTTGATTTGAAGGGGTTTGAGTGACCAACGGAGGGACAAAGTCGGAGACCACCGGAAATTGTCATTTTCCGGCGGTCCATGGTTGTTTGTGGTAGAGGTTGATGGGAGAGGACGAAGGGGCATTGGGAATATAAAAAAATCAGCAAAAGAAGGAAAAGTTGAGAACATTTTCTGGAAAAGGTTATGGTGAGGTGATGGAAAAGAAAGAGGAACGTGGGGAAGATGGAGTATAGGGGCGGTGGGGGTCTTGGAAAAGAGGAAAAGTCTTGTTTATTTTGGGTTGTCTGATCATTTGATTTGACGGTTAACAAAAATTAGGAGTTTAAAAATAATATATATATAATAGTAAAAGGTTGGGATTAATTAGAGCCATTAGATTAAATTGGATAGTCAAGATTAAAGTTGAAGAAGCACATTAATCCATGTGCTTCCTATGTGGCATAAGCCGATTGGCTGTTTTAAAGGGACTTGGATTGCTAAGTTTTTGACTCAAATTAACCTATTTAAAATGTAACCTCTTTCTTTATTAAATAGTCATAAATCATTAAATTAAAATAATTACTTTACAAAATTAGCTTATTTGACAAAATTGGTCATTCTTAAAGTAAAATTTGTATGAATTAGTAACTTCCTAATTAATTAAGCTTCTTAATTTTAAATAATGTACGAAAATATTTATTTGCATCAATAGAAATTATATTCAAACAAAAAATTGATTTAATTCTTAAGAACAATACTTATTTGACATAAATTTTAAAATGAGAAAGTTAGTAGTAATATTTATATAATATATTTAATTTTTTATAAGAAATAATATTTATGAGATAAATTCACCGAATAATATAGTTTTAAATGTTTTTTTTCGTACTCTTACAAAAGTTTTTTTTTGTTATATATATTATTATTATTATTATTATTATTATTATTATTATTATAGAAGCTTAATTAATTAAATATGGAGAGCCAAAATTGCGTGTCAACAACTTGCCCCTTTCTTTGTCCATGGAGGAGGGTAAAGAAGACGTGGACAGAGAAATATTGACACGATCCAATTTTGGGCCGCCAACCAAAATATACTTTGAGCAACAACTTGACATGGAAAGTTTATGGCGTTATGGCCGAGCTCTGGCTTCTGAGCTACCTACATATCTTAGGTTTCATGAGAAATCAGGCCATATGTAGTTCGAGAGTGTAGAATCATAGCAAATTTTGATTAAAATTTACCCAGTATTAAATTATGGTAATACTAAAAATTTTTGGGTGATGAGGTACGGAGAGATTAGCACGAATAGAAGGAATACGCCCAAGCTCAAGCCAAGGCAATCTGCATACCTCGAGTTATGAGAATCAGGTTGTATGTAGTTCTTAAGAACAACGAGAAATGCTCCGCAGTAATTTCTACTGAAGACCCATTACCAAGCAAGTTGGTTTCGTTGAATCCTTCTGTTGCTTGTTCAAGTTCATAATATGAAATTCTTTCAGGCCCTTTTACGAGATACTCATCTTTTTGATTTGCACTCTTGTTTGTGTTTCTCAATCTTAACACCAAAAATCCAACAGCCAATGTGAAGAGTGATCTAATCCCTACTAGAATATATAAACCTGTAATCACTCCTTTTCTTCTTGACTTCTTTGTAGATTTGGTTAGGCATGGTTTTACGTTAAATAGAGAGTCCCCACAAAGTGCATGATTGGACAAGAAAGATTGACTGGTGACATTTGCAAAGGGACCACTATGGGAATTTCTCCACTGAGTTCATTAAGAGAGATATTTAGGTATTTGAGATACAAAAGAGCTTCTAATGACTTTGATATTTCACCACTAAGATTATTATAGCACAAATCCAAGTATTCCAAGGACAACATTTTTCCAAATGATTCTGGAATAGGCCCCTCTAATCTATTATGTGCTAGAGGGAGATTAATCAAATTATCTAGACCTTCTAGAGTACTAGGAATCTTACCAGAAAAATCATTATTTGACAGGCCAATGAGTGTTGCAACCTTTAAGTTACCGATCTCCAATGGAATTTCCCCACTCAATAAATTGGATGAAACATCAAATTCTATAAGATCTTGAAGGCCCCCCAAGCTTGAAGGTATCTAGAATCCATCTTGTTGTTATTTAGATGAAGTTTCCTCAAACTTGTCACGTTCCCTAAGCATGAGGGCACTGAACCAGAAAAATGATTCTCTAATAAGACTAATGCACCTAGATTCTTTAAATTGCAGATAACATCTAGTATGGTTCCTTCTATCTTGTTGCTTGATAGGTAAAGTTCTTGAAGGCTCAACATGCCACGTATAGTATTTGGAATATTTCAAGTCAACTCATTGTTATAAATGCTAATCCTTGTAACTCCAGAAAGATTACCAATTACTTGAGGAATGACACCTTTCAATTTACAACCATTTTCTCCGAAAACAATTAGAGAGTTGGAGAAATTACCAACCGACGGAGGCAATACACCATCCAATGGATTATCAGCAATGCGGAGTACTCTTGGATTCCTACAGTTTGTCAATGATGCAAGGAAGCTCAATGTTGAATCTTTGACAAAATTATTCCCCCGCAAGTTTAGACCCTCAAGGTATTTTAAGTTACCAAGTGATTTAGGAATTGGACCTGTGAAACTATTTAATGAGATTCCAAGTTTTCTGAGTTTCGATGAATTGGAGATTGAATCAGAGATAAAACCACTCAGATTATTTTCTGCACAAAAAAATTCTTCTAGGTTGGGTATTCTATGACCTAAATCTTAAGGTAGAGTACTTGAAAGCTTGTTTTGTCCAAAGTCTAGTGTCTGTAGAGCAGACATGTTGAAAATGATGTAAGGGACAAAGCCAGTCAGCTAATTCTCTGATAATACCAGTGCTTGAAGTTTCTTAAGATTACCTAGCTCCATTGGTATCTCTCCTGTCAATTTTGAGGAAATATATGAGTACAATTTTGCGGAAAAGAGAAAAAGAAGAAAATTTTATACTACCTTCCAAATGCAGAGCTGTTATATATAATTCCGTAAGAGCTGTTAAGTTGGCTAGCTCGTACAATTCCAATAAATTCATTGTAAGACAATGACAAGACTTGAAGCTTTATGCATTTCTCCAGGTTTGGTGGAATAACTCTATCTAGGGAATTTTTTGAGAGGTAAAGTCTTTTCAAGTCATGATGATGATAACATATAGTTTTTGGAAACTTTCCAGTAAGATTGTTGTCTGTAAGGGCAAGTACTTGCATTGGAGTAATGTTGAAGATTGATGGTGGTATAGAGCCAGTAAGCTGATTAAATTGCAGGTCAAGTAACGAAGATCACCCATTTCTCGAGGGATCTCTCCTTCAAGAAAATTTCTCTCCAAGACTAACACTTCCAGCTTCGTTAGATTGGAAAGGGAAGATGGAATTTCTCCCGAAAATTGGTTGTTCAATAGGTACACAAAGCGTAGGTTAGGTAAGAAACTTAAAAAGGATGGAATGGCTCCGGTGAAGTTATTGCTTGTGACATTAATCACTTTCAACCTCTGCAGATGAGCTAACTCTTCGGGAAAATTTCCATGGAAAGTGTTGTTACTGATGTCGAGGGAGATGAGAAATGAGAGGTTTCCAAGGTGTGGAGGAATGGTACCATGAAGTTGCATGTTAGAAATGCTTAAAACAGTGACTCGATGGTGGCGGGAGCTGTAAGTAACTCCAATCCAGCAGTAAACCGAGCTGAAAGAAGACCAGTTTCTTGCTAAGATACTGTTAGGATGAGAAGAAATGTGTGATTTCACTGTAAGAAGAGCAGCTTCATCAGTGCTAATATTAGCAAATGAAGTATGTTAATGGAGCAGAATGAAAGCAAAGAGGAGATTGCAAATTTTGTCCATAATTATATATGACATGCAAGTTCCTCTTTTTTCTTTTTGATAATGCAAAGCAATGATCTCAGAAGAAATAATGTATTTGTGAAAGAGAGTCAACTTGTGGAGGTCTTTTTGGAAATAGTCCACAAGGGAAAGTTGTTAAATTCTGATCAAAAGTGTGGTTGGGTCCCAATGTTTATATAAAGTATTTATAACATGATAGAAATGGGAAGCTGCATTTATATTTTCAATCTTTGGTGCAACAAGCGGTCGTCAATATCATATCATATCATGTCATCATCATACTTCCTAAAGTTAATTTTTATTATTTTATCACCCCGCGATCCCTAGTACGTAGCTCTCACCTGTTTGCTTCCTTAGTGACTTGAACTCACAATCATAAGATTGAAAATGAGAAATGCTTATCATCCGAGTAATTCCCTCAGCTTGTCCCAAAGTGAAAAGTTGAAAGATCAAGCTATTAAAGATAAATGACTATCTTTCCCTTCTAGCAAGCATTATTTCAAGAACATGTTGGTGCAAAAATATAAATATACTTTTTTCAAAAAAGATAATTAAAAAGGCTTAACAAACATAACGTAAAAATCATAATGAAAAGAATTGCGAGAGTCATTCATATGGCAATGGATGTGAAACCTCTTCATATTATACCTTTGGGTTTCTTGGAAAAGTTAGTATGAACTGAAATCTAGTTTAACTTTTGCTTGCTTTATCAAATAACTAGTGAATTAGTTCGCATTTTTATAATGCCAGAATATTAAAACAATTAAAATCTGCTATCTTCAAATTTAAATAGACTGAACCTTAAGTTTTAAGCTATTTATTATTGTCAATTTTTAAATCATTTATAGATTTTTTTAATCATCTAAAAATACTTGAATTATATATAATAATAATAATAATCTATATTAGTGAAACTATAATATATGTTTTCTTTTAAAAGATCATAAAAGAAACAGATGAATTTCAAAAAAAGTGCATATCTTTATATTGATATGTGTATAAAATTTAAATATAATTTTCCTTTGTGTATTTATATATCAAGTATATATCTAAACTTTAACTTTTATTCTTTTTTTAAAATTTTTTTAAAAAGTATTCAATTACGGTTACTATAAAAAATAAAAAGTGAAGGGGTAAAACATGCAAACGGAATGTCTTTCATTAAATTTTTTTCCTCCTTCTCCTCCTCTGTCTACTTGTTCTTCCAACTTTCTTGCTTACTCATTCTAAGAAAGAATATTTACCTTTTCCTTTCTTCATTCACTTCAACATCGCATTTTTTATAAACTTTAGAAGAAGACGAAGAAGTGAGTAACCTAAATAAATAAATCATATCAATCCCGTCAAAAATTAACACTCATTTTTCTGTTTTTCATTTTTAAAAAAAAATATATGGTATAGAAAACAATTAACATCAAAAATTTTATAGTACCTGAAAAATCTACAGTAATACGAGATAGATGAATGAGAAAACATATTATTATAAAAGATATAGAAAACAATTAACATCAAAAATTCTATAGTACCTGAAAAAACAATTGAAGAAAGTTTATAAACATTAGAAGAAGACGAATCAGTGAGTAATATAAATAAAAAAATCATATCAATCCGTCAAAAATAAATACTCTTTTTTGTGATTTTTCATTAGAAAACAATTAACATAAAAAATTCTATAGTGCTTGAAAAAACAATTGAAGAATGTTCATAAACATTAAAAGAAGACGAAGAAGTGAGTAACATAAATAAAAAATATTATATCAATCCGCCAAAAATTAACACATCAACAACTTACCAAACAAAATAGGGTATCCATCCACTTATAATTCCATTGATCACCTATTTTCAATTTGCAAAAAGCCACAAACATATATCGCAAGTAACTATATAATATTATATAAATATTTCAAAAAGAAAAAGGAATTCAAAGGAATTAATTACCTGACATAAAAAAAATGAAAAACAAGATATGTAAAAAAAATTGAAGAGAATTTTTGGGTGCCATATATATATATACACTCTAAATTTGTAACTGTTGTGATAATTTGTATTAAAGACAAACGTTTAAGGAAATGAAATAACGTGCACTAATAAGAAAAATTATAGTCATATAAATGCCATTAATGAGGAAAGAAATATTTTCATAAGTTTTTAGCTCAAAAAATTAAGGAAAAAGTTTAAAATTTTTAAAAAAAGAAGATAAATAGTGATGCTGTCCAATGAGACATGTCACCTCACTTTTTTATTATCCACTTTTATTATTATATATATACAAAATAGGGTATCCATCCACTTGTAATTCCATTGATCACCTATTTTCAATTTGCAAAAAGTCACAAACATATATCACAAGTAACTTTATAATATTATATAAATATTTCAAAAAGAAAAAGAAACTCAAAGGAATTACCTGACATAAAAAAAATGAAAAACAGAATTGGTAGGAAAGTAATATGTAAAAAAAATTGAAGAGAATTTTTGGGTGCCATATATATATGCTCTAAATTTGTAACTGTTGTAATAAATTGTATTAAAGACAAACGTTTAAGGAAATGAAATACCGGGCACTAATAAGAAAAATTATAGTCATATAAATGCCAATAATTAATGAGGAAAGAAATATTTTCATAAGTTTTTCCCTCAAAAAATTAAGGAAAAAGTTTAAAATTCTAAGAAAAAAGATAAATAGTGATGCTGTCCAATTAGACATGCCACCTCACTTTTTATTATCCAACTTTATTCTTATATATAGATATATGGATTGTAATTAATGGACTTTAGAATTCATTATAATATCATGAAGTCTCTACGCCTTTTCACATCTCATCAATAATCAACACGTATTAACTATTGATTATGCATTTTATGGATTCTCTATATCTCCAAGTTTATATAAACTAGTTTCTTGACATATATTTTGTATGTGTATACCCGTGTTGAGCAATTCAATTTAGAGTTGCGATAAGTGTAGATTCAAAATGATTGGCCTAACGTTTCCATTGCTTTATTATCAAAACTCTTGTTGTAATATTATTGATATCCCTCTTTCTCTTGAAAGTAAGCTATATAGTTGCCTGGAAACTCAACAGACTTATCTTACCTACTACTCGCTCGTCACGCGTGTTGCGCGTGTATCCTTCATCTAATAATATAAAAACAGCACATAAAAAGCATGTTCAACTTGAGAGATTGTATATCTTCTTGCATACTTCTCTAATAATTCAAAGCACTTAAGGAAATATTTGACACGATGAAAGAATCAATTAATATATCCAATTGCTTATCTATCAATAAAGAATTACTGAAGAGGAATAATTTATTTCTCAAAATTGAGAATCTTCTAATTGCTCAATTATGTTCATGGATATACCATAGAGGTATTAATTTACAAACAAATCTTAGTTGGAGAATACTGTTGCTTCTTAAAATTAATTAATGAGAGATAATATCTTAAAAAATTAGTCGTAACTTGTGCATCTATTGATTTTCTTGGACTGATGAGATAATTCATTAACATGACTATCTTTACAATTTGTGTTGAATATTAATTGTTCTACTCATTACACTTCGAAAGGTCACAATTGTTTTATGTACAATAGTAAATTATAGCTAGCAGTCATTAGTAGCCATTACATAAAAAAAATATATTGCTTTAATTAATTAAGCTTAGTGCATATATACAATGTACTCGAGAAAATTAACAACCTTGCATAAATTGACATCTTATCTCTCATATTTGATTTTAAAAAAAATTAACTTTTAATTTTTGAAAATTCTATTAGGATGTATATTTACCCTTTCATACATAAATTGTTTTTGGAATTGTAGTTGATTGAAGGACAAAAATGTCTTTCAATTTTATATGGATATTTTAGCCCATTCAACTTTTCACTTTAGTTGCTCCGACTTTTGTTATAAATGTAATGACCTTCAGGTCATTTCTGTGTTTATGTCTCCTGTTCATCGTTTAGAGATTTTCTGTAGCGACCCCAAGTCATTTATGATTTGCTGGGACTGACAGTTCGGTCACTTGGTCGTTCGTTTAGTTTTTATGTGAGTTTTAGTGTTTTGGAGCTTTTCAATCAAAAGTTCAAGAAGATGACATCTGAATCCAATTTTGACGATTCCATCAGCTCCGAAAGGGTCATTTTAGGCTAGTAGCATGGTCGGCATGACTCCCGAGGTTTTCAGTGTGAGTCAGTGCGATTAGGTGTTTTAACTTTAAAGTTTAAGCCTAAGTTTGACTTTAGTCAACATTCTGAGTAAATACCCTCGGATGAGAATTCCGACAGCGCAATTAGCTCTGAAATGTCAATTTTGGTCTAGATTGAGCCTTCGTTCGTATCCCGAGGCTTCCGAGCTAATTTTGAGCCCCTTTGTGGATTTTAACTTAAAATGGCGGTTGGGTGTGGGACTCACTTTTTGTCAAGATAACCTTGTATGGAATTTTTGACTGCGCCATTGAGTCCGGTATATCGAATTTGGTATGGTTGCATATCTCGTTTGCGTGCACGGGATTCCGAACGAGTTCAGAACACCCCATTGGAGTTTTTTAGTTTCTGAAAAAAATGTTGAAATCTAGTGCATATATAAAAGAAATATTAGCTCATTTTGGAAACTTTTAAACCTCATATCTCTCTCATTTCTTGGCCAACTGAGGTGATTCAAAGTGTGAAAGATTTATTTTGATGGTGGCTTCGCTGTTGAGTGATCGAAAGTTGTAGGGTGCACATCGTTCGAGGTAAAGTCGCGATAAACCAGACTGCTATAGCTTTTTTCGAGTTCTTGATTTTGGCTATATTAATTTGGTAATATCTTGCTCGCTTTAGCTCAATTTTGGCTTATTCGAAGTCCACATGTCTGAAATTATCGAGGCTACGTCGTGGAGTGTTCAAGGAGTGTTGGGCATCCTTCGATTTTGGTAAATTTTGAGTTTTAGCTGTTGCATGTTTTTCTTTTTTAAATTGATTAAAGTGTGATTTATTTGCATGTTAGGTTTTTGCTGTGTTTCGAGCCACGAATTGTGTCCCATTTTGGAATACAAGTTCGGGGTACTATTTTGTGTCTTTTGGCGGAGTCAAATCTAGAAAATCCGGTGCAGGTCCCACAATTTCCGTTTAACTCTAAAAATTGGTCCGACTTCGTTTTGGGTGATTTTGGTGTCTAAACGACCATATTGACGTTGTGATACTATTTTTGATAGTGTGGCAGCGTTTAGAAGGGAAAAACTCCAGCCTTGTGATTTAGAACGCGCGCGGTCGGCCTACAGGTAGGCTACGACTTCCTTTCTATCTAGACTGAGCCCTAACGTGTGAACTTATGTTGATTAGTGTGAATTGTGGGTGGGGACCTATTATTCTTACCTTTCTTCTTAGATACCAAGTTTTAGGTTTGATCGGCATTATTTCAGGCATAGTACCTTGCTTGTTGGGTGTTTTGGGTTTGTGCCTGCTATGTGAATTACTTGAATTTACTTGCTTTCTGATGCATGTCTAGCCTTAGCCTAGGATAGACCAGTGTTGCCTTAGACTCTCAAGCTTTGTGTTTTACTTTGTCTCCGACGTCGTTTCGGACATACTAGATCCTAGTAGACTGGAATAACATACTTGAGTCTGATAGTATGAGCCTTAGTTTAGGTGAATTCATGGCTTATTATATCTTCTATCCTCTCTCTCCCTATTTCTGCAGTTCCAAAGCGTTATAGGATGTTTATGCCATCGCGACGATTGGAGATTGAGTTGCTCTAGGCTGGGAGCCTTCTGTTGATACCTTTTGGGTGGGCGACGACCTACGGTGACTTGACTTGACATGAGATTCTCCTTGGAATTGACACACCCTTGGCACTCTTGTTTGTTAGGTTATGAGTTGGTTGCTTGCAGTGATTATTTATGGTTTGAGGCCATTATTTCTAGTTCGAGGCTGACCTTTTACGGTTCGAGGCCATTATTTCTAGCTTGAGACTGATGCTTTCGGTTTGAGGCCCAGATTCTATCACCTTGGGTTTGAGGCCCAGATTCTATCACCTTGGGTTCGAGGCCCAGATTCTATCATTTTGGGTTCGAAGCCCAGCTTCTACAACTTTGGGTTAGAGGCCCAGATCCTATCACTTTGGGTTCAAGGCCCAGATCCTATCACTTTGAGTTTGAGGCCCAGATCCTATCACTTTGGGTTCGACGTCCAGATCATATCACTTTGAGTTTGAGGCCCAGATCCTATCACTTTGGGTTCGAGGCCCAGATCCTATCACTGTGGGTTCGGGGCCCAATTGACTTCTTTTGGACTTTAGTTTGAGTATCTTATTCTTGTAGTCTTAGCTATTCTGTATACCTATCGAGCTTATGGGAGTCCGTTCGAGTTTTATTTAAACTTGTGCACGAGTGTACCTTCTGGGCTTATGGGGTCCAGTTAGGTTTAGTTTAGTTATACGTAGATTTACTTTCAGTATGATCGTGTGCTTTCTTTCTTTTTCCTGCTTTGACCTCTGTGTGTTTAGATTCTCTCTTTTCATCTTGTTTTTACCTCTCTTGCTGAGTCATCCTTTGATGCCTACTGAGTACCTGTTGTTTTGGTACTCATGCTACACTCTACATCTATTTCATGATGTAGGTCCAGTACCAGTACCAGCGGTTATTAGTTCTTGCCATCTTTTGCAGCTGTGGTTCGGAGGCGAGGGTGAGCACTTGGCGTTTTGGGTTTATCCTATCTCCTTTTTTTGTTTTAGCTAGTCTCGTTGCTTTTTGAGACACACTTTGTTGTGGTCCACTTTTGGGATTTGTACTTTTTATTAGACAGCTCTGTACTAGTAACTTCTAGGTTCTGGGAGGAATATCTATATATATTTATTTTGATTTGCTTTCACCTTATTGTCCTTTGTTTAGGTTTGTAACACCCTGGATTTTGAGATATGGCTAGAAAGGGCAAACGGGCAAGTCCACAAACTTAAAATAGACCATAGACCCTTCACGGCACCTTAGACGGCCCGTCCCATGACTCGTTAAGGGCATCGTGAGACCATCCAGGACTACCCCTAGGTAGGAGTCGCCTAGACGGTACCTTAGATGGCCCGTGGTGACTTGGACGGCCCATCTAAGGGTCCGTACAAGTCACCCAGATAGTGAGGTTGCACCCCATGGCCACTGTGAAGGACGACTGATGCCTAGACGGTCCGTGAGGCTTCACACAGGCCATGAAGTCGTCCGTGAAAGGGACTTATCAGGTTTTGAATTCTGGGCCAACTTCAAACGATCATATCTCATAGCACAAAATGAATTAGGTGGCCCATACCTAGCAACTTAATGGTCTTTGAGTCCTCTTTCCAACGCCACCAAGTTTTCTCCATTTCAAGTTCAGAGTAAAATGCTATGACCATTTTAGTGGAGCACTGTGAGGCTGATGAAGCATCACGACCCACTAGACGGGCCATCATGCCTTAGATGGCTCGTGAAGCCCCTTTTGACAGTCACCTCGTCAGTTTTTAAGTTAGGGTCATTGTGGTCTTTTCTTAAAGTGTTTGGTACCCAAACTACGTCGTTTTAAACCCTATTTCAAGACCTATAAAAGTGAATTAAGCCTCAAAACTATCAATTTCAATTCATTCTCCTAAATTTTCTAAACTTGATCAAATTCATCCTCTCCAAAAATCTTCTCTCTAGATAAAGGAAGAAGAAGAAGCTAGGGTTCTTCAAGTTTAAGTATCCTTTCTTCATCATTGCTTAGGGCTTCAATCAAGGTATGTAGAGAGTTTATCAATGGGTTCCATCCACCCATTGAGCCACCAAAGTTTCTTCAATTCTCCAATTCGATTTTCCAAGATTTTGTTAGGTTTTCACTCAATTCCTCATGGGTTCTATTTGTATGGATTCAATTACTTTATTATGATCTTATTTTGATAATTTGGACTCAATTACATGCTTTTCAACCAACTCCATGTGAACCCATGCATTGATCTATGAATTTTGAATATGAACCCTAATTTACATGAATCTATGAAGAAGCTTGAATCTATTAATGCATTTGTATGGCAGTATTCACCTATGGAGTCCTCTCCTCCATATGGTTCCTAAATTCTCCAATTTTTAAAGCTAGATTCTTCAATTGAAGTTAGGGTTTTCTTCTATCTTATGGGTTCTTTCAAATTATGATCTAATTGGTTGAATTATGTCTTTTTATGCATGAATTAAGTTAATTGCATGTTTTTAAGTTGAATTCCCTGGAACCCATGTGAAATCCATGATTTCTAGATTATGATCATATTATGAGGTTTTGAACTATGAAAGATGAAATTATGAAGATATGCATGTTCTTTATGAAAATGATGTAAATGATTTAAGGTTGCTTTGAGAGTGAAGAATCGATGTTGTTGTTGTTGTTGTGAAAGGATTTCTCACATGAAGGACTCATAGGATTGAAAGGTTTTCTCAACTAAACTTCAAATCAAGAACTAGGAGCTATTCTAATGATAAGATAGGCGGCGATTACCCATGTCCCATAATGATTCAAACAAGCGGTGATTACCATGTCCCCTAATGATAAGACAAGTTAAGATTAATGACTATTCCATGGGATTTATGCTTAGCATCGAGTGGACAAGTGGTGATTACCCGTGTCCCATAAACTAACTGCCACCATAGGATAATTTTCTTAGATATACATTAGCTAGTGGATCCACTTTAGCTCAAGTTCATGGTCCTTACCTTTGCAAGTAGGATATCCCTTTTCGGTGTGGGGTAGACATTGGATTCCATGTTATAGCTCGCATGGTCTATATATCGGTTAATGGTAAACTTCCCACAAAATGAACTAAGTAAATTACTAATGTTTTATGAAGCTTCCTTTATGATTTAAATATGCATTGACCGTGTTCATGATTTATCAATCTTCTTAAATGATTTTACTATGTTTTAACTTGATCATGCATTCCATGTTTTCAGTTATGTCCCCTTATGATCACGTCTCATGTTTTATTCCATTCCCTTCATACTTAGTACATTCCATGTGCTAATGCATACTTGTGCCTACATTGTTTCACTAATGTAGGGCTTGACGATTCTTATCCTTCCATTCATGGCTAGTACGTTGCACTTAAGATTAAGAAGACTTGGTGAGTCCTCATACTTCAAGGACGACGTCACATTTAATTTATAGTTTTATGTCATTTCAGTTTCAGACTTTGTATGTGATGTATGAGTTACATCCCAATGACTTTCCTTATGATGTACAAGATGGCTTTGAGACTTATGTTAGACTTCCGTTTTTTCAAACTCTTTACGATATAAAACTATCTTTTGCACTCTTTAAATTCTATATCTTGTATGATGTATGCAAAGTGACTTGTGTAGGGCCTTTCGGGGTTCTATACGCCATGTTACAACTAGGGTGTACTTTGTGTCGTGATAAACTTGGTATTCAGAGCACAAGGTTTAGAAAGGTCCTAGGAAGACTCATAAGCCACGTTGAGTAGAGTCTTGTTCATGAGTGTGAAGCGCACCACATTTATGAATGAGAGGCTATAAGATGTTTAGGAAATTCCTCTTCTTTCATCATTCTAAAGTCGTGTGATAGAGTGTAACTCTATATGTCTCTCTCTCCTAATCCCTATCCGATGCTTTTCAGGATATGGCCACTCGAAGGGGAAATGCTAGAAGGAATATGGGAGAGAATGTGGAATGAGAAGCTCCTCAAGTTCAGTCGACCCATTGGCCGAGCAAGTGACCAATGCAGAGTTTAGGGTTGCTTTTAAAGTGTTGGCTCAAAACATGATAGTTCAAGCCAATAGGGAGGTACTAGCTCCCGTGAATCCAAATGTGGGTACAACAGCATCTAGAGTGAGGGACTTCACTAGGATGAATCCTCCAGAGTTTCATGGTTCGAAGGTTGAGGAAGATCCTCAAGAGTTTATTGATGAGGTGTATAAGGTGTTGAAGATTGCGGGTATCACTCCGGTAGAGAAGGCGGAATTGGCTGCTTACCAACTCAAAGGTCTTGCTCAAGTGTGGTTTGAACAATGGAAGAGTGAGAGGGCGGTTGATGCGAGTCCTCTGGATTGGGAGAAATTTAACGTTGTTTTTCTTGATAGGTTCTTTCCCCTTGAGATGAGGGAGGCAAAGATACTTGAGTTCATTAACCTTCGTCAAGGGAATATGAGTGTGAAGGAGTATGCCTTGAAGTTCACATAAATTTCTAAATATGCTCCCACTATGGTTGCCGACTCTAGGGCAAGGATGAGCAAGTTCATTTCGGGTGCGTCTGAATTGGTGGTTAAGGAATGTCGTACCATCATGCTCATTGAAGAAATATATATGTCTCGTCTAATGGTGCATGCTCAACAAATAGAAGAGGAGAAGCTTAAGGAAAAGCCTAGGGATTCAAATAGGGCAAGAAAGGATAATTGTGATTTCTCACATTCAAGGTCTGGTGGAGGTAATCGTTCTCAAGGTAATGGTTCTAGTAAGCAAATGGTGTCCAAGTGGCGGAAGTGTAGAAAGAGCCATCCGGATGATTGTCTAGCCAGTACGGATGCATGCTTTGGTTATGGAAAAATGGATCATAAAATAAGGAATTGTCCTTTGGTTTCTAGGAATGAGGGAGATAAATGTCGACGGGCTCAACCTTATCCTTCTAGTGGTGGTCAGCGACAGGGTAAGTCATATGCACTTTGGGCTCGACAAGATCACGAATGTTCTCCGTATGCGGCAAATGGTAAGTTATGGTCTTTTAGCTTGTTGTTATGCATTGCTTGATATTGGGTGTTTCGTTGGCTATGGTAAGACTCCGTGTATGGTTATTGTGTTTGAATTCGACCTTGAAATCCATGTGGAAACTTCTTAAGTGTTTACTTGTATCAATGGTTCCGTGGTTGTTAAGACTTTGGAGCTATGCTTGGGTTGAGGGAGATGGATTCGAAAAGGTTAGTGAGGTTTTCTCCCAAGGGGGAGATGGTGTGCTTCATGGTTGAAATATGTGAATAGACCTATGTTGATTTTGGAAGGTTCCTTGTTATGGTGTGGTATGTGAAAGGCCGGAGGCTATGTGATCTCTTAGTATCCCTATCTCTTTCCATTATCTTCGAGTCTAGCTTGAGGCATTAGCCCCTCATGTTCATTCTTTAGGATTCTTAAGTTATTAGTCATTCTTATGTTTCTTCCTGCATGCATGGTCATGAAAAAAATTTGATTTTCGAATATATGATGTAGTTTGATTGATTTCTTCATGATTATGTGCATTTGAGTACGATTTGCATGTATGTCTTATGAAATGATGTTTTGAATATGTTTTATCTTGGAGTCAAGGTTTCTCCTTGGTTATATGTATTTTGATGAAGTTGCATTCATGTTGGGTTGCTAGTTTCTCTCCTACTATTTTCGTGTTAGTTTGAGTTCCATTTGAGGGCGAATGTTCCCAAGGGGGAGATATTTTAACACCTCGGATTTTGAGAAATGGCTAAAAAGGGCAAACGGGCAAGTCCACGAATCGAAAATGGATAAAGGACCCTTCACGACACCTTAGACGGCCCGCTAAGGGCATCGTGAGACCATCAAGAACTGCCCCTAGGCAGGAGTCACCTGGACGGTGCCTTAGACGGCCCGTGGTGACATGGACAGCTCGTCTAAGGGTCCGCACAAGGCACCCAGACAGTGAGGTTGCACCCCAAGGCCAATGTGAAGGACAACGGACGCCGAGACGGTCCGTGAGGCTTCTCACGGGCCGTGAAGTTGTCCGTGAAAGGGACTTATCAGGTTTTGAGTTTTGGGCCAACTTCAAACAATTATATCTCATAGAAAAATATGGTGGTCCATGAGCTATCAAATTAGAGGTCGTGAGTCTTCTTTCCAACGCCACCAAGTTTGCTCCATTTGAAGTTTAGAATAAAAAGTTATACCCATTTTAGTGGAGCACTGTCAGGCTGATGAAGCATCACGACCCACCGGACGGGCTATCATGATTTAGATGGCTCGTGAATCCCATCTTGACAGTCACATCGTCAGTTTTTAAGTTAGGTTCGTTGTGGTCTTTTCCCAAGTGTTTGGTACCCAAACTACGTCGTTTTAAACCCTATTTCAAGACCTTTAAAAGTGAATTAAGCCACGAAACTATCAATTTTAATTCTTTCTCCTAAATTCTCTAAGCTTGACCAAATTCATCCTCTCCAAAAATCTTCTCTCTAGATCAAAGAAGAATAAGAAGCTAGGGTTCTTCAAGTTCAAGTCTCCTTTCTTCATCATTGATTTGGGCTTCAATCAAGGTATGTAGGGAGTTTATCAGTAGGTTCCATCTGCCCATTGAGCTCCAAAAATTTCTTCAATTCTCCAATTCGATTTCCCAAGATTTGGTTAGGTTTTCACTCAATTCCTCATGGGTTCTATTTATATGGATTCAATTACTTTATTATGATATTTTTTTGATGATTTGGACTTAATTACATGCTTTTCAACCAATTCCATGTGAACTCATGCATTGATCTATGAACCCTAATTTAAATGAATCTATGAAGAATCTTGAATCTATGAACACATTTGATGATAGTATTCACCTATGGAGTCCTCTCCTCCATAGGGTTCCTAAATTCTCCAATTTTGTAAAACTAGATTCTTCAATTGAAGTTAGGGTTTTCTTCTATTTTATGAGTTCTTTCAAATTATGATCTAATTGGTTGAATTATGTCTTTTTATGCTTGAATTATGTTAATTGCATGTTTTAAAGTTGAATTCTCATGAATCCGTATGAAATCCATGATTTATAGATTATGATCATATTAAGAGGTTTTGAACTATGAAAGATGAAATTATGAAGATATGCATGTTCTTTATGAAAATGATGTAAAAAATTTAAGGTTGCTTTGAGAGTAAAGCATTGATGTTGTTGTTGTTGTTGTTGTTGTGAAAGGATTTTCTCACATGAAGAACTAACAGGGTTGAAAGGTTTTCTCAACTAAACTTTGAATCTAGAACTAGGAGCTATTCTAATGATAAGACAAGCGGTGATTACCCATGTCCCATAATGATAAGACAAGCGGCAATTACCTATGTCCCTTAATGATAAGACAAGTTAAGATCAATGACTATTCCGTGGGATTTATGCTTAGCACCGAATGGACAAGTGGTGATTACCTGTGTCCCATAAACTATGTGCCACCATAGGATGATTGTCTTAGATAGACATTAGCTAGTGAATCCACTTTAGCTCAAGTTCATGGTCCTTACCTTGGCAAGTATGTAACACCTCGGACTTCAAGAAAGGGCTAAAAAGAGCAAACGGGCAAGTCCATGAACCCAAAGTGGACCATGGCCCCTTCACGAGACCTTAGACGGCCCATGGAGAGGACCACGACCCGTATTAGGCATCTTGAAGGACTGCCTAAGGCAGCCAAGGTGAGGGTCACTCACCACGAGCCACTAAACGGCCCGTGGTGCATTATACAGTCAGTATAGTGGTTCGTACATGTCATCCATCAGATTTTTGAGTATAGGGTTAACTTCAAATGATCATATCTTTTAGCACAAAATGATTTAGGTGGCTCATGACATATGAAATTACATCTGTTTAAGTCCTCTTTCCCACGCCTCCAAGTTTGCTCCATTTGAAGTTCGGAGTAAAAGGTTATGTCTATTTTAGTAAAACACTATCATGTAGCTGAAGCATCACGGCCCACTATGCGGGCCGTAAAGCACTGTACGGCTCATGAAGCCTGTTGTGAAGTCACTTCGGCAGGTTTAAGTCAGGGTCGTATTGGTCTTTTCTCCTATGCATTGGGCACTTAAACTACATCGTTTGATGCAAAAACTACGTCGTTTTACTTAGTATAAGCCTAATAATCTAGTCAGAAACTACCTAGAACCCTCATTCTCCCAAAATCATCTAACTTAGAAAGAATAGAAGAGAATCAGGCGACAATTTCTCCCAAGAACAAACAGAGGTCTTCTTCAAGTTCAGCCCCAAAATCAAAAGGATTTCTTCGTAGTTTTCGTCACCACGTATGTGGGATTTCACTAGTGGGTTCCTTCCACCCATTAGGTCCCTAGAATTCAATCAGTTCTTCCAGTTCTCATAAACTGTTCAGACCTAGTTTTTCCATAATCTTTGATATTCATTGTGATTTTACCTACTATAGTTTCCATGATCTAAATACCATGTTTTCTTGGAAAATTTGCTTAGTCCCATGTATAGAACTCATAATCCTAGCTTGTATTAATTATCAGCATTTCATGAATTATACTTGCTCGACAGATCAATCAGAAAATCATGCTCCAGTATTTGAATGCCATATCTTTCAGTTTATTTATATTGCATTCCCAGGTAGCACAATATTTTGAGCTACTCAATTTATCAGTTGCATTGTTAGCTTTACATATTCAGTTGGGAGTAGACTTAGCACCGAGTTGGACTAGGGTTCAGCGTACCATCAAAGTCCCAGAACTACGTGCCACCATAGGTTCAGAAGTCCCTTCTGCTGGGCATCAACTTTTCGTGATCATGCCACAGTCATGCCATTATACCCCTGGCAAGGTATATTAGGTCCTCTCGATGGGGCATATATATCGAACTCCACTTTTAGCTCACACAGTTTATTTCGGTTAATAGTAGCTCCCACAATCATACTCTTATTGCATTGACCATGTTATCAGTATTTACTTCAGTAGACATTTCAGCAAGTTATCTTCGTGAGTAGTACTTGGTCATTGCATCTAGCTCAGTTTTCAGTTCTACTTCAGGACAACCTATTTCCATGTTCAGTTTATATTGTCATTTTACATTGTTCAACTTAGTATCTATATCCTGCATATTCAGTACATTCAAAGTACCGATGCATACTTTTGCGCTACATCGTTTCATGATGTAGGTTCAGGCACTCAGCATCTAGACCGCGCTTAGCTCGATTTCTTGTCCTTACTCAGCAGCTTCAGTGGAGAGTCTTCATGAATCGAGGATTGACATGCTTTATTTTCAGTCTTTATTTTTTAGTTTCAGACTTAAAGAGTTATCTGGGGGCTAGTCCCAGCAACTCATCAGTATTAGAGGCTTTCAGACATAGAGTCAGTATTCAACATTTGGGTTGTTCCACATTTGAACTCAGTTATATTCTCAGTTGAACTCTTTTAAATTTATTCAACTTTAAGCTATGCTTCCGCTTACATAGAATTATTTCAGTATGCTTGTGATATGCCAGATTTAGGGTTAGATTGGGGCTACTTATGACTCTAGGTCCCGTGTTACGCCTAGGGGGTATCCTCGAGTTATGACAAACTTGGTATCGGAGCATCAGGTTCAAGAGTCCTAGGGTATCCAAACGCCACACTAAGTTAGAGTCTCTTTCATGAGTGTGAAGCGCGCCACACCTATGAGAGGGAGGCTACTAGGTGTTTTAAGAAAATTTCCCTTCTTTTGCTATCCCTATCGTGCGTTAAGTGTGATTCAACTTCTCTTTTCTAATCCATCGTTATGCATTTCAGATCATGCCTCCTCGTAGAGCTATCGCATGTAATTCTAACACACGAAATGCTAACGCAACCCCTCATGTCTCGAACAATGAGGTTATGAATGCAAAGTTCTATACTGTGATCCAGATTTTAGCCCACACTGTAGCCAAGAAGAATAATCAGCAAGCCCCAGTTGCAACTAGGGTTCAAAACTTTGTTCGTATGAATCCGCCAGAGTTTCTAGGGTCGAAAGTTGGTGAGGACCCACAGAACTTCATTGCTGAAGTCAAGAATATTCTTGAGGTAATGCAAGTGACCGGTACTGATAGTGTTGAGCTAGCATCCTACCAACTTAAGGATGTGGCTCATATCTGGTTCATGCAGTGGAAGGACAACAGGGGTGCAGATGCAGCTCCTGTGATGTCGGATGGTTTTACTGGAGCTTTTCTTGATAGGTTCTTCCCGAGAGAGTTGAGGGAGGCCAAGGCCCTAGAATTTATGAACTTGAGATAGGGTTCAATGTCAGTCCAGGAATACGGGCTAAAGTTCACTCAGCTCTCCAAGGATGCTTCACATATTATGGCCGATCCCAGGGCACAAATGAGCAAGTTCTTCTTTGGAGTATCCGATCTGGTAAAGACCAAGTGCAGGAATGCTATGCTATTAGGAGATATGGATATCTCCAGACTAATGACCCACACTCAGCAGGTTGAGGGAGATAAGCTCAAGGAAATGGCTAAGGATAACAAAAAGGCTAGAATAAACAACTATGAATACTCTCAGCATAGGTCGGGCAGTGGAAATCGCTCACAATATCAGCAAAGGTCTACAGCCCCAGCGCCTTCATCAGCTAGCGCTCCATCCCCCAGGTTTCAACAAGTTCAGAAAAGGAGGGCATCAGACTCTAAGTCGCACGGGAGTGGTTCAAGTAACCAAACTTTATCATCTTGCCCAAAGTGTGGTAAGAACCATCCGGGCAAGTGTATTGCTAGTAGAGAGGGATGTTTTGGGTGCGGTCAGTCTAGTAATAGGTTGAAGGGGTGCCCTTCTGCCAGGCAAGGACAAGGAGGTAATAGGGCTCATTCTATAACTTCAGCAGCGCCAGCAGGTCACCCTACTCAACAGGGTGCCACGTCTGGTACAGGTGGTGGTCAGCACCAGAACAGGTTGTATGCCCTTCAGGCTCGCTAGGACCAGGAAGGTTCTCCTGATGTAGTCACTGGTACGTTACAAGTCTTTCATTTAGATGTGTATGCATTGTTAGATCTAGGGGCTTCTCTTTCTTTTGTAATGCTTTATATAGCAGTAAACTTCGGTATTAGTCTGGAAACTCTCCCAGAACCCTTCTCAGTCTCTACTCCAGTTAGTGACCCACTTATAGCTAGACAGGTATACAAAAATTGCCCTGTCACAGTTTCTCAAAAAGTCACCTCAGTAGACCTTGTAGAATTAGAAATGATAGACTTTGATATCATCCTAGGCATGGATTGGTTACATTCCTGTTATGCCTCAGTCGATTGAAGAACCAGGATCGTTCGGTTTCAATTTCCAAATGAGCCAGTCTTAGAGTGGAAGGGAAGTAACTCAGTGCCTACAGGTCGATTTATCTCTTACCTTAAGGCAGAAAAATGATTTCCAAAGAGTATATTTATCATCTTGTTTGGGTTAAGGACTCAAAATCCAAAACCCCAACTCTTGAGTCAGTCCCGGTGGTTAATGAGTTTCAAGAAGTGCTTCCAAAAGATCTTCCCGGAGTTCCTCCCAAAAGGGAAATCGATTTCAGAATAGATCTCCTTCCAGATACCCAACCTATTTCGATTCCTCCTAACAGAATGGCTCCAGCTAAGCTTAAGGATTTGAAAGAATAGTTAAAAGACCTTCCTTCTAGATAAGAGCTTCATCAGACCTAGCATCTCTCCATGGGGTGGTCCAGTGTTGTTCATGCATAAGAAAGATGGTTCTCTCAGGATGTGCATTGATTATCGTCAGTAGAACAAAGTCATAATCAAGAATAAATATCCCATCCCAAGGATTGATGACTTGTTCGACTAGCTTTAGGGTGCTAGTTGATTTTCTAAGATAGACCTCAGATCCGACTATCATCAACTCAGAGTCAGAGATAGTGACATCCTGAAGACAGCCTTCAGGACTCGTTATGGTCACTATGAATTTGTAGTTATGACTTTTGGACTAACAAATGCTCCTGCAGCTTTCATGGACTTAATGAACAGGGTGTTCAAGCAGTATTTGGACTTGTTCGTAATTGTCTTTATTGATGATATCCTCATTTATTCTCAGAATGAGGAAGAACATGCGACTTATCTGAGATTGGTTTTGCAAACCCTCAAAGATCGCCAGCTATTCGCTAAGTTCAACAAATGTGAATTCTGGTTACAGTTGATTGCTTTCCTTGGTCATGTGGTATCCAGTGAAGGGATCCGAGTGGATTCTCAGAAAATTGAGGCAATAAAGCACTGGCCCAGACCCACCTCTCTGACTGATATCAGAAGTTTCTTAGGCTTGGCCGGTTACTACCAGAGGTTTCTTGAAGGAATTTCATCCATAGTTGCCCTATTGACCAAGTTGACTTAGACAAAGGTCAAGTTTCAGTGGTCGGATGAGTGTGAGAAAAGCTTCTTAAAATTGAAAACCAGGTTGACTACAACTCCTGTTTTGACTCTACCAGAGGGTTCAGGCGGTTATGTGGTTTATTGTGATGCATCCAGGGTCGGCCTAGGGTGTGTGTTGATGCAGCAGGTAAGGTCATAGATTATGCTTCTAGACAGCTTAAGGTCCATGAGAAGAACTACCCGACTCATGACCTCGAGCTTGTAGGTGTAGTGTTTGCCCTAAAGATTTGGAGACACTACTTGTATGGTGTTAATGTTGATGTGTTCACAGATCATAAGAGCCTCCAGTATGTGTTCACCCAGAAAGAGTTGAATCTTCGTCAAAGGAGATGGCTTGAATTCCTCAAAGACTATGACATGAATGTGCTCTACCATCCGGGTAAGTCCAATGTAGTAGCTGACGCCCTCTGCAGACTATCCATGGGTAGTGTAGTACATGTTGAGAAATAGAAGAAAGAATTAGCCAAAGATGTTGACCGGCTTGCTCGCTTAGGAGTTTGCCTTATGGACACGTCAGATGGTGGTGTGATAGTTCATAATGGGTCAGAATCTTCATTGGTAGAGGAGGTTAAGGAAAAACAAGATAGTGATCCTGTATTACTTCAGTTGCAAGGTGCGCTTCATCAGCAGAGAGTTGAGGTTTTCTCCCAAGGGGGAGATGGTGTGCTTCGTTACCAGGGTTGCTTATGTGTTTCTAATGTGGGTGAGTTAAGACAGCAGATCCTTACAGAAGCCCATAATTCCAAATATTCTATTCATCCGGGTGCCACTAGGATGTACCGTGATCTATGGGAAGTCTATTGGTGGAACGACATGAAGAGAGACATCGCAGATTTTGCGGCTAAATGTCCCAACTGTCAGTAAGTTAAGGTAGAACATCAAAAACCAGGAGGTGTGACTCAAGAGATTAGCATTCCTACTTGGAAGTGGGAAGTGGTAAACATGGATTTCATCACGGGTTTACCTCGTACTCGCAGACAGAATGACTCCATATGGGTGATAGTGGACAGAGTGACTAAGTCTGCTCACTTCTTGGCAGTCAAGTCTACAGATTTAGCGAAGAACTATGCCATACTTTACATCAACGAAATAGTCAGGTTGCATGGTGTTCCTTTGTCTATCATTTTAGATAGAGGTCCTCAGTTTACCTCTCATTTCTAGAGATCGTTTCAGAAAGGTCTTGGTACTCAGGTAAATCTCAGTAAAACATTTCATCCGCAGACGAATGGTCAGGCAGAGCGTAACATTTAGACCTTAGAGGACATGTTGAGAGCTTGCGTGATTGATTTCAAGGGTAGTTGGGATGATCACTTATCTCTCATAGAGTTTGCCTATAATAATAGTTTCCATTCCAGTATTCAGATGACCCCTTATTAGGCACTGTATGGGCGTAGATGCAGGTCTCCAGTTGGTTGGTATGAAGTAGGTGAAGCAGCCTTGGTTGGGCCAAATTTAGTTCATGAGGCTATGGAGAAATTTTAGCTCATCAGAGATAGACGGAAGACAGCTCAGAATCGTTAGAAGTCCAGTACAGATGTAAGGAAGAGGGACTTAGAGTTTGAAATCGATGATTGGGTTTTCCTGAAAGTGTCACCCATGAAGGGGGTGATGAGATTTGGCAAGAAAGGAAAGCTCAGTCCCAGGTATGTAGGTCCTTATAGAATCCTGAAAAGGGTTGGTAATGTCGCTTATGAGTTAGAGTTGCCAGCAGAATTAATAGCGGTTCATCCAGTCTTTCACATTTCCTTGTTGAAGAAGTGTGTGGGTGATCTGGCATCGATAGTATCTTTAGAGAGTGTGGCTGTGAAGGATAGTCTCACCTATGAAGAGGTTCCAATTGAGATTCTCAACCGTTAGGTTCGTAGGTTAAGAAATAAGGAAGTTGCTTCAGTAAAGGTTCTGTGGAGGAATCAGTCCGTAGAGGGAGCTACTTGGGTAGCAGAAGCAGCTATGAAGGCCAAGTATCCCCATCTTTTTTCCTCCGATTCAGTTTCATTTTGAGGTAATAGTTCCTCTCCAGCCTCTCAGTTTACTCTTGTGTAATTCAGTTTAAGTATCTTGTTCCCTCAGTTATCCATGAATTTCAACATATTTGCATGTTTGTGAAACTCAGTTAAGTTAGATATCAGTTTCTAGTACTCAGTTGGTAGGGATTGCAACTCTTTCCCTCCAAACTCAGCTTACTTAGTCTTCATTCGTGGACGAATGATCCAAAGGGGGAGATATTGTAACACCTCGGACTTTAAGAAAGTGCTAAAAAGGGCAAACGGGCAAGTCCACAAAACCAAAGCGGACCATGGACCCTTCACGAGACCTTAGACGGCCCGTGGACGGGACCACGACCCGTATTGGGCATTGTGAAGGACTGCCCAAGGCAGCCAAGTAGAGGGTTACTCACCACGAGCCACTTAATGGCCTGTGGTGCATTGTACAGTCAGTATAGTGGTCCGTACAAGTCATCCATCAGATTTTGAGTTTAGGGTCAAATTCAAATTATCATATCTTTTAGCACAAAATGAATTAAGTAGCTCATGACCTATCAAATTACATCTGTTTAAGTCCTCTTTCCAACGCCTCCGAGTTTTCTCCATTGGAAGTTCAGAGTAAAATGTTATGCCCATTTTAGTGTAACACTATCAGGTTGCTTAAGCTTCACGGCCCACTATACGGGATGTGAAGAATTGTACGGCTCGTGAAGCCTGCCGTGAAGTCATTTCGGCAGCTTTAAGTCAGGGTCATATTGGTCTTTTTCCCTATGCGTTGAGCACTTAAATTACGTCATTTGATGCCTAAACTACGTCATTTTACTCAGCCTAAGCCTAATAATCTAGTCAGAAACAACCTAGAACCCTCATTCTCCCAAAATCATTTAACTTAG
Source organism: Solanum appendiculatum (assembly GCA_018342035.1). NCBI lineage: Eukaryota > Viridiplantae > Streptophyta > Magnoliopsida > Solanales > Solanaceae > Solanum > Solanum appendiculatum. Next base: position 151,886 of record JAGDQO010001343.1, on the reverse strand, counting down.
AAAGAAAAGAAGAGAAAGAGGCGACAATTTCTTCCAAGAACAATCAGAGGTCTTCTTCAAGTTCAGCCCTAAAATCCAAAGGATTTCTCTGTAATTTTCATCACTAGGTATGTGGGATTTCACTAGTGGGTTCCTTTCGCACATTAGGTCCCTAGAATCAGTCAGTTCTTCTAGTACTCATAAATTGTTCAGACGTAGGGTTTCCATAATCTTGGATATTCATTGTGATTTTAGCTGCAATAGTTTCCATGATCTAAATACCATGTTTTCTTGGAAAATTTGCATAGTCCCATGTATAGAACTCATAACCCTAGCTTTTGTTAATTATCAGCATTTCATGAATTATACTTGCTAGACAGATCAGTCAGAAAATCATGCTCCAGTATTTGAATGCCATATCTTTTAGTATATTTATGTTGCATTCCTAGATATCATGTCAGTATTTTGAGCTACTCAATATATCTGTTGCATTGTTAGCTTTACATATTCAGTTAGGAGTAGACTTAGCATCTAGTTGGACTAGGGTTCAGCGTACCCTCAAAGTCCCAGAACTACGTGCCACCGTAGGTTCAGAAGTCCCTTTTGTTGGGCATCAGCTTTTAGTGATCACACCACAGTTATGCCTTTATACCCATGACAAGGTATATTGAGTCCTCTCGATGGGGCGTATAAATCGGACTCCACATTTAGCTCACGTTGTTTATGCTGGTTAATAGTAGCTCCCACAGTCATACTCTTATTGCATTGAACATGTTATTAGAATTTACTTTAGTAAACAGTTCAACATGTTATCTTCATGAGTAGTACTTGGTCATTGCATCTAGCTCAGTTTTTAGTTCTATTTCAGGATAGTCTATTTCCATATTCAGTTTATATTGTCTGTTCACATTGTTCAACTTAGTATCTAGATCCTGCAGGCTCAGTACATTCAAAGTACTAATGCATACTTTTGTGCTACATCGTTTCACGATCTAGGTTCAAGCGCTCATCATCCACACCGCGCTTAGCTCGACTTCTAGTCCTTACTCAGCAGCTTCAGTGGTGAGTCCTCATTGATCGAGGATAGACATGCTTTATTTTCAGTCTTTATTATTCAGTTTCAGACTTATTGAGTTATCTAGGGCTTGTCCCAGTAACTCATCAGTATTAGAGGCTTTCAGACATAGAGTCAGTATTCAGTATTTGGGTTGTTCCACATTTGAACTCAGTTATATTCTCAGTTGAACTCTTTTTAATTTATTCAAATTTCAGCTATGCTTCCGCTTATATAGAATTATTTTAGTATGCTTGTGATATGCCAGATTCAGGGTTAGCTTGGGGTTACTTGTGACTCTAGGTCCCCTGTTACGCCTAGGGGGTAGCCTCGGGGTATGACAAAGTACGACACCCCTTTTCGGTGTGGGGTAAACATTTGATTCCATGTTATAGCTCGCATGGTCTATATGTCGGTTAATGGTAAGCTTTCCACAAAATGAACTAAGTAAATTACTAATGTTTTATGAAGCTTCCTTTATGATTTAAAGATGCATTGAACGTGTTCATGATTTATCAATCTTCTTAAATGATTTTACTATGGTTTTAACTTGGTCATGCATTCCATGTTTTCAATTATGTCCCTTATGATCACGTCTCATGTTTAATTGCATTCCCTTCATACTTAGTACATTCCATGTACTAATGCATACTTGTGCCTACATTGTTTCACTAATGTAGGGCTTGCCGATTCTTATCCTTCCATTCGTGGCTAGTACGTTGCACTTGAGATTAAGAAGACTTGGTGAGTCCTCATACTTCGAGGATGATGTCACATTTAATTTATAGTTTTATGTCATTTAAGTTTTAGACTTTGTATGTGATGTATGAGTTACGTCCCAATCACTTTCCTTATGATGTACTAGATAGCTTTGAGACTTATGTTAGACTTCCGTTTTGTCAAAATCTTTATGGTATAAAACTGTCTTTTAAACTCTCTAGATTCTATTATCTTGTATGATGTATGCTAAGTGTCTTGTGTAGGGCCTTTCGGGGTTCTATACGCCATGTTACGACTAGGGTGTACTTTGGGTCATGACAAGGTAATTGATTTTCCTAGTTTCTAGCCTAACACTCATTATTTAATGTTCTGGGTTACGAGTTGGCTTACCTATTGGTGGGGTATAGTAGGTGCCATCATGACTCGAGAAACTGGGTCGTGATGATAAAATAATTATTAATTAATTAATTAATAATATTAATTAATATAATATGATGATATGATTAATATTTAATATTTAATTAGATGTTTTATTATATTTTGATTTACTTCAAGAGAAAAATCATAATTCAACTTTGAAGGTGGAAGCTTTCCATTTTTAGTATAACTAGTTTTGGGAACATGTGTCGCATGTTTTGACCCCCACTATGTATTGTATAAAATTTATATAGGCATAACTCATGTTGATAATACTTATAGGCCTAACTATTGTTGATAATACACTAATATTTTTATCTTACTGTATCCCATCAAGTTCGTCACCTAAATCTATGTAATTTAAGAAATTTTGAAAGAATAGATTAAATTGAATAGCTTTAGAAACACTCCATTTGTACGTGAAAAGTGTCATTACACGTTTATTTCAAAAATATATGACTTAAAATATGGAAGGCCAAATGTGGAAAAGAAAAATAAGATGATAATATTAATGAGTAATGAAGTACTATAAATATAAATTTTAGAAGATGATAAAATGCATGAGAATTCAAAGTTATTCATTTGAAAATGTTACTGAAATTAAGCACTTACAATTAAAGGCTAATATAATGAAGTTTGATATATATATATATATATAGATATATATATATATATAGAGAGAGAGAGAGAGAGGTTAGCACGAGCCTGATATCAATGGATCGTAATTTTCAAAAATGTTGCTGCAAGGTGTAAGAGATTCCAAATTTCATATGGCAAAGAAGTAGGAGAAATCGAAGCCGAACAATAGAGTTTCTAGAGTACTTCGACATGCGTCCTCTTTTCCTTTAAGTCGTAATAACATTAGAATGAAGAAATTGAGTATATAAATGTGGTGAGAAAACAAAAACATTTGCTTTGCATATTCTCCACATTTTAACAGTATATGTTTAGATGGAAACTTTTTTCTGCACTTAGGGGTCGTTTGGTAGAGTGTATTAGCAAAAATAATGTATGCATTAGCTCTGTGTATTAGTAGTCCCTAGTTTGATACTCTTTTTCATGCTATGTATAACTAATACTTGCATTAGTTATACACTCTATAGTGTATTTCTAATACCATGGATTTCTAGGTATTAGTAATACAAAGGGATTTAATTCATGCATTAGCATGGTTAAAGACCTAATTACTTCTCAAAAGCACTTTTACATCTTTTCCACCATAATTGTGGGGGATATTTTTGTAAATAAATATTTTTATATAATGCATACTATTTTTAGTACACCAAACAAAATAATGCATAAAAAATAATCTATGCATAACTAATGCAAGCATAACGAATACAAGAATTACTAATGCAAGCATTATTAATACACTCTATTAAATATTATTTGTATACACTCTACCAAACGACCCTAACTGAGACCAGATACCATCTTAGTTGTATGCATATCTTACATTCATTTAATATATCTCCTTTTTAGGAACCTGTACCTAGGAAAGAATGTCAAAACATTTTTAACTGAAAGATGCAACATCAGTCCAAAGTAAGATTGAGAAGAACAGACGAACAATGAGGGTATAATTGAATATAAATAGCCATTGGAAGAAGTATAAAATATAGATAGTTAAGTTGTAGAAAAGGTGATAATATTTTATTTCTAAACTCCTGTATTTCACTACATTAAAATATGTAATAAAACACCCCTATTTATAGTACTAACAACCAAAGTAAACTAGGACTAGGAATCTATATAATACTAACAAATCATAATTAAACATAAATAAATAAATACCATAAATAACAAATCCTAAACAACTTAGGATTCCTACTCCAACTTTGAATTATTATTTCCAACATTCTCCCATAATTCAAAGTTGTATACTCTTGTCTCTTTCTTCTTGTCATTGTGGTTGTATTGAAAAACACTTTTCTTCAATCTTCAGTTTCATTCTTGTCATTGTTGTTGTATTGGAGAACTTCTCTTCAATCTTCAATTTCATTATTGTCGTCGTTGTTGTTTTGGAAAAAATTTCTTCAATCATAAATTGTTGAAGCACTTCTTTTCAATTTTCATTTATATTTTTTCTTGGTTGTGTTGGAGAACCTTCTCTCCGACTTCCAAGTTTGATGCCCTTCCCACCAACGCCTTTTCTTTTTGTTTTTTTTTTTTGGTGTTGGAGCACTTTTTCTCCAACTCTCACTGATGCTATTCCCATCAACTCCTTTTCTTTTTATTTTTTTAATTTTTGGTGTTGGAGCACTCTCTCTACAACTCCTTTTGATGCCCTTCCCATAAACTCCTTTTCTTTTTGTTTTTTTTGTTTTTTTGTTTTTTGACTTCCTCTAACTTTTGATTTAGAGAAGAGTTTCTGTAATATTTTTGTAACTCTTTCCTCCTAGCATTTTTCATGCATATATCATTCACCCGATGTTTGTCGACATAATCATTGGCCAGAAAGGTGGCATATACTGGTCATAGCCCTCCGCCGGCAGCAGAAACTCTTTGATCTTCTACCATGATCGTAAAAGCTATGATAGCAATTTGAAGGAAAATATTTTATGTATAAACTTTTGTATTTTACTACATTAAAAATATGTAATAAAACACCCCTATTTATAGTACTAACAACCAAAGTAAACTAGAATTAGAAATCTATATAATACTAACAAATCTTAATTAAACATAAATAAATAAATACTATAAATAACAAATCCTAAACAACTTAGGATTCCCACTCCAACTTTGAATTATTATTTTCAACAAAAGGTGATGCTAAAAAATGAGGTAAAGAATCCTAAATGTAAAATCTATCATCTCATCAAAATTCTAAGAATAACAAAGCAATAAGCACCTCTAATATTTATAGAATCTTAACATACCTATTTATTTGTCACATAAATTCCAAAAGACCAAAGAAGGATACATGCCTATATTGAGTATGTGCAATTTAATAATGATATAATATGACCCTACCCATACTTACAATTACAAAGATTTGACATGTTAATGTCTTACATGAGGTAGAGTGGTCGTGCTTTTGTTATCTTCGAACAGTTTTGTGTCAAGCGGCTGATAACGCACAAATTATCCTCAAAATAAGTAAGAGGATAAGCGGTCTTTAGATATAAAAACCCAACAAGAGTCGGGGTCGAATCCCACGGGGAGTGATCTAGTGTAAGAGTTCAATTAGGAAATTAGAGAAGTAACCTATTCCTTGTAGCAATTTAGAGAAAGAGGGTGGATAATTCCACCAAATTTAATGAAGAAATTTGTGAAACAATTAGCACCGCTAAAGTAATAAAACCAGGGGTACACAATTAAGAAACAATCTAGGGGTGTGGAGGTTAGCATTGATATCATAAAAGGGGTTAAGGTACTTGCTCAAAAGTTACTAGACAATCACAGATAAGCTGGGTCATCATTAATGATACTAATCTTCTTTTGATCTCAAAGTACAATAGCACAAAATTTCCTTTCGATCTCATTTATGCAAATTGCCTATCAACCCAATACTTTACAAAAATTCCTCTTTCGAGTAGATTTTAGCAATAAGGATAAGTCTACAATTCTTCTTTCAAGCAAACATATAGAAATCAAATCCATATTGCAAGTATCAAGCTATCTAACCACTTTTATTAATCCCGTTTGGGCATCAATTGAAGATCTGATCTAGGGTTAAGTTGGCCACCTTAACCCATTAATTAAACTTATGTTAAAAAACTTGAATTCATGATTAACTAGCAATAAAACAGAGGAAAACACCTAACACACTAACATTCATTAACACCCAACCCCATAATCATACCCTTAGACTTTGGGGTTTTAGCCACACATAATAAAAAGGGAAGAGAGTATACCCAAAGTGAAATCAACCATTAATTTGTAGATAATAAGAAAGAATCCTCAAGACTCACTTCGTATTTAACTCTCCAAATGTCGATTATAAAGCTATCCAAAATCCCAAAACTTAGGACAATGAAGAAAAAGCTCAAACTCAGTATTCCAAAGTTGAAATCAGTGAAAGTTACATTCTCTCTCTAATAAACTATTTATAGTTTCCCCAAAAATAAATTTGGAACTCTTTCACGACTTGTTCGGCGACATTAGTCAGGCTCGCCTAAAGCATTCGGCTTGTGAGATCGCATACTTTTTTTTTCTATTCTTGCATAATATATATGGCGTAGCGTGGCGTGGTTATATGAGGTGTATATGACTTGATCTAGTTAACTGGAGAATAAAATTGCAAATGGGTGACCATATCAAGGAACTAAACTAATATTTTAAGGTCAAAGAAATCCCTCAAACAAAGGTGCGGGATTAAAGAAATGGCTTGGGTAGCACCTCGCCCATTTGAAAGGTTTAAGTTAACCCATATTTTGAAGATAAGCCTATGAGTGTCTAACATACTAGGAATAATTTGCTATGAGGTATTATAATAGCACAATGATCGTATGTTAAGTTTTGAAGTAAAAAAATTAGCAAAACAAAGGTCGGCAAAAGTTATCGAAGTTTCTCTAATAAAATTTTCTGAACTTTGAGTCAAATATATTGGATGTTTTCTCCCAATATATAACAAGTAGCATGACCCATGACCTATCTAATCGAAGGTCTATGAGTCTAGTTTGCAATGCATAAAACCTAACATCAAACAAATAGACAAGTAAAAAGTTATGAGTGTTTTACTGTGGATAGTCTGGGAAGAATTCGGGTCGCTAACCTGATCAGGTCATAAAATATGATATGCTGGCTACTCGATTTTTTAACCCATAAAAACATTTCTTTTCACTTCCTAACCAGAAATAAAGTTTAAGAGAGGGTTCTGATGAAGTTCGTCGATGATAAAAGTTAGTTTTTAGTGATTTCTACCATTAAAGGTTACCCCCGTGCCTAGAAATGTGATCTCTACCCGTGGCAATCATTTTTCCGTTCTATTAAGCTGTGTTTGGAGCTAGTTTTTGAAGATGTAACTTGGTAGTTATAGGTGTTTTTTAAAGGTTTACACTTGGTTTGCTAAGGTAATCATCTTGGGACTCTTTTATAATTGTTTTTACAAAGTTCTATGGATGTTTCGTCAAGTTAGGGCCATTTGGCAAATCTGCCGATTTAAGCCCAATTATAAATTATTTAGGTGCGTGTCAGATGTGTATATATAGTGTTTGAAAAGCTTAGGACGTAAGGAACAAATTTTGTGAAGAAACTACGGGCATTCGAGCGTTCATTGGAAAAGTATGTTAAGGCGAAGCTCTGTCCTTCCTTTTAGCACGATGCCTCGGAAATTCCTGAAACGACAAATGTGATATTTTACTATTCTATTGCTAGAAAGACCATATGTGAAAAGCATTGGGATCGCAGCTGAATTAGTTTCATGATGCTATTATGTTGATATTCCACTCGTTCGGATAAATAGGTTATTCGATATTTACATGTCATTTTATCGGTTTCTTTGACTATATGTCCATATGTATGCATTCTTATCCTTCTTTGGGTGGTATGACTTAAAAATATTAGGGGAGACATTTAGTATTTGTAACCAGTCGTCTTTCCCGGCTAAAGTGTATTTTGAAAAATCTTTAAAGTAACACACAATTTTCAAAACTGTCAAATATAACTTAAATGTTTAAACTATTGAAACACTTGACTTTTGAAATACTTTCTTTTATAAATTATCTAGGAACTAAGTGAAGCAACTTAAGTTTTTTATGAACATATTCAAGGTTATGTTATCTTTCTAAAAGTCGAATTAAGTTTTCAAGCTTATTCAAAAAAAATAATGAGGTTCCATGAGACATTTACATGTTATACGAAAGTGATACGGGGTTATGAGAATACGAGTACAAATGGGCCAAGATTGGAAACATGACTATGGTAACATATATGGATTATGAATCCATGACATGACATGACATGCTATGCATTATGCTCCCAAGCTATAATCAGTAGGTATGGGGCCTATTGCCTATATTTATATGTATGAGACACAGATGACCACAAGTTGGCGAATATGATGCTGGTTAGCTACCGGGAGGCACCACCATTGCTAACATTTAGTTGTGTACATCATGCATTTGCATCTATATATATGTATTCACGACATACGATTACACGAGCATACCATGCATATTTAAATGGTAGGAGTTCAAATATCAACCATGGAGATTATTTGAGTTTCAGTTTCAGGTTGTATCTTTATTACCCTTTTAATAGCTGCTACTTAAGATTCTACTTTTTGCCTTACATACCAGTACATTTTTATCCGTACTGACATCCCATTACCTGGGGACACTACTTTTTTTGTTTCGTGCGAGCAGATCCAGGCAGGTATTCTGATTGACCCACCAGCTAGGATTCGGGTTTAGTTGTGAGTTGGTAAGCTCCATCTTATCCTGGGGCTATCAGAGGATGTTTACTTTTGTTGTACAGTTTGGGTATAATTAGGGCCTTGTCTCGACAGCGCTTATGTCACTCGTATAGGCTATTATGGGCACATTATTATGAGTTTCTTTTGTAGGTTTCAATCTTCAGCCCATAAGCTTGACATGTATATATATGTGTGTGTAAGTATGTATGTATTCAGTTGCGGTCTCATCGGCTAGCTAGTACATCTTTATTTTTTGCCTGTCTACCATTGTTTATATAGTTTGTTGCTATTCAGGTCATGACCTTAATGGTCCGGGCTTCACATGTATATATATGTGTGTGTAAGTATGTATCAAGTGTTAGTTATGCCTCCCTATTTTAGGGTGTGACACGACGGATAACCGTTTGTCAGCTCCTCTTTTCTTGATATAAGGCTTCAGGTGTTTGAACCTCAGTTGGAGAACTCGACTACGTCCACTTTTTCCCATTCGATGTGTCGCCGATTACAACCTTGATCGCCTTCTCAACCATCATTTTAGCTCCCAAGTCTGTCGCATTAGGCGGTGAAACTCAGCTCGCCTTTGCTCATTCAGCGAGTCGCCGAATTCTTCTCTTCTCGTTTACTTTTCTTGACCCATTTTTATTGAACATTCTCAACTTTGGCAGAGCCAAACACTTTGACGATTCACCCTTTTCTTTTGGCGAGCTTCAGCTTTGGGGTTTTCATTCAAATTTAACATTTTTGGCCTCTCTTTCAAGTATTCATCCTTGCCTTGTCCTTTGGTCTGCATAGCTACAAATCATCAAAATATTATTAGAAAAAGACATAATTAGGCAATGAAGACACTATTTTTTAAACTAAAAAGGCCTCAAATGAGTGTAAATCTACCACTCATCAGCGGCAGCTATTGATATTACTTTGACTAAAAAAATAGTAATATATCCTTTTAACGTACTTTAGTTTTATACATGTGCCAAGTAATATATGGTATTAAAGAGTAAATAAATTATGAAATTGACCCATTAACCACCAACTAAAATAATCCATTTAAAATTATTCATAAATTAATAACCATAGTTAAACGAATAGTTCAAAATTTCCAATTTAAATTTTAAGGGGAAGAGTTAAAATAGTTTTAGTGCTCAAAATGAATATATATATATATTTATATATATATATTGACATCTTTTGACACTAGTTGAAGGTTTAGTACTTTACTGCAGTGGTTAAGGGATTGTGAAAATTCCTTGAGGTACAATTTATTGATATAATATTTTTGATTATTTAGGGAAGAACAATAATAGTTATTGATTTTCGAGAGGAACTGTGTCACGACCTGATTCCACAGGTCATGATGGCACCTACTATACCCCACAGTAGGTAAGCCAACCTATGCCCAGATCGACAAGAAATGAGTATGAGGGTAGAGCTAAACATGAATAACACTAGATAATAAAAATAAGACAGAAACGGAAGCAAGAAAAAAATCTATATACAAGGAAATCCCTCCCAGAACCTGGAAGTCACGAGTACAGAGCTATCTAACATGAAAATACAAGTCCCAAAAGTGGACAACAACAAGCCACCTCAAAGGCAAAAGACTAACTAAACATATAAACAGAAGGAGGCAGGCTGATCCAGGACGCCAAGTGCTCACCCTCGTCTCCGATCCCCAACAGCTGCAAAAGATGGCACGAACGATCACCGCTGGTAGATGACACTAGGACCTGCATCACAACAAGATAAAGAGTACAACATAAGTACCAAAATAAAGGTACTCAGTATGCATCATAGGCCGACTGAGCAAGAAACATAAAAATAATCTAAAAAAATAGAATCTAGACACAAATAGAGATCAATGCGGATATGAAAGAAAACACACGAGCACACCGAAAGTAAATCTAAGTACAGCTAAAGTAAACCTAATTGACCCTCATAATCCCATAAGGTACACTCATGCGCAAGTTTAAATAAAACCCGAATGGACCCCCATAAGCCCAACAGGTACACAGAATATCTAAGTCTATGAAGAGAAGAGTGCCACAAACCAAAAACTAGGCTCTCATCCCAAGTAACCATCAAAACTAGTTAACTCTCAGCCCAACTAGCAAGAGTGAAAATCAATCTAAGCCACCACCCAGCCAGCCCACTCCCAACCCAGCTAGTAAGAGTGAGCCGGGGGCATGTCAACTCCGAAGAGGATCTCAGATATCAAGGCCACCCAACCAGCCAGTTCACACCCAGTGGCATAAGCCATCAAACTAGCAAGAGTGGCCCGGAGGCGTGTGACTCTGCAAAAGATCTCAGAAATCAAGGCCGCCTAGCTCTCCAGTCCACTCCCAGGGGCATAAGCTGCCTAGATAGCAAGAGTGACCTGGGGGAATGTCGACTCTGAAAAGGATCTCAATTAGGCTCTAAGCCACCGTAGATCGATATCCACTCACAAGAATCACTAAAGGATTAAAGCCTGAAACACGCTAATCCTGAGAAATCGTAAAACCTTCGGTAATACATCGGAGCAGTAGAAGTAGGGAGAGAAGGCAGAAAGTCCACAAAGCTGCAAAAACGCCTAAGCTAAGGCTCATACTATCAGACCCAAGTCTGCTATTCCAGTCTACAAAGATCTAGTCAATCCAAACGATGTCAGAAATGAAAATAAGGCTACAAGGCTCACGTGTCTAAGCCAACACTAGTCTATCCTAGACTAAGGTTGAACATGCTTCAAATAATAAGTATTCAATGCAAGTAGTCCATAATAGCATGCAAAAACACACATAAACCCCAACTAGCATGGTACTACACCCGAAACAATGCCGACCAATCCTAAAATATGGTATCTAAGAAGAGATGTAAGAATAACTAGGTATCTGCCCCCAATTTACTCTAATCAACATGTATTTACATGTTCAAGATCAATCTAATTAGAAAGGATGTTGTAGCCTACCTTAAGGTTGACTGCACGTGCTCCAAATCATAAGGCTAGAGTTTGTCCATTCTGAACGGCCTTCAAATGCTTCCATGCTATCAAAAATTGGATCACAATGTTAGTACCGTCGTTTAGACACCAAAAACACATAAAATGGAAACATGCCAAATTTTGGAGTCAAATTGGAATTGTGAGACCCGTGCTGGAATTTCTGGAGTAGACTCTGTTTACAGGTCCTAAACCATGCCACAAACATGTATTCCAAAATTGAACACAATTCAAGGTCCAAATCACCAACAACAACATGCACAAAAGTACCACAATCAAGCTAAAGAGAAGGCTTGGGAAGCAGCTTAAACAAAAAATTCACCTCGAACGGAGGTTAACCAACACTATCCAATCACTCCACAACGAAGCCTTGACAATTCCAGATGCATGGGACTTTGAATCGTTCAAATTTGACTCAAAACGAGAGAAAAAACACAATTTGAATTCTTGAATGCAAGCTGCCATCGTGTCCAAGTCTTATTTAAGAACCGAACGAGGCTCCTCTTCATGAATGCGGAATGTACCCCACGAATTTGGAGAGGGCCCCGCGATCACGACAAAGAGGGGATCGAGGTCTTGCAGTTGTGGTGAAGGATCCCACGATCTCGGCCAAAGTTCTACGAACACGGCCCTCAAGTCACCTAACCTCCATGATCTCGGCCAAAGGCCCGAAAACGTGCATGCCAAAAATGTCCTACACCAGCTGATGCATATCAGCTGATTTGGCAAGTTTCCAAATCTCTGACCGGTGTTCCAAATTTGTTCGGAACACTGTGCACACAAAGGAGATATGCAACCCTACCAAATTCCATATTCCTGACTCAACCGAGTAGTCAAATTTCCTATATGAGGTCATCTTGAAAAAAGGTGAGTCCCACCCCCAAACTCCATATTAAGCCAAAATCTACAAAGGCTCTCGAAATTACCCCGGAAGCCTCAGGATCTAAACAAAGGATTGTTCTAGACCAAATTCAACACTCCGGAGCTAACCGCTCTGATGGAATTCTCATCCGAGCTTGTTTACTCATAATGTTGACTAAAGTCAAACTTAGGTCTTAACTTAAAAGTTAAAATGCCTAATCGTACAGACTTGCACTGGAAGCCTTGGGAGTCGTGCTGACTAGTCTACTACCTAAATTGACCCTTTCGGTGCTGATGGAATCATTAGAATTGGATTATGAGGTCATATTCTTGAAATTTTGATCAAAACTATTCGTGTAAGGTTCAAAAGCTCCAAAATAGTAAAACACACACAAAAACCAAATAAATGACTAGGTGACCAAACGGTCATTCTTAATAAGTCATAAATGATGTGGTGTCGCTATAGGAATGCTCTAACCGATGAACAGGAGGCATAAACACATAAATGACCTGGAGTTCATTATAAACTGATAAACAAGGGTAAAGAAATGAAAAGAAGAGTAGGAATAAAGTATAATATAAAAATTATATTAAGATAAATACAAAGAAGAATAGGATTACATAGAGAAGATTATTAAAATGAAAAACATTATGGTGAAAAAGATACACAAAATGAAGGGTAGATAATCAAGAAACATAACAAAAAAGAAAATAGAAGATTTCAAAATATTATCCAGGTAATGAGAATTATTTTTTTCACGGTAATGAGAATATGATCAAGCAAAAAAATTGTCTTCATTTTCTTAATTAAATTCCTAGATTTGTGAAATAACATTTAATAGGAATCTTAAGAAAATAATCAAGATGGAAGGGTTAAAATTGTGCGACTTTGTCACGCCAGAGGCACCGCACGAAGCTGTCACGATCTAAAAATGGATGTGATGGCACTCGTCTTATCCCACCAAGACAAGTCAGTCTAAACATAAATATAAAGATAAAATGCAGAAGAAAAATAAAAATGAAAGTTTAACACCAAATAATAAAGTAGATAAAAATGTCAACTTAAATAAACCCCCAAAATTTGGTTATCACGTACACAAGCCTCTAATGCATTAAAATAGATTGAAAGAAAGCACAAGTGTCAAATGATGTTCTCTCTAAATTAGAACAAAATCATAAATAGAAGTAAGAAGGTCTGTTGAGATGACAAACGACTACCTCACAAATCTCCACAGGAAGCCTTGGACAAGAAGAGAATAGAGAGTATTGATAATGCTCAAATTACCCTCAAAACAAGTTCATAGAGTAAGCGGTCATCATCAATAAAAATACTCAACTAAGAGTCGGAGTTGAATTCCACAAGGAACAATTTGTCGGCAATCGAAAAGAGAAAGGATAAATAGATACAAGTTTGAACCTAAACATGCAATGTACAAGATTATCAAAATAGAAAGAAAATTTGGTAACAAAACAAAGGATTTGGGCAAAGACAATATCAAGCAAGGGATAATTGAGATTTAGGAAATTTGGAACTCAACACTCATTAAACGATCCATTGTCATCTCAACATATGCAAATCAATTAAAGGTAGGCTAGATCATCATCAATCAACACTTATCTCCTTTTGTCAAAGTGTTTTATCATGAAATCTCCTTTCAATCTCAATCATGTTCAACAACAATGCAATCCAATACCTTAATCTACACCCTTATTTCTAGAAAATTTAGCATTTAACAAAGTAGACCTAAATTATTTCCTTTCGGTCTCAAATTTAGGAATCAAAGCCACATATGATCATTAACCTAATTCTCCACTTCACAAATTCTATTTCAAGCAACCCATGAAGATCGAAAGCTAGATTCAAGCGTGCACTCTCAAAGCATAGATTAAAGTATGAAAATTAGATTAAACAATATTCATAAAAGCATGGAATCACATACAAAAGCAACAGAATGAGCAATCAAGATCCAAATGAATTTTCTATTTCTGGCACAAAACCCCAATCTCAATTACACAATTATACCCCTAACTAGCAATGTAAAGCAAGAAAATGAAGAAGAAAATAAGAAATTTTATTATTAAGCACACAATCTTCAAACCCTAATGTGAATTGTGAGGCAACTTGCCTTCAAATCTTTACCCAAAATAAGAAATCTATAAGTTTTTCTCTACTCTAAGTTAAGAAGATGAACTTTTCTCTCGGATTGTTGCATAATCTGAACAATGACTGCTGGTGAGTGTAAAAAGAGTTTTTGGGATCAATTTGGTGAAATTCACATTTTGCTCTTGTGTCTGAAATGCGACACTCTGTGTTCGCAGAGAGTTGTCCATCTTCATGGACTTGAGTTGTGAGATCCCATACTTTATTTGTATTCTTGCATAATATACGTGACGTAGCATGGCACGGTTATATGACTTGGTATAGTACATTGGAGAATAAGATTTCAAATGGGTGGAAATATAAAGAAACTAAACTAAAGTTGTAGGTCAAAAGAATCCCTCATACAAAGGTTCGGGGTTAAAGAAATGGTTCAGGTAGCACCTCGCTCATTTGAAAGATTTAAATTAACCCATACCTCCGCAATAAGCCTATGAGTGTCTAATGTGCTAAGAATAATGTTTTATGAGGTATTATAACATAATGGTCATATATTAAGGTTTGAAGTCAAAATTAGCAAAACAAGGGTCGGCAAAAGTTATTGAAGTTTCTCTAGTAAATTTTCTGAACTTTGGGTTAAATGTCTCGGATATTTTCTTCCAATATATAAGGAGTTAAAAGGCCCATGACCAATCAAATCGAAGGTCTATGAGTATAGTTTGAAACGCATAAAACCTCACACTAAACTGACATCAGATTAAACAGCTATGACTTATGAGTGTTTTACTGCGGACTGTCTAGGTAGAATCTGGGTCACGAATCGGGTCGGGTCAAAAAATATGGTATGTCGCCTATTCGACATTTTAACCCATGAAAATATTTCTTTTCAATTCCTAACCATAAAAAAAGCTTAGGAGAGGGTTCTGATGGAGTTCTTTGATGATAAAGGTTAGTTTTTAGTGATTTCTACCATTAAAGGTTGTCCCTGTGCCTAGAAAAGTGATCTCTACACGCGACAATCATTTTTCCCTTCTAGTAGCTGCATTTGGAGCTAGTTTTGGAAGACATAAGTTGGTAGTTATTGGTTTTTTCTTCAAGGTTTATACTTGGTTTGATAAGGTAATCATCTCGAGACTCTTTTATGATTGTTTTTAAGAAGTTCTATTGACATTTCGTCAAGTAAGGTCCATATGGCAAATCTGCCGATTTAAGCTCAATTATAAGTTGTTTATAGGTGTGTACCAGTTATGTATATATAGTGTTTGTGAAGCTTAGGATGTAAGGAACAACTTTCATGAAGAAACTAGGGGCATTCGGGTGTTCATTGGAAAGATATGTTAAGGCTAAGCTTAATCCCTCCTTTTAGCACGACTCCTGGGAAATTCCTAACACGCCCAAAGCGATATTTTACTATTTTATTGCTAGAAAGACCTTCTGTGAAAGGCATTGAGATCACAGCTGAATTATTTTTGTGATGTTATTATGTTGACATTCCACTTGTTCGGATAAATAGGGTACTGGACATCTACATGTCATTTTATCAGCTTCCTTGACTATATGTCCATATGTATGAGTTCTTATTCTTCTTTGGGTAGTGTGACTTAAAATATTATTGGAAACATTTAGTATTTGCAACCAGTCCTCTTTTCCCCACTAAAATGTATTTTGAAAAATCTTCAAAGTAACACTTAATTTTCAAAACTCTCAAATATAACATTAATGTTTAAATTATTAGAACACTTGATTTTTGAAATGCTTTCTTTTATCAATTATCTATAGGAACCAAGTTTAGGAACTAAGTAAAGCACCTTATGCTTTTTATGAACATCTTCAAGGTTAAGTTATATTTTTAAAAGTCGAGTTAAGTTTTCAAGCATATTCAGAAAAACATAGGAGGTTCCATGACACATTTACATGTTATACGAAAGTGATTACGGAATTATGAGAACAAGAGTTTAAATGGGCCAAGATAGGAAACATGATTATGGTAACATATATGCATTACGAATCCATAAAATGATATGCTATGCATTCTACTCCTGAGCTATAATCGGGAGGTACGGGGCCTATTGCCTATATTTATACGTATGAGACACAAATGACCACAAGTTGGCGAATATGATGCCAATTAGCTACAGGGAGGCATCACCACTGCTAGCATTTGTTTGGTTATGTCATGCCTTTGCATCTATATATATGTATTCACGACATACGATTCTACGAGCATACCATGCATATTTGAATAGTAGGAGGTAAAATGTCAGCCATGGAGATTATTTGACTTTCAATTTCAAGTGGCATCTCTATTACCCTTTTCATAGCAGCTACTTATGATTCTACTTTTTGCCTTACATACCAGTACATTTTTATTCGTACTGACATCCCATTGCTTGGGGACACTAGTTTTTTTTCTTTGTGCGAGCAGGTCCAGGCAGGGATTCTGATCGATCCACTCGCTAGGATTCGGGCTCAACTGTGAGTTGGTAAGCTCCATCTTATCCTAGGGTTGTTAGAGGATGTTTACTTTTGTTGTACATTTTAGTTGTAGTCGGGGCCTTGTCCTGACAGTGCTTATGTCACTCGTAAAGGCTATTGTGGACTGAAACGACCCCAAAAATGCCCGAAAATGTGCTTCGGAAACACCTATAATTGTAATTTCCATATATCTCAAAATCCGTGCATGATTTCGGAAATTCGACATCATATTCTTATTTGTGGGGTCAAATTGAGTGGGAAATGGGCCTAACCCGAATTTTAGAGCAACCGTATCAAAATTCAAAAATCGCAAAAATTGCGATTTGGAGGGTCAACTTTAAAGGGGCATATCTCTTAGAACAAAAGGAACTGGAAGGGCTGCAAACTATCAAATTAAATCTCTTTGAGTTAGCTTTCCAACGCACTTGGTTTCACCTTAGTCCGAGTTAGGATGAGGGAGTTATGACCATTTTCGTAAAACCTGTCTGTGCAGATTTGCAATTTCCAGTGAGCTTTTTTTTAGGCGGGTTGGAGACTTTTTTTTTATAAAAAGGGGATATGTCCCATACTTAGTCATTTTTATTAACTCCAAAAACACTCTCTAAGCCCTCTCCAAAAATTCCACCAAGATCTTCAACCAAATTCAAACATCTCAAGCTCTAATTCCGGATTCAAGACTCAATCTCAAGCTTCGATTCTCCATTCCAATCTTCATCAAGGATTCTCCAAAGTTGAGGTATGTGGGTTTGATTGTGGAAACCTTCCTTTCCACAAGTCCAACCATTTATCCTCTATTTCTACTTCAAGTTTATGGGTCCTTATGATTATTTATGAACTCTTGAATTATGGAATTACTACTACACACCCTATTATGGTCCATTTTGCATATTATCATGAAATGGAATTATTATGTGATGTTTATGGTTTACATGCTTCCATGATCAAATTATGAAGGTTGATATATATATGTATGTTGTTGGTGGGCTGATTTATATGGATTTTGGAATTGGTTGGACTTAGTATTCTTGAAATACATGATTTCATTTACATGAACAATTGCCCACCTTGTGTTTGATAAAATGCCCATTTATAGAATTCTTAGGAAAGGGAAGGTCCAAGGTACGTCCTATGAGTCGGATGGTTATGTAATTACTGAAATGATGATGAAATGGACACATGTATATGATTTTCTCTATATAAGTGTTGTGAGTCGACCAAGCCTAGTACGGGGGGTAGTAGGCCCGTATAACCGTATCGAGGGGTTGTACCTTGGTTGCCTAGTACGGGGGGTAGTAGGCCCGTATAACCGTATCGAGGGGTTTGTACTTGGTTGCCTAGTACGGGGGGTAGTAGGCCCGTATAACCGTATCGAGGGGTTTGTACCTTGGTCCCTAGCTCGGGGGGTGGTAGGCCCGTGTAATCATATTGAGGGGTTTGTACCTCTTTCGCCTCTCCAAGGGGGTGGTAGGCCTTGGAAATACTATATTGATGGTCACTCGCCACACATGTACTACGTCCCACTAAATATGATTTTTATGTAAGCATCATTATACATATCATTTCGTTAATATGCTATCTATTGGGTATGATTACGCATTTTTTTCTATGATGTCCATCTAATGTAGCATTGCATTGCATCCCATATACTTAGTACATTCAAATGTACTAACGCATACTCTATGCCTACATGATGTCACCATGTAGGGACCGGAGCACCGCTTGACCATCCTCCTCCGCGTGGCTAGTACGATTTTCTATAGTGGTTATTGGTGAGTCCTCCATTTCGGGGACGTTGCTCATGATCTTTTGCTATGTATAAAACTTTTCCTTTCTAGTTATGTTTTGACTATGAGGGTGAGCCCGGTAGTTTGTCTTGGCCCCCGCTAAGTACTCATGTTTAGAGGTGGTGTTGGACAAGTTGTGTATTATGCTTGAGCTTGACTCATCTATGGTATTTATGTATCATTTCTTTTTTTTGCTCCCTTAGTCCCGATTTCCCCCTTGATTATGCTTATCGTTTATGGTCATTTAATTGCTTCCGCGACCAAGGATGTGTAATGATACGCTATGAGGCTTGTTTGGGGTTCCTTCGGGTTCCCCATTCGCCGGTCACATCTAGGCCCTAGGCTTGGGTCGTGACAAACTTGGTATCAGAGCCCTAGGTTGAATGATCCTCGGAGTCCAACACACCGCGTTGATTAGAGTCCGATTCATGGTTGTGTTGTGCACCACAACTATGAGTAGGAGGCTATGAGACGTTTTAGGAAATGTTTCCCTTCTCCATGTTCTAAGTCGTGCTGTAGAGTTGAATTAAGTTCTTCCCTAACGGTTGTTCTTTGCTATGCTAGATCATGCCTAATACAAGAGGAAGACGAGCCCGCGCACCCGAGGAACAATCGACCAATGGGGATCTTCGGGATGCCCTTACTTTATTTGCACAAGCTATGGCTAATCAAGCCAACCACAGGACCCAAGCCCCTCAGGCTCCTACCCCGGCATCTCGGGTGAGAGACTTCGTGCGGATGAATCCCCCAGAATTCTATGGGTCTAAGTTAGATGAAGACCCTCAAGAGTTCATTGATGAAGTCCACAAGATATTAGCTATCATGGGCGTGAGGTCAGAAAATAAGGCGGAGTTGGCGGCCTACCAACTAAAAGGAGTGGCCCAAATATGGTACAACCAATGGAAGAGAGAGAAGGGGGCAAACTATGTGGTGCCTTGGGAAGAGTTCAAAACGGCTTTCCTTAATCGATTCTTTCCTCTAGAGCTTAGGGAAGCCAAATTGGTGGAGTTCATGAATTTAAAACAAGGATCTATGAGTGTGAGGGAGTATGCCCTCAAGTTTAACCAACTTTCAAGATATGCTCCACACTTGGTTGCCGACTCACGGTCTAGAATGAATAAATTCGTGATGGGTGTGTCCGACCTAGTGAGTGAAGAATGCCGGTCCGCAATGTTGATTAGTGACATGGACTTGTCCCGCTTGATGGTCTATGCCGAACAAATGGAGGAGGAGAAGTTGAGGAAGAGGAGGGGTCATGAGGCCAAGAGGGCCCGTTTTGAGGGCAAGTTCCAAAGTCGAAGGGGAGGCCGATTTCATCTAGGCCAAGGGTCTTCTCATGCGCCCCATAGGGGGTTTGCCAATGACGTTCCAAGGGCCCAAGGTGTTGGTGGTATGGGTCCTAGTGATGTATGTCCGAAGTGTGGTAAGGGCCATGGTGGCCCGTGTTTGAGAAATACCGGTGCTTGCTACAGTTGTGGGGAAATGGGGCACAAGGCAATGGATTGTCCCCGAAATCGCAACAAGGGTAAGGAGGTCCGTCCACAAGGTGCCAATGCGGTTCCTTTGGGGAGAGGGGGCCGACAAGATGGTGCCCCAAGGCACAATCGATTTTATGCTTTGCATGGGAGGCAAGGGGTCGATGAAGTCCCCGATGTCGTTACCGGTATGTTGAAAATCTTTGACTTGGATGTATATGCACTAATTGATCCGGGTGCCTCTCTTTCTTTTGTCACCCCCTTTGTTGCCAAAAAGTTTCATGTTGAGCCCGACTTGTTGCGTGAGTCATATAAGGTGTCTACTCCTATTGGTGCATATATTGTTGCTAGGAAGGTCTATAGAAATTGTCCTATTTGCATCTTGCATAAAATATTGCCTTGTGATCTTGTTGAATTTGAACATGGTCGATTTTGATGTTGTTCTTGGGATGGATTGGTTGCATGCATACTATGCCTTCTATTGATTGTAGAACCCGTAGGGTCAAGTTCCAATTCCCAAGTGAACCCATTCTTGAGTGGGAAAGCCAAAATGTGGTAGTCAGGGTAGATTCATCTCTTGCATTAAAGCCCGTAAGTTGATCTCTAAGGGGTGTCTCTATCACCTTGTGAGGGTTAGGGATGTGGAGTCCAAAACCTTCTTATAGAGTCGGTTCCGGTCGTAAATGAATTCCTTGATGTCTTTCCTAATGACCTTCCCGATGTTCCTCCCGAAAAGGAAATAGATTTTGGCATAGACCTCCTCCCGATACTCAACCCATTTCTATTCCCCCTTACCGTATGGCCCCGGCGAAGTTAAAGGAGTTGAAAGAACAATTGAGGGACTTGTTGGAGAAGGGTTTTATTAGGCCTAGCCAATCACCATGGGGTGCACCGGTGTTGTTTGTGAAGAAGAAAAGATGGGTCCCTTAGGATGTGTATCGATTACCGGCAACTCAATAGGGTCACCGTCAAGAATAAATATCCTCTTCCTAGGATTGATGACTTGTTCGACCAATTGCAAGGGGCTAGCCACTTCTCTAAGATTGATCTTCGGTCCGGGTATCATCAAGTGAAGGTGAGGGAGGGTGACATTCCCAAGACAGCCTTCCGGACTAGGTATGGACATTATGAATTTGTGGTCATGTCCTTTGGGTTGACCAATGCCCCGGCTACCTTCATGGACCTAATGAATAGGGTCTTTAAACCCTACCTTGATTCCTTTGTTGTGGTCTTCATTGATGATATTTTAATCTATTCGCATAGCGAGGAAGAACATACGGGTCACTTGAGGGTTGTGTTGCAAAGATTAAGAGAGGAGAAGTTGTATGCCAAGTATGAAAAGTGTGAATTTTGGTTGAGGGAGGTTGCCTTCCTAGGTCATGTGGTGTCGGGGGATGGTATTAAGGTAGACCCTAAGAAGACCGATGTGATTAGAAATTGGCCTAGGCCATTGACCCCGTCGGATATTAGGAGCTTCTTGGGCTTAGCGGGTTACTACCGGAGATTTGTGAATGGGTTTTCTTCTATTGCTTCTCCCATGACTAAGTTGACACAAAAGAAGGCTAAGTTTGAGTGGACCGACGAGTGCGAAAGGAGTTTTCAAACCTTGAAAGATAAACTTGTGTCCGCTCCTATATTGTCACTACCGGATGGGCTTGAGGGATTTGTTGTGTATTGTGATGCTTCTAGAGTTGGCTTGGGTTGTGTCCTAATGCAAAATGGTAAGGTGATAGCCTATGCTTCTAGACAACTCAAAGTGCATGAAAAGAACTATCCTACGCATGATCTTGAATTAGCCGCGGTGGTGTTTGCTTTAAAGATTTGGCGTCATTATTTGTATGGGGTACATGTTAATGTGTTCACCGATCATAAGAGTCTCCAATATGTCTTCACCCAAAAAGATCTCAACTTGAGACAAAGAAGGTGGCTAGAATTTCTTAAAGATTATGATATGAGTGTGCATTATCATCCCGGTAAAGCTAACGTGGTGGCGGATGCTTTGAGTAGGGTGTCTATGGGTAGCCTAGCTCATGTTGATATTGGTAATAGGGAAATGGCTAGGGAGGTACATCGGTTGGCTAGGTTGGGGGTTAGGTTGGAAGAGGTTGGTAATGGTGGGGTGGTCGTTGTTGATAGTGCTAGGTCTTCCTTGGTTGATGAGGTGATAGCAAAACAAGATCTTAATTCTTCCTTGTTTGAATTGAAGGCCTTGGTGAAAGAGGGCAAGGTGGAAGTTTTCTCCCAAGGGGGAGATGGTGCCCTTAGGTACCAAGGTAGGTTGTGTGTGCCTTGTGTTGATGGTTTGAGGGAGAAAATTCTTGAGGAGGCTCATAATTCTTCCTACTCCATCCACCCCGGTTCCACCAAAATGTATAGAGATTTGAGGGATGTGTATTGGTGGAGAGGCATGAAGAAAGACATTGCCAAATTCGTCTCCGGTTGTCATAGTTGTCAACAAGTCAAGGCCGAACATCAAAGGCCGGGTGGTCTAACCCAAGACATAGAGATTCCTACTTGGAAGTGGGAAGAAATTAATATGGATTTTGTAGTTGGTTTACCCAAGACTAGAAAAGGTTTGATTCTTATTTGGGTGGTGTTGATAGGAAATGACAAAATCGGCTCATTTTCTACCGGTAAAGAAACATATGGGGCGGAAGATTATGCAAGGTTATATATTCATGACTTGGTAAGGTTGCATGGGATTCCTCTATCCATCATATCGGACCGTGGTACTCAATTTACTTCACACTTTTGGAAGTCTTTTCAAAGGGGTCTAGGTACGAGAGTTAAAAGCTTACTACGGCTTTCACCCGCAAACGGATGGACAAGCCGAAAGGACTATCCAAACACTTGAGGATATGCTTAGGGCTTGTGTATTGGAGCTTAAGGGTAGTTGGGATGATCATCTTCCATTGATTGAGTTTGCCTATAACAATAGCTATCATTCTAGCATCGGTAATGGCTCCTTTTGAGGCTCTCTATGGGAGGCGTTGTAGATCACCGGTTGGGTGGTTTGAGGTTGGTGAGGTGGCCTTGTTAGGACCAGACCTAGTTATGGAGGCTCTTGAGAAGGTTAGGATGATTAGAGAAAGGTTGAAGATGGCCCAAAGTCGCCAAAAGTCCTATGCCGATGCGAGGAGAAGGGCTCTTGAATTCCGAGTTGGTGATTGGGTTTATTTGAAGGTGACACCCATGAAGGGTGTGGTTCGTTTTGGTAAGAAGGGCAAGTTGAGCCCAAGATATGTGGGTCCTTATAAGGTGATGAGGAGAATTGGCAAGGTAGCTTATGAGTTGGAATTGCCTAGCGAGATGGATTTGGTTAATCCGGTATTTCATGTGTCTATGTTGAGGAAGTGTGTGGGTGATCCGAATGCCATTGTGTCTCTTGATGTTGTGGGTGTTGTTGAAGATAATTTGACCTATGAAGAGGTTCCGGTCCAGATTTTAGATAGACAAGTGAAGAGGTTGAGAAAAAAAGATGTGGCTTCCATTAAAGTCCTTTGGAGAAATCAACAAGTTGAAAGTGCTACTTGGAGGCCGAAGCGGACATGCAAAGGCGATATCCTTATCTTTTCCACTCCACTCGAGCCTAAGGTATTGATCTAAGCCCTTTAAAAAATCTCAGGTCTTAAGTTCAGCCCCCATGTCATTGCATACATTCATGTTTAAGTTGACAAGTTCATTGTGGTTTTACAACTATGTTGAGGTTTTGAAATAAGGTGTAAGTGCATTGTTGCATCCTTATGTGGGCTGAAATTTCCATGTTTGTGTCTCTCATGTACGTTTCTTTAACATTCGGGGACGAATGTTCCCAAGGGGGAGATATTGAAACGACCCCAAAAATGCCCGCAAATGTGCTTCGGAAACACCTATAATTGTAATTTCCATATATCTCAAAATCCGTGCATGATTTCGGAAATTCGACTTCATATTCTTATTTGTGGGGTCAAATTGAGTGGGAAATGGGCCTAACCCGAATTTTAGAGCAACCGTATCAAAATTCAAAAATCGCAAAAATTGCGATTTGGAGGGTCAACTTTAAAGGGGCATATCTCTTAGAACAAAAGGAACTGGAAGGGCTGCAAACTATCAAATTAAATCTCTTTGAGTTAGCTTTCCAACGCACTTGGTTTCACCTTAGTCCGAGTTAGGATGAGGGAGTTATGACCATTTTCGTAAAACCTGTCTGTGCAGAATTTCCAATTCCAGTGAGCCTTTTTTTTTCTAGGCGGGTTGGAGACTTTTTTTATAAAAAGGGGATATGTCCATACTTAGTCATTTTCTTAACTCCAAAAACACTCTCTAAGCCCTCTCCAAAGATTCCACCAAGATCTTCAACCAAATTCAAACATCTCAAGCTCTAATTCCGGATTCAAAACTCAATCTCAAGCTTCGATTCTCCATTCCAATCTTCATAAAGGATTCTCCAAAGTTGAGGTATGTGGGTTTGATTGTGGAAACCTTCCTTTCCACAAGTCCAACCATTTATCCTCTATTTCTACTCCAAGTTTATGGGTCCTTATGATTATTTATGAACTCTTGAATTATGGAATTACTACTACACACCCTATTATGGTCCATTTTGCATATTATCATGAAATGGAATTATTATGTGATGTTAATGGTTTACATGCTTCCATGATCAAATTATGAAGGTTGATATATATATGTATGTTGTTGGTGGGCTGATTTATATGGATTTTGGAATTGGTTGGACTTAGTATTCTTGAAATACATGATTTCATTTACATGAACAATTGCCCACCTTGTATTTGATAAAATGCCCATTTATAGAATTCTTAGGAAAGGGAAGGTCCAAGGTACGTCCTATGAGTCGGATGGTTATGTAATTACTGAAATGATGAGGAAATGGACACATGTATACGATTTTCTCTATATAAGTGTTGTGAGTCGACCAAGCCTAGTACGGGGGGTAGTAGGCCCGTATAACCGTATCGAGGGGTTTGTACCTTGGTTGCCTAGTACGGGGGGTAGTAGGCCCGTGTAACCATATCGAGGGGTTTGTACCTTGGTTGCCTAGTACGGGGGGTAGTAGGCCCGTATAACCGTATCGAGGGGTTTGTACCTTGGTCCCTAGCTCGGGGGGGTGGTAGGCCCGGGTAACCATATTGAGGGGTTTGTACCTCTTTCGCCTCTCCAAGGGGGTGGTAGGCCTTGGAAACACTATATTGATGGTCACTCGCCACACATGTACTACGTCCCACTAAATATGATTTTTATGTAAGCATCATTATACATATCATTTCGTTAATATGCTATCTATTGGGTATGATTACGCATTTTTTTCTATGATGTCCATCTAATGTAGCATTGCATTGCATCCCATATACTTAGTACATTCAAATGTACTAACGCATACTCTATGCCTACATGATGTCACCATGTAGGGACCGGAGCACCGCTTGACCATCCTCCTCCGCGTGGCTAGTACGATTTTCTATAGTGGTTATTGGTGAGTTCTCCATTTCGGGGACGTTGCTCATGATCTTTTGCTATGTATAAAACTTTTCCTTTCTAGTTATGTTTTGACTATGAGGGTGAGCCCGGTAGTTTGTCTTGGCCCCCGCTAAGTACTCATGTTTAGAGGTGGTGTTGGACAAGTAGTGTATTATGCTTGAGCTTGACTCATCTATGGTATTTATGTATCATTTCTTTTTTTTGCTCCCTTAGTCCCGATTTCCCCCTTGATTATGCTTATCGTTTATGGTCATTTAATTGCTTCCGCGACCAAGGATGTGTAATGATACGCTATGAGGCTTGTTTGGGGTTCCTTCGGGTTCCCCATTCGCCGGTCACATCTAGGCCCTAGGCTTGGGTCGTGACATGGACATAGTATTCTAGGTCTCTTTTGTAGGTTTCAATCTTCAGCTCATAGGCTTGGCATGTATATATAGGTGTGTGTAAGTATGTATGTCTTCAGTTGCAGCCTCGTTCACTAGCTAGTACTTCTTTATTTTTTTTGGCTTGCCTTGCATTGTTTATATGGTTTATTATTATTCAGGTCATGACCTTAATGGTCCACGCTTCATATTTCAAATGTTGTGCTCACTGATCTTTTGGGCCCGTAGTTTAGATAGCTTTTATGTTTTAGTGGCTAACTAGATCAAATACGGTATTGGGTTCCAGTCGCGCCTCCTTATTTTGGGGCGTGACATGAGTTGACTGGGTTACCGCATCCGTGGCCCTCTGTTGACCAGAGTTCCACATTTTTGGCCCCTAGGGCGTGTTCAAGGTCCTCCATTGATCAGCCTTCTGCATTCACGATCCTTCGGCCGCAATCACGAAGAGTCTTTTCTCTGCTAAATTTTATATTTTCCAGCCCTTGACCTCTTTTTGCCTCAAGTTCACTTGGTTCCTTCAAATGTCTTCTAAATCGACTCTCCATTTTTATTTTCGTGCAAATATGAAGAAAACCACATTAAAAGCACTGATTCTAACTTAAAGCAAGCTAAAATTAACAAGAAAAGAGCCTCAAATGAGTGGAAATCCACCTTTCATCAAGTATCATGATGATCCGGGCCCGTAACCTACACAAATGTAGAAATAAGGGGTGAGTATCAAATAACATGGTACTCAACAAGTAAACTCCTAAACACAAAGTTAAGTAATATAGAAAATGGGCACTCCTAACACTCCAATCAAACCTCCACAACTTCAACCTGCATAGAACCAGCCTAACCTAACAGTTCACAATTTACATAGCATATAACTCAATAACAACACTCCAACAATTACATATCAACAGTACACAGGATCAAATTCATCAATCATGACAAGTTCCACAGAAAGATACTCACATGTTAACAAATGATAAAGATTGCAATGCCATGAAATGTAGTGCCAGGTTTTATAATGCATGTCTGACCTAACGATACACACCCACTATCTCTTAGTCCGGAACCCATAGGGGACTTATCAGTCCATGCATCCATAGAGACGTATGACACAACCCTTGAATTAATATATCTATCGCAGCGCTTAACTTGATCCTCAAATCAGTGTATCTATCGTGGTGTGTGACACATCCCTCAAAATGGTACATCCTCTGTAATTCCTTATTCTTCCTCAATTCACATAACACTTTTCACAACCGTGTCTCAGAACCAATGCAAATAGGCATATTCACACAAATAATGAGGAGATGAACATTTCCATCTCAATGCATAATCCACAATGACACAATCAGGGTAGAACATATACAATGAATCAATAAACCTTTCAAATCATTCTCAACACATTACACATCAATGTATAATCAAGTTGTCTTTTATTACTCCTTTTTCATCGTTAGGATCATTCAATATGAACAAGTCAATCCATCACCAAATCCCAGTACTCCCCAACGTATACAATAAGAAACTACGAGATTCTATACACTTAACAAGGGTTGAAAAATCCACTTGCCTCAAATAATCGAACAATCACTTCAGCACTTCAACCTTCCCCTTTTGTTGAGCTTCCAAATCAATGCAGTCTATTCAAATAAATAATCACAATAAGATTTCAAAACTAATAACATCCATATTACTATATGTTTAGCCTTGACCCAAAAACTCACCCAAATCTATAATCAACTTCCTAAATCTTGATGCCAACCAATAGGTCAAATCATATTTCCTAAATTTCAAGCCTAGGGTTAAGTCTTAATTTCTCTAAATAATATCATTTTAATGATTTTCATATAATACAATACACCTAATATTCAATTTCGTACACTAATATTATCAAAACTGGAATGATAATGTGATAATTATAAGAAGATATAGAATCAAAGTCAAATACGTAAGTTCGTGATTGGTAACTTCAACTATAGAAACAAGATGCATGACCTTAACCTAAATGTAAAGATCCATTCTAACTACCCATCTCTAATGATTAGATCATAATTTACGCATCATTAGTCATTAAAATTTTGTCCCTAAGAAATCAAATTTCACAGCCAACAATTCTACCAAATATGCAGGACAATAAGAATCGTCCCTTTAGACTTTAAGGACCAACTTTGTAGCAGTTATCAATTATTTTCTAAAATAATTATATACTAAAAAGTGACAAATCCTAGTAACTTATTTTAATATATGGGCTAAGTGATATAGGTATTAAATAAATAAATTATAAAGGGATTTGACCCATTAACTACTAATTAAATTAATTATCTATAAAATTATCCTTCAACTAAATAATCGTAGTTAATGAATAGCTCCAAAATTTCCAAACCAACTTCAACGACTGATCATAAATAATTCGGGGCAACTATCGAGAGGGGTAAGACAGTAATTTTATAAAAATTTCTAAAAATGACCTTTTAGGTCATTACATTATCCACCACTTAAAACAACTATGTTCGTCTTTGAACATAAAGTAACAGAAAGTACCTGAAGCTTTGAAAAGATGAGGATATTTGGCACGCATGTCGGTCTCTGTCTCCCAAGTCGCCTCCCCCATAGAACGTTGCTTCCACTGCACCTTCACTGAAGCAATTTCCTTAATCCTAATCTTTCGAACCTGTCTATCCAATATAGTTATAGGCTCCTCCTCGAATGACAAGCCTGGACCCAACACCGCTGAATCAAGGAAAAGAACATGAGACTCATCCGGCACATACTTCTGGAGCATGGAGACATGAAACACGGGATGCACAACTGTCAAGCTAGGTGGCAAGGCCCCCTCTCCAACTCACCCCAAAACCTCAAAAATACCAAATTGCCCTCAGAACCTCTGAAAATTCAACCAAGACATCACCTAGGCCTAAAATCATCTCCTGAATTCAATGAAATTGTTCGAAACCTGATCTGAGCATCCAAAACCTGAATGTTTACCAAAGTCAACTCTTGGTCTAAATTCACTTAAACATCCAACTCAAGGGCTCAAATCCACAAAATAACTCCGAAATGAAAAATGACAATACTAGCTACTAGACCAAATTCTTCATTTTGGAGCTAATGCAACTGACGAAATTCCATTCCGAGACTTGAAACTCTGGTTATTACCAAAAACCACTTTTAACAACTTTAAACCTTTCAACACTCATAAGTTCCCAAAAGAACAACTTTTCAAACCAATTTTAAAACCAACTTCGCAATTTAATCAAACATAACTCTGGGCAACTATCGCAAGGGGTAAAATGGTAATTTTGATGAAAGTTTATGAAAATGACCTTCCAAGTCATTACATTATTCACCACCATAAACCATGCACAAGTCCTTCCAAATGCTCAATACCCAATTCGATCGATCATTTTTTACCTTACCAGTCCATACCTTGACAAAACATAATACCACGAATGTAGACTTACAATGAAGGACTTGAATTCTCATTCCAACCATACCAATTACCAAACTTGAAACCACAAAAGAATTTATCACCACACTCGAGCCGAACATCTGTAGACTTCTTTCTCAAATCTTATCCAACAGTTTTTAACCCATCTGATGAACACGTGACACTGTAACAATAACTAGAGCAAAACAGATGGAACCACGTGTCTTTGAACCCAATTCTAAACTCTCTCTAAAGATACATCTTTGGTTTTTGCAAATAGAGTAGATATCCTTGCTCTCACCTTCTTTCGAAGGCTAAACTAAATTCCACTAACTCCTTCCATTTATGACTCTACCTCCTTTCAATTATATTCAAGCAATATCCCAGCACATCCTACAACTTTTAATACGACCATGTTACTTACCAAATGGTAGCAAACCATGAATTTAGATACCCGCAAGTCGTCATTACCATACAAAATCCATTTAACCAACAATCCTTATCATATAGTTACATCTCAATCACAATCCATCACGAACTCTTATTACCATCATGCTCAACAGCCCTTGCCATCACCACAAAGTCAAGCTTATCATCGACATGACACCTCAAACCCAGCTATACCAACCAAATCCAAAGGACTAACCCAATTTTACATGTACTTTCTTACTAAAATCTTGAATGGCCTTCACAAAAGTATACGTGTTGGGACTTCCTTTACACTTAAGCTTGTCATTTCGATATCAATCCTCTCCTTTGGAGCTTATGATGAAATCACCAGTACTCATTTAGAATCCTTGGAATATGCTTCACAACCTAAATGCATTCATATCGTACCAAAGATCCACCACTAAAATCTTCCTAATAAACAATGCTTAACCCAAGTGTCCGTAATAACAATCTAGTTGGTTTCCCAAATGTGAATGCAACATCAAATCTCATTATACGAGCAGGTGATATAGTTGATAACTCCTTAAGTAGTTAGTATTTACATTTTAAAATAGACGTATCCATTTCCATATACCACTAATACCAGATCGTGAAAGTCTGTTAGATCCACCACTAGAACACATCATGCCCACCGAGAAGATCGTATCCAAATGGCCCACATATTTCTACCCATTGAGTAGCTACAAAATATTATCAACTCCATTTGGTCTCTAGCCCAAAGTAATATACATTCTTTCTAGATCAAGTCAATATTAGAAGTAACACACTCCATAACTCTAACCAAGTAATATCGGTATCATTGTAGTAGCTGTATCTTGGCCCTTTTTTATATACACCCAATCTATGGACCACAGTAAGGATTCTGACCTCAATCGATGCAACGTCATTCTCATCATATGCTAAGAAAACCATACTTGTTATGACAAACTTTACCAACTGTAGTCTCCAAAGTTACAACGTTCATTACCTACTCATTCCTTTAATCATTCCATTTCTAATTGTCGAACCACTCCAAATATCGTACACACCACACGAGTGTTTTTCCCACCGTTGGATAGCTAAACCGAAAATAGATAAGATGTTCATGAAGCTCCTCAAACCATTGTTCAACCTCATCATTCAAATATCCTCAAAATGCATCGCCAAACCATAACCTCACACAATATTTTCAAATCGCTGAACATTCCAAATCTAACCACACATCCTTTTCATAAGTCTATCACTTCCACGTTAGTACTAAATCTAGCATGCACGCCATACACGACACACCAACTACTCACATGAAGAACCACACAGGAGTCACCACTATGAGTGAAAGAATGGAATGACGTGATAAGAATCAGACCAGACAAAGGAAGCATGATAGAGATTCATGAAGTGAAGGTTTTTCCTAAAAGGCACTATAGCCTCTCTAAGCTAAGCAAGAGACGTCTCCATGCTGATCATCCATACTCTACTAGACTTGACTTGTACACACGTGAGACCTATGAACCTGGGGCTCTAATATCATTTGTCACCATCTAAAAATAAATGTGACGACACTTGTCTTATCCCACTAAGGCAAGTCAGTCTACAACCCCAAATATACACTAAATGCGGAAGTAAAACAAGAATGAAAGTCTAGCACATAATAATAACACGGAAAATATAACCAACTTAACTAAATCCCCAAAATCTGGTAGTCACGTGTACAAGCCTCTAATGTATTACAACAGATTTGAAAGAAAGTACAAGTCTCAATGTCATTGTTTCTACAGTAGAACAAGAAATGACCTCTCGTCAACTAGTTCCTCTGTTATCTAGCATTAAATCTAAAAAATAAATAATAATAATAATAATAATAATAATAATAATAATGATGTTATAAAATAATATAGACTGGATGTCCACTACACCATGAAGTTACTTTCACCACTTATCTCCATTACTTTCCTCCATTATGAAGATAACCTCCACCTTTATGACCAACATTCTTGTAACCTTACACCCCTATAAGCTCCTCCTTTATATTCATGATTAATGTCATGTTTATGAAAAACCTTTTGTATGCCTCTATGTAACACTATAAATAGAGGCATAAGGGTTCATATTGTATACACTTGAATAGTTAGAAGAATAAGAAAAGTTCTCATCTCATGTCTCCCTATTTCTATTGCTCTCATCTTCTATATTTCTTATCATATTTTGCTTTAGTTTTACAATACGTTATCAGCACCAGTTTCTAATTCTCCGTCAAGAATCAATGGTAGGTATTTCTTGTTTTTTATGAATTGTCCTAGAAATTCTTCGGCTGCAAGGTATACTTCATATCCTATATATTATTTTTTATATTTGAGTTTATTTACCATAAAAATTTATGATTGGACTTATAACATCAAAGTCCTACATATATGTTTTAGATTTCTAGCCATAAAGCTTTTCAATTAAATTGAATTGTTTTCAACTACAACCATGTTATCTTCAACATAAGTTATATTATCGTCCCAATGTCTATAATGATTGGTCTGACAGAAATAGACCAAAATGCTAAACCTTTTCTCACTATATATGTAAGTATTAATTAATGGTGTAGTGGTTTTTATAACGGATAATATATTTAGCTTATATGCTTTATTTTAGGATGTAGTATTTTTTCTTGGTATATATTACACTCAATGTCAATGATTGTGGCGTGAAGGTAAGGCCCAACTAACTTTGACATACTATGTCATTAGTTGAGGATAAGATGGAGGAAATAATATTTTACTGCACCAAGAGGGTAAGACATCATATTAAAGTAATGATGCATCATGATAAGATATTGAGTTCAAGTTCTACCAAATTATGGGCTAACACCTTACATGGGGTAAGACATTGAGTTTAAGTCCTAATGATTCATAGTGATAATATGATGATGATTAAGGCAAAATAATATACTTTTGACTAAATGTCATGAAATCTACCCAACAAATTTGCTCCATTCTCTTATGTGAATGTGGTAGCAGTGCATAACATGTCTGAAAGATGACAAATGGTTGAATGTATGAATATGGGTGTGGTCAAATGTTAATGGTCATCATTGTGGTAATTAAAAGGAAGAACATTATGGGTTCTTAAGATAGTCCTTCAAATGTGAAGGTAATATTTGGCCATAAAAGTGGTATGAAAGGTTATTGGGCACATTGTTGTTTGTGCAACCCGATTTGAAAATATGTATAAATCCTCCATAAAAATAAAGGAATACAAATTGGTAGTACATTTAGTATGTTTGAACTTTTAAATTGATGTTGAGATGAGTCACATAAACTTGATAATTCCAAAGCATGACAATGAGTTTCTAATAAAAACTTATGGAGCATGTACAAATGGTTATGGTCCATTTCTTGAAGAAAATGTGATTTGTGTTCGTATGGATAAGGACATGTTCATGTATTGTTGGATAAATGCCAAATCTCACCTCTATTGGAGATTTGAGAGAATGAAAAGAAATATTTTGACATAAAGGTCATTTGATCATATACTTTGAGTACTACAAAAATATTGTGGTATGTTTTATTATGGACTACTGAAGTATAAATTATAGAAATAATTCTTTCCTACAAAGGTTGTGTCTATGACTAAAATAAATATTATTGTATGACAACACAAATTTTCAATTGGTTGTCAAGAAACAAGTCTTGACTGCAGTCATTTTAACAATGACAATAATAGTAATTTTCTCCTTGAAGGAGATGGTCACCATAAGAATGATGTTATGAAATTTGTGGTATTACACAAAATTAATTAAGAATTTCGAAAGGAATATGTCACCACCAAAAGTACCCCCTAGACGTGACAAGGCTTACAAGACCCCGAAAGGCCCCATATAAGTCACTTAGCATACATCATACAAGATAATAGTAGATAAGAGTTCAAAAGACAATTCATATCAAAAGAGTTGAGAAAAGTATAGCAAAAGTCTAGACATAGTCTCAAAGTCATCTAATACATGAATAGAACACAAGTGAGACGTAACCCATACAAGTCTTAAAAGTAAAATGACATGATAGATAAACGTGGCATTGTCCTCAAACATATCAGGACTCAACAAGTCTTTAAAGTCTCTATCACAACGAACTAGCCACGGGAGGATGGAAATGAATCGAATCTACACTTATGAGAAAATGTATGCAAGAGTATGCGTTAGTACAAAAATGTGCTAAGTATGACAACTATGGACATAGGTTACAAAATCATGCAAAAAGGGCAATACGTAATATACAATGACCAAGTTAAATCATATAATGACATGATAGAAAACATGATATAAGAGCCATGGTCAATGCAAGGAAATCATCTTAAAATAACATAGGCGTAAAAGCCTTTAGAAAGTAACCTTAGTTCATTATTGTGGGAAGTGAGCCTTAACTGACATAGACCATGTGAGATATAACATGGAATCCGTGTCTACCCCACACCGAAAAGAGGTGTCCTTACTTTCCAAGGTAAGAACCATAACTTCTATCTTAAGTGGATCCACTAGCTAAACCTAGGGTGGCACATAGTTTATGGGGCATGGGTAATTGCCTCTTGTAAACTCGGTGCTAGGCATAGTTCCCACGAATTAATCAAAACTCATAATTCATCTTATCGTTAATAGACATGGGTAATCGCCTCTTGTCTATCTTTAGGAAACATGGGAAATCACCGCTTGTCCCTTCATTCATTAGAATAGCTCCTTAGTTCTTGATTCAAGTTTAGTTTAGAAAACCTTTCAACCCTTATGAATCCTTCCTTTCACAAATCAACATTTATGCTTCACTCTCAACTCACATCTTAAATCATCATAATTTAATAAATTGAACATGCATAGCTTCATAAAAATTCATCCTTTGATCATTCATAAACTTCATCATAAACTCATAGCTTAGAAATCATAAATTATGCGTGGGTTCACGTAACTTCACCTTAAAATCATTCAATTTACTCAATTCATGCATAAATAAACATAATTCAATCAATTAGATCATAATTGGAAAGAACCCATGAGATAGAAGAAAATCCTAATTTCAATTGGAAAATTTTAACCTTTTAAATTGGAGAATTTGAGAACCCTATGGAGGAAAGGACTCCATAGGTGAAAGCAATCATACCTTGATGCCAAGAATTCACAATCAATGGAGGATTAGGAGGCTTGATCATGAAACCCTAGATTCTCCTTCTTCTTCTTCTTCAAGCTTCTAGAGAGAGAAATATTTGGGGAAAGATTTTGGAGGGAGTTGGGATTGATTTAGAATGAATAGAATTAGGCTTAGAAACCTTATATAGAGCCTTTGATTAGGGCTTAACCGACTTGATTAGAAATAGATCAATTAGGGAAAAGACCAAAAGACCCCTTAAAAAATAACTGCCGAAACTCAACCTACAGTTCAGACCTACATTCTATAGGTCCAACTATGGACCGTCCTGGTAAACCGTAAAAAAGTTCAGAAACTATGATTTTGGACCTTCAAATGACGGGACCCCATGTACGGTTCGTAGGTCCATTGACGGACCGTACATGCAACCGTCATTTCCAACTTTAACCCTCAAAGTTTCACTGAGTCTGGGAGACACCTACAGAACCTATCTACGGTCCGTAGAAACAATGACGGACCGTCCTGTTGAGTCATAGAAAGGATCCTGAAACTTGACATTTTAAAAAAGTTTACCTTGCCAACTACGGTTCCCATCTACGGCCCGTAAGTCGACCTACGGTCCGTCAATGGCATCCGTCAGTACTAGCATCAGACCTGAAAACCAGAAATTTTCCTTCTTTTCGAATCCGAGGTGTTACAATATCTCCTCCTTGAGCACATTCGTCCTCGAATGGGAATCAAGACATCATAAGAAGGATAGAAACTAAATCTAACAGCCCATCATGAATGCAATCACATAAATGCACATATCCGAGGAGGAAACATCAACTCCAAGCTAAAGCATGTTCACAACATCATTTCAAAAGGTCTATATGCAACATATACTCAAATGCACATTAACATTAAGGAATCAATCAAGTTAACTCATTTTCTCAAAAATTAAGCTTTTCATGAACATGCCTAAATGAGGAATCATGGGAATATCTAAGACACATGAGACCAAAGGAATAAACCTTGAGGAACTAAATACCTCAAGCTAAAGTATGAGTGGAGGAAAAAAGATGAGGATTGCGGGACATCATATCGGCCTCAGCCTCCCAAGTAGTACCCTTAACTAACTGATTCCTCTAAAGAACCTTAACGGAAGCAACTTCTTTATTCCTCAACTTCTGAACTTGCCGATCTAAAATATCAACCGGAATCTCTTTATAAGAAAGATTTTCTTTTATACCAAGAATCTCCAATGGCACTATTGATGCCGGATCACCAACACATTTCTTCAATAAGGAGACATGACAGACCGGATGAATCGATGCTAAATCGTTAGGCAAGTCAAGTTCATAAGCAACCTTACCAATTCACCTCAAAATCTGATATGGACCTATATAACGGGGACTAAGCTTCCCTTTCTTCCCAAACCCCATTACACCCTTCATGGGTGAGATTTTCAAGTAAACCCAATCATTAACATCAAATTCTAAATCTCTCCTTCTAACATTGACATAGGACTTTTGTCAATTTTGAGCCATTTTCAACCTTTCTCTAATAAGTCGAACTTTCTCCATAGCCTCATGTACCAATTCGAGACCTATCAAAGCAACTTCGCCAACTTCAAACCAACCTATAGGAGATCTACACCTCGTACCATAGAGAGCCTCAAATGGAGCCATACCAATACTGGAATGATAACTATTATTATATACAAACTCAATTAAAGGCAAATGATCATCCCAATTACCCTTGAAGTCGATCACACATGCGCTCAACATATCTTCCAAAGTTTGGATAGGATGCTCCGCTTGCCCATCGGTTTGAGGATGAAAGCCCATACTAAGCTTAACACGAGTACCAAGGCCCTTTTGGAAAGATTTCCAAAATTGAGAAGTGAATTGTGTACCACGATTGGATATAATGGATAGGGGAACCCCATGCAACCTAACCATTTCCCTTAGGTACACTTAGTATAGTCTTCCATCGAATAAGAAGTCTTGACGAGAATGAAATGAGCTGATTTCGTCATTCGATATACAATAAGCCAAATTGAGCCATGTTGTCACCGGGTGCGTGGTAAACCAATAATGAAGTCCATATTCAAATCTTCCCACTTCCAGGTAGGAATACTAATATCTTGGGTTAAACCTCTTGGCCTTTGATGTTCGAATTTCACTTGTTGACAGTTTGGATACTTTGCCACAAATTCCGCAATGTCCGTCTTCATCCTATTCCACCAATAGACCTACCGAAAGTTACGGTACATCTTGGTGGCTCCCGGGTGAATCAAATATTTGGAACTATGGGTTTCCGATAAAATTTGCTCCCTTAGGTTATCAACATTCGAAACACACAAACAACCTTGATATCGGAGTACACCATCTCCCCCTTGAGAGAAAGCCTCAACAGACTTTTTAAGCACTGCTTCTTTTAGTTCCATCAAGATTGGGTCAAGACCTTGTTTTTTTTTCACATCTGACACAAAGGACGATTATAAATCATTCTGAACGATTACTCCACCGTCAGTAGAATCAATTAGCTGAACACCCAATCGGGCCAATCTATGAACATCTCAAACTAATTCCTTATTTTTATCCTCAACATAGGCAACACTACCCATGGATAACCGAGTAAGGGCATCCACCACCACATTCGCCTTGCCCGGGTGATAGAGGACACTCATGTCATAGTCCTTGAGCAACTCAAGCTACCTCTTTTAGCAAAGATTCAGATCCTTTTGTTTGAACACGTAATGTAAACTCTTGTGGTCTATGAAGACATCTACATGAACACCATACAAGTAATGCCTCCAAATCTTTAAAGCAAACACAACCGCCGCTAGTTCTAAGTCATGGGTAGGATAGTTCTTTTCATGAACCTTAAGTTGCCTTGAAGCATAAGCAATCACCATCACATTTTACATAAGGACACATCCCAATCCAACTCTTGAGGCATCACAATAAACTACAAATCCATCGGACCCTTCCGATAGAGTTAACATCAGAGCAGAGGTAAGTCTATCTTTCAATTCTTGGAAACTTTTTTCACATGCTTTAGACCATACAAACGTAGCTATCTTTTGGGTCAAAGCTGTCAATGGAGAGGCAATCGAAGAGAACCCATCCACAAACCTTCTATAGTAACTAGCCAAACCCAAGAAACTTCAAATATCTGAAGGGGATAAAGGTTTAGGCCAGCTCTTAACCATATTCATTTTCTTGGGATCTACCTCAATACCCTTACCGGAAATAATGTGACCAAGAAAAGCCACGCACCTCAATCAAAACTCACATTTACTAAACTTTGCAAAGAGGTGTTGGTCCTTGCGGACTTGCAACACAATCCTTAAATGAGTGGTATGCTCATCCTCGCTCCTTGAGTAAATCAAAATGTCATCGATGAACACAATCACAAACATATCCAGGTATTGTCTAAACACCCTATTCATCAAATCCATAAATCAAGCCAGAGCATTTGTCAAACCAAATGACATTAACAAGAATTTGTAGTGACCATATCTAGTTTGAAAAGTTGTCTTTGGGATGTCATTTTCCTTTAACCTTAATTGGTGATAGCCCGATCGAAGGTTATTCTTGGAAAGTAGCTCGCTCCTTGAAGTTGGTCAAACAAATTATCTATCCTCGGGAGAGGATACTTATTCTTAATAGTAACCTTATTCAATTGTCGATAATCAATACACATTGAAGTGAACCATCCTTCTTTCAAACAAACAACACTGGGGCACCCCATGACGATATACTAGGTCGGATGAAGCCCTTATCCAACAAGTCTCTTACTTGCTCCTTCAATTATTTAAGTTCTGCCGGAGCCATTTGGTAAGGAGGAATAAAGATATGTTGCGTATCTAGGAGAAGTTCAATACCGAAGTCTATTTCCCTTTCCGGAGGAATACCGAGAAGATCATCGAGAAACACTTTCGAAAACTCATTTACAATGGGGACCGAATCAAATATAGGGGTTTTGAAATCCATATCCCTAACCCGAATAAGATGGTATATGCAACCTAGCTTTAAGACAAGAAACAAATTGACTAGTAAGCAAAGAATTTCCCCCTTTCCACTCTAGGATGGGCTAATTTGGAAATTGAAATTTGACCACTCGAGTCCTACAATCAATAGAAACATAACATGAATGCAGTTAATCCATCCAAAGAATAACATCGAAATCTAACATATCAAGCTCTACAAGATCAACAAGAGTGACTCTATGGGATAAGGAGACGGGACAATTTCTATAAACTCTCTTAGCCACAATAGATTCACCAATAGGAGTAGAGACAGAAAAGGGATTTAATAACACATCCAGAAGAACATCCAACCTCATGGCCACATATGGTGTCATAAACGATAAAGTAGCACCAGGATCAAGCAAGGAATATACATCAAGATGAAAGACTCTCAACATACCGATAACCACATCTGGAGAACTCTCTTGCTCATGGCGAGTTTGGAGTGCATAGAACCTGTGTTGCTTCTGATTCCCACTAGAATTGGATGGATGATAAGGTTGAGCCCATGGACGGTCATCTCCTCCTTTGTTAGCAACAGAGGGACAGTCCCTAATCTTATGATCCGTCTTGCCACAACCAAAGCATGGATTGGAACTGGCTAGGCATTTACCCGCATGCTTCTTTCCACATTTGGCACAAGTAGACAATAGAGGTCCACTACCATTCCCTCCTTGAGGCCTAGGGTTAGACACCCTTTCCTTGTTGAACTTAGAAGGAGCATTGGAGGAACCTTGACCGGAGAACCTTTTTCAAAACTTAGGACGACCATATCCATCGGACCTTAAGTGTGAAAAGTCACCATCACCGGTCTTAGCTCTCTTCACCTCCCTAGACTTCTCCTTAAGTTTCTCCTCTTCTATTTGTTGGGCATGAACCATTAGATGAGAAATGTCCATATCATTGATGAGCATAGCGGTATGGCATTCTTTGACCACCATTTCAGACACTCTCGAAATGAACTCACTCATTTTTTCCCTAAGGTCATCAACCATAGTAGGAGCATACCTCTACAATTGTGTGAACTTCAAAGCATACTCCTTCACACCCGTGTTTCCTTGATGAAGGTTGATGAACTCAAGCACCTTTGCCTCCTTCATCTTAAGGGGAAAGAACCTATCAAGGAAAGCAACCTTAAACTTCTCCCAATCAAGAGGACCAGCATCAACCTCCCTCTCACTATTCCATTGTTCAAACCACACTTGAGCCACACCCTTGAGTTGATAGGCAGCCAATTCCTTCTTTCTCACCAACGTCACACCTATGATCATCAACTCCTTATACACCTGATCGATGAACTCTTGAGGATCTTCCTCAACCTTAGACCCATGAAACTCCGGAGGGTTAATTCTACTGAAATCCCTCACTCTAGATGCTGTCGTACCCACATTTGGGTTCATGGGGATCACATCCTCCCTATTGGATTGGCCATTATGGCTTGGGCCAACACTTGAAAAGCATCCCGAAACTCCGCATTAGTCACTTGCTCGGCCAAAAGGTCGACCAGAACTTGAGGAGCTTCTTGTTCGATATTCTCTCTCGCATTTCTCCTAGCATAT
Source organism: Solanum appendiculatum (assembly GCA_018342035.1). Lineage (NCBI taxonomy): Eukaryota > Viridiplantae > Streptophyta > Magnoliopsida > Solanales > Solanaceae > Solanum > Solanum appendiculatum. Next base: position 111,283 of record JAGDQO010001343.1, on the reverse strand, counting down.
GCCCTTCGAGTTGCCATATCCTGAAAAGAATCGGATAGGGATTAGGAGAGAGACATATAGAGTTAAACCCTATTGCATGACTTTAGAGTGATGAAAGAAGTGGAGTGTCCTAAACATCTTATAGCCTCTCACTCATAAGGGTGGCACGCTTCACACCCTTGAACAAGACTCTACTCGACTTGGCTTATGAGACTTCCTAGAACATTTCTAAAACCTTGTACTCTAAACAGCAAGTTTTTCATGACCTAAAGTACCCCTAGACGTGACAAGGCGTAAAAGACCCCGAAAGGCCCCATACAAGCCACTTAGCATACATCATACAAGATAGTAGTAGATAAGAGTTCAAAAGACAATTCATATCAAAAGAGTTGAGAAAAGTATAGCGGAAGTCTCGACATAGTCTCAAAGTCATACATGAATAGAACGCAAGTGGGACGTAACCCATACAAGTCTTAAAAGTAAAATGAAATGAAAGATAAACGTGGCATTGTCCTCGAACATATGAGGATTCACCAAGTCTTCATAGTCTCTATCACAACGAACTAGCCACAGAAGGATGGAGATGAGTCGGATCCTACACTTATGAGAAAATGTAGGCAAAAGTATGCGTTAGTACAAAAATGTACCAAGTATGATAACTATGCACATCAGTTAAAAAATCATACAAAAAGGGTTATACGTAAGATGCAATGACCAAGTTAAATCATATAATGACATGATAGAAAACATGAGATAAAAGCCATGGTCAATGCAAGGAAATCATCTTAATACAACATATTCTTAAAAGTCTTTAGAAAGTAATCTTAGTTCATTATTGTGGGAAGTGAGCCTTAACCGACATAGACCATGTGAGCTATAACATGGAATCCGGTGTCTACCCTACACTGAAAAGAGGTGTCCTTACTTGCCAAGGTAAGAACCATAACTTCTAGCTTAAGTGGATCCACTAGTTAAACCTATGGTGGCACATAGTTAATGGGACATGGGTAATCGCCTCTTGTCCACTCGGTGCTAGGCATAGTTTCCACGGATTAATCATAAATCATAATTCATCTTATCATTAACAGACATGGGTAATTACCGCTTGTCCCTTCATTCATTAGAATAGCTCTTTAGTTCTTTATTCAACTTTAGTTGAGAAAACCTTTCAACCCTTATGAATCCTGTATGAGAGAAAATTTCTTTTACAAATCAACATTTATGCTTCACTCTCAAAGCACATCTTAAATCATCATAAATTGAACATGCATAGCTTCATAAAATTTCATCCTTTGATCATTCATAAACTTCATCATAAACTCGTAGCTTAAAATTCATAAATCATGCATGGGCTCATGTAATTTCACCTCAAAATCATTCAATTTACTCAATTCATGCATAAATAAGCATAATTCAATCCATTAGATCATATTTGGAAAGAACCCATGAGATAGAAAAAACTCTAATTTCAATTGGAGAATTCTAACTTTTCAAATTGGAGAATTTAGGAACCCTATGGAGGAAAGGACTCCATAGGTGAAACCTACCATACCTTGATGCCAAGAACTCCCAATCAATGGAGGATTAGGAGGCTTGATCTTGAAACCCTAGATTCTCCTTTTTCTTCTTCAAGCTTCTAGAGAGAGAAATATTTGGGGAAAGATTTTGGAGGGAGTTGGGATTGATTTAGAATGAATAGAATTAGGCTTAGAAGCCTTATATAGGGCCTAGTACTAGGTCTTAACCGACTTAGATTAGGAGTAGATCAATTAGGAAAAAGACGAAACGACTCCTTAAAAAATAACTGTCGAAACTCGACCTATGGTTTAGACCTATGGTCCATAGTCCCAACTATGGACCGTCCTGGTTAACCTTAGAAAAGTTCAGAAACTATGATTTTGGACCTTGAAATGATGGGACCCCGTGTATGGTTTGTAGGTCCATTGACGGACTGTACATACAACCGTCGTTCCCAACTTTAACCCTCAAAATTTCACTGAGTCTGGGAGACACCTACAGAAACTATCTATGGTCCATAGAATTAATGTCGGACCGTCTTGTTGAGTCGTAGAAAAGATCCTGAAACTTGACATTTTCAAAAAGTTTACCTTACCAACAACAGTTCCCATCTGCAGCCTGTAAGTTGACCTACAGTCTGTAGATGGCATCCGTCAGTACTGGTACCAGACCTGAAAATCAAAAATCTTCCTTCTTTTCGAATATGAGGTGTTACAGGATTATTTATTACTATTCGGAGGAATGAAATTTTCCATAATATTGGAGTTGTAGTAAGTCTCAAACGAAACTTTTTAAGTTCTGAAGGAATTGAAAAGAAAAAAAATTATTATATTGAGACTATAAATTATGAGAAGATTTAATATTTTCAGATTACTACAACCGAAGAGGGTTATAAACATTTGTTTATTATGTACAAATATAGGCATGATGATGGAATCACATGAGAAAATAAACTACGAGTTTACTAGAATAAATATTAGTTGTCATGACCGGTTTACCCTTCCGATTCAAATGTTATCCAAAAGAAATTGAGAATTCATGTGGTTATATGTTGAAGAAATAAAAGATTCTTTAAGAATTATCATGTGTCACTTGTTCTTATGATAAAATGACCATTGTACCACCTAAGGTTGAAATTGTATCGACTAAAATTATTTGAAACATATAAAAAGGTGAATATAGGCCCGTTCACCTGTCATGTGGACCGCTCACTATTATGATTTAATCGGTGCATATATGGTATGGTCACATGTACGTTTGCTATCAACTTACAAATTGGTTTTTGTAAAGTTGCTTGCTCGAATTTTTAGATTAAGAGCACAGTTCCAAACTATAAAATAATGTTGATAATGTTGGTTGGTTTAGTAGAAATTGTATGCCTCCAATTATAGGTAGACCATTGATATCACGCCCCGAGGCTACCCCCTAGGCGCAACACGGCTAACCTTGAGTCTGGCATATCACAAGCATATTGAAATATAACTAAGTAAGCGGAAACATAACTGTAATGGGAGTCAAAACTTAAAGAACTTCAGGTTATAATATAATTGAAAATCACTCGGGAATAACCCAAAACAACTTAATACTGACTCTATGTCTGAAAGCCTCTAATACTGATGAGCTGCTGGGACAAGTCCCCAGCTAAATCTAAAAATACAAAACACTGATAATGGGATAACTAAATCAAAAGCATAAAGAAACGTCCTCAAACTATGAGGACTCACAACGGAATCTGCTGACTATGGACTGGAAGTCGGGCTAAGCGCGGTCGGGATGCTGAGCGCCTGAACCTACATAATGAAATGATGTAGCACAAAAGTTTGCGTCAGTACTTTGAATGTACTGAGCATGCACGATATAGATACTAAGCTGAACAATATAAACTGAACATGGAAATAGGATGTACTGAATTATAACTGAAAACTAGGCTAGATGCAATAACTAAGTACTAATCATGAAGATAACATGTTGAACTATATGCTGAAGTAAATGGTAATAACAAGGTCAATGCAATAAGAGTATGACTGTGGGAGCTACTATTAACCGACATAAACCACGTGAGCTAAATGTGGAGTCCAATGTATACGTCCCATCGAGAGGACCCAATATACCTTGCCAGGGGTATAAAGGCATGACTTTGGCGTGATCACTAAAAATTGATGCCCAACAGGATCTGAACCTACGTTGGCACGTAGTTCTTGGGCTTTGAGGGTACGCTGATTCATAGTCCAACTTGGTGCTAAGTCTACTCCCAACTGAATATGTTAGCTAAAATGCAACTGAAATACTGATTAGCTCAAAATACTGACATGTTATCTGAGAAAGCAACATAAATATACTGAAAGTTGTGGCATTCGAATTCTGAAGCATAATTTTCTGACTGATCTTCCTAGCAAGTATAATTTCTAAAATACTGATAATTAGTACAAGCTAGGGTTCTGATTTCTATATATGGGACTATGCAAATTTTCCAAGAAACATGTTATTTAGTTCGTGGAAACTATAGCAGCTAAAATCACAATGAATCTCCAAGGTTTTGGAAACCCTAGGTATGAAAAATTTATGAGAAATTGAAGAACTGGCTAAATTCAAGGGACCTAATGGGTGAAAGGAACCCACTATTTAATGCCCACATACCTAGTGATGAATACCACGGAGAAATCCTTTCGATTCGAGGCTGAACTTCGAAGAACACCTCTGCTTGTTCTTGGAAGAAACTGTCGCCTCTTTCTCCTCTTTTCTTTCTAGGTTGGATGAATTTTGGAGAATGAGGGTTCTAGGTAGTTTTTGATTAGATCATTAGGCTTATACTGAGTAAAAAGACGTAGTTTAGGCACCAAACGACGTAGTTTAAGTGCCCAACGCATAGGGGAAAAGACAGATACGACCCTGACTTAAAAGCTGATGAAGTGACTTCAAGAGATGCTTCATGGGCCGTCTAGAGCACCACGACTGGTCAAGTGGGTCGTGAAGCTTCATCTGCCTAACAGTGCTTCACTAAAATGGGCATAACGTTTTCTCCAAACTTCAAATGAGGCAAACTTGGTGACGTTGGAAAGAAGATTCATATATCTTTAATTTGATAGGTATGGGCCACCTAATTCATTTTGTGCTGAAAGATATGATTGTTTGAAGTTGACCCAGAACTCAAAATCTGACAAGCCTCTTTCACGAGCCACTTCACAGCTCGCGTGAAGCTCCACGGGCTGTTTAGGCGACCGTGGTTCTTCACAAACGCTTGGGAGTAATGTGCCCTTTTTCACGGGCCACTCTATGGCCTATACGAAGTTCCACAGACTGTCTAGTGGTCCGTGGCCCTTCACAGTAGCCCTGGTGATTCTGTGTCCCCTTCACGGGGCATACTACAGCCCGTGTGAAGCTCCACGGACCATCTAGTGGTCCGTGGTCTTTCACCTTTTGCTGGGGGCACAACCACGAGCAGGGTGATGGGTCGTGGTCCTCTTCACGGCCCATGTACCCCTCCGTGGTTTGCCCTTCTCTCTTTTTCATTCCTTTCTCGAAGTCTGAGGTGTTAAAATATCTCCCCCTTGAGATTATATGTCCTCGAATGAAGACTAAACAAGCTGAGTATGGAGGAAAGAGCTACAATCCCAACTAAGTACTAGAAGTTGATATCTATCTGAACTAAGTTCCATAAACATGCAATTATGCTGAATTGCAATGATAACTAAGGGAACAAGATACTGAGACTGAATTTACACAAGATTAACTGAAAGATGGGAGAGGAACTATTACCTCCCCCTAAAACTGAATCGGAAGGAAAGAGGTGAGGATACTTGGCCATCATGGCTGCTTCTGCTTCCCAAGTAGCTCTCTCTATGGACTGATTCCTCCACAAAACTTTTACTGAAGCGACTTTCTTATTTCTCAACCTTCGAACCTGACAGTCAAGAAACTCAACTGGAATCTCTTCATAGGTGATCCTATCCTTCACAGCCACACTTTCTAAAGGTACTATCGATGTCGAATCACCCACACACTTCTTCAACAAGGAAATGTGAAAGACCGGATGAATCGCTGTTATTTCTGTTGGAAACTCTAACTCATAAGCCACATTACCAACCCTTTTCAGGATTCTGTAAGGACCTACATACCAGGGACTGAGCTTCCCTTTCTTACCAAATCTCATCACCCTTTTTATGGGTGAAACTTTTAGGAAAACCCAATCATTGATTTCAAACTCTAAGTCCCTTCTCCTCACATATGCATAGGACTTCTGATGACTCTGAGTTGTCTTTAGTCTATCTCTGATGAGCTGAACTTTCTCCATAGCCTCATGAACCGAATCTTGCCCAACAAAGGTTTCTTTACCTTCTTTGAACCAACCAACCGGAGATCTGCATCTACGCCCATACAGTTCCACATAAGGGGCCATCTAAATACTGGAATGGAAACTGTTACTATAAGCGAACTCTATGAGAGGTAAGTGATCATCCCACCTACCCTTGAAATCGATCACGCAAGCTCTCAACATGTCCTCTAAGTCCATGAAACCTGCAGGAGCATTTGTTAGTCCAAACGACATAACTACAAATTCATAGTGACCATACCGAGTCCTGAAGACTGTCTTTGGGATGTCACTATCTCTGACTTTGAGCTGATGGTAGTCGGATCTAAGGTCTATCTTAGAAAAGCAACTAGCACCCTGAAGTTGGTCGAACAAGTTATCAATCCTGGGGATGGGATATTTATTCTTGTTTTTGACTTTGTTCAACTGACGATAGTCAATGCACATCCTGAGAGAACCATCTTTCTTATGCATGAACAACACTGGAGCACCCCATGGAGAGATGTTGGGTCTGATGAAGCCCTTATCTAGAAGGTCTTTCAATTATTCTTTCAATTCCTTAAGCTTAGCTGGAGCCGTTATGTAAGGAGGAATCAAAATAGGCTGGGTATTTGGAAGGAGATCTATTTTGAAGTCGATTTCCCTTTTCAGAGGAACTCTGAGAAGATCTTCTGGAAACACTTCTGGAAACTCATTCACCACTGGACCGACTCAAGAGTTGTGGTTTCAGAGTTTGAATCTTTAACCCGAACAAGATCATAGATATACCCTTTAGAAATCATTTTCTTGCCGATAAGGTAAGAGATAAATCGCCCTACAGGCTCTGAGTTACTACCATTCCACTCTAAGACTGGGTTATTTGGAAACTGAAACCAAACAATCCTGGTTCTATATCGATTGAGGCATAACAGGAATGTTACCAATCCATGCCTAGAATGATATCAAAATCTATTATTTCTAACTCTACAAGGTCTGTTGAATTGACTTTCTGGGAAACTGTGACATGGCAATTTCTGTATACCTGTCTGGCTATAACTGCGTTAGCATTGCGTGTGTTAGCTCTGCGATGGAGTTGGGGCCACAACCTATAGATTGAAAGCAGCCTTGAACTCGGCATACATGACATGCTCATTCCCGGTCTTTTCCTGGCCAGTCTCATTACTTGTTGTCTTGGCCCTCTTGTTGCGAAACTCTTCTCTATCCTTTAACTTATCCTCCTCAACCTGCTGCACATGAATCATGAGTCTAGCTATGTCCACGTCCCCTATCAACATAGCTGCCTTACCTTCCTGGTTGGATAGGCGGGACAGCCCAGACACGAACAAACTCATCCTGCTCCTCATATTCGCCACCATCTCCGGTGCATAAGAGGGTAGCTGAGTAAACTTGGGGCTGTACTCCTGCACACTCATCGCATCCTATTTTAGATTCATGAACTCTCTCACTTTAACTTCCCTTAGCTCTCGAGGAAAGAAGCGTCCTAAGGAAGTATCATCAATTATAGCCACGCGTAAGCACGAGTTAAAAGAAACTTTTATAGAATTGAACTCTATCTCACAAACAGGAGTAAGAAGAAAGTGGGATGTTCCTAAATGTCGTAGCCTTATAATTATAGATGTGGCACGCTTCACACAATAAGAAGGACTCTACAGACACGGCTTTTAGACACCCTAGGACTCTTGAACCAGATGCTCTGATACCAAGTTTGTCATGCCCCGAGGTTACCCCCTAGGCGCAATACTCAAGGCTGAACTTCAAAGAACACCTCTGCTTGTTCTTGGAAGAAACTATCACCTCTTTCTCTTCTTTTCTTTTTAAGCTGGCTAATTTTTAGAGAATGAGGGTTCTAGGTAGTTTCTGACTAGATTATTAGGCATAGACTGTGTAAAACGACGTAGTTTAGGCACTGAACGATGTAGTTTAATTGCCCAATGCATAGGGGAAAAGACCAATACGACCCTAACTTAAAAGCTGACGAAGTGACATCAAGAGAGGTTTCACGGGCCGTCTAGAGCACCCATGACCCGTCAAGTGGGTTGTGAAGCTTCATCTGCCTAATAGTGCTTCACTAAAATGGGCATAACCTTTTACTCTAAATTTCAAATGGGGCAAACTCGGTGGTGTTGGAAAGAGGATTCAGAGATCTTTATTTTGATAGGTCATGGGCCACCTAATTCATTTTGAGCTGAAACATATGATTGTTTGAAGTTGACCCAAAACTCAAAGTCTAACAAGCCTCTTTCACGAGCCACTTCACAGCTTGTATGAAGCTCCGTGGGCCATTTAGGCCACCGTGGTTCTTCACAGACGCTTGGGAGTAATGTTCCTTTTTTCCGGGTCACTTTACGACCCGTGTGAAGTTCCACAGACTGTCTAGTGGTATGTGGTCCTTCACAGTAGTCCTGGTGATTTTGTGTCCCCTTCACGGGCCACTCCATGGCCCGTGTGAAGCTCCATGGACTGTCTAGTTGTCTGTGGTCTTTCACCTTTTACTGGGTGCACAACCACGAGCAGGGTGACGGGTCGTGGTCCTCTTCACGGACCGTGGACCCCTTTATGGTTTGCCCTTCTCTCTTTTTCATTCCTTTCTCGAAGTCTGAGGTGTTGCAATTGATTATGAGAACAAATCTTTCAAATGAAACTTGATATTAGATGAGTTTATTTAACATGTAGGCATCAAACCAACAAGGTTCTCCCATCACAAATGGTTCAGGGTCAGGAACCATATAATTTCCATCTAAAAATTTGATGTGTGCACATATGATGGATCCCTAATAAGGTTGGGGGTAAATGTTAGATATCTTAAAATTAGGGGGAGATATCATTAGCAGCTAAAAACTATGTGTGGGATGGATTATCAAAATCCTCGTTAAAAAAAATGTGAACTCGAAGTTCAAGAGATAATTTATTTACAAAATGTTACAAATAATTTGCTAGATGTATTTGCTAACCCAATATTTCAATTAAGCTGCAAATGCTCCAATAAATGGCCCTTGAAGGATAGAGTCTATGATACGCCAAAAGTGTTATAGATCAATCGATTCTGAACGTAAAACTCCTTAAGGAAGGAAAGAAGCAAATGATCAAAATGATCATGATAATGAGGCAAGTGTTTTAAAAGAGCACTATGACAGAACACTTCATAAAACCTTGAAAAAGATTGAGGTACTTGAAATGATGAAAAATGAAGAGATCTCGATAAGTTATGGCGTATTGGAATTGACAAATGAACATCAACGGTATCTTTGATATCAAGTAGCACTCAATGCTATAAATGGTTACGAGGATCTTGAATTTAAATCTGTCATATAGTGTGGATAGATAAATGATTGGCCAAATAAAATGTACTATTCAAGTATATTTTGTTTCACTTAGAAAAGAGATGTTTTTGAACTTATAATTCATAGATCAAGATATAATGTCAGTGACCCCAAATGAATCATTTTACAAAAGTATAATCCTAAGATACAAAGTGCGGTTTGTACCTTGGGGCATAAAGAATTTTCACAAAAGTCCTGACATTATTAAATGGAGATATATTCTCCAGTGGTGGATGCAATGAGACTTGTTTCAGTCTGGCAATAGATGAAATACTTGAATATGTATAATGAATGATTATTATGTCTAATGAGACGATGAAGATTATATGAAAATCCTTGAAGGATTTTAAAGGTCTTAAAGCAATTTCATGGAGTACCCAATGGTTCTGAGACTGCTTAACACAGAGAAAGAATCATTTCAATCTCACGAAAATGATTAAAAACATCATGTATTAGTGCAATTGTTGCACTTACAGATTATTGGTTATGCAAATGCTATAGATTATTTTACCTACATAACGAAAGTTATGTAAAGGGATTTTCATACTATCATTCAAGGTATGCTAAGAAACGAACATAGTAAGTGACTCAACACATAGAAGATGTGTGATTTTCTTTGAGAAGAAAAGATGAGCTTTAATAAAATTGAATTGGTCAATCTCCGAGTCAGAAATTATTTGATTATGTAGATGAAGGATATTTATTTGATCCGCATAAAACTCGATAGCAAATGGGCTATTTGTTTACATGTGGAGGCACAACAATATCTTGACATTCAAAGAATCAAACACTAGTAACCACTTCTTCAAATCGTGCAAAAATAATATCGATTTATGAAGTAAGTCGGGAGTGTGTTTGGTTGGCATCATAACCTATCATATTCAGGAAATATGTCATTTTCCATTGAAATGAATATTCCAGCCACCATATACAAAAATAATATATAGCTCGATTGAAGGGAGGATACAATCAAAGGAGATCAGACAAAACATATTTCACCAAAATTCTTTTACACATGATTTTCAATAAAATAGTGTGATAGACGTTTAAAAGATCCGTCCAAGAGATTATCTTGTAAACTTATTCACTAAGGATTGCCAACATCAAAAAAATATATGTTATACTCTTTTCCTTAACCATGGTTTTGTCCCAATTGAGTTTTCCTGGTAAGGTTTTTAACGAGGCAACATTCAAAGCGTATTAAAAGATATGTGTATTATTTTTGCTTCACTAGATTTTTTTCCTAATAAGGTTTTAACGAGGCATATTATCTATGGACATCAAAGGAGGAGTGTTATAAAATAATATAGAGTGGATGTCCACTATATCAAGAAGTTACTTTCACCACTTATCTCCATTACTTTCCTCCATTATAAAGATAACCTCCACCTTTATGACCATCATTCTTGTAATACTATAAATAGAGGCATACTGATTCATATTGTATACACTTGAATACTTAGAAGAAAAAGAAAAGTTATCATCTCTTGTCTCCTTATTTCAACAACAACGACCACAACGACAATGACGACAACAACAACAACAACCCCAACAACAAAAACAACAACAACAACAACAATTGATCCCAAGCGAACCCTTGGTCTGGCTAACTACTTAGCAGAAGGCTAACTCAAGTAGAATTAATCTTTAAAATAGAATTAAACTATTGAATCTCAAAATACTCAACGAAAGCTGTCTGTAGAATACTCAATGAAAGCATAATAGTTGAAAAATATTTTAACAAAGAAATACTGCAAACATACTCAAAACTATCTATGATACCTCTATTGTTTAAGACGGATATTGGGACAAGACATACGACACCTCAAAGCAACTAACTAGAAGATAAAAGTAGAGTCCTCTGGAATGCAAGGATGCTCATCAAAAGCTAACTGGAAGTGTCAAGTAATTTCAACAAAGCACCTATTGATGATCCTGAACACATGTATCTGCATCATAAAAAGATGCAGGTCGAATGACGTCAGTACATTGAATGTACGACTATGTAATATAGCCAAAGCAAAATGACTGAATGAAAGGACTTCAATAGGTATACATGTATACTCAACTGAATGTAAAGAAATAAAGGAGTGAAATCATTTAAACTTTACAAATACTTACTCATCTCTGATCTCAACATATTAAGTGATATAATAAAATACACTTTTAACTCTATTTGGGATATTCTCTAACCAACAACCACCACTATGAGCAACATGATGATACAACGTCTCGTCTACGCTGTCAGAACTGTCCTATACCTTGCCGGGATATAGAAAATCTCAACTAAGCGGATCCACTAAAGCTATGCTCGAAAGCAATAAGGAGTCATCTAAAAAGTACGATTCTTTATCCATGTTGGCTATATGATTTATGAGGAATGTGAGTTGTCTGAACTCATCCCCATATCGACGTTCAATACTACTCCCAATAAATATATATACTCATGCTCAAGTAGAAATATTCTTTCTCTGTTTTGAGGTAATTACTCAAAAGATCCTCTTTAAGAGGCAATGTCTCAATTATCTCTAGAAACTCTTTTAACTCTTTATGAAATTAAAGTTCCCTTTCTAATGTAAAAATGATACATTAGGTAATCAATTAGTCCCCTCATACTTTACTCAAAATCATTCTTTAAACACTACTCAAAACTCGTCTTTACTTTCTCAAAAATCAATTTAGGACATAAAATTTTGGTTAAAAGATTCTCAATAATAGGGTTCATGCTTAAAATAGACATGAACAATCAACTCAAGATTCTCAATGCAAGATATAGCAACTCAAAAATTAGGAAGAGAACTCAGAACTCAACAACTGAACTTATCTCAAGAATTATCAAAACCAAGGATGTAACCCTAGATTATTCTTTACTTATAGGAAGTAGATGTAGGGTGTGAGGACAAATTCAGTCCATCACTATGAGTAGCCTTACATACTTGGAAGAACCAAGTTCTTGGCAAAACTGGTAGAATGCTTGAAAACCTAAGCTTTCTTCTCTTGGGGCCTTGCTCTAAGACTTGGAAGCACTAATGAACATAAAAGGATTGATTAACATTGTTTCAACCCTTAACTAGGTATAAAAACATTGTAGTTTAGGCTTAGAAGGGGTAGAAAAAGACTAAAATACCCCTCTTAAAAGCTAACGAAAACCTTCTACTATTCCATCTACGGTTCGTGGAAGTTTCTGCAGACTGTAGATCCAATCCGTGAAATTTATATTGAATTTTAAGACCCAAAAACTCATTCTACGGGTTCAAACTACGACCCGTAGAAGTTTCTACGACCTGTAGATGGATCCGTAGGAATGGAACTCCAAAATTAGACTTCTCTGAAGTTTTTGACAAGTTGAAAGTACGGGTCGTCGAAATTTCTATGACCCGTAGAATCAATTCGTAGGAATTGACTTCAGGAAACTTTGATGTGATAGTGTTTAGTAAAATGGTCATAACTATTTACTCTGAACTCAAAATGAGGCAAACTTGGTGGAGTTGGAAAGATGACTCATAGACCTTCAATTTGATAGGTGATGGGTCACCTAATTCATTTTGTGATGCGATATATTATTATTTGAAGTTGACCTAAGTAGAATATTATGTCAAAACTTAATTGGTAAGGAAGCTTTCAACTCAACTTTGTGCTAGGGGGTTCCTGTGACCTTAATTCATATCCAAATCCATTCACACACTAAATAATTGACCTTTACACATATGAGTAATTTAAGAATCATCCCATAGGACCTTACATGTAAATAAAGAATGGTTCGGGCCTTAGCTTAGAAATTTTCAATGTGTTACAATATCTCCCCTTTGGAATCGTTCACCCTCGAATAATGGATAAAATGCGCATGGAAAGGGTAGAGAAATGTTTAACAACCCAATTTAATGTAAAATACACATAAAACTCATAAACTCAAAACATTGAAGGAGGGACTGAATTGAATGAGTACTTTAGAAAGAAATAATACCTTGGACTGGAACTAAATTGGAGGAAAAGAGATGAGGGTATCTAGTATTAATATCCTCCTCAACTTCCAAAGTTGCCTCCTCGATAAACTGATTTCTCCATAAAACCTTGACTAATGCAACCTCTTTGGTTCTCAACTTGCGAACTTGACGATCAAGATATGAATGGAATATCCTCATAAGATAGACTGTCCTTGATACCAATATTCTTGGTAGGCACAATAAGTAAAGGATCACCCAAACACTTCTTTAGCATAGAGATGTGAAATACTGGATGGACTGCTGCTAACTCTGGCGGTAGCTCCAACACATAAGCTACATTAAGGACCAATATACCGGGGACTGAGCTTCCCTTCTTACCAAACCTCATAACACCCTTCATAGGTGAAACCTTTAGATATACCCAATCATCAACCTCAAACTCCAGATCTCTTCTTCTAACATCTGTATAGGATTTCTGACGGCTCTGCACTGTTTTCAACCTCTCTTGGATTATTTTCACCTTCTCCATGGATTGATGAACTAAGTCTGGTCCTATCGACTCAGTTTCACCAACCTCGAACCAGCCAATAGGAGATCTACACCTTCACCTATATATAGTGATAATGCTCAACCACACCTCTAACGATTCGAAGTGTGGGTGGTCTCTATGCAAGTATAAACCCAACAAAGAGTTGGGGTCGATCCCATGAGGAACAATGTGCAGGGCGATTGAAGAAATAAAGAATTACTAGCTACTAGTTTGAATCCGAAATGAAAGGTATATTTATAAAATGAGAAGATTTCAAGTAACGAATTTAGGATAGCGGATAGAGGAAAACAAGGAACAAAGCGACATCGAACAAGATTACCAAAGGGATTTGGGAATGGGAAATCGATCAAAATCCATACGATCCATTGCATGGGTAAAATCATATATGCCTCGGAAAATAAATTATCTACCTAATTCTATCGAACATAGGCAAATATTTCTCAATTAGCTCTCACGAACCCAATCAAGTGGCAACACAAGCTATCCGATTAAAGGAAATGCAAGGATTCACTATTTTTAGCAAAATTTGACAATTGAGTTGATTAACCTCAATTAAAGAACTAATCAATCATACCCAACCCCAATTAAATCTCACAAGCTAAATCAAAGTAAATGGGCAGGTCCAAGGAGTGATCAATTCCAATGGAAAGTAATTAAAGCATGAGAGCAATTTGGTAATCAAAAAACCATTTCATAAATAATAAAGCATTCAACTAATTACAAAAGCACAAGATAGAAATCAAAAACCCAAATATTGATTATGTCTAACACGATATCCAAATCACTAATCAACAATCAACACCTAGAATTTAACAATACAAAGCAAAGAGTTGAAGAAAGGTGAAAAATAATTACAACCCAAGCTCACAATCTTCACTCTAATGGTGTTTGTTGAGAAATCTTGATCTCAAAGCTATGCCCAAGCCTCAATCCCCAAGGTTCTTCTCTATTCTCTGTTCTATCTCTTGATTTTGAATTGAATAATCCTCCTCTCCTGATGCTGCCTCTCAAAATGGCTGTGAATCAGTGTATATGGTTAAGTGGGGTCAAAATGTGAATATCCAAAACTGCCCAGACGTCAGTCACCTTTTCTTCTTCGCATTCGTGGAGATAGCTCTACATTCTCGAAGGTAGCTCAGCGTTCGCGGAGCTTAGTTAAATTGTACTTCGCGTTCACGGAGAAAGCACCGCATTCGGGGTAGTCTCAGAAGTTGTACTCCGCATTCGCGGAGGATGTCCCGCGTTCGCGGTTCAATGCCGGCTAGAGCTCCGCGATCGCGTTTGGCTCTCTGCGTTCGCAGAGAGTACTTCACTGCCAGATCAGATTTTCATGTTTTTAGCTTCATTTTGCTCCAATTTTCATGCATTTTCATCAAACCTCTTTTTTCACCAATATGTACCTAAAACAACCAAATTCAAATGAAAGTTAGCTTCTTTCTCTACTTAAGTACCACAAAATCGCAAGAAAAGGACTCTAAATGAGTGAAAATCACCCACTCATCAACACCCCCAACTTAGAAACTTTGCTTCCTCAAGCATAACAAAATCAAAAGCACAAGAGGCAATCACAATAAGCACAACACATTTTCATTCTGAATAGAGATCATGATCATGACTTTGGTTAGTACTAACAAATAGTCCTCAAGAAAACTTTTCACAAAAACAACCCCTCATTTTCCTGGAACATTTTTCAAAACCCAAGAACCATTAAGTGACAACAACTCAAACTCAAGAAATGACTCAACTCTTTAGCTCTTTTTCATGCTCACTTGATGCAATTTGGAATTTTCAAAATCACTACTCAATCAATTTACATGCCTTCACAAGAAAAGAAATGTCCCAAAACACTCACAAGTATTTACAAGCAAGGGACAAAAGCACAAACACTCACACTCACAAAAGAACATCTTATGCCCACAAGTTCCACACCATAGGCTTGCCCTTATTGTCAATCAACGTCGACTCAACTTCATTTGGTTAGAAATCACAGAGGACTTTGTTAAGCTTGTAATGTCGGCTTAGGGAAGGTTAGGATATCTTTTAGGTACAAGTGACTACACCCTCCTTGAACTCTACTCAACAACTCAACATTTTCCAACTTTTCCACACTTTCTTCACTTTCAAAACCAATGCACAATTCACCTTTTCATTTTCTTCATTTTCATTCTAGATGCCCCATATGCAACCATTTTCAACTTTTTGGAGGTTTCAAGATTCTTTTATTCACTTTCTTTTTCACAACTTTTTCTTTCTTTTTGACATTTTCCTCCATTCATCATTCCTTTTTTTTATCAAGCTCTTATGCGATAGGCATCCCTTCTATGAATTTTCAAAAACACCCCCAACTTAGGCATTTAGCCTCAACTTTCACAACTTCAAGTTCAAGGAGGGAAAGGGTTCAAGAGAAGAATGTATTTTCAAAATGGCTAAGGCTAGTAATAAGGTTGCCAATAAAAAGGGTATTAGGCTCAAAGGGGACAACTAGGGATACATTTAGTGCAAAGGTGGGATATTTAGTCCAAGTGGACTTCAATAACAATCAAAGAAAGCCTAAGATCTTTTTTCCAACCCACCTCAATTAAGACCAATATTTCAACACTAACCGGGCAAGTTCTAGGTAGCACAAGCAAACATAAGCCATTATTCAACAACTCACCACACATGGCATGCAAATCACTCAAGATGAATCAAAATCTTATATCCTTCTCAACAAACAAGTGGAATTGAACAATTAGACCTCCAACGAATCAAGAGTCACAAAAAGAGTCACAAGAGTTGTCATAAAATCATTCAACACTTGCTCAATTTTCAAAACGGAGGGGTATGCTCAAAACACATTTTTCGCAAGTAAGACTATATTCTTAGTACCAAAGAAGTCACAATCTTCCAAGAAGACCACAACGAATTTTTCCTTAAGAAAGTCATCATCCAATCCATCATTGGGCAAACTCATACATCAATTCGAAACTGGTTACTCAGACTTCACCAACAATGGTTACTCAGACTTCACCAACAAAACACATTGACGCTTTACCCTTAAGAAAGTTGTCACTCTATCCATCATAGGGCATCGCCAATCAACAACAACTCCAATCAACAACACCATCTCAAGACAAATGAAATAAAATAAAAAAACTATCAAAAGCAATAAAACTACTAAAATGAAAACGACTAATCCAACACTATTCACAATTAAAGCCAAAAGCCTGACAAGGGCACATCATCTATAAACAACACAAACATCCAACAATATGATAAAAACAACCAACAAATAATCCCCAAGTATCCAAAATAGTCAATGCAAAAGAAGAGTCATAAGAGAGGCACCCCCAACTGAAAATCACACTATGTCCTCACAGTACAAAAATCAAAAGAGATTAAGAGGGGCTCCCTGAAATATGATTACTCTGAGCTAGCATCAGAGGGGGAGGACAAATCCTCCTCATCAGATGGACTGCTACCGCATAAGCTCTGGAACTTTCCCATCATCTTGCTCATGAATCGGCTCTTCTTCTTCTCATGCTCTCGGAAAGTCCGCTGGCGCTGCTCAATCTTCCCCTGCCTCCTACTCAGATGCTCCAATCTATCGAACATAGCCTTATGTGCAGCAGCTACAGAGGCAATAGTAGGTGTAGATGCACCCTCAGATGTTGCTCCAGAAGGTCCGATAGGAAGGCCAGCAACTAGCTCTCTGATCTGAGCATCAACTCCCTGTATCTGAGAAGATATATATCGCATAATGGTAGGCCCAAACTGGAGGGGTCCTGCAAAAGATGAAGCTCCAGTCTCAGAAGTAGGCTCAGTGAACTGCCCGAACTACGGATCGGCCACATCGATCTTCCTCTTCTTGTTCTGGCTACTCTGGCCGCCCTTTTTCTTCAGTGGGTGTATCTCCTTCCCGGGCTTCTTCTCCTCATCTTTCGGCATTCTAGGCACTCTGGCACTATAGCACAGCTGAGTGATCAATGAAGGAAAGATAAGACTCCTGGTCCTCCCCTGGGCCACCTCAATAATATGGTCCAAAATCAGCTGGCCCACATTCACTACCAGCCTATCCATAATAGCCGCAATAACCAAAGCTCTATCTAGTGTCACCTCGGTGTCATGCGTGGAGGGAATGACCCAAGCACATATAATGGAGAGCCAAGTCTTGGCCTCCGCTGTAATCTCACGGGACTCCACCCTTCTCTTCGTCTCGAACCACTCCGGAGGTTCACCGTTGTGAAATTTATCAACAAGCCACTGGCCATCCAACTTTTTATAGCGATCCAAATAGACCCTGTTGTCAGCATCTGGGAGGCCATAATAGGCATTAATCAAAGATGGGCTAGAATGGACCTATACTCCTCGGACAATAGTAACAGCGGCCTCATTAAAGTCAGTCTCCAAGGCATTAGCATAAAACTCAGCTACGATGGTGTGATTAGCCTTGATAGGCTCAGCAGTAAACACCATCCATCCGCTAGACTCTAGCCGGTGAAAGAAATTCGGCATCCCATTTTCAAGTTTTTCCAGGCAAATCCCCTTTTCTTTCACAACAGCCCGGCCTAGGTATTCATCGTACATCCGGGCATAGCTAGCAGACAAGAATCTAGTTGCATCAAAATACTCTTCTTCCGATGCAATTTCGGATGCTTGAGGGACGTTGTCGGTTGACATTTTTAGTTCAAAGTACCTACAAAAGAAGCCAACATGTTAAAAGTTCTTGTGAACACTTAAAACATTGTATTAGGAAGTATTTAAGCCAAAGAAAATAATTAAAAGAGGTCCCGATCAAATTAGTGCAAGCTTACTATTTTGGGATAGACAGGTTTCTTCTCCGCGTTCGCGGAGAGATAGTGGCCTTGCCTCTGCGTTTGCGGAGAGACTGCCGCGTTCGCGGCTCAGCAGCAGAAAGGTCTCTATGTTCGCGGAACAGTTGGCGCGTTCGCAGAGAACAAGGAGTCAGACACCTCCGCGTTCGCGGAGATGTCATCGTCCTTAGAAAAATAGTTTCGTAGAGGCATTTCATCAAACAAGTCATGGGCAACATTTTAACAACAGTTTTCTACACAAATTTGCCCATAATTCTACCCCCAAACATGATCAATCAATTAACAACCCAACAAACATCCAATCTACCCACAAAAATGAATAATTCATCACAAAATTCAAGTTCAATTTAAGAACACACTAAGGCATCATTGAACTAGGCTTTACTACCAAAATAACCATTAGGAAGGGTTAGAAATCATACCTTGAGTAGGGAGGTGAGCCACACAATGAGAAGTTAGGAAGCAAAGCAAACAATTTAGGGAGTTTTCGAGTCTTAAACGATGAGGGGAAAGGGGAAGGGATTTGGAAAATGAACTGCCCTTTGGCAGTTCTGACTATTAAAGTACCTGAACCTCCGCGTTCGTGGAGGCCTTGTCGCATTCGCGCCCCTACAAGATTCATGACTTCAGCGTTCACGGGCAAGAGGGCGCGTTCGCGAAGGCTCTAACATTTTGACCTTCGTGTTCGCGGTCTCCCTGCCGCGTTTGCGGAGAGTAAATTATACCTGAAGCTCTGGCAGCTTTCTGGAAATTCAAGCGATGGGTGGGTTCATTTGGCGACTCACCCATTGCATTCAGGTAATCTTCAGCTTCTAAAAAGTGCTCCAACCTCCATTTTGAAGGTAGTTCAACCCCATACTTCAATCCCAAGTGCATTTTTGCATCCAAACCTGTTCAAAACAGCTCCAAACACTTTGAAACCATGAGGATTAGTCAAAAATGAAATTCTAATCTATTTTAAAAATAAAAGAAAATTCAAAAATCAAAATTTTGGATACCGATAGGTTGCCTCCCATCAAGCGCACAATTTAAAGTCACGGTGCGACGACGGTTGCATCACCCTTTATGTTTCCACTTCGAGGTGATGTACCTTCTCCCCAACTTCAAATCATTTTCTCGTCGAAGCAATTGGGGACTACCGGAGAGCATCATATGTTTCACTCGATCTCTCCACTTCAAAGATTTGAATTTCTTGCCCAACTTTACTTCATTTTTTCGTGTAGGAGCATTGGGCAAGAGTGATAGTATCATTAGGCCATTTGAACAACGCACTTCATAACTTTTGGCCCTCAAGTGCATGACACTATCACTTTCCAATGTACTAGAGTTGCCATATATAATTTTTTTGGCTTTTTCTTGCAACTCTAGTATCATTGCCTTGATATTGGAATCTTGGAATTCTATTGGCTTGGTTTGGTTGCAAATACCCAAGATCTCATCAATATCGAACACAACCTTTTTTCTTGACCGTCCAACTCCAATGCCTTACTCTTGACCACTTGACAAGGAGCCTTACGTACTCCAAACGTTGATCTCGCATTGGCCTTAAAGTAGCAATCTCAAACTCAAGTTGGATTATCTCATGGCACCTAGCTAGGTGCAAGTTGCGGAATTCCTCCCTCATTTGGAACATTAGATCTCTTAGCCTCTCACCCTTTTCAAGTTGATGAGAAAAGTATAAGAGCCAAGCTTGACTCACAACACCCATCTCTTCATCTAACGAGGCATCCAAACAACTATCCCCAACATGAAGTCTTCAACAACAAGGCCATGGGTAATCAACATAGGGCTTGCACTCACCAAACCTTGTTCCTTCACAAGAATCCATAAAAACAAACAAAAACAACTATTCACAATTAGGATAGAAACTAGTAAACTAAAAATTCTAAATCAATTTAATACGCCAAATTGTTCCCCGGCAGTGGCGCCACTTTTGATAACGCTCAACCACACCTCTAATGATTAGAAGTGTGGGCGGTCGCTATGCAAGTATAAACCCAACAAAGAGTTAGGGTCAATCCCATGAGAAACAATGTGCAGGGCGATTGAAGAAATAAAGAATTACTAGCTACTAGTTTGAATCAAAAATGAAAGGTACAATTATAAAATGAGAAGATTTCAAGGAACGAATTTAGGATAGGGGATAGAGGAAAACAAGGAACAAAGCTATATCGAACAAGATTACCAAAGGGATTTGGGAATGGGAAATCGATCAAAATCCATACGATCCATTGCACATTAGCATCATACAATCACAATTAATCATGGGTAAAATCATATATACCTCGAAAACTAAATTATTTACCTAATTCTATCGAACATAGGCAAATATTTCTCAATTAGCTCTCACGAACCCAATCAAGTGGCAACACAAGCAATCCGATCAAAGGCAATGCAAGGATTCACTATTTCTAGCAAAATCTGACAATTGAGTTGCTAAACCTCAATTAAAGCACCAATCAATCATATCCAGCCTCAATTAACTCTCACAAACTACATCAAAAACTCATGGGGGATTCATTCTCAAAAACTCATGAACTCTAGATGAACTCAATTATTATTATTATTATTATTATTATTATTATTATTATTATTATTATTATTATTATTATTATTATTATTATTATTATAATTATAATTATTATTATTATAATTATTATTATAATTATTATTATTATTATTATTATTATAATTATTATTATAATAATTATTATAATTATTGTTATTATTATTATTATTATTATTATTATTATTATTATTATTATTATAATTATAATTAGAATTAGAATTATAATTATTGCAATTATTGTTGACTACAGAATCTTTATAAATTTATGTATATTTGGAATTAAACTATTAAATTTCAAAGAGTAATTTGTAAAAAAAATATGGAGATATACGATTTATCAATGTGGCGCTCTAGGATATTCTAATATCTTGTTTATGAAGTATGATTTGCTCATTTAGTAAGATTGTATAAGAATTACAGAAATTATGATAGTTTTCATTACTTGTATTTTTTTCTTGTTATGAAAAACATACAACTTAAAAAGTTCAAATTACAAAACTTCAACTTCATATCAATCTGATTTCATATCACATGTACAATCCCTTAAAGTGACAACAAAAATTAGTTGAATTATAATAAATAAACTTTGATTCTAACTCAACCCTGGCTCAAAGGGATAGGATTTTTCAAATCTTCAATGGTCATGTGAGATTCTTTCATTTGTTACTCCCGACGCACAATCATAGCGTATAATTGGTAGAAAAATAAGTCACATATGACTTGATTAAGCGAAAAACATTTTTTTTTAAGAAGTAACACTAAAATTATATTCACCTAAAATATCAAAAAAGAACAACAAAAAATTGAAACAAATAAATTGAGAATAAAGTAAACCTTACTTGACACAAACTTTGATATATGTTATCAAACTCCAATACTCCTGAAAAGTAAGTAAAGAAGAAAATAAAAAGTGAAATATAACGGAAGAACTAATAACAAAGAAAAGTTTTAACAATAAATTAGTATATCAACACCATAAAATAATAAAAGAAACAAAGTCTTCTATTAATTAAGTTTGGTGAAATTGATGAAGTTTTTATGTTACCAGAGAAACTAAAGGTGTTTAGATTTTACTCTCTTTTTTTGGATGATACCATAATAATTTATTCAATATATATATTGTCACGACCCAAAAGTCGAGGTCATGATGGCACACACCCCGAAATCTCCAATATGGTGTGTAAGCCCAAAGAAATACACATATGAGACTCCCGAAGGGAAGTTAGGCCACAAACGATTGAAAACAACTAGGATATCCCAAAATCTGGTAGCATAAGTATAAAGAGCATCTAATACATTTCTAGAATCAGAAATACATCTCAAGTCTTCGAAACGGAAGTTAAAGACTTTAAACAATAGATGGAGCCTAATGGCGATCCAGAAGGCAGGATCTCACCATAGCTCAGAAAGAGATACCTCCTCAAGATCCAATCAACCGCTATGAAGCTCACCCTGACTAGGATCTGCATCAAAGGGATAACAGAAGTAGGGGGTAAGTACAATCCACAAGTACTCAGTAGGTTAGACCGACTGATCAATATAAGAAACTAAACAGACTTAAGAAATGAACTATGAAACGCTTCCACCTGCACGCAGAAAAGTCCCATTCCGGCATCGGTGCCGCCAATTTATATAGGCACGAATAAAGTAAGCACAAAAATTGGCAAGTAATCCTCACAATAACAGATAAAGAAGATAATCAATACAACCAGGAAAATTTATGCGATGCTATGCAATGTATAAATGAATGTGGTGGAATCCAGGCTATCGCACAACCTGTCGTATACACCTTACCGAGCCTCTAGCTCCAGGAAAGGACCCATAGGGTACTCGCAGTCCATATACCAATCACAATATCTCAATGTCTCATCAACTTGCCACCTCAGCATGGTCAAGGATCAAAGTAAGGTGCCACATTTTCTTTCTACAAAATATTGTATTTCTCCACATTCTAAAATTCACATGATCAATGATATGTTGTATGAGGATAAATGCATCACAACGCATACAACGCAAAGGCAAGATCAGTTCATTAAGGATTTCCAATAGCATCAAGTTTCCAAACTCAATAAGTTATGAAACATTTTCTCAAATGACAAGGGTGGTAGAGGCAACTATTTAAAACCAATCCTTACAGTTTAGAAAAGCATTTCATTCATTTTACGATGATCCAAATCAACTCAAGCCCTTAACTCGGGCATCTCAATATCAAAATAAGGATAGGTCACACAGCCTCTCACTCGGGCAATTCACTCAAATATCACAGGTTCTCAACAATAATTACAGGTATCACACAAGCCTCCACACAAGCTAAGCATCATAATTAGGCATCAAAAGAACTAAGAAAGGAGGTCAACACTTACCTACTTCTAAGACTCATGCCATTACTCATTTCACAGTTCACTTCCTAAGTAAGGTTAATTACTTATCTCAGTCTAAAAGAGGGATAGCTAAACCTACCTCAAGGCTAAAATTTCACCCAAATACTCTACTGGAGCAAAACCTCAACCACACGCTAACCGGAACGATCCTCAACTATTAAAAATGGAAAGAGTTCATCAAAAAGAGATCAATGATACCCATATTGATAGGATTTAAAATCGGGGGTAAGATAGTTCAAAAATCACTTTTGAAAATCGAAAGGGAGAAATTAGATTTTTAGTTGAAATACACATTATGCAAGCCAAGAGGAAATCGAGGTTGAAAACCCATTAAAATTGATTAAGAAACGAGTTCCAAATCGTTAGAGCATAAATTCACCAAATTAGGGGGGAAACCCCAAAACCCGCTTTAAAATCAAGGATTAAAAGAGTTTTAGGAAGATAAAACTTGAAGGAATTGATAAAGATTAAGTAAAAAGGGCTTACCCACACTAGAAATCACCAAGAAGCAAGCAAAAATTGTCTTTCAAAGCTCCAAGGGTTTGGAAATGGTGGAAATGAAAATTTTGGGAAAAATCCCGAATTTGGGTTCTGTTCAGGTGCAATTTGTTCATCGCCATCACAAGCCACTAATTCGCGAGGGGCACGAAAAACGTACATCGCGATCGCGAGGCTCCTATCCGCGATCGCGAAGGCTAAGGGAGAGAATGATTCATCATGATCACGAGCGTATGGGCCGCGATCGTGACTGACATGGAGAAGACACATCGCGATCACGAGACCGAGTGTCGCAATCGCGATGGTCAAAAAGGACCTGCACCTGAAACATAAAACCAGCAATTCAAATTCAATAAAAAAAAAGGCCTCTGAATGGACCCTCAGGAATCGCTTGGGGTCCGATAAAAATAAATTGACCATGTTACCCCACTAGAATTGACATTCCGGACTCAATGAAATCGTTGGATTTCTGAAAAGAGGTCAAATGACGGAATTACCCCTCTCGGACCACTCTTAAGGCTTAGAACTCAATTTCTCAACCAAACGCCCAAAACTCAACCCAAGGCCTCGGAAACCTTACCAACCACCCTAATAGCTCAAACTCGACGTTTCAGACATGATGGAACTAACAAAATTCTCATCCGATGTTCGAAACTCAAAATATTGACCAAAGTCAACTCTATCAAGAAATCTCAACTCAAGAGGGGTCAAATCACTAAAAACACATCTGATGACATCGGGGACCATACCAACCATTTCTGAAACGCAAACTAAGCATGAAAACGATAAGGGGAACGATAAAATGGTCATTTCACAATTAAAAGTAAATTTACAAGAAATGGGACATTACATTTATACTATATTTATAAACATATCTACCCCTTTCTAGCCTAAATGGAAAGATAACACAAATTTCCTTACTTAAAATTGAGTTAAGATAATGTAGTAGATATATCACCTCGAAGCTATTATTTATAATAAATAATTCTTTATAAGAAAAAAAAAAGAATTAGATGTGAAAAAAGAAGAAGAAGAAATGACTATTCTTATAAAATTGTGTAACACTCAAATAATCTGACAAGATGGGATTAAACACATAACACTTAAAGATGAAAATCCTAGTAAGTAATTAAAACGATAAATAATTATACTCCTCTCGATAATTACACCAAATTAACTAAGTGCAAAATTAATATTTTACATACACATTTATTGTTTAACATGATTAAATGATACGTATTTTAATTTTTATTTTCGACTATTAAGGTTAATTGATTAATTCTACGTATACATTATGGGTAAATATCCAATCACTTCTAGTGTTCATACTGTCTTCAAATTTTATAGTTCAATTTTGCCTCTTGTCGTGATTGTTACGTAGTTTTTATGCTCTCTGTCTTTCCGTCAAAATTATCTCTTTTGTGATTTTTTGCTCTATTATTATGTGATCATATAGAAGAGGACTCTACGATCTAGATTTAACCATTCATTGTAGCTTATTGTTTGTGTAATCTTCTGCACTATTTTTCTTCCTTTATCTATTGCCTTTAAATTTCACTTATTTATTTTTGTTTGTAGTTCCACTTGACTAGAGCTAGTTGCTTTTGTTATTTCTCATTTTTCTTCTATTTTTAGTATAATTAAGTGGTTCTAGACTCTCCTCTTGTTTCAGTAGTTTTAGTAGATTTCTAGTGGTTTTCTTGGATGATGGTGGACTAGGCTGAAATCTTCGATTAAGGCTGGGGCATTAAGAAGTAAGGGTAAGTGGATTATGGGTACTTCTAAGTTGAGATAAGGGCCTTGGAACACAAGGTCGCTGACAAAAAAGTCCATAGAGCTACTGAAGATTCTCAAGAAGAGAAAAATAAATACAACTTGTGTTTAGGAGACCAGATTGGTTGGTTCCAAGGCACAAGATTAATTAAGTTAGTAGTGGGCTTACTTTGAACGTTATTAGTGCTTATGTGCCTCAAATAGATTACGATGGCTAAGACGACAACTGTCAAATGCTTGTATATCGATCTAGGGTCCGTAGGAGGGAATAATGAATTGTATAGGCTCACAAAATAGAGGGGAGATAAAGCCTCGCAATTTGAATCAAGTGAAGTGTAAATGAGGAAAAACTTACTTTCACAAACTCTTAAACGGAGAAGGAGATAGAAACATTGTGTTGGGTGATTTGGCGCACTATGAAAGACTTCGGGACTTAAGGTACTATAGGTGTTTCAGGGTTAATGAAGTTGTACGTGCAATTAGTAGGATGAGCAGGGGAAGAGTGACTGGCCTTGATGAGATTTTGGTGGAATTTTAGTAGAGCACAGACAAGATAGGTATGAAGTAGTTAACTGAATTATTTAATACTATTTTTTCGATGAAAAAAATGGCCTAATGAATGAAGGTGGATTACATTGGTTCAATTGTATAAGAACAAGAGTGATATTCTAAACTGTAACAATTACATGGATATCAAATTGCTAAGCCACACTATGAAGGTTTGGGATAGAGTGGTGGATATGAGGGTGAGGAGAGGGATGTCCATTTCTGAATATCAATTTGGATTCATGCCAGAATGATCGACTACAGAAGCATCTATCTTATGGGGAGACTGGTGGAAAAGTATAGAGAAAGAAATAGGGACTTTCGTATAGAGTTGATTGACCTTGAAAAAACGGCCAATGATAAAGTCCTGAGGGATGTCCTTTGGAGGTGCTTGGAGGTTAGATGTGTCCTAATGGTGTATACTAGGGAGATAAATGACATGTACGATGGAACCAAGACTCGGACTAGTACGATGGGAGTAGACTCGGACCACTTTTCAGTTGAGATGGGGCTGCACCAAGGACCACTTCTTAGCCCTTTTCTATTTGCCTTGGTAATGGATGAGTTGACGCAATCTATTTAAGATGAGGTTCCATGATGTATGCAATTGCAGATGATTTAGTATTAATTGATAAGACATGGAACAGAGCTAATGCTAGGTTGGAGGCTTGGAGAAAAACTTTGGAGTCCAAAGGGTTTTGGTTGAGTAGGATCAAAATGAAATATTTGGAGTGCAAATTTAGTATTGTGTCGAATGAAACAAACGCGAAAGTGAGGGTTTCCAAACAAACTATTCCCAAGAGAGAAAGTTTTAAGTATCTTAGATATGTAATCCAAGGTAGTGGAAACGTCGATAAAGATGTCACTCATCACATTGGGACAACATAGATGAAATGGAGGCTTGCCTCAGAAGTATTGTGTAATAAGAAAGCACCACATAAACTTACATGTAAGTTTTACCGAGTGGTGGTTAGTCCATCCTTATTGTATGAAGTGGAGTGTTTACCAGTTAAGAACTCACATGTCCAAAATATGCATGTTGGAAGGTGAGGCTATTGAGATGTATGTGTAGGCAAACTAGGATCGACAAGATTAGGAATGAGTTTATTGGGGGAGAAAATGGGAGTGGCCGATGTGGCGGACAAGATAAGAGAAGCAATATTGAGATGATTTGGACATGTGAAGAAGAGGAGTAAACATTCCAGTAAGGAGGTGCAAGAGACTGGATGTTGGGGGTACAGGAGGGGTAGATATAGGTCAAAAAAGTATAGGGCAGATGTGACTATGAAGGAAATGGTGCAACTTCATATTATCTAGGACATGGCTCTACATAGGAAGGAGTGGAGGTTGCGTATTAGGGTAGAATAATAGAGATAGATTGTTGTCTTGCCTTGCGAAGGTTGGTCTTGTTAGTGTCTATCATAGTACTAGTCGTACCCTTGTAGGTCTGGCCACATGTTATGTATTGTATTTAAATTATCACACTAATTTGCTCTAGACTTTCTTGTAGACTTAACACTGTTTTTCTTATTAATTTTTATGCTTTCTTCATTGTTTTCTACTTTCTTTACTTGAGTTTGATGCACTTTAGTTGAGGTTCTTTCGGATTCAACATCTCAATCTACACAATATAGTGGTAAGGACTGCGTACACTCTACCCTCTCCAGACCCCACCTAGTGGAATGTCACTGAATATGTTGTTGTTTTTGGAATATCAACTAAAAAGGTTGAAGTCATAAGAAAGCGTGCAAAGAATATAGCTAGGAGAGTGCAATTGAAACGATAATGAATTTTTCTTGCATGATCCATAGGTATCCGTAGTTCCCTTTACTATAGAGAAGAAAAACGGTGTGAGGCAAATATGCATAAATCAACGAAGATTCTAATCTGTCCCACAAAGTAAAATATTTTATTGTCAACCCGCTCTAAATGCATAACTATTTAATAAAAAAAATTCTTACAGATTTAATAGTTACCCACCCGAATAATTATCTTAATCAACTACATAGGCAATATTAATTCTTTTTCCACTGTTTTCTATTATTTTGCTTTGTTTTGTTCCTTATTATAACAATAATATATTTTCATATTTTTGTGTGTATTTTTCAATATATCTATAACATATCTTCTAGTAATTTCTCTTTTAAAAAATAAAATGAAGAATTTGTGTATATAAGAGATACTAAGTGTTCCAACTAGTATGATTATGAACATAATAATTTCTCTCATTATTAAATTCGTCTATTCAACATAAATATAAATCTAAAGTTAAAATTTTCATCTTGTAACTTTTAGACTTATTTTATAATTTTAGCTTAAAATTCAATAGTTATAAACAGTTTTAAATTTACTCAAATACTCGAAAAAATATTTAAACATTATTTTAACTTAAAACACTTAAAATAAGTCAATCTAAATACATTCTAAAACTATTATACAACAGACATAAAGATAACAAAAGGGACTCAAACATTAAAAAAAAAAACTTGCTCTAACTTACCTAAATCATCAACATTTTATGACTGTGATGTAGTTGGTAAAAAAGAAAGACCAATTTTGAATGTGGTATAAATTTTGGGGATTAAGAAAGAAATAATTTTTTTTGTAAAGTTTCGATCAAAAAGCATAACTGACAGGTAGGGTCCATTTTGCCATCTAGCAATATTTTAATGGCTCTCATATAATTATTGTCGGCTAAATTCACAACAATTCTGTGATAAAACAAAAATTAACTCACACAAATAAAGAAACAAAACTGACACAAGTAATGATTAAAGAAACTGACACAAATATTGAATAAAAATAAATCAACTTCATAATTGCTGACACAAGTACTGTTTTGTGTAAGTTAATTATGATGGTATATTGTATTTTTTTTTTTTGCTTTGTCGTATATTAAATACATGGTATTTTCATAAACCACAACTGCAATAATATTTTATTTTATATTTTATATTTGATGTTTGGTATTCGTATTGGAGTTTGACTAATTCAAATTTGTGCAGTGTAGGATCTCATTTGGAGGGAAACGCTATTTATCTAGAATTTTTCTTATTCATGACTCGAACTCAAGATCTCTGGTTAAAAGGAACAACTTCATCCACTAAACAACATTTTTTTATGGTAACACAATAATAATTATGCTTCTTTGTTGCATTAACCAATTTAGTCTTAACCGTTGAAAATTAAAATTAATATATATATAATTTAATCATGTTAAACAATAAATATATACAGTGAGTACCGCTAAAACACGTGTTCCTCCTCGAATGAAAAGCAAAATAAGATACTTGAAGGGGGGAAAATATGAGGGTATCTATGATGCATGTCGAACTCCACCTCCCACGTCGCCTCCTCAACAGGTCGATGTCTTCACTACACCTTCACTGAGTCAATATGCTTGGATCTCAACTGTCTAGTCTGCCTATCCAAGAAAGCAATCGACTCCTCCTCAAAGGACATATTTGATCCAAGGCAACACAATCCCACTAAATCACATGAGAATCATCATGGCGATAAAGCTTAAGCATCGAGACATCAAACACGGGGTGAACCGTTGAAAGGCTCGGAGGTAAAGCCAACCTATAGGCTACCTCTCCACACTTCCCCAAAACCTCAAAAGATCCAATGAACCGCGGACTGAGCTTTCCTTTCTTTCCAAACCCCATCACACCCTTGGTGGGTGACTCCTTAAGCAAAATTCGATCACCAATAGCAAAAGACACATCCTGGACACGTCTATTTGCATAGCTATTCTACCTTCTCTGTGCGGTCACAAGGCGCTGCTGAATCAACTTCACCCTACCCATGGAGTCTCTCAACAAATCAGTGCCCCAACGTCCAAATCCAAATGAATCAAACCAACAAATGGGAGATCTACGCCTCCTCCCATACAAAGCCTCAAACGGTGCCATAGGCTGGAATGGAAATTGTTGTTATAAGCAAACTCCACAAGAGATAGGATTGGTCCCAATGACCACCAAAGTCCATGACACAAGCCCGAAGCATATCCTCAGGCACCTGAATAGTCCGTTCAAACTTACCATCAGTCTGAGGATGGAAGGCGGCACTCAACTTAAGCTGCATACAACTCTAGAAATGAGAGGTCAATTGTGCACCTCTATCAGACACAATAGAAATGTTCACTCCATGCAACCGAACAATCTCACGGATGTAGATCTTAGCCAACTGCTCCGCATTATAGTTAGTCTTCACCGGGATGAAATGAGCTGACTTGGTCAAACGATCCACAATGACCCACACAGAATAAAATTTACCCAAGGTCAAGAGTAATCCAGTCACAAAGTCTATAGTAATGCGCTCCTACTTCCACTCAGGGATGGATATCCTTTGCATCATAACACCCGGTCTTTGATGCACATACTTCAATGCTGACAGTTCAAACACTTGGCCACAAAGTCCACAATATCTTTCTTCATACCACACCACCAATAGTGTTACTTCAAGTCATGATACATCTTGGCCGCTCCTGGGTGGATAGAGTATTTAGAACAATGAGCCTCTTCCAATATCATACGTACTCGGTCACCAGCTCTAGGAACACAAAAATGGCCACAAGTCCTCAAAACTCCCTCAGGATCAAGAGATGCCAATTTAGCTTCACCTCTCAATACCTTGTCCTGAATCGCTCTCAACTTGTCATACTCAAACCGGTCAGCATGAATCTAATCCATCAAAGTAGACCAAGTCTCAACAAAGGCTAAAACACGATGTGGTGTAGAAATATCAAGTCGAACCAACTGTCTAGCCAATGATTGAACCTCCAAGGCCAAAGGTCTCTCCTCCACCTTAAGAAAGGCTAAGCTACCCATACTAGGCATCTTCCGACTCAAACAATCTGCCACCATGTTTGCCTTGCCCGGATGATAAAGGATGGTAATGTCATAGTCTTTCAACAATTCCAAGTTCTAAGCTGCCTCATGTTCAGATTTGGCTAAGAAGAGAAATACTTAAGACTACGATGATCAGTAAAGATCTCACAATGCAAACCATAGCGATAATGCCTCCATAACTTCAAGACGAAGACCTTTGCCGCTAACTCCAAATCATGATTAGGGTAGTTCTTCTCATGAACTTTCAGCTGTCGAGAAGCATAGGCTATGACTCTATCCCCTTTTGCATCAACACTACACCTAGACCAACACCCGAAGCATCACAGAATACACAACTGACACACCCTCCTCGGGTAATGCTAAGATAGGTGTTGAAGTCAATAACTCCTTGAGCTTTTGAAAGCTCGCCTCACACTCATTGGTCCACAGAAATACCATAGTATTCTGAGTCAACTTAGTCAACAGAGCCACAATGAAGAGAAACTCTGAATAAACCGACAATAATAGCCCACTAACCCAATGAAACTTTGAATCTCAGTAGGGGAAGTAGGTTTGCCCAATCACGAATTGCCGCAACCTTGGCCGGATCAATATCGTCCTTGGTCAAGAGATGACCCAAGAAAGCCACAGACTTAAGTCAAAACCCGCACTTGGAGAATTTTGCATACAACTTCTCCTCTTTCAATTTCTAAAGTACGGTCCTCAAGTGACGAACATGATCGGCCTCATTCTTGGAATAAACCAAGATATAATCAATAAACACAATCAAAAAGTAATCCAAATAAGGTCGAAATACTCAGTTCATCAACTCCATTAAAGCGGTCGGGGCATTAATCAGTCCAAAGGACATGACTACAAACTCATAATGCCAATAGTGAGTCCTGAAGGCAGTCTTCGGGATATCAAAATCCCGAACTCTCAACTGATGGTAGCCCGACCTCAAGTTAATCTTAAAGAAAACTGACACACCCTGAAGCTGATCAAGCAAATCATCAATGCAGGAAAGAGGATACTTGTTCTTGACTGTTACCTTGTTCAACTGTCGATAATCAATACACATCCTCATACTACCATCTTTCTTCTTCACAAATAAGATTGGTGCTCCCCATGGCGATACACTAGGCTAAATAAACCCTTTCTGCAACAACTCCTCCGATTAAGCCTTCAATTCTTTCAAATCCACCGAAGCCATCCGGGAAGGAGAGATGGAAATGGGCTTAGTACCCGGCTCCAAGTCAATCACAAAATCAATCACGATCTGGAGGAACACCTGGTAGGTCTGTAGGAAACACATCAATAAACTCTCTCACCACCCTCGTGGTCTCTAAAGGAGATGAATCTTTGGTAAGATCACGAACATGGGCCAAATAAGATAAGAAGCCCTTCTCCATCATCAATGAGCACAAAGGAAAGATATCACTCCCTTCGAACATGAACTCGGAGCACCCTTCCACATCAATCGAGGCAAACTAAGGTAAGCTAAGGTCACGATCTTAGCGTAAGAATCTAAGATAGCATGATAGGGAGATAACCAATCCATAACCAATATCACATCAAAATCAAGCATATCAAGCAAAAATCAAGTCTGCCCGAGTCTCACTATCAGCAAATGTCACTACACACCCCCGGTACACCCGATCCACCACTAAGGAATCACCTACCGGGGTAGAGACACTAATAGGCACAGCAAGGGACTCACACACATGATCAATACCCATAGCAAAATAAGTAGACATATAAGAATAAGTCGACCCGAGATCAAATAATATTATAGAAGAACGATGACAGACTGGAACGGTACATGTGATCACTTCATCTGAAGCCTCTGCTTCGGATCTACCCGGTATAGCATAAAACTGTATGTGATCACCACTAGTCTTAGAGCCACTACGAGCACCACCTCAAGCTCCCTGAGCTCCACCCTTTGGTGCCCTTGTCATCACCTCTAGCACTCTGCGAAGTACCTCGTGCTGTTATAGCTGACGTGGAGCAAGTAGTTTATGATCCTGACTGGATAGTAGAAGAAGCACATCTGGGGCAATCCTTTGCCTTGTGCCTAAACTCATCACAAACAAAACAACCATGGGGACCTGACCCTGCTAAGAGTAACCAGAAGAGTCTGTATGCCGTCCCTGACTTGAAGATCCACTAGGCTTACCTTGACTAGTCTGACTAGGCCTGGACCCACTAACACCATCTGTACCCTGAATAGCGGCCTACACTGGTCTACCCTGATAACCCTGTGAGCCCTGACCTGAATAATCTCTACCTATGGATGAATTACTGTTGAACTAACCCTTGCGACGAAATGGCACCACTGCCCTGTCTAGCATGTCGAATACTTTCAATTATCTTGGCATGGTCAATAATACTCTGGAACGTACCACCTGATAATACAAAATATGTTATGGCCTCCTGGAGATAACTGGCAAACCCTTTTACCAACTTACGAATCCACTCAAACTCTGTGGGAATACTTGGCATGGCATAATGGGACAACTCATGGAAATGAGCCTCATACTCAAAAACTGATAATGAGCCCTACTCCAATTTATCAAACTCATCCATGCACTGTTCTTGAAGGCTGTAGGGCACAAACCTCTCAAGGAACACCTCAGTAAACTACTCCCAACCTATAGCAGGAGAACAAACTGGCCTACGAGCAAGAACTGATCTCCACCACTCCTTGGCCACTCCTAAAAACTGATAAGTATAAGACACCCTATGAGCCTCTAAAATACCCAGGTTGAACAACCTGTCCTTGCACTCAATCAAGAAATCATAAGCCTTCTCTCTAGCTGTGTCGTCGAACCTGGGAGGTGCCAATCTAACAAATCTTTCAAAACTCTTCTGCTCGGCAACAGACATGGTTGCACTAGTAGAAACATGTGGAGCAGCAAATCTCAGAGGTGCCAAAGAAGGTACTAAAGCGGAACCAGGAGTCTAAAATCCCACATCAGGCCCCTGAATAGGCGGTATAGCACCAACTACAATAGGAGAAGCTGCAGTACCCGGATGACTACCAGTAGGATGGGCACTATCCAATCTAGCCAATAACCTGACGATCAACTCCTAAAGCATAGGAGTGCTATCGGGAACCACAGGAGGCTGGGCCGGTCCTCACCTCAATCTGCTTCTCAATAACATCATCATGCTCAAATACTAGCTTAGGTGATGCTTCCCTAGCTCGTCCTCCAACAGGCGCTGCCCTTCTCGCTCAGCCACAACCCCTAACTCCACTACGTCCCCTGCCTCATCCACCAACTGGGCTCTAGCAGCAGGTACGACCTCACCCTTTAAAGCACTGGCTCTAGTCCTTGGCATCTGCCTAGAGAGAATAGATTAGAGATATGCAACACTTGATATAAATAATTCGCAGGAAAGAAATCGAAGGAAAGGAATTTCTCCTACTAGGTATCTTGTAGCCTCTCAAAGATATGTACGAACGTCTACGTACCGATCAGCAAGACTCTACTAGACACACTGCTCTTTAACTTATGGAATCGGTGAACCTAGCTTTGGCACTAATTTGTCATTGTTGACACCCAATTTTGGCCCTCCCTTTTTCTAAAATTAATTTCTCTATTCTTCTTAGTCTTGATTATTTTATTTATTTATTTTCAAAGTATTTTTTATTATTATTTGAATTTACTTTGTTTTATATGTAAATAAATTTGGCACCAGTAATAGTTTTGAAGATATTATATGTCTCTATGTAAAATACATATATACACAAATTATTAAATAATATTTTATAATATTAGTATAACAAACTTTTATTTTAAAACTCCTAACAATTTTCCTACGTTATTGGTTACAGTTTCATTTTCTTTAAGTAGGATTTATAATTACACGCATGGAAAACTATTTAAGTTGCGATATGTATATAAATAAGATATTTTATAATTTATTCCTTTCACCATTCGCTTTAACAAAACGATAGTATATTAACTTTTCTTTCGAACTCTAAATAAATTTTGCTACATCATTATTTGAAGTTTCCTTCTCATTTAGCTACGGGCTATTGCTACGTGTAGCTCACATAGTATAATATATGTAATATATGTATATACACACTTTTATAAAATTAATTAGGACCAAAAAAAAAAGATTTGTTAAATTAATTAAGAGAAAATTATTTAGAGAATAGTATTATTTTAACCAATTTATTTATTTATTTTTACCTAAACTAATTAACCTAACCCAACAGACCCTAATTCTCTCGCTCAATTTCGACCCAAGCGCCTCAACCCCCATTTTTCGGCAAACCGGAGAAAACTTGATGAAGCTCGCCGGATTTTGCTTCGGACCGACGGTTCAGCGGCGATATCACCATCTCAATCAGACCCACACCTCCTTTATCCCTTTCCCATGGATTTGCAAATCCCTGAAAAAGCTTCTCCTTTACTGTTCGCCTTGGAAAAGAGGAGGAAACTCGATAACCACCAGATTCAAGCTCGTCCCATTGGATTTTAGCCGCCAACGTCTCTATCTCCATCGTATCAATCTGAAAAGGTGAATTTGTATTATCAAGAATTCAAATTTTGAATCTTGAAGCTCCCTTTGTGAACCTTTTGAGCCTCAAATTCGACTATAAAAGGGACCCTTAGGTTCCCCATGGGGAGAAGAAGAAAAAAAGAAAGGGATACATCACAAAAGCATTTAGGAATCTACTACTCCCTCTTTGTTCATTCTCCATCTGTTCTTAATCAATTTCTTCTATTTTCTAATCTTCTCAAAATACCGTAAATCGAAGACGTTAGAGTCGGAGTCGCTAGCTTGGAACTCGACATTTGACAACCTCAACGCTGCCCTACACAAGGTAAATCCTATCCCATCTTGGTCACATTAAGTTCAGTTCCATGAATTATTAGTTGTGTATACAGTTTAGGGATTGGACGTTTAAGTGATTAATGGGTGCGAAAATAATATTTTTTAGTCTTAAGCTTGAGCTGGCACCATCTATGTATCTCGAAATCGTCACATGTTCACTTGAGTATTGAATATAACCTTTTGCATCTAAACCGGGGGCTGCTCTGTTTTAACTTGCCACGAAAATGCAAAATGAAATCAATTTCGAGCTCCTTGATTCATTCACATTAAGTGTTCGTAAAAGTGTTTGTGACTTGTAATTTAAGTTGAGTAAATTCTATAAAGTGTGAAGTTTTAAGTACGGATGGCTGCCATTGTTGTGATGTCTCTTGGGATGTTCTAAATATCACAGTGGTTGCTTAGCTATTTCATGCTCAATTATTTTTGTGTTTTTACAAGATGCAAGCAGCTTTTAATTAAGAGGCTTATAATTTTAAATGCAGTAAAATCTACCATAGCAGCGTTGTACCCTTTTTGCGTTTAAACGTCCGAACATGGCCTCATTTACGGGTTACATCTTTGGCTAGTCGTCTACTTTGATGGGATTTTTAATTTAACATGAAGAAGGGGACTTTGCAAGCTTTAACATTGAAACTACAATTAGCTATTAGATTGTATGTCATTGTGTTTCATACCGTAGAGATGGAAATATTAATTTGAGTCTTAAATGATGATTGACTAAGCATGAAGTCTTGCTACTAGATTAGTCCTAATTTGGTCGAAATGGTTCCATATATGCTCACCAACTCAAACCATTCTGCCTAAGTCATAACAGTACTACTTAGTTTGGTAAATATAAACCCAAACATGCCTTACTTCTATGGTTGAAGCTGTTAGAAGTGTTATTCTTGTCATTTGGTTATAAATGATCGCAAAGGGTAGTAAATTGAATTGAGGTTGTGAATCCGGCCGCTAAAAATTGCTTTACTCGCAAATGTGGTTTCTTCATATCCTCGTTAAACATGTTTTCATGAGTTTTTGCCTAAATATATAGGTTAGCGAGGAAATAAACAGGTTAATTGAAAGGTTTTTTTCGCATATAGATGGTCATTCTATTGCTTTGTTTTCCCTCCGTATTATTATATTTACGATGGGTTTACTTCAAAGGTGATAAACGCTTAGTAAAAAATGGTTCCTTTTCTTACAAAAATATTTCTTGTATTACTCCTAGAAGCTATTGTCCAGCTTCGCTAATGAGTACAAGAAGTCCATTCGGCTAAAGGTGTCGAACCTCTTTTTTTATGATTTTGTGTTAGGGGTGACTGAACCTTCATCACAAGTTTATGGCTCATCTTAGGATGACCTTTGTTCTACACATTTTGTGTCGTCTATGAAAGTGTTGCCTTAACGGGAAAGAAACTCTTATGTTTTTTTTTGTGTGTTTTCAAATTTGTCTATAAGTAATCTCCGATCGTGTTAGCTTTGGAATTTAGATAGTCTGTTAATACATCCTTATCACTTTTTTTTTGGGGATTCTCTGCTCTATTTTTTTTCACTTGCAATATCAGTTTTTGGCTTAGCAAGAGAAAATGTGTCCTCGCATTCTCAAATCTCGTGTTTGGGTATTATTTTAGCAACACAGATCAAATCCAAATAAGAATTCATCTAGTCGAGAATGTAAAAAATGTGGAATAAAACTATCTCTCTTTCGTCAATCAGGTATCTAGTTGTGCGCTTGCAGGTTCACTGTGTACTAGTATTAGCCTAAGGGGTTTTGCGCTTTGAGTTGTTTGCCCAACAAATACAGTTTCAAAAGTATAGTCCTGTGGCTATTATGAAATTGTTGTAATGCCTGATCGGGATGTTGGCACACTGTGTCAACTGTCTTAAATACTTTATACATCTGACCATATGTTTACTAGTGTAGGCAGCCTTTAATTTAACACAAAAATGCTCTGAAAGGTTCTAAACTTTGCGCAGACTTGGCTGCCTATTACGGAATTCTTGTAATGTTGTTGTGAAGGCTTAAAATGTAATCAGTTGTTTGTTTGAGGTTCTCTACTCTGTTTGTTTTCGCTGTGTACATATGAAGTAGTAACCTGAATATTTTTTAGTTGATTAAATAGTTTGAACACTCACTGCTAAGGTAAATAATTTCTTGAATAAGTATTGTACCAACTTCTATCCATCTAGTGTAAGGACCAGCTTATAGAATGATACTATTTTGAGATCTAAAATCGAGGTAAACAAGTTGCAACTTTAACTTTTGGATAAATGATTTAGTAATTAGCTCATGAATATGATTTTTCTTTCCATCTTCCTCATGGTTTAAAAGATCTAATCCCACTTGAAAGTGTGTTACCATCTGTTACCATCTCTTTGATTTTTTTTAGACCATTCATGTGAACTTTTGTTTGAGGCAGTGGATATACATATGTACATATCAATAAAATGGGTAGTAGACTACGTTTGCGGGTTTCTTTTCAAATGACCTTCTCTCTTCTTGGTTCCTCTTTTGATACAAGATTAAGCTACCTTAAAATTTTTCTTAAAACTAGTTTGCAACTAGGGGGTAGATAGTTAAACTTTAGAAGTCAATATATGCTTAACCATGAGTTAATAGTATAAGTATGTTTTTTTAGCTACATGTCATGAACACTGTTTGCTCGCCCCATTCAGAGTCCTGCCATATATAATTTATGATCATTTATACCCTCTAGCCTATCTCAAATATGCACCTTATTTGTCTACCAAAAAATGTAAAACTGGTTGTATTGAAAAGAATCACCATGTGCAATGAATTCCTGTGTTAAATTTGAGTACAATTACTTATGATAAGTATATATTTCCATTGATATGATTTGTTGAGTCTGCTTACTGCTTTAGGCACTCTTTTGATCAGTTAAATTGCATCTAATCCTTCTTATCTCATTTATTCCATGTACACTCGGGAGCTGGAGTTCTATTTTGGAACTAGTTATTGACCCAATATACTGAGTCAACAGCTATTAGGACTATCGTAGCACTCGGAGTCTATATCGTCAGAAGCTTGTTCCTCCAAAAGGAACTTATAGTATCTAGCTCTTTACCTCCCTCATTACTTTATTATTCGCATTTTATTTCGCTAACTTTGTATTATACCGAATGTATATTTTGTGTGGCTTTGATTAAAATTGATTAGTTTTACCTAGTTTAGATTAAAATAATCTAGAATTCATTTTATTTGGCCAATCTCTCGTTCATTTGACACTTATAGATATAATAATGACATGTTATTTAACCATTTATTTATACTCATGAAGCAACCCCTTTTAAAAAATATATATTACAAAAGAGCTAAGTTTTGTTTAAGTGTAAGTTTAAATGAAAAATATACATCTTTTAGGAACTAGTTCAAAATGGCTAGCGATAATTTTCTTCTTCATAAAGTATTAATTGATGGTTTAGTCGTCATAATTGGAGTTTCGAAAATAGATAAATTATTTTAAACCAAATAGTTTTGCAAGTAACTCACCCATTAAATTTTTTCATTTAACTTGATATGGAAATTTTATTTACATTCTAAATTCATCCTTCTAATTTTTATTTTTTTGAGGTTTTAGATTTTGAAAAGAAAACGCAAGGTATATATATATGTACATGTGTTATTATACATAAGGTATATTTATACTTTATTTACTTCTTTCTTCTTTTATACTATTAATCATACATACGCATTATTTTATAGCTATCACTTTCACTTTCTCATTTATTTTTATTTATTTAGGAGTTACAGAAAAATGAATAAAATTTCACA
This sequence comes from Solanum appendiculatum, assembly GCA_018342035.1. Lineage (NCBI taxonomy): Eukaryota > Viridiplantae > Streptophyta > Magnoliopsida > Solanales > Solanaceae > Solanum > Solanum appendiculatum. The sequence continues at coordinate 71,621 of JAGDQO010001343.1, read as the reverse complement.
TGTTTACTTTATTTTGAATAGATATTACTGTTTTTCACACTTTATAGTAAATATGCTCACCTACTTTAAACAAATATCTTTTATTTTTACTTCATGAGCATAATATGTTATGAGAACCTAAAGCTTTCATATATATTTTTTAATACGCATATACATTGTTATCGAGTTTAAAATAAATGTTACTAGTTATGTTTTACTTATTTCAAAATAGAGGTCCATAAACATATATTTTACTATAATACATTATATCTTTGTATATATTTTAAACGTACGTCTCTTGTACCTTGTGTATTTCTCTTCTCAAAGTTAAATAAAAATTTTTTTCTTTCACATGACTTTAAATTTTTTATTTTTTTATTTTTTTTTTGCAAATAATAAACAAATACTTTCGCAAAGATCTTCCTAAACTGAGTTTAAGGACTATCTTCGGATAGGCTCTGAGGGATTCTTAATACCTTCCCCTCGAGTAACCAAAACCCTTACCTAGAATCTCACTAGTTTTGCAAATCAAAACAGAGTTTACCTTTACATACTTAAAATGGTTTTCCTAATCTTTTCCTTAAAAATTAGGTGGCGACTCTAAACAAATAAATTTCTTTTCAAAACAGAGTGACAGTCATATTATGTTGTGAACTGTTTCGGCTAGTTCGAAATAGGGGTGCGACAGTCATGACCCAAAGCTGAGGTCATGATGGCACACACCCCGAAATCTCCAAAATGGTGTGTAAGCTGAAAGAACTACACATACGAGACTCCCAAAGGGGAGTCCGGCCACAACAATAGAAAACAACTAGGAATATCCCAAAACCTGTAGCATATGTACAAAGAGTATCTAATACATTTCTAGAATCTAAAATACATCTCAAGTCTTCGAAACAAAAGTTAAAGACTTTAAACGATAGATGGACACTAATGGCAATCCAAAAGGTAGGATCTCACCACAACTCCGAAAGAGATAACTTCGCTGGATCCAATCAACCGCTACGAGGCTCACCCTAACTAGGATATACTAGGGAGTGAGTACAATCCACAAGTACTCAGTAGGTTAGACTAACTGAGTATAATCAACTAAACAAACTTAAGAAATGAGCTATGAAATGCTTCCACCGGCACGCAAAAAAGTCCCATTTTGGCATCGGTGCTGCCAATTTATATAGAATGGCACTAATAAAGTAAACACAAAAAGGGGCAGGTAATGCTCGCGATAACAAATAAAGAAGATAATCAATACAACCACACAAATTTATGCGATGCAATGCAATGTATGAACAAATGTGGTGGGATCAAGGTTGTCGCACAATCTATCGTAAACACCTTACCGAGCCTCTAGCTCTAGGCAAGGACCCATGGGAGACTCGCAGTCCATAGTAGAAATCACCAAGAAGCAAGCAAGAATCGTTTCCCAAAGCTCCAAGGATTTGAAAATGGTGGAAATGAGAATTTTGGTAAAAATCTCAAATTTGGGTACTGTTTAGGTGCGATTTGTTCATCGCGATCGCGAGCCACTAATTCTAGCGATCGCGAAGGGCACGGAAAACATACATCACGATCGTGAGGCTCCCTATCCGCGATCACGAAGGCTAAGGGAGAGAAAGGTTCATCGAGACCGCGAGCCTATGGGCCACGATCGCAAAGGTCACGGAGAAGACACATCGCAATCGCGAGACTGAGTGTCACGATCACAATGGTTAAAAATGACCTACACCAGAAATTGAAAACCAACAATTCAAACTCAATAAAAAGCCTCTGAATGGACCCTCGGGGTCTGATAAAAATAAACTGGACATGCTACCTCACTAGAATCGATATTCTGGACTTAATGGAATCGTTGGATTTTTTAAAAGAGATCAAATGATGGAATTACCCCTCCCGGACCACTCTTAAGGCTTAGAACTCAATTTCTCAACAAAATGCCCAAAACTCAACCCAAGGCCTCAGAAATCTTACCAACCACTCTATTAGCTCAAACTCGACGATTCAGACGCGATGGAACTAATGGAATTTCAATCTGATGCTGGGAACTCAAAATGTTGATCAAAGTCAACTCTATCGAGAAATCTCAACTCAAGAGGGGTCAAATCACCAAAAACACACCCGATTGCATCGAGGACCACACCAACCATTCCCGAAATGCAAACTAAGCATGAAAATGCTAAGGGAAAGGAAAAAATGGTCATTTCACAATTAAAAGCAATTTTACAAGAAATGAGACATTACGTATATACTATATTTATAAACATATCTACCCCTTTCTAGCCTAAATGGAAAGATAGCACAAACTTCCTTACTTAAAATTGAGTTGAGATAAATGCAGTAGATCTATTACCACGAAGCTATTATTTATAAAAAAAATTCTTTGCAACAAAAAAATGGATTAGGTGTGAAAAAAAAAAGGAGAAGAAATGACTATTCTTATAAAATTGTGTAACACTCAAATAATCTGACAAGATGGGATTAAACACATAATGCTTAAAGTAGAAAATCCTAGTAAGTAATTAAAATGATAAATACATATAATTTATTGTTAACATGATTAAATGATACGTATTTTTATTTTTATTTTCAACTATTAAGGCTAATTGATTAATTCAACATATACATTATGGGTAAATATCTACCTTTCTAAAATAGACATGCACATTCTATTTCTTTTCAAAGTACAATATAGGTTGATGAAATGACATTACGAAAAAAAATTATTTTATTTTTAAAAAAAATATTAAGGCAATCTTTTTTAGCTTAAGTTCTATTCAACAATGATAATAAAAATAAAAATTTAGTACCATTCAAACTTAAATAATATACATTAATCTGCCTACTAATCACAACCCTTGTCATCTCACGTGGGTGATAACTCTCTTTCTAGTCAAATATCTTTTAATGTAAAATTGTCATTTTTATATTAATGGTAATTATTGTTAAGATAAAATTAAATTTGAATATTGTTTTCTGTTAAGACATCAAAAGTTACTTGCTTAAATGGAATCTTAAAATACATAAGTTATTTAGTTTTCATAAAAGGGTCATATTTACCCTTGTACTCTTAGAAAAGGGTCATATTTACCCTTAGTTATACTTTTTGGTTATATTTACCCCTCTCATCCAATTTTGGGTTCATATTTATCCTTTAAGTTGTTAAGTTCCACATCACCACAATCATTATCTGAGGTGGCTCCTACATGGAAATATTCTTCTCTTATTAATTATTACACCCACCCCCAATACTATAACCCCCATCCATATACATAACAAAAGGAAATAAAAGAAAGAATCTATTTGTTTTTTTAAGAATCAGGAGAAGGTTTAGAACCATTGAGTAACAAAGATCCCTTTGATTCCACAACTAAAATTTTCAATTAGAAAAACTTTTGGGAATGGGGCTGACATTTGGAAACCAAAATTTGTGGAATGGGATTGTGGAATTTATTGAAAAGATGAAAAGAGTTGAAAGAATCCAAAAATTGTGTGATAAGAATTTGTAATCCATGGAAGCTCACTGGGGAATGAGATCCCATCTTTCCTCGAATGACAACCCCAGCTTCCTCTTGAATGACCATGTATTTTGAGCCACCAAGATGCAGGACAGTTAGAGCAAGTGAATCGGGCTCATTAAAATCATTCATGATGACGTCAATCTCTGCGGATTTGAACTGAGGGAAAGTTGAGCTTTTGGTCCGATGATAGCGGCAGCGCTAACGTGGTTCCCTTCGATGTCATACATGATGTGTTCATCAACATGATTTTTCGATGATTTGTTTTTTTAGGAGATTTTAATCAATTTTCATGTAAAGTGGTTATAATATTTGGGGGTGAGGTATAATAATTAAATTAAGAGAAGATTATATCCATGTAGGTGCCATTTAGGAGCCACCTAGGATAATGAAAGTGGTGATGTGGAACTTAACAAATCAAAGGGTAAATATGGACTTAAAATTGGATGGTAGGGACAAGTATAACTAAAAAGTATAACGAAGGGTAAATATGACTATTTCCTTAGAATATAAGGGCAAATATGACCCTTTTCCCTTTAATTTTTGTTTAGTATTATGAATTACCACTCTTGTTTTATAAATTAGAGATTGTAATGAATTTGTGACTAATGCTAAAATAGTAATATAGGTTAAAGAATTCAAAAAAATTATGGAAATTGAGAGTTTTATATTTTATCATTTAGGATGTGTTTGGTACGAAAAAAATATTTTTTTTATTTATATTTAAAATCAGTAAATATTTATCCCTCTCGATATTTACACCAAATTTATTAAGTGTAAAAACTAGTGTGTGTATATATATATATATATATATATATATATATAAATTAATTTTCAACGGTTAAGATTAAATTGGTTAATGCAACAAAAGAAGCATAATTATTATTGTGTTACCATAAGAAAATATGTATAGTGGATGAAATTGTTCTTTTTAACCAGAGATCTTGAGTTCGAGTCATGAATAAGAAAAATTCTTGATAAATAGTGTTTTCCTCCAAATGAGATTCTAGATAGCACAAATTTAAATAAGTCAGACTCCAATACGAATATCAAACATCAAATAGAAAATAAAAAAAAATGTTATTGCATTTTTAATTTATGAAAATACCATGTGTTTAAGATTCGACAACGCAAAAAATTACAAAATACCATCATAGTTAACTTACACAAAACAGTACTTGTGTCAGTAATTATGAAGTTGATTTGTTTTTATTTAATATTTGTGTCAGTTTCTTTAATCATTACTTGTGTCAAATTTATTTCTTTATTTGTGTCAGTTAATTTTTATTTTATCAGAGAATTGTAGTGAATTTAACCGACAATAATTATATGAGAGCCATTAAAATATTACCAAATGGCAAAGTGGACCCTACCTGTCAGTTATGCTTTTTGATTGAAACTTTGCAAAAAAAATTATTTCTTTCTTAATCACTGAAATTTATACCACATTCAAAATTGGTCTCTCTCTTTTTACCAACTACATCACAGTCATAAAATGTTGATGATTTAGGCAAGTTAGAGCAAGTTTTTTTTTTTATGTTTGTGTCCGTTTTGTTATCTTTGCGTCTGTTGTGTAATAGTTTTGGAATATATTTAGATTGACTTATTTTAAGTGTTTTAAGTTAAAATGATATTTACGTATTTTTTTAAAAGCATTTGAGTAAATTTAAAACTGTTTATAACTATTGAATTTTAAGATAAAATTATAAAAATAAGTCTAAAAGTCATAAGATGAAATTTCTAACTTAAAACATATATTTACGTTGAATAGACGAATTTAACAGTGAGAGAAATTATTATGTTCATAATCATAATAGTTGGAACACTTAGTATTTCTTATATACACAAATTCTTCGTTTTATTTTTTAAAAGAGAAATTAGTAGAAGAAATGTTACAGATATATTGAAAAGTTTACACCAAAACATGAAAATATATTATTGTTATAAAATGGAACAAAACCAAACAAAATAATGGAAAACAGTACAAAAAATATTAATATTCCCTATGGAGTTGATTAAGATAATTATTCGGGTGAGTTACTATTAAATTCTATAAAAAAAATTTATTAAAGATTTATGCATTCAGAGCGGGTTGAAATTAAAATATTTTGCTTTGTGGGACAGATTAGAGTCTTATTTGATTTATGCAGATTTGCCTCGCACCATTTTTTTTCTTCCCTATAGTAAAGAGAGCTATGTATACCCACGGATCATGCAAGAAAACTTCACGATCGTTTCAATTTCACTCTCCTAGCTGTATTCTTTGCATGTTTTCTTATGACTTCAACCTTTTTAGTTGATATACCAAAAACAACATATTTAGTGAAATTCCAATAGGTGGGGTCAAGGGAGGGTAGAGTGTACGCAAACCTTAACACTATCTTGTGGAGATAGAGATCTTGTTTCCGAAAGACCCTCAACGCAAGTGCATCAAGCTCAAGTAAAGAAAGGAGAAAACAATGAAGAAAGGATAAAAATTAATAAGAAAAGCAGTGTAAAGTCTACAAGAAAGTCTAGAGAAAATTAGTGTGATAATTGATACACAATACACAACATATGGCCAGACCTAAAAGAGTACGACTAGTACTACGATAGACACTAACAAGCCTAACCTTAGCAACGCAACGCAAGACAACAATCTATCTCTATTATCCTTCTACCCTAATACGCGACCTCCACTCCTTCCTATGTAGATTTATGTCCTAGATAATATGAAGTTGCACCATGTCCTTCATGTCACATCTACCCTATACTTTTTCGGCCTATATCTACCCCTCTGTGTACCCCCAACATCCAGTCTCCTGCACCTCCTCACTAAAATGTCTACACCTCCTCTTCACATGTTCAAATCATCTCAAACTTACCTCCCTCATCTTGTTTGCCACATCGGCCACTCCCACCTTCTCCCCAATAACTTCATCCCTAATCTTGTCGCTTCTGGTATGCCTACACATACATCTCAATATCTTCATCTTCGCAACATACATTTTTTGAACATGTCAGTTCTTAATTAGCAAACACTCCATTCCATACAATAAGGATGGACCAACCACCACTCTACAGAACTTACATTTAAGTTTAAGTGGTACTTTCTTATCACACAATACTTCTGAGGCAAGCCTCCATTTAATCTATGTTGTCCCAATGTGATGAGTGACATGATCGATGTCTCCACTACCCTAGATTACAGATCCTAGATACTTAAAACTTTCTCTCTTGGGAATAGTTTGTTTGGCAATCCTCATTTCCAAGTTTGTTTCATCCAATGCAATACTAAATTTGCACTCCAAATATTTCATTTTGATCCTGCTCAACCAAAACCCTTTAGACTCCAAAGTTTGTCTCCAAACCTCCAACCTAGCATTAACTCTGTTCCATGTCTTATCAATCAGTACTATATCATCCGCAAATAACATACATTATGGAACCTCATCTTGAATAGATTGCATCAACTCTTCCATTACCAAGGAAAACAGAAAAGGGCTAAGAAGTGATCCTTGGTGCAGCCCCATCTCAACTGAAAAGTACTTCGAGTCTACTCCCACCCTTCTAGTTCGAGTCTTGGCTCCATCGTACATGTCATTTATCTCCCTAATATACACCATTAGGACACATCTACCCTCCAAGCACCTCCAAAGGACATCCCTCAAGACTTCATCATAGGCCTTTTTTTCAAGGTCAATAAACTCTATATGAAGGTCCCTCTTTCTTTCTCTATACTTTTCCACCAGTCTCCCCATAAGATAGATGCTTCAGTAGTCAATCATTCTGGCATGAATCCAAATTGATTTTCAGAAATGGACACCCCTCTCCTCACCCTCATATCTACCACTCTCTCCCAAACCTTCATAATGTGGCTTCGCAATTTGATATCCATGTAATTGATACAATTTTGAATATCACTTTTGTTCTTATAAAATTGAACCATTGTACTCCACCTTCATTCATTGGGCCATTTTTGTCATCTAAAAATAGTATTAAATAATTCAGTTAACTACTTCATACCTATCTTGTCTGTGCTCTTCTAAAATTCCACCAAAATCTCATCAAGTCTGGTCACTCTTCCCCTACTCATCCTACTAATTACACGTACAACCTCATCAATCCTGAAACACCTATAGTACCTTAAGTCCCAAAGTCTTCACAGTGCGCCAAATCACCCAACACAATGTTTTTATCTCCTTTTCCGTTTAAGAGTTTGTGGAAGTTTTCCCTTTGTTGCACTGCACTTGATTCAAATTGCAACCCTTTATCTCTCTCGCTTTTGTGAGCCTATACAATTTATTATCCCCTCCTATGGCCCCTAGCTTGACATAAAAGCATTTGACAGTTGTCGTCTTATCCACCCTAATCCACTTAAGGCACATAAGCACTAATAACGTTCAAAGTAAGCCCACTACTAACTAGATTAATCTTGTGCCCTGGAACCTACCAATCTGGTCTCCTAAACACAAGCTATATTTACTTTTCTCTTCTTGAGAATATTCACTAGGTCTATGGACTTTTTTGTCAGCGACCTTATGTTTCAAGACCCTTATCTCAACTTAGAAGAACCCATAATCCACTTACCTTTAATTCTTACTGCCCCGGCCTTAACCGAAGATATCATCCTAGGCTACCATCATCCAATAAAACCACTAGAAATCTACTAAAACTACTGAAACAAGAGGAGAGTCTAGGGCCACTTAACTATACTAAAAATAGAAGAAAATGAGAAATAACAAAAGCAACTAGCTCTAGTCAAGTGGAACTACAAACAAAAATAAATAAGTGAAACTTAAAGCCAATAGATAAAGGCAAAAAAATAGTGCAGAAGATTACACAAAAAATAAGCAACAATGAATGATTAAATCTAGATCATAGAGCCCTCTTCTATATGATCACATAATAATAGAGCAAAAAATAGCAAAAAGAGATAATTTTGACTAAAAGATACAGAGCATAAAAACTGCATAACAATCACAACAAGAGGCAAAATTGAACTATAAAACTTGAAGACGGTATGAACACTAGGAGCGATTAGAAAGAAAGTAAGAACAAGTCCTACAAAATAGATGCAGAATCAAAATGAAAATAAAGACAGTATGGACAAGAACTATCACATAGAGACAGGGTTGAATAAGAACTACAAAGCAATGGGTAAATGGGAAGATAGAACCTGGATCAAGGTGTGAGCAATCAAAGAAAACTTCTTCAAGAAAGCAATGTCGAGGGACGAAGGAGAACCTTTGAAAGTGTGTCACCATGTTGATTTACGGAGTTCTTATGCTAGCCGAAAATGGTAAATCTTGACCCCAAATACCCAAATCTAGTAGAATCTCAACTCAATTTTAGAAAAATCCTAATCCCAAGTTTAGAGAAAGACAGTGATTTCACAGGAGATGGACAAACAGTAGCCGCCCAATGCAAGATATGGGATCACTGACGTAGATGCATCATAAACCAGAGTCGATGAAAGAGATAGACTTTACGGTGGCACTGGTGCTCTGGCAGAGGGAGGGTTTATCAAAGGAGAGAGAAAAGATCGGTTAAGGGGGGAGAAAGAAGAGGGGTACTTAACAGGGAGAGAAAAAGGAAATTTATTGTCCTTTATATTCCCAATACTTTTAGTTGATATTAGAAATATTTATTTCTAATAACTGATTGTAAAACGTAAATAATTTAAGATGAAATCATATTAATTATTCAAAATAGTGGTATGATATGATTGTCACAAAAACTTACAGTAACAACACGATTTAGTCAAGAAAAAATATATTTGAATCGGTCAAATTAAGTATTATAATTGTATATCTTGAATTGAGAGCAGAAAACTAATTAAGAGCTTTGATTGGTATGGAAAAGTAATTAAGTTGCTTGTTCACAAAAAAAAAATTAAATTTAGTATTCACCAAATATTCAATCATGCACTTAGCCAATTGTTTCCAAACATACATCTACAAAGAAGGTCACATCGATTTGTTAATTTTAAGCAGAAGCATTTTAACAAATATCATCACAAATAAAAGAAACACAAACTCCAAAAGAATTAAAAAACTATTAATTCCAAATTTCAATCAATGGCTCATTAGGTCTGAAACACGGGAAGAAAAAATTACAATTTTGTTAGATATAGTTTAAATAGATCTAATAAACCATATATATAAGGTAATCAATTTTTAGATTACTTAGCTAATCATGCCATGAAAATTAAAGGTATGTTACAGCACAATTACTTCATGTAGTGTAACACCTCAGAAATTCAAAAGTTGCATTGGAAAGGAAAGATTGCATTTTTAGCACTGATGCAGGTTCTACGAGCCAACCTACAAACCGTAGGAAGTTCTACGAGCCGTAGGAAGGCAGTCGTAGGACTTGAGTTGAATTTTGGAAAATTTTCAAGTCTTTAATGATGGTCTAGAGATGGACAGGATGAACCGTAGGAATTTTTATGGGTTCCGTGGAAAGTGATTGGACTTGGTGAGATTCAGGACTTGAACTTGGGTTCTACGGACTGACTCTATGAGCAGCAGAAAGTTCGACGATCCATAGAAGGGTCCTGTAGAAATTCTTCAGTATTTTGGTCCGCAATATTTGACTCTACGGCTGACCAGAACGGTCCATAGAAATTCTTACGGACCGAAGGTCGAAATCATAGAAGTCATCCGGCAGTTATAAGTCAGGGTTAATTGGGTATTTTCATATCCTTTTAATACCTAAACTACGTTGTTTCTAGACTATTCTAATGACCTATAACTGATTTTCTACTCCCAAGTCTAACCATTCCGTCACATTCACTCAAAACCTCAAATTCCCTCCAAGTTCATCCTCTCCAATTCTCTCTCAAGCTTGAAGATGAAGAACTAGGATTTCAAAGGCTTCAAGGATTTTATCTCTTGCTTTTAAGGCTTTGATCATCAAGGTATATGGGAATTCACCAATGTGTCTATTTTATCCATTGGGTTCCAAAGAATCTCGATTCTCCAATTGAATTTCATCCAATTCTCCTAGGGTTTTATTCTCCGTGGATCCAATTCATTGTGATTCAATTACCCAAATTCAATCTTATTATGCATAATTTGAATTAATTACATGATTTCCAATCGATTTCATATGGACCAATGCCTATGCCAATTTTATGAATATGAACTATGATTATGAACTTATGAATTATGATTATGAATCTATGCATATTTTATGAAATTGATGATTTATGACTAAAGGATACTTTTAAGATAAAGAGTAAATGATTTGTGAAAGGTACACTCAAATTTGAATGGAATCATGATTTAGATGCTTAGGAAGGTAATGTATTACTATGAAATCATGGTTTTGAAAGGAGCTACTTGTAACACCTCGGATTTTAAAAGAAGGAAAATTCCCAAATTCAGCATGCAGTCCCATCGGCAAGGTTAGTTGCGATCGCCGAACGACTCGGCGATCCACCAAAGGGTTCCTTCTCGCCAAGTTGGACTGGAAATCTGCATCCAGGGTCCTGTTGAATTAGGCGAGCTAGATCGAGCTCGCCGTTCCATTGGCGAATCTCCAAAACTCACCCTTGATCGCCGAGTTAGCTTAGTTCGTGAACCAACTTACTGGAACTTTTGGCGAGCTACAGCGCCTTCAGCCTTTTCGCTTGGCAGTTATTTTAAAAGGACTCTTTGGTCTTTTCCCTAATTGTTTAATGCCTAATCTAAGTCGGTTACTCTTTAATTTTAGACCCTATATAAGCTTTTTAAGCCAAATTTCCCCAAATAATTCTCTCTCTAGAAAAGCTTGAAGAAGAAGAAGATTTTAGGGTTTTCAAGTCAAATCTCCTAATCCTCCATTGAAGCTTTTGGCATTGAGGTATGATAGCTTTCGCCTATCGAGTCCTTTCCTCCAAAGGGTTCCTAAATTCCCCGATTTTAAAAGTAAGAATTCTCAATTGAATTTTGGGTTTTCTTCTATCATGTGGGTTCTTTCAAATTATGATTTAACTGATTGAATTATGTTCAATTATGCATGAAATTGAGTTGAATTGCATGTTTTAAGTTGAATCCCCATTAATATGAATTTCATGATGAAGTTATGAATGATCAAAAGATGGGTTTTATGAATATATGCATGTTCAATTATGAAATTTATGATGATTTAAGACTTGCTTTGAGATTGAAGCATAATTGATGTTGTTGTTGAGTTGTGAAAGGGTTTCTCACATATTACTCAAATCATAAATGTGAAAAGATTTTTCTCACATAAAGGATTCATAATATGTTGGAAGGTTTTCTGAACTAAACTTTGGCTCACGTTGCCACACAATCTAACGACAGCGAAACTGTCTCCTCTCCGAAGCTTTGGTTGGCCCACTTATACGTAATAGAATCGAAATCAAGGCAAATTCCCCTGATGGGAGTGAAGAATCAAAGTTAAGGAGCTATTCTAATGAAAGGGACAAGAGGCGATTACCCATGTTCCCTAATGACAGACAAGAGGCGATTACCCATGTCTACTAAAGATAAGATGAATTATGATTTATGACTATTCCATGGAAATTATGCTTAGCACCGAGTGGACAAGTGGCGATTACCCATGTCCCATAAATTATGTGCCACCATAGGATGATTGTCTAGATAGACATTAGCTAGTGGACCCACGTAAGCTAGAGGTTCATGGTCTTATCTTGGCAAGTAGGATGCCTCTTTTTGGTGTGGGGTAGACACCAGATTCCATGTTATAGCTCGCATGGTCTTAAATGTCTGTTAAAGGTAATTTCCCACAATAATGAACTAAAGTACTTTCAAAGTATCTCATAAGTGTTTTAAGCATGTTTAGCTTGCATTGACCATGATTTTATGATATATATTTCTAACCTCTTTTATCTCATGTTTTAGCTTGGTCTTTGCATGTCATGTACATGTTCCCTTTTATCATAATCTTATGGTTTTATGCATAGTTATCATACTTGGTACATATTTGTACTAACGTATACTCTTGCCTACATTGAATTATTTATGTAGGGTGTGACAACTCCTCCCCATCCGCTCGTGGCTAGAGTTTGGAGTAGAAGAGCTTTGAAGACTTGGTGAGTCCTCATATGTTTGAGGACATTGCCTTGTTATTCTTCTATGTTTCTTTACTTTTGGACTTGTATTGGGTTATGTCCCAATCACTCTCTTATTGTACTAGATGACTTTGAGACATATGTTAGATTTCCGCTGTTTTGTCAAACTCTTATGATATAAAACTGTCTTTTGAACTCTTAAATTGCTATTATCTTGTATGATGCATGCTAAGTGGCTTGTATGAGGACTTTCAAGGTCTTGTACGCCATGTCACGTCTAGGGGTACTTTAGGTCGTGACAAACTTGGTATTCAGAGCCCAAGGTTTTAGAAAGGTCCTAGGATGTCTCATAAGCCACGTCGAGTAGAGTCTTGTTCATGAGTGTGAAGCTCACCACATTTATGAATAAGAAGCTATAAGATTTTTAGGAAACTCCACTTCTTTCATTACTCTAAAATCGTGCCATAGAGTTTATCTCTATAAAGGTCTTCCTCTTCTAACCCCTGTTTGTACTTTTCAGAATATGCCTCCACGAAGGAATCCTTGAGAAGGAATGTTCGTGAAAATGTGAGACAAGAGGTTCCTCAAGTACCGATCAACCCTTTGGCCAAGGAAGTGACTAATGATGAGTTTCGAGCCGCATTTCGTGCATTGGCCCAAGCTATGACAGCTCAAGCAAATAGGGAGGTTGTGGCTCCTATGAACCCAAGGGTGGGTACGGCGGCATCTAGAGTGATGGACTTTACTAGGATGAATCCTCCGGAGTTTCATGGTTCCAAGGTTGAGGAAGATCCTCAAGAGTTCATCGATGAGATTCATAAGGTTGTAGAGATTATGGGTATCACTCTGGTAGAGAAGGCGGAGTTGGCCGCTTACCAACTCAAAGGTGTTGCTCAAGTGTGGTTTGAACAATGAAAGAGTGAGAGGACGGTTGATGCGGGTCTTTGGGAGAAATTTAAAGTTGTTTTTCTTGATAAGTTCTTTCCCCTTGAGATGAGGGAGGCAAAGGTACTTGAATTCATCAACCTTCGTCTAGGGGATATGAGAGTGAAATAGTATGCTTTGAAATTCACGCAATTGTCCAAGTATGCTCCAACTATGATTGCCGATCCAAGGGCAAGGATGAGTAAATTTGTGTCGGGTGCTTCCGACTTAGTGGTCAAAGAATGCCTAACCACCATGCTTGTTAAGGAGATAGATGTCTCCCGTTTGATAGTTCATGCACAACAAATAGAAGAAGAAAAGCTTAAGGAGAAAACTTGGGATTCAAAGAGGACAAAAAGGGATGATGGTGATTCTTCACATTCAAGGTCCGGCGAAGGTAATCGTTCTCAATGCAAGGTTTCTAGTGAGAAAATGTGGTTCGAGTGTCGGGAGTGAGGAAGAAGACATAAGGGTGAGTGTCTAGCCGGTTCTAATGCATGCTTTGGGTGTGGAAAGGGTGGTCACAAGATGAGAGATTACCCATTTCTTACTACTAAGGGAAGAGAAGGTAGGCCTGTTCAACCTAGAGGTTCCGGTTCAAGTGTCCCAAAGAAAGATAGGTTTTATGCTCTTCAAACTCAAAAAGATCATGAGGGTTCCCCGGATGTGGTGATTGGTAAGTTATGGTCTTTTAGCTTGTGGTTATGCACTACTTGATGTTGAGTGTTTCTTTGGTTATGGTGTGACTCCATGCATGGTTAGTGTATTTAAGGTCGACCTTGAAATCTTTGTGGAAACTTCTTAAGAGTTTACTTATATCAATGGTTCTGTGGTTTTTAAGACTTTGGTTTTATGCTTGAGTTGATGGAGATGGATTTGAAAAGGGTTAGTGAGGTTTGCTCCCAAGGGGGAGATAGTGTGCTTCATGGTTGAGATACGTGAGTAGAACTATGTTGATTTTGGAAGAGTTCCTTGTTATGGTTTGGTATGTGAAAGGTCGGAGGCGATGGGATGTCTTAGTATCCCTATCTCTTCCTGCTATCTTCGGGTCTAGCTTGAGGCCTTAGCCCCTCATGGTTCATTCTTAAGGATTCTTGCATTCTAGTCGTTTTCATGTTTTCCTCATGCATGCATGTTCATGAAAAAAATTGATTTTCAAAGATATGATTTAGCTTGATTGATTGCTTCATGATTGTGTGCATTTGAGTATGATTTGCATGTATATCTTATGAAATGATGTTTTGAATATGTTGTAGCTTGGAGTCGAGGTTCCTCCTTGGTTAGGTGCATTTTGATGAAGTTGCAATCATGTTGGGTTATTAGTTTCTCTCCTACTCTTTTCGTGCTAGTTCGAGTTCCATTCGAGGACGAATGTTCCCAAGGGGGAGATAATGTAACACCTCAGATTTTAAAAGAAGGAAAAATTCTCAAATTCGGCGATCCGCTGAAGGGTGCCTTCTCTCTAAGTTGGACTTGAAATCTGCATCCAGGGTCCTGTTAAATTAGGCGAGCTGGATCGAGCTCGCCGTTCCATTCGGTGAATCACCGAAATTCACCCTTGATCACCGAGTTGGCTTAATTCGTGAGACAACTTACTGGAACTTTTGGCTAGCTGGAAGGCGAGCTACATCGTCTTCAACCTTTTCGCTCGGCATTTTATTTAAAAGGACTCTTTGGTCATTTCCCTAATTATTTAATGCCTAATCTAAGTCGGTTACTCTTTAATTTTAGACCCTATATAAACTTTTTAAGCCAAATTTCTACCCTTTCGAATAACCTTTCAACTTTTCCCAAAATCCCTCCAAATTTCCCCAAATAATTGTCTCTCTAGAAAAGCTTAAAGAAGAAGAAGATTTTAGGGTTTTCAAGTCAAATCTCCTAATCCTCCATTGAAGCTTTTGGCATTGAGGTATGATAGCTTTCGCCTATCGAGTCCTTTCCTCCAAAGGGTTCCTAAATTCCCCGATTTTAAAAGTAAGAATTCTCAATTGAATTTTGGGTTTTCTTCTATCATGTGGGTTCTTTCAAATTATGATTTAACTGATTGAATTATGTTCAATTATGCATGAAATTGAGTTGAATTGCATGTTTTAAGTTGAATCCCCATTAATATGAATTTCATGATGAAGTTATGAATGATCAAAAGATGGGTTTTATGAATATATGCATGTTCAATTATGAAATTTATGATGATTTAAGACTTGCTTTGAATAGAAGCATAATTGATGTTGTTGTTGAGTTGTGAAAGGGTTTCTCACATATTATTCAAACCATGAATGTGAAAGGATTTTTCTCACATAAAGGATTCATAACATGTTGGACGGTTTTCTCAACTAAACTTGAATCAAAGTTAAGGAGCTATTCTAATGAAAGGGAAAAGAGGCGATTACTCATGTTCCCTAATGATAGACAAGAGGCGATTACTCATGTCTACTAAAGATAAGATGAATTATGATTTATGACTATTCCGTGGAATTATACTTAGGACCGAGTGGATAAGTGGTGATTACCTATATCCCATAAACTATGTGTCACCATAGGGTGATTGTCTAGATAGACATTAGCTAGTGGATCCACATAAGCTAGAAGTTCATGGTCTTACCTTGGCAAGTAGGACACCTCTTTTCGGTGTGGGGTAGACACCGGATTCCATGTTATAGCTCGTATGATCTTAAATGTCGTTAAAGGTAATTTTCCACAATAATGAACTAAAGTGACTTTCAAAGTATCTCATATGTGTTTTAAGCATGTTTAGCTTGCATTGACCATGATTTTATGACTTAAATTTCTAACCTCTTTTATCTCATGTTTTAGCTTGGTCTTTGCATGTCATGTACATGTTCCCTTTTATCATGATCTTATGGTTTTATGCATAGTTATCATACTTGGTACATGTTTGTACTAACGCATACTCTTGCCTACATTGAATTATTGATATAGGGCGTGACGACTCCTCCCCATTCACTCGTGGCTAGAGTTTGTAGTAGAAGAGCCTTGAAGACTTGGTGAGTCCTCATATGTTCAAAGACATTGCCTTGTTATTCTTCTATGTTTCTTTACTTTTGGACTTGTATTGAGTTACGTCCCAATCACTCTCCTATTGTACTAGATGGCTTTGAGACATATGTTAGATTTCCGTTGTTTTTGTCAAACTCTTATGATATAAAACTGTCTTTTGAACTCTTAAATTGTTATTATCTTGTATGATGCATGCTAAGTGGCTTGTATGAGGCCTTTCGAGGTCTTGTACGCCATGTCATGTCTAGGGAGTACTTTAGGTCGTGATACTCTAATATAACTTATGATTGGATTGATAGTCTAGAGTTAGTGTATTTCCAAGTATTTTGATATGATTATGATTATGTCTTTTTCGTTGGAATTTACTTAGCACCGAGAGGACTTTGGAATGGAGGCCTTACCGTTAGAAGAGGTTTGGTCTTTAGTAGTAATTCTCTTGTCCCAAACTATGCGCCCCCGTAAGATTGTCTTATATGACCTAGCTAATGGATCCACTTTAGCAATAATGAATGATACGGAGTTCTTACATTGGAAAGTAGACCCTTTCTTTTCAGTGTGAGGGTTACACCAGATTCCATGTCTTATTATCCGTTAACGGTAAATATCCCACAAATGAACTATGTTTTCTTAAAAAGTATTTTCAAAGCTTTTTTATGATTTTCAATATGCGTTGACCTTGTTTATGATTACGATTTCTCTTTAAGGTTTTTTTTACTACTTTTTACTTGGTCATGCATATCATGTTTAACTTCACCATTTTATCATGTTTACATTTTATGCATTTTCCCATATTCAATACATTCAAAGTACTAATGCATATTGTGCCTATATTGTTTCATAATATAGGGTCCAACACTCCTCCCGAACATGGCTAGATCGGGATTGGTCAGCTATTGACTACTTAAATTGGTGAGTCCTCATGATTCAAAGGCAAGGTCATGGACAATTTTATTGTTTTTGATATCTCTTTAGTTACCAGATTATGTTCGTGACTTAGGGGTTTGTTCTAGTCACATTTATGAATAGAAGGCTTATGTCAGCTTAGTAGTATTCCACGTATTCTCTTATGTACTATGTTGATATCTTTTATGTCATCTTTAGGGTTGAGACTTATTGCTTATACTCTCTCATAATATATTTCATTTATGTCTTGCTTATGTCAAGTGGTTTGTTTAGGCCTCTCGGGGTTCTATTCGCCATGTCACATCTAGGGTGTTCTTTGGGTCGTGACAAACTTGGTATTCAGAGCATCAGGTTTTAGAAAGATCCTAGGATGTTTGACAAACCGCGTCATGTAGAGTCTTGCTCATGAGTGTGAAGCACGTCACATCTAAGAATAGGAAGCTACAAGGCATTTAGGAAACTTCACTTCTTTCACTATTCTAACGCCGTGCGATATAGTTGAACTTTATAAAGGTCTTTCTCCTAACTCTTGTCCGATGCTTTCTAGGATATGACTCCTCGAAGAGCTAACGCAAGAAGGAATGCGAGTAACAATGTGGAGCCCGAGGTTCCTTAAGTGCCGATCGATCCTTTGGTCGAGCAAGTGTCACATACTGAGTTCCAAGTCGTTTTTCAAGTATTGGCTCAAGCTATAACCGCCTAAGCTAATAGAGAGGTTGTTGCTCCCGTGAACACAATGGTGGATATGACGGCAATAAGGGTGAGGAATTTCACTAGGATGAATCCCCTAGAGTTTCTTGGGTCAAAAGTTGAGGAAGATCCTCAAGAGTTCATCGAGTAAATCTACAAGATCGTGGAGATTATGGGAGTTACACTTGTGAAAAAGGCGGACTTGGTCTCTTATCAACTTAAGGTTGTCTCTCAAGTGTGGTTCAATCAATGGAAAGAAAAGAGGGCAATTGTTGCGGGTCCTCTTGATTGGGAGAAATTCAAAGGGACTTTTCTTGATCGTTTCTTTTGTCTTGAGATGAGGGAAACGAAAGTGCTTGAGTTCATCAATATTCGACAAGGGAACATGAGTGTGAAAGAGTATGAATTGAAGTTCACTCAATTGTCTAAGTATGCTCCTACTATGGTTGCCGACTCTAGGGCAAGGATGAGCAAGTTTGTATCAGGTGTGTCCGAGATGGTGGTCAAAGAATGTCGAACCACCATGTTGATATGACACATGTTGGAGAAAAAGCTAAAAGAGAAAGCTAAGGAGTCAAAGAGGGAAAGAACGGGTGATGGTGACTTCTCTCATTCTAGGTCTGATAGACATGGACGTTCTCACTTTTGGCAAAAAATTTCTCCGGACAAAACTCATCAAATATTCCGGCTCTAAAGTTCAACAAGGATAGCGTATCTAACCCTAAGCCTCGTGGAGGTGGTGGTAGTGGATATTCTATTCTTGCTCGCCAAAAGTGTGGCAAAAGTCACTCGGAAAAATGCTTAATCGATACGAATATTTTCTTTGGTTGTGGGAAGAGTGGTCAGAAGGTGAGGGATTGTCCTGTGCAAGCTATCAAGAGTAAGGATGGTAGGCCAACTCAGCCTAGTGATTCTAGTCCGGGTGGTGCTCCTCGTTAGAACAGGTTCTATGCTCTTCAAATTTGGCATGATCATAACGGTTCTCCGGATGTTGTGACTGGTATGTTGAAGGTCTTTCATCTTGATGTATATGATTTGCTTGATTCGGGGGCTACATTGTCTTTTGCGACTCCTTATGTGACTATGAGATTTGATGTTAATTCAGAAATTCTTTTAGAACCTTTTTTCAGTCTCTACACCTGTTGGTGACTCTATTGTTGCTAGACGAGTCTATAGAAAGTGCCCTATTTTTGCTTCTTGTAGAGTCACTCATGTTGATTTGATAGAACTTGATATGTTTGACTTATATGTCATTCCTGGGATGGATTGGCTTCACTCTTTCTATGCTTCCATAAATTGTAGGACCTCATTGGTCACATTCCAGGTTTTGAACTCTAACACCCCATAACTTGGAGTTGGAGAAAATGTAGAAACTGCTGCAGTACTGGTTCTACGGGACCGACCTACGGACCGTAGGTGGGTCTACGGGACCGACCTACGGACCGTAGGTGGGTCTACGGACCATAGAAAGGCAACCGTAGAAACCAGGTTGAGGTTGGAGAATGTCAAGTTTCAGGAGTTGATTCTACGGACCAAAGGTACAGGTCGTAGTCTGATCTACGGACCGTAGATAGGACCCGTAGGTTTCCCTCTAGACTTAGTCGAATTTCAGTTCACAAGGCCTGATCTACGGTGGCCATGTACGGATCGTAGATCGAATGACGGGCCGTACATGGGCATCGTCAGTTGGAAGGCCAAAGTGGCAAACTCTCTGAATCAAACGACGGAGGAACAGGACGAACCGTAGGCCGACTTACGGACCGTAGGTCCTTACCGTAAGTCGCGCCAACAGTTTTTATTAAGGGTATTTTAGACCTTTTCCCCTCCCTTCTAAACCCAAATCCTGACTTTTCCCTATTATTTTCGGGCTAAAAACAGCAGAAACAGTCTGGAAACATTATTACACTTAGAAAAATTTGAGAGGAGGTTCAAGAGGAGAAAAGGCTAGGGTTCCAAGAACTTCAACCAAGAGCTTGCGATTTCGCCAAGATCTTTGATCTTAAAGGTATGTAAGGCTTCCCTCAGTGTTGGGCTAGTATGTTTACACGCCAATTTACATTCAGAAATTCAAAATTATGAAATCTAGGGTTCCATCCCATGTTTTTGAGAAATATTCGAGTTTTCTGCCTATAGTACCAAATTCCAGTTAATTCTTAAGTAGTGTATCCATGTTCTTGAGTAGTTATCTTGTTATGGGTCATGCTTAGATTCTGGTATGAACCCTAATTATTGAGTTGGCAGTCCATATTTTATTTTCTGCAAGGAACTCTATAAATTGAGCATTTACTGAACATTTTGAGTTTCTTGAACTTGGACTTTAATTTAAAATGATCTTGCTTTTGAGAGAGATAAATGGGAGTTGTGAGTAGAGTTAAAGAGGTTGTTTGAGTAACTTGTAAAAAGAAACTTTGATTTCCAAAAACTATCATTTTGAGTGAGAAAGAGGATTTTGAGTTGAGAAACAATTGAGAGGGCTTTGAGAAGAGAATTTGAGGCACTATTTATTAAAGAGTATCTTTTGAGTAATTATCTCAAAAACAGAGGAAGAGTTATAATTTTTACTTATTTGAGAATGAGTATAATTATTGGGAGTAGTATTGAGCACCGATATGGGGAGTTGAGTTGTGGGGATGAGTTCAGACAACTCAACTCCCCATAAACCATGTATGCCAACATGGGTAAAGGAGTCATACTTTTTAGATGATTTTCTTATGCCTCCGGGTAGAGCTTAGTGGATCCACTTAGTTGAGAATGTCTTATACTCTGGCAAGGTATAGGACAGTTCTGGCAGCGTGGACGAGACGATGTATCATCATTTAGCTCAGAGTGATGGTTGTCGGTTAGAGAATCTCCCAAATATGAGTAAACACTTACTTTATGATATTTTACGCATATTCTTGAGGTTGCTTTTGTATTTTTAAAAGCTTTATATTGAGTTACTTTTGAGTATCACTTTTACTTGAGTTAGTTATGAGTTGTTTTGCTTTGAGTTGAGTTGAGGTGGGTACTTCCTTGAGCCTCTCTTTTCTACTATTGTTATATTCAACCATTTTACATACCACTGCATTCAATGTACTGATGTCATTCGACCTGCATCGTTTCATGATACAGACACAGGTGTTCAGGGTCATCAACAGACGCTTTGTTGATACCGTTTGCACTCCGGATAGCAGTTGCGGTGAGCCTCCTAGTACTTCCGGAGGATCCGTCTTTTATTCAGTTGTTTTAGTTTTGTTGAGGTATTGTGGGGTTTGTCCCGACGTTCGTCTGAGTTATTTAGAGGCTTCATAGACAGGTCTAGAGTTGATGGGTTCCCCCGTACTTGTTCGTATCTTCCCATGTTTGAGTCTTTCTAATGGTTCCAGTATTTGAAGTTTGAGTATTTTCAGCATTTAACTATTTTAATCTTTCATTTGAGTTTATGAGTTTATTCATGCTATGATAAGAGCCTTTTAGGTTCGAGTTAAGTCTTCCGCTGAGTAGTGAGCTAGGCCAAGGGTTTGCTTGGGGATCAGTAGTGGTCCTCAAGTTCCGGCCACGTCCAGGGTGTAGGCTTAGGGCGTGACATGAACGAACCTATCCTAGAATGTGAACCTACTCGGCAGTTCAGGTTTATGCATAATGCTTAGGGATCGTTTGGTTTGAATACAAGTTATGCTGGGAGTAATTTTTATTGCTTGTTTAGTTTGTCATATTCAATAAACTTATACTCATTGCATAATTTCTAAGAATAAGTTATTGGTTTACAAAAATACCATCCACCTTATTCAAGGTTTTTTTTTACATTTTCTTTGCAAGTTTTAGTTATTCATTCTTAAAAATAATATCTCCATCTTATTTAGATTAAATATTTTTGTGTGTGCGTTTTCATGATTGTGCCGTGTGTTTTTTAAATTAAACTTTCATCTTATTTAACTTAAAAATAAAACTTCCATCTTATTTAGCTTTTAAAAAAAACTTCATCTTATTTAGTATAAAAATAAAACTTCCATCTCATTTAGCTTAAAAATAAAACTTTCATTTTATGTTTATTTAAGTAAATGAAATTTCATTACTAAAGTTATCTACATTTCAATTGATATATAAAATATAATTTTTAAGTGAGTAATAAACTATTTAATTAAAAATATGTAATTTAGTAGTGGAGTGAACATTTTAAGAGAAATCAAAATATAAATAAACATCAGAATTAGGCAAATAAATTCGACTTCTAATATATTTATGAATAAAAATTGTATTTATAAAAATAAATTTTTTTAATAGAAATATATATTATCATAAAAGCAACAAATAATTAAGGTTGTGAATGTTATTATAAATGTTGTTAAAAATTATGTTAATATACATGAATGTAAAAGTGGTGTATAAAAGACCGTTTATGGGGGATATTTTTGTTATTTTATATATTTTATCACAGCATAAGTTATGCTGAGATTACTATTCCACCACAGGGAAGGATAATTTATCCCAATACTAATTATTAATCCTGGAATAAATTATCCCAGTCTTTACAACCAAACAACGGATTAAATGACACTAAAAAATTATCCCGAGATTAACTCTTGTTATGTATCACACCAAACGACCCCTTAAAGATATGATATAGTTGCAACAGTAATTGGATGGCATTTGAAAGGTGAAATGGTCTGATGAACCCTTGTATTTGTATGCGTTTGTATTATGGACCTTCTACTTAACTCTTTATTAACTAAACCCTTAGACTCAATCAAAAGAATATTTTTAAACCTTTTTCATCATGTGTGTAATTCACTCGCCCTTAAATAGATGACATGTCAAATCCACATCACCTAAACAAGTGACATGTCATAATTATCTTCATTAACTATTTATTAAAATTATTAACCAAAATTATTTAATAAAAGATAAAATAATAATTTTTAATTTATTCTTTAAAATAAAGTTTGAAACTTTATACATCAACTCCCCGTTCCCATAGCCAAAATTTAAACCGTCACTGTCGTTGCCATCGCGGCTATTGCCGGCAACCACTTATACTCTCTCCCTCACCCGTCTTCATCTCCGCCGCACGTCCTTACCATTTTCCTTTCCTTCTTCTCCAACCCCCACAAAACCAGTAACCTAAGCTGCCGCACCACCAGATCTGTCCAAAAATCCTCTTTGCCGTCATGACCAGATCCAACCCTCACCCGCCTCGGTCTCCTCTTCACTGACCAGCGCTGTCTCTCTCTCTCATTCCAATGCAAATCAGTGGTCTCCCGTGAGCACTGTCACCGCCGCTTTCTCCCTCTGCCGGTGAATCAGTGGACTCAAGGAGATGCCAATGCCAAAATCTACTAAAGAAGATGACAAGAGTGTGAAAAGATAGAAAAAGGGCCTGGACATGGATGGAGATAGGATGAAGGTGGCTAAAAATGGAGGTGAAGTGGGTGAAGAAGAAAGAGTTTTTTAATTATTTTTTAAAAAAAGTTTATTTTATTTTTTAAATATTTTTTAAAGTTAAATAGGATAGTCACTCTCTTCAACGTGCTTGAAGTCAGACAGTTTTTTCAACTCAATCATGTTGATGTCACATAAGCATAGTCAATGGTCAGAGGAGTTTGATAAATTATGTTTTATTGAGTTTAAGGGTTCAGTTGATAAATGATTAAGCAGAAGGGTTCATAATACAAATTGGTACAAATACAGGGGTCCATCAGACAATTTCGCCCATTTGAAATACGATTTTAGTTTTCTAGCAACCATTACAAATGTAAAATCAATATTTTAAAACTATTTGAATCCACTAAAACACGTTCAATCTGAAATTTACTCCATAAATTATCATATTTATTACATGATCTGACTCTGTTGGCTAAATTACTTCTTTCAAAATTATTCTCAGCACAATTACTTAAGTGTCCTTTTATAATATTCCCTCTGTTCACTTTTACTTGTCACTTATTTCTAAAATAGATTTTCATTTTTACTTGTCACTTTTAACATATAAAGAAAGACAATATTTTTTTCTATGTTTTATCCACAGCATTAAATACTTATTTTACAAATCATTTTTTAAGACATCATTCAATAGGAGATAATTTGATAAATACATATATCATTAATTATTTTTTTTAATGAGTGTCAAATCAAAATGTGACAAGTAAAAGTGAACGGAAGGAGTAATCGGGTCACTTTCTCTCATAAATGTTGACAGTCCCCAGTCATGTGTTTATGTGTCGCATTAAAATCACATACTAACTCCACATTCCTTTCATTTGAATCCTTCATTGTCACCAAGTTGATGAGGTCTACATTGGAATAATATTCGAATAAGCTTCTAGCTTTCATGTTATTTACCGTTGTCATTGATGGCAAGGGAGCTAAGTGGGGGTTCAAGGTTCGGACGAAGCCAGTAGCTTTTTCGTAGACCCTGTATTAGTATTAGAAAATTAAATAAATATATATTTATATTAATTTGTGAACCCTCTAACAAAAATTGATTGATGGCTTAGTGGCAAGAAAGGAACCGTCAAAATGCTTTCCACTTAACAAAAAAACATAAATAATTCAGAGAAAAAAAGGGGAACAAAGAAGCTGGTCTTATAACAACATCAAAAAAGGAAGGAATGAAGTCGTGAAAAAGTAAACCAAGGGAAGAACTTCTATTATCAAGCATGACTTTGAGGAAAGTAGAGAATGATACTACTTGGCAGCAGCATGGCTTCAAATATTGGCTTTCCAGAACTAAGGCATTTTAAAAAAACTAAATCTGGGGAAACACGTACCAACAGCACAGCCCATGGGATGGCCAAGAAAATTATCTATAGTAAAATGAAAAATTGTAATCAGTATAGGGATCAGGTAGCTTTACCCACCTTTTTGCTGCACATCTGCGCTTAGGTCGTTAGCTGTATAATCTCTATAGAAGCATCCCTGCTAAAACCTCTGTAAAAGTCATCAACAAGGGAAAATCATGAGCCACACCAGAAAACACAAACAACCGTTATTAATTTTTCGGTAGACAGACCAGAAAATGCCTTTCACTCTCATCACTTCCTCAATATATGTATGATATATTCATTACAACCCCTGCGGTGGGTTGAGAGACATGCATAACATTTCAGGAAGAAAACCCTGAAAGTGATATAGAACACTCATCATGAGATTCTCTACAATAACTAATTATAGAAATGACTTTGATATTGTTCTAAAATCTTCAGTCTTCTTTACAGAATCTGATTATAGATAAAAAGAATTTAATATTTTTATGAAATTTTGGTGAAATTTCCAACAAATCTATATAAGAAGCAGGCTTGGATTTCCCCCTTTTATCAGCTTACATTGCGAACAGAAGGTTCATTATAGCTGAGTTTTACATTTTTGGATGCTGAAGAAGAAAGAATCATGTTGTTAAATTACCTGATCCTAAGAGTGCTGAGAGCTGCATCCAGGAGACGTCCTTCGGAGAGACTTGGGAAACATCATTGGACGATTAAGCATTGAATCAACTTTGAGTTAGCCATGAAACATTGCGACTAAACCAACCCTCTCTTCACAGTCCAATGTTTTCAGCTACTGTCATTGATTTATGCCACTGCTTTTGCACCAATGGCTTGTTCATGACGCCACAGCTACATTGCTCTTGTAACATGACTTTGAAACAGCACAGTTTCAATCATGTATTGCTAATTATTTCCCTTCTCACAAATTGTGGCTCAATGTTACCTTAGTTTGATTCCCATCAATGCTCAAGTGACTGGAGGTAGAATGTTTCCATGAACAAGATATTCATGCAAGTTTTCTCTGTGTACAGAAGAAAGAAGCAGAAAAAGTTAGAACAACTATTTCTAGACTTCTGAGCTGTGGGCAAGCCCTCTTATCAGTGCAAGTAGTATCTCAATGCACGAAGTTCGTTTACATGTCAAATTTCTAGTTACATTAACTTTCATGGATCTTCTGAATAAAACGGAATCTTAATCCAGTAAATTAGAGTTTCATTTATCATTGCACTTTTTTTCTTTCATCAGAAGGTTGGTGAGTGGTTCTCTAGGAATAAAGTTGAACAATACCCGTGTTCCCATTTTTCTTCCCTTTGAGCATTCTTACTTTGCATTTAAAATTTAAAAAATGTTAAAGGTCATCGAATTGCAAAATGCATGTGCCATTCTTTCTCATGCATTGCAGCCAAGAGTAATAACTCAATTTTCCATTTTCCTCCCTGAAGCCAAAATATTAGGGAAAATTAATTTTCATTCACTTAATCCTCCATCTTTCAATCATTGTTGCATGCAGAATATGTCAGGTGTCTTTTTGAAAATCTTCCGGAAAAGTTTCTGAAGGTTTTCTGGAAGAACTTAAAAGCAGACTAACATGTGTTTAGATAGCTATATTTTTTGTAAGTTATCCAAATAATTTTTTAAAAAACTATTTTCAGCTGAAATCAGTCAAACACACAATCATTTCACCTGATAGAGTATATCCGAGATTAGTTTATTCCCCTTAATTTTTCATATATCCAACTTTCAACGATAACAACCATTTGATCAGGTCTTTGAAAACAAATGTGTCGCCTTTTTCTTCCAGAAATCACACACACACTTCACTAACATTTTAACCACAAAAGGAAAAAAAAAACAGTAAGAGAATCGAAAGAATATTCATTTACCAAACAACTAGCAATGTTACCCAAAAACACCTTAACCTGTAGAAATTTTACTTGTAACACGGTCCATTTAGCAGTTAGCTGTTACCAATTCATTACTAATTGGATAGCTAGTTTAATCACTTTACTTGTTCCACCATGGCCTAAAATATTTGTACATTATTAATACAAACATTTGTATCCAAGCAAAAGTTTTTTGAGTCTAAAGTGTTTATGTGTACTCCAGTATTTGAGAAAAATGTAATTCTTTAAATAGGACGAACCTTCATTGATAATTTCTTCAAGATCTTTTTGTCTCTTATCCCATCGTATAAAAGTTCATAGGCATAATAGGTGATATGATTCTTCTTCAGCAAGTCTTCCACAACAATCTTAGGAGCTGCCACATCCTTTTTATCTGCTTCAAAAATTGTGTGGAACACATCAGGGACAACACCCTTCTGCACCATGAGATGAATGATACCAACTGCATCGAGTAACCTGTTCTTCACGCATAGGCAATTGATCACTCGTCCCACAGTTTCTTTTGATGGAAGAAATTCTTTCGAAAAGTTTTCAAGCAAAAACTTGTATCCAAATTCAGTGTTGTCAACCTTGCAGAAACCATCTATCATACAACGGTATGTGTAGTTGTCAGGAGGACAGCCACATTCATTCATCTCAAGAAAAAGCTTCTCTGCCATGTCCATTTTCAGCTTTTTAGCAAATGCACTGATCAATATATTGTATGTTGCAGTAGTATGAGAATATTTATATTGCCTTTTCATTCTTTTGAATAGCTCATAAGCTCCATCCAAATCCTCATTCTCACAAAACCCATTTATCAGAGTGCCAAAGCTCACTGTATCATGAATAAGACCCTTGCTTTGAATATCCTCAAGTAATTCTAAAGCTTTCATAAGCTTTCTAGATTTACAGAGGCTCTCAATGAGTATATTATATGTGATTATATTTGGGACACACCCTTTTTCCACCATGACTTTGAAGGTTTCCATCACATCATCAGAAGTTTTAAGCTTGCAAAGTCCATTCAACATTGTGTTATAGGTTATCACATCTGGAACAACATCATGATCCCACATTGTATTTAGAATCTCGATTGCATCCGCCAATTTTGACTGTTTGCAATAACCATCAATCAAGGTGTTGAAGGTAAAAATATCAGGAAGGATCCCTTTGGTCACGGCATCATTCAGGATATTACTAGCATCAGATACACAGCCCATCTTGCACAACCCATTGATGATCAGATTATAAGTCCATGTATTAGGCCTGCAACTTTTCTCAGGCATTTCAGTAATCAATTTCAATGCTTCTAAGATAAGTCCCTGCTGACACATTCCCTTAATTAGGGTATTATAGAGAATTACATTAGACTCCATACTTTTATTTATGGCTTCATAAAATAAACTCTTGGCTCTGTTGAAGTCACCATCCTGGCATAATCCGTAAATAAGGGAGCAGAAAGTAAATACATCAGGAACAAAACCTTTAAAAACTGCATTATTAAGGATTATGTCCGCTTTCTGTATCATACCCAATTTGCAATATGCACCAATGATTGTGTTATAGGAGAACGCATCAGGGTCGAACCCGTGGTTCACCATTTTATGCAAGTAAGACTCAGCTTCAGCAACCTTTGAGTGTTTGCATAAACCACATATAAGAGTGTTATAAGTGACTACATCAGCATTTAAACCTTCTTTCCTCAAAGCTTCCAACATCCTAGCAGCTTCATGTAGCTGGCCGTTTACAGAAAGACCTTGTATTAAGAGATTACATGTAAACAAATTTGGAAACACCCCTCTTTTCAGAATCTTGTTAAGAAGCCTTTCACTTTCTTGGACGTCCCCCTTCTTACAAAGTGTACATATAAGCTTATTAAACGTAGTAACATTAGGCATTATTCTGAGCCTAAGCATTTCATCAAACAATTCACAAGCGTCGACTCGACAATTCACTTCATAAAATCCAGCAATTACCGTACAGCATGCGACTGCATTAAATTCACATCCTTGATCACGCATGTTATTCAAAAGCCTTAAAGCAACATGAGGCCGGTTTGTCCTACAAAATGATTTTATCCTAATAGTAAAGGTATATACATCAGGAGAAATACCATTTTCCAGCATTTTCATATAAACTTTATGGGCTTGTTTAAAATAACCATGTTCAACCAATATATTCATGATTGTGTTAAACGAATGAACAGACGGCTCACAATTGAAAAAATCCATCTTCTCAAACACATCAACCGCCTGTTGAACTTTCCCCTTCTTTCCATAACCTCTAATAGCAGTAATGTACACCCCTTCTAACAACCTATTATCAATATTCTTCCTGGCATCTTCAACTACACCTTCCATTGCCTTGAACTCTCCATAATAACTAAGCTTTTCAACAATACATTTGTAGGTAAACAAATTATGGCTAAACCCATGTTCCTTTTTCACTGAATTGAATATTTCTAGTGCCCTTAACGGGTTCTTTTGACATTTTAATACAGCGGCAACGTGTTTAGGAAGCACAACAGCAGTCATTTGCTTGATACCAAATCAGTACGGGTCAATTATATATACATGCTGGTCAATTCAGGTCTCTGAGTAACTCAATCAATACTTCAATGAAAACCCAGTAAACCAATTCAACTCTTTTATATCTTCTTTTCACTCATTTCAAGAGCATGAAAATCTACGGGCAGGGAAAGGACAATTAAGAAAAATGTAAATGGGAGAATAACATTACCTGAGTTGTTGACTCGGTTTGGTTCGGTGACAGAGAGAAAGAGGCGGCCGGCGAAATTGTTGGCGAATGAAAGAAGTGCCGGTGACTAGAGGTTAAATTCAAAATGGACATTTACTCGTGAAATCTAGTATACTATTTATTTTAAAATAATGTTATTATTATTAAATAAAAAATTTAAGAAAGGTTATCCATGGCAGCGGCGGACCCACATGCAGCTGTCCGGATGCTCGAGCAGCCATTTACCTCGAAGTAAAACTGTTTATATATATAGTAATTTTTTTAAAATCTGAATATATTAAATGTTTAGCACCCAGTGAACAAAATCTCTAGATGGTGCATTGGTCTAATAGTCCGTTCCTCCTCTTTGTGGATTCGATTCTCGCTTTGAACAATTATTTACACATTTTCTTTTTCTAATTTCCTCTTTCCCTCCCAATATAAACCCACACAGAGGAGGTCAAGGGTTCGATTCTCGCTTTGAACAATTATTTACACATTTTCTAATTTCCTCTTTCCCTCCCAATATAAACTCACACATGTTCTTCTTCTTTTTTTTTTACTTTTTTTACACGTAACTTTTAGTCATAATTTCATTTACGTTTTATGAATTTCTCGTGACATGATAAAATTTAAAAGTCATATGCAATCATTTTTCTTATTTTTTTTGAGAATTTTTTGGTTATTTGGTTAAGAAATCCTTCAAGCTAATTTTTTTCCTAAAAAACTAAAAGTGTTTTTGTTTCTTTTTGTAATGGAAGTATTAATCTTATTTTTTCTCATTAATATTTTAAACATCGCATTTAAATAACTACGCACCTATACTATGTGATTTATAATAATTTTATATTAAAAGAAGTGAACACCCACAAGCCGAAAATCCTAGATCCGCCATTGATCCATGGAATAATAAAATATAATTTTTATGAATAATGGAAGTAAACTTTCTTATCATTAGTAATGGCATATATATGAAAGTTGTGAACTAAATATCTGAAAATATCTATATTTATTTATAATATAAGTAGGTAAAGTATCCATGCTTCGCACGGGATTAAACTATTTATTAAGCTTACATATGATTATTCGGTAATATTCGTAATTTCGATACATACACAACATTGTCAACAACATCTTATCTTAAAGCAAAGCATTCCTTCGAAATCTTAAAGTGCTATATTTTTTTAATTTTCATTTTTGTTATACAAAATTTATGAGTCATAGAGAGATTTTAAGTATAAAAAAAAAGTCTAAGAAAATCTCCATGGAAATAGTTGGTCAAAAGTAACAAAATTTTCTAAATTCCAAGGAGTTATAAAGAACAACATCAGACGTTAAAGAAGAAATCAAAAAGCCTCGAACAATAACACTCCCAAGTAAAGTGGAAAATCATGTCCATACAAGAACATAATTAACTAAATTCAAATGGAGGACCTTCGTCTCCTTTCTTATGAACCTCCATCAATCTCTTTTTTATTATAGTATGTCGTATCATGTATATATTAAAAATGATCCTAAAATTTATGTATCATAAAGATTTTTTCTCATTGTCTCAGAATAGTCATTACTATTGCTTAGATTTCATATCATCGGCCCCAACTTATTTGAAATTGAACCATGGTTATTGTTATGATTATAGTATACAGTTACAAAGAATTAATGCTATGATCAACAAAGTAGTAGGTGGTATCTGAATGGAACTGTTCACAACTGGATATTCTAAACCAAAATTTTGATACATAACATATTAAAATCTCACAGCATAATTTTGTGAGCACTTGAAGTCACAAATAATAATAAAGACGACCTTACTTTCCTAACAATTAAGAAGAAAAAGGCATGCTGCTTAACATATTTTTCAAAAAGATAGTCTGTTGGGTTGTATCAAAATTTACAGTTCACAAATTTAATTGAAAGAAGCCAAAAGAAAGAGTTATCACTGCAGCAAAAATAATCTTTAACGGCAATTAATAGCTTAATAGTCGCTAAATATGTATTTTCAGAGGCAATTAGTACTCTCTATAAATTTCCCTAAAGTTTATAGCGACATTGAATCTAATGACAATTAATTAATGTCGGTAAATACTCTAGCACTCTTCGTTAATGTGTATATTTATTGTCGATCAAAATTGTTTTTGTTATAGTTATGTTGGGCATCTGTTAGTTTCAAGAAAAATTGATCTCTTATTATGTTCAAAAAGAAGAGAGGAAGAAATATGACAAATTAGTCAACTTGCGATAAAAGAAGTGGACTAATTGTCTCTATACTAATATTCTAGAAAGAGTACAATGGCATACAAAATGTTTGTACCTAAGATAAAACAATCAAAATAATATACTAACTGTGGCAAGCAAGAGCGCAATCTGTTTGGTTCTTTTAACAAACTTCAACATTGGTTCCGTATTAGTTATCACATATTTGTTGTTGTGTGCTATCAAATATAGTACAACGCACAAACAATTTTTTCAAAAAGTATATCAAGAAACCAATAGAAAGGGACAAAAGAGAAGATCAATTTTCAATCATCCTTACTGGAATTCTTAACAGAGTTCAAAAAAAGTCACCAAAACAGCAAAAAGAAATTGCAATAGTTACATGAATCACTATGATTTACAGTAAATATTAAACTTCATGAAATGGGAGAAAGAAAACTTTGAGGAATGAAACACATTTCATAAGAAACTTAATTAATGTATTTGAATTCGACTCCCCTATAGCAGGAAAAAACCTACAAATAATAGTGGCAGAAATAGAGGTTTTGTTTACTAAAGAACCAAATGTAATGAATTAAACCATTCCAACAGCATTATGAGTTGTGGACTGAGAGGTGCAAGAGTAGTAATGTCGCATTTCAATTGAAATCAATTTTCTTTGTTTATTCTTTCTTCTTTTGGTGCCTTGGAATTAAGTGTTGGGTTTTAAAAGGTGTGAATGAAAAATGAAGAGTTGTGACTTTTGTGAAAAGTTGTGACTTTTGTGAAAAGTTGTGACTTTTGTGAGAAGTTGTGACTTTTGTGAGAAGTTGTGACTTTTGTGAGAAGTTGTGACTTTTGTGAAAAGTTGTGACTTTTATGAAAAGTTGTCACTTTTATGAAAAGTTCTGACTTTTCTAAAGAGTTGTGACTTTTATGAAAAATTATAACTTTTTCATAAGGTTGTGACTTTTAAAAAGGGTAATTCTGATCTGTGATGGCGCCACATAGTCGGGTCGGTTGTTGTAAACAGGCGCAACGTTTATGAAGAGTGGTAAAACAATGAACGGGAGAAGTGGTTGTTGAAGGTTGAAGTGGTGTTCCTATTGCAGAGGGGAATGGCAGTTTTGGAAATAAATAAATAAAAAGAGAATTCTTGCTTCTAGTGGCGCCACATCACCGGGTTGAGGGTTCTCTTTTATATATACTAGGTAAATTATTTGTGCTTCACACGGGATTGAACTATTTTATTAAGCTTACATATGATCATTCGGTAATATTCATATTTTCGATACATACACTACATTTTCAAGAACATTTTATCTCAAGGCAAAGCGTTCCTCCGAAATCTTAAAGTGCTATATTTTTTTAATTTTTTGTTTTTGTTATACAAAATTATGAGTCATAGAGAGATTTTATGTAACACCTCGGGTTAGAGAAAAGCTAGAAAGGGGTCAAGCGGGCAAGTCACGAGCTCAAAAGTGGACCATGGAACCCTCCACGGAGCCCTAGACGGGCCATGTAGGGGACCACGGTCCGTTAAGAGGCTCGTGAAGGTCTTCCAAAACCTACCCCAGGCAGGCTTCACCTTGACGGACACCCAGACGGTCCGTGGTGACTTGGACGGTCCGTGGTGACTTGGACGGCCCGTCTGGTGGGTCGTACAAGTTACCCCATCAGCAAGGTCTCACCCCTAGTCACTGGTTAAGGACCATGGACGTCTAAACGGTCCGTGAAGCTACACACAGACTGTGAAGTCATCCGTGGAGGAGACTTGTCAGGCTTAAAGTTTAGGGTCAACTTCAATCGATCATACCTCTCAGCACAAAATTAATTAGGTGGCACGTAACCTATTAAATTAAAGGTATTTGAATCATCTTTCCAACGCCACCAAGTTTCCTCCATTTGAAGTTCGGAGTAAAAAGTTATGCCCGTTTTAGTGAAGCACTATTAGATAGATAAAGCTTCACGACCCACTAGACGGGACATCATGCCTTAGACGGCCCGTGAAGCCTCTCTTGACAGCCAACTCATCAGTTTTAAGTGAGGGTCATATTGGTCTTTTCCCCTATGAGTTGGGTACTTAAATTACGTCGTTTGATACTTAAACTACATCGTTTTACTTCGTCTAAGCCTAATTAACTAGTCAGAAACTACCTAAAACCTTCATTCTCCTAAAATCATCAGACTTAGAAAGAAAAGAAGAGAAAGAGTGACAATTTCCTCTCAAGAACAAGTAGAGCTCTCCTTCAAGTTCCGCCTCGAAATCCAAAGGATTTCTCTGTGGTTTTTGTCACCATGTATGTGGGATTTCACTAGTGGGTTCCTTTCACCCATTAGGTCCCTAAGATTCAGTCAAATCTTCAGTTTCTCCATAAATTGTTCAGACCTAGGGTTCCTAAACTTTAGGGATTCATTGCAATTTAGATGATATACTTTCTATGATACTAATTACATGTTTCTTGGAGAATTAGTATAGTCCTATGTATAGAACTCAGAAACCTAGCTTGTGTTAATCATCCGTATTTCATGAATTATACTTGCTAGGTAGATTAGTCAGACAATCATGCTTAAGAATTCGAATACCATATCTTTCAGTATATGTATGTTGCATTCTCATATAAGTATCAGTATTTTGAGCTACTCAGTATTACAGTTGCGTTTTAGCTTTATATTCAATTGGGAGTAGATTTAGCACCGAGTTGGATTAGGGTTCAGCGTACCCTCAAGTCCTAGAACTACGTGCCCGCGTAGGTTTATAAGTCCCCTCTGTTGGGCATCAATTTTAGTGATCATGCCACAGTCATGCCTTTATACCCTGGCAAGGTATATTGGGTCCTCTTGATGGGGCATATACATCGGACTCCACGTTTAGCTCACGTGGTTTATGTCGGTTAATAGTATCTCCCACAGTCAGATTCTTGTTGCATTAACCATGCATTCAGTATTTATTTCAGTATTCAGTTCAACATTTTATATCTTCATATTAGTACTTGGTCATTGCATCCAGCTCAGATTTCAGTTGTGTTTCAGTATATCTATTTTTATGTTCAGTTTCTATATTGTTCAGCTTAGCATATATTCCGCATGCTCAGTACATTCAAAGTACTGACACATACTTTTGCGCTACATCATTGTATGATGTAGGTTTAGGCGCTCAGCATCCAGACCGCGCTTAGCTCGACTTCTAGTCCGCACTCAATAGCTTCAGTGGTGAGTCCTCATAGTTCGAGGACTGACATGCTTTACTTTTCAGTTTCAGTCTTGTTAGAGTTAGCCGGGGGCATGTCCCAGCAACTCAAATCAGTTAGAGGCTTTCAGACATAGATTAGATTCAGCTTCAGTCGTTGGTGTTGTTTTCAATCATCACTAAACTCTTCGTGAAATTTTGACTTTAATTATATTTATCTTTTTTCAACTTTTTAATTTTTTTTTCTCATTTAAAAATTATTTGTGATCTGTTAAAACAAAGAAATCACTCTTAAAATCTTTGAAGTACACCTCTTAAATATACATTTTCCTCCCTCCCCTATAATTCATTGCTTAGTGTAACACCTCGGACTTCGAAAAGGGAAAAGGGTGAAGGAATTTTGTCTATTGGTTCAGGTCTACAAGACTAGCCTATGGTTCATAGAACATTCAACGGGTCGTAGGTCAGTCTCGTAGGAAGGGAGAAAATTTTTTTTTTAAAATCAAGTTTCTGAACTTTTCTACGAGTGAATAGGACGGTCTGTCAGGGGATCTACAAGTCGTAGATGGGTCTCGTAGGTAATTCCTAGACTTAGTGAAATTTTAAGGCCAAAGTTGAGTTCTACAGTTGGAGTCTACGGGCCATAGAAGAGTTCTGTCAAAATTGGGTAAATATTAGGGTCCCAGTACTTGGTCTACGATTGACTAGTACTGTAACACCTCGAATTTGAAAAGAAGGAAATTTCAGGTTTTCAGAACTAGTGCCAGTACTGACAGAAGTCACCGACGGACCGTAGGTTGACTTACGAGCCGTAAGTGGGAACCGTAGATGGCAAGTTAAATAAATTCAAAATGTCAAGTTTCAAAACTCTTTCTACGGCTCAACAGGACGGTCCGTCATTGCTTCTACGGACCGTAGATAGGTCTCGTAGGTCACTCCCAAACTTAGTGAAATTTTAAAGGTCAAAAGTTGGACTGACGGTTGGTATGTACGGTCCATAAGTGGACCAACGAACCGTACATAGGTCCCATCGTTTGAAGTCCAAAACTTATAGTCTCTGAATCTACGGTCTGTAGTTGGACCTACGGACCACAAGTCCCAATCGTAGGTCGAGATTCGACAGTTATTTTAAGGGCTTTTTGATCTTTTTCCTAATTGATTTATACATTAACTAAGTTGGTTTAGTCCTAATCCTAGACCCTATATAATTATTCTAAGACTAAAACCTACCTATTCTAAGTCACTCTTCAAATTCTCCAAAATCCCTCCAAAGTTTTCCCCAA
The DNA here is from genome assembly GCA_018342035.1 of Solanum appendiculatum. Lineage (NCBI taxonomy): Eukaryota > Viridiplantae > Streptophyta > Magnoliopsida > Solanales > Solanaceae > Solanum > Solanum appendiculatum. The sequence continues at coordinate 35,542 of JAGDQO010001343.1, read as the reverse complement.
ATACTTCTCTCTCTAAAGCTTGAAGAAGAAGACTAGGGATTCAAGTCAAGCCTCTAAATTCTCCATTGATTGTGGGCTTGGAACTCCAAGGTATGATGACTTTCACCTATAGAGTCCTTTCCTCCATAGGGTTCCTAAATTCCCCAATTTTACAAGTTAGAATTCTCCAATTGAAATTAGGGTTTTCTTCTATCTCATGGGTTCTTTCAAATTATGATCTAATTGATTGATTTAAGTTTTTTTATGCATGAATTGAGATAATTGTATGTTTTTAAGTTGAATTACCATGAACCCATGCATGATCTATGATTTCTAGACTTTGATCTTATGATGAGGCTTTGAACTATGAAAGATGGAATTATGAAGATAAGCATGTTCTTCATGAAATTGAGACAACTGATTTAAGGTTGCTTTGAGAGTGAAGCATTAATGCTGTTGTTGTTGTGTTGTGAAAGGATTTTTCTCACATGAAGGATTCATAAAGGTTGAAAGGTTTTCTCAATTAAACTTTGAATCAAGATTAATGAGCTATTCTAATGAACTTTAGCTTGGATTGGTTAATTGATGTGCCCTTCCATGGATGATAATATGAATATGATTAATGACTATTCCGTGGGATTTATGCTCAGCACCGAGAGGATATCAAGATGAAATCTCTCCCATAGTAGATGCCGCGTTTCTAGTAGCAATCTCCCTATCCCATAAACTATGTGCCACCATAGGATGATTGTCTTAGATAGACATTAGCTAGTGGATCTACTTAAGCTAGAAGTTTATGGTTCTTACCTTGGTAAGTAAGGACATCTCTAGTCCGTGTGGGACAGACACCGGATTCCATGTTTATCAGAGCCCTAGGTTCATCGGTCTCACGAGTACAAGAGCCGAGTCTAGTAGAGTCTTGCGGATCGGTGCGGAGACGTCTGTTACTTATCTTCGAGAGGCTATGGGACTTTAGGAAACTTTCATCCTTTCATTCTTTATCGTGCGTATGTGGTTCATTTTAAGATCTAAACTTCATTGTTTCATTCTTTTGTGAATAGTGATAAGACGTTCTCGAATTCGTATGTCAGCGATATTAATGATTTTATGTGGCATAGTGTGAGATGTTGTGATATGGCTAATAAGATGACTAGGTAATAAGCATTGCGACTTTGAATAATTCAATTGAGAAGGTTAGGAATAGTAAGAATGACTTGCTCGAGGTGTGAGTTTGATAAGAATATTTTGTTAGTATTTATTACTACAATCTCATGGTATAGACGTATCACTGATATATCAATAATTATTTATGGAAGGGTATAACAGGAATGCTATGAAAATAAGTGTAATCTTAGGAGGATAAATTGATTAGGTAAGAGTATAGTAATCATGATCAGGCTACAATGAGAGGTTGAGGAATAGCAAAAATATAAGAGGTGAGCATTCATCATGAAGTATGAGATGGTAGAACTTGCTATAAGATTTGTATGGAAGACTTTCTTTCTGACCTTTGGAGTTTAGATATACTAAAAAGAATTTAAATTGTTCAAGTTGGATAACCCGATAATCACAATGGTAAAGTTTCTTATGATGGGAGCCACAATATGGACTAAATATAATATTGTATGAGATTATTTAGCCAATTTGAGTGTCAATCAACAAGGACACTTAAAGTGGTGATTAAATGATAGATATTGACACATTTAAACTGTAAGATGTCTTTTAGAGATTGAATTGAGGATCAACAATATTAGTTGAAATTAATGGAAAAATAGAATTTGATTTTGGGCAAGGATACTTGTATGTAACTATGTGAGAACATTCATAGAGATTGTGTGTATAGTGGTAAAGGATCGCCCTACAATTTATAGACTAATATTTTGATAGTTGGAAATATTATATCAATAAATAACTAACTCTATTGGAGTAACCAAGGTTGCCCCAAGCGGTTTAGTATGCTATCGATATTTGTAGCTTTATTTCGACTATGGATCTACTTTCTTTTGTGTACCTTATTTTGAATTTGGATATGTTTTGTGACTATCCTTCTAGGCCTTTACATATTTGGACACCTTTAGATGGTTCTTAGTGGTGGATCGATTACATCGATCTTAAGTTATTGTTTTGATAGGACAAAACATGTGGATATACTTAATTATTTTGAATATGATAGACGTTGACATCACATTGGATATAGATTGACGTCATCCATATTATGAAGTTCTAGATTGTTACCTTAGATATGTCGGGCACTCTTAAACTTACGTGACAAGAAACTCGCAGTCCCTATTTGAGGAAGGTATTATCATTTTCAAAGACTCAGTGTATGATTGAGAAAGAATGTCCCACCTATTTGACTTATGTTCATGATGTGAGTATCGATACTCCTCCTTTAGAATTAGTATAAGTGGTGAAAGAGTGTATGAAGGTGTTCTACCTGATTGTGACTTTGATTTCAGTATTGACTTAGAGCCAAGAATTTAGCACGTTTCTACCACTTCTAATTAGAACGATCCAATAGAATTGAAAGAATAGTACCAAGATTTGTTGAGTAAGTTCTTTTATTAGACCAAATATTTCTCCTTGAATTTATTTAATCTTAATTTTGAAAAAGAAGGATGGTATCACAAGGATGTGCATTGACTACAATTAAGTAAACAAAGTGATTATTTAGGGATAAGTATCATATTTTGCGTGTTGAGCACTTTTCTAGGAGTTTTGGTAATATCTAAGATTGAATTGAGAGTTGAATACTATCGATTCAGGGTTAGGACGAAGGATAACTTTAATATAACCTTCAGGACCTCTTATGACATTATGTGCTCTTAATTATGACTTTTGGGATGACTAGCTCCCTATCAATTTTTATGGAATTGATGAATTTGATGTTCATGATTTATTGAGAATTTCTTTGTTATAGTCTACATTTATGACATTTTGATCTACCCTCATAGTGGAAAGGATCATTAGTATCATTTAAGAATTATACTCCAAAATTTGAAGAATGAGTGATCTTGTGTAAAGTTTTTTTAAAGTGTGAGTTCTATCTCAATTTTGAGACATTTTAGGGTATGTGGTGACTAAGAATGATAAATGGTAGATCTGTAGAGCGTTAAGACAGTTAGAGATTTGGGCTAGGTCTACTTCACCTATAGATATCCAAAGTTTAGTGGGTTTAACTGGGTACTAAAAATAGAACTTGGATGACTTCTCTTTTATTGTGTTTCTATTGACAAAACAAACTCAAAAGAATTTGACTTTCTAATGATCTAAGGAGTGCGTGACTAGCTTTAAAAAACTTAAGGCTCTGTTGACTTCATACTCGATTTTGACCTTGTCAATGAAAGATGAAGGGTTCACGAAGTATTGTAATGCTTCGCGGGTTGATCTTGGGATTGTTTTGATGTATAAAGATAAGGTAATAAAGTATACTTTGAGACGGTTGAAGGTGTAGGAGAATAACTACCCTACTCATTATTTAGAGTTGATAGTAATAATTTCTGTTTTGAAAATTTGGAGGCATTATTTACTTGGAGAGCACTAAGGTGTCCACATATTATCATAGTATTTAGTATATTTTTAGTCAAAGAGATCTAAATTTGAGGCAGAGGAGATGGTTATGGCTGCTTAAGGATTATGACATTACTATCTTATATTATCCTAGCAAGACAAATATAGTAGCAAATGCGTTGAGTCAAAAGTTAGTTAGTATGGATAGTTTGATTTTGTTACGAGTGGAATAAATGTTCAACACTTGGATAATAGATTTATGAGACTTTATATTTTGAATCATGATAGGATTGTTGCTTATATTGAGGTACACTCTTTTCTAGTGGATCAGATCAAAGCTAGACAGTTTGAAGTTTAGAAGTTGAATATAGTTCAAGACAAAGTGTTAAAGGATGAGTATAAAGATAAAATTTTAGATTCGAAATGTGGTTTAAGAATGAAGAATCATATTTGTCTTTTAAAAGTTGGTAATTTGACCAAGTTAATTATGAAAGAGACTTATAACTCTAAATATTCTATTCATTGAGGGGTAGCAAAAATATATTATGATTTGAAGAATTATCGGTGATATCGAATGGAGAGGGACATTCTAAAGTATGCCTCTCGATGTTAGATTTGCCAGCATGTAAAGTATAAGCACCAAAGACTAGGTGGTGAGACTTAAAAGATGGGTATACATGAGTGAAAATTGGAGTGAATTGTCATGGATTTTGTGATAGGATTGACAAAGACTTTGAGAAAGATCAGTGATACTTGACTTATCATGGATAGAATGAACGAATAAGCTTACTTTGGGTCGATTTAGACTTCATACATGCGAAAAGTTTGGTTAGAATTTACATTAAAAAAATAGTCGGTTTCCATGATGTGTCTATTTTCATCATTTCAGACAGATTTAATCAATTCATATCTAATTTTGATAGTCTATGTATAACGAGTTGGGTATTCTGGTAGAGCTTAGCACAACTTTTCATTCACAAATGAATGTCTAATGTGATAGACTATTCAGGTGTTGGAGAATATGCTACGAACATGTGTGACTAATTTTTGTGATCATTGATATAAAATTCTTACCCTTAGGAGTTTACTTATAACAATAGTTACCATTTCATCATCCAAATGGTCCGATTTGAGGCTTTGTATGATAGAAAATGTTCTCCAATTTATTGATTTGATGCATTGGTGGTTAGACCTTGAGACATGAATCTTTTGAAAAATTTGTCAGATAATGTCAAGTTGATTCAAGATAGACTTCTCACAACCTACAATAAAAGAAAATGTATGCGGATCAAAAGGTTTGTGATTTGAAGTTCACAATTGGAGAGAAGTTTTGTTAGAAGTATCGTCCATGAAGGGTGTTATGAGGTTTGGGAAGAAGAACAAACACAACCTTCAAACTAGCTATTGAACCAAAGCACCCATTTGGACAAACTCAATCCTAGATTCATTGATCCATTTGAGGTACTTTTACATTTTGGAGAAATGACTTATGAATTAGATATGTCACCAGACTTATCAAGTGTTCATCCAATTCTTCATGTTTTGATGTTGAAGAAGTATTGTATTAATAGGTTGTCATGTAATTCAATGTGAATTAATAGAGTTCGACCAAGAATTTGACATTTGAGGAAGGTCCTAGAATTATTATAGATGGAAGGTTAGAAATCCACTTGCAATGTTGAGTCCAACACATAGAGAAAATATTCTGAACTATTCGATACTCCATGTACCTTTTTCTCTTTACGTTCGAGGACGAACATATGTTTTAGTGGTGGATGATGTAACAACCATCCTAGTCGTTTTGCAAATCTTATTTGTTTTCCTCATTTTAATCATCTCCATAATTTTTTTAATATGATTTATGACTTGCGAGAATGAGTGATACAATTTCTGATTTAAATTAAGAGCTATTAATTTTAATTAAATAGTAGAAAGGAAGAAGAGAAAAAAAAAGATTAACAAACTAAAAATAAATAAAAATAACAAAAAAAAAAATAAACACAAGAAAGAAAATAAGTCAAAATCCAATATGATTAAAAGATAAAATAAAAACGTATCAGCCTAGTTTTGTTGACTGTGAAATAGATGCAGAAAACGGCAAAATCAGTTTGAGAGACTACGCAGTGGAGAAAAAGAAAAGAAGAGAGAAAAGAAAAAGAAAAAGAGAAGAGGAAAATAGGAATTTCATCCCAAAACATCAAGATAATTATTCTCATCTTTTCTATGAATTTTTTATGTGATTATGAATAGATTTTTAGGTTAGAAACGTGTAGAGTTTATGCTGAATTAAGAAAATATAGGTCTAGGGTTCTTAGAACAAAATCTTGATTTGGGGGTCGAATAACGATCCGTTTTAGCTGAAATTTTGCATGCGAGTTTGTTTTATCATGGGCGAACATAATCTGAAAGAAAATTTCAGATTCGAATTTAGTGGCTCGGGATGACTTTTTGACCTGATTTTTGAGCCAAAACTAAAAATAATAATATGGGTATCATTAGATTCGTATTCTTATGAGGATTACATATTTAATAGATTGGAAATGCTTTGAAGCTTTATGAAAAGGAAAATGCAAGATCTCGAGGATTCGTGACATGTGTTCAGCATTCGAGGTATGATAAAACTTCCTAGACTTCGTTGAGGGACGTTTTCTAATTAAAGATTAAAAATTGAATAGATAATGGGTAAGGGTGAAAGATGGGGGTCTCGTACCAATGGTGTGACGGGCATTGGTATGAGTACCGGTGTTATTAAAGGGAAAGTTTATTACTATAATATGATAGATTGTAATTTGAGAATGCCAAAGCATATGGGCATTAGCTGATGTATTTAGTGACTTGATATTTTGTGTGTGGTTGTGCTTCTTTATTGAACCAGTGTAATTGTGATAATTGAGGTGATTATATGTCATAGCGACATTTGATTTATTGAGATGCTGCATCATCCCCTTTTATTGATATCATATTGTGCAGATGTATTGACATGAGATTGAGTATGAGTAAAGGTCTAACATGTGGAGATCGTCCGTGTTGAGATCGAGTTATGATTATAATTTGGGCACGTGAAGATCGTCCGTGCAAGGGATTGGTTATGATTATAAGTTGGGCATGTGGAGATCGTCTGTGCTGGGGATTGTGTGATTTTATGATAGTGCGTTGAGATCGTCCGCACAAACACGTGGAGATCATCCGTGTAGGTATATGGACCTCGCGAGTCCCCCATGGGTCACAAACTCTGGATGTATTTCCGAGTGGTATCATGTATATACAGTTGAGAGAGTACTTGACATCTGAGGCATATCATTTCATGGTGTCACATTACATTGCATCTCATTACATCCTTCATTCCTGTTTGGGTATGTGTTTTATTGATGTTGGACATTACATGACATTTGATTATCCCTATTGATGAAAATTTGGTTGATAAGTATGATGTGGAATTGTAAAATTAAAGGATTATTTTCTTATATACTCATGTCACTACTTCTTCATTGTTGGTCTATGATACATACTGGGTACACGTGGTTTCATACTCATACTACACTTGATGCACTCTTTTGTGGTGCAAATTAGATTTCGAGTACGAGTGCATCTCATGGAGCTTTGAGTCTGAATTTGGATCATCTAGGAGTTGTGGTGAGCTGCTTGGATATTCTGCGGCCCACACCTTCATCTATCTCTATTTATTAGGTTGTTTTGGTATTCCGATAAGATATTTCTTATGTCTAGACTTGTCATATAATTTCAGACTTGTATCATCTTTTAGAAACTCTTGTACTTATGACACTAAATCTTGGGGTGGTATTTCAGTTTTTCGCATTTTTATTTAAATGACTTAATATGTAAGATATTTGCTTGATATACTTATTGGGTTGGCATACCTATCGGTTGGGAACATAGGTTTCATCACGACTTGTGATTTTGGGTCGTGACAATGTTATAGCTCACATGGTCTATATCGGTTAAGGCTCACTTCCTACAATAATGAACTAAGGTTACTTTCTAAAAAGGTATTTTAAGCATGTGTTGTTTTAAGATGATTTCCTTGCATTGACCATGGTTTTGACTCATGTTTTTCATCATGTCATTTATGATTTAACTTGGTCATTGCATCTTATGTATAGCCCCTTTTTAGCATAATTTTATAACTTTCATCCATACCTGTCATACTTGGTACATTCTATGTACTAAACATACTCTTGCCTACATTGTTTCACTAATGTAGGGCGTGACGTCTCTTCTCCCTCCATTCATGGTTAGAGATTGTATTTGAGATTTTGAATTCTTGGTGAGTCCTCATACTTCGAGGACGGTGTCACTTTTATAGCTTTATGTCTTTTCCTTTTTGAACTTTGTATGGGTTACGTCCCAAATTCATTCTATCGATGTAGTAAATGGCTTATTGAGACTTATGCTTAGACTTCCGCTTTTAATGAAACTCTTTCATACGAAATGTCTTTAAACTCCCCTTAACCCTATTATCATGTATGATGTATGTTAAGTCGCTTGTATTGGGCCTCTCGAGGTCTTATACGCCATGTCACGTCTAGGGGGTACTTTAGGTCATGACAAACTTGGTATTCAGAGCACAAGGTTTTAGAAAGGTCCTAGGATGTCTCATAAGCCACGTCGAGTAGAATCTTGTTCATGGGTGTGAAGCGCACCACACTTATGAATGAGAGGCTATAAGATATTTAGGAAACTCCACTTGTTTCATCACTCTAAAGTTGTGCGATTGAGTTTAACTCTTTATGTCTCTCTCCTAATCCCTATCTGATGCTTTTCATGATATGGCCACTCGAAGGGTGTATGCTAGGAGGAATGCGAGAGAGATTTTAGAACAAGAAGCTCCTCAAGTTCTGGTCAACCCTTTGGCCGAGCAAGTGACTAATGCAGAGTTTAGGGCTGCTTTTCAAGTGTTGGCTCAAGCCATGACGGCTCAAGACGATAGGGAGGCTTTGGTCCCCCTGAACACAAATATGGGTACAACATCAACTAGAGTGAGGGACTTCACTAGGATGAATCCTCTGGAGTTTCATGGTTCCAAAGTTGAGGAAGATCCTCAAGGATTCATTGATGAGGTGTACAAGGTGCTAATGATCATGGGTGTAATGCCGGTGGAAAAGGCATAATTGGCCACTTACCAACTTAAGAGTGTTGCTCAAGTTTGATTCAACTAATGGAAGGGAGAGAGGTCGGTTGATGCGGGTCCTCTTGATTGGGAGAAGTTTAAAGTTGCTTTCCTTGATAGGTTCTTTTCCCTTGAGATGAGGGAGGCAAAGGTGCTTGAGTTCATTAACCTTCGTCAAGGAAACATGAGTGTGAAGGAGTATTCTTTGAAATTCATCCAATTCTTTAGGTATGCTCCTACTATGGTTGCCAATCCTAGGGCAAGGATGAGTAAGTTTGTTTCGGGTGTGTCCGAAATGATGGTCAAAGAATGTCGTACCGTCATGCTTATCCATGATATGGACATTTCTCGTCTAATGGTTCATGCTCAACAAATCGAAGAGTAGAAACTAAAGGAGAAGTCTATGGAGACAAAGAGGGCTAGGACTGGTGATGATGACTTTTCACACTCAAGGCCCGATGGGCATAGCCGTTCTAAGTTCCGACAAAGATTCTCTGGTCAAGGCTCCTTCAATGCTTCGGCTCTTAAATTCAACAAGGAAAGGGTGTCTAACCCTAAGCTTCAAGGAGGGAATGGTGGTGGATTTTCATTGACTATTTGTACTAAATGTGGAAGGAAGCATGAGGGTAAATGCTTAGCCGATACCGATGGTTGCTTCGGTTGTGGTAAGAGTGGTCATAAGATAAGGAATTGTTCATCAAAAATCGGGAGGTTTTTCCCAAGACATTAGTATTCCTACTGGAAGTGGAAAGATTTGAACATGCACTATATTGTAGGTTTACCCCGCACCCGACGACAACATGACTCGATTTGGGTTATTGTGGATCTCATGACGAAATTGGCTCATTTTATCCCCGTCAAGGTTTCTTATTCGGTGAAAAACTATGCTAAGTTGTATCTAAGAGAGATGTTTAGGTTTCATGGAGTGCCTCTATCCATCATCTCCGATCATGGTACCCAATTCAGTTCTCAGTTTTGGAAATCTTTCCAAAGGGGCCTTAGTACTTGTGTTAAGCTTAGCACGACCTTTCATCCTATAATCGATGGACAACTGAAGTATACTATCCAAACTTTGGAATATATGTTGAGAGTTTGTGTGATTGATTTCAAGGGTAATTGGGATGATCAATTGCCTTTGATTGAGTTTGCTTATAATAATAGCTACCATTCGAGTATTAGTATGGCTCCATTTGAGTCTCTTTATGGTAGGAGGTGTAGATCTCCTATAGGTTTGTTTGAAGTTGGTGAAGTTGCTTTGATAGATCCCGAGTTGGTACATGAGGCTATGGAGAAAGTTCGGCTTGCTAGAGAAAGGTTGAAAATGGCTAAAAGTCGACAAAAGTCCTATGCCGATGTTAGAAAAAGAGATCTAGAATTTGATGTTAATGATTGGGTTTACTTGAAAATCTCACCCATGAAGGGCGAATGAGGTTTGGAAAGAAAGGGAAACTTAGTCCCCGTTATGTGGACCCATATCAGATTTCGAGGCGAATCGGTAAAGTTGCTTACGAACTTGATTGCCTTATAATGATTTAGCATCGATTCATCCAGTTTTCCATGTCTTCTTATTAAAGAAATGTGTTGGTGATTCGACATATATAATACTGTTAGAGAGTCTTGGTGTAAAGGAGAGTCTTTCTTATGAACAGGTTCCAGTTGAGATTTTGGACCGGCAAGTTCGGAAGTTTAGAAATAAAGAAGTTGCTTCCGTAAAGGTTCTATGGAGGAATTAGTTGGTTGAGGGTGCTACTTGGGAGGCCGAGGCCGATATGATGTCCCGTTATCCTCATCTCTTTCCCTTCGTCCCTACTCTAACTTGAGGTATTTAGTTTCTCATGGTTCACTCTTTTGGTCTCATGTGTCTTAGATATTCCCATGATTCCTTATTTATGCATGATCATGAAAAGCTTAATTTTTGAGAAAATGAGTTAACTTGATTGATTTCTTCATGTTATGTGCATTTGAGTATGCGTTGCATGTAGACCTTATGAAATGATGCTTTGAACATGCTTTAGCTTGGAGTTGATGTTTCCTCCTCGGATATGTGCATTTATGTGATTGCATTTATGTTGGGCTGTTAGATATAGTTTCTACCCTCCTTATGATGTCTTGAGTTACATTCGAGGATGAATTTTCCCAAGGGGAAGATATTGTAACACCTAGGATTTGAAAAGAAGGAAATTCCAGGTTTTCAGAACTGGTGGCAGTACAAATGGAAGCCATCGACGGACCGTACTTATGGGTCGTAGGTGGGAACCGTAGATGGCAAGTTAAATAAATTCAAAATGTGTAGTTTCAGAACACTTTCTACGGTTCAACAGGACGGTCTGTCATTGCTTCTACGGACCGTAGATAGGTCTCGTAGGTCATTCCCAGACTTAGTGAAATTTTGAGGGTCAAAGGTTGGACTGACGGTTGGTATGTATGGTCTGTAAGTGGACCAACGGACCATACATAGGTCCCGTCGTTTGAAGTCCAAAATTTATAGTATCTGAATCTTTCTATGTTTGACCAGGATGGTCCGTAGTTGGGCCTATAAACCGTAGGTCCCAACCGTAGGTCGAGGTCCGGCAATTATTTTAAGGCCTTTTTGGTCTTTTTCTAATTGATTTATACTTTAACTAAGTCGGTTTAGTCCTAATCCTAGACCCTATATAAGTTTTCTAAGCCTAAAACCTACCTATTCTAAGTCACTCTTCAAATTCCCCAAAATCCCTCCAAAGTTTTCCCCAAATATTTCTCTCTCTAAAGCTTGAAGAAGAAGACTATGGATTCAAGTCAAGCCTCCAAATCCTCCATTGATTGTGGCTTTGAACTCCAAGGTATGATGGCTTTCACCTATGGAGTCTTTTCCTCCATAGGGTTCCTAAATTCCCCAATTTTACAAGTTAGAATTCTCAAATTGAAATTAGGGTTTTCTTCTATCTCATGGGTTCTTTCAAATTATGATCTAATTGATTGATTTAAGTCTTTTTATGCATGAATTGAGACAATTGTATGTTTTTAAGTTGAATTACCATGAACCCATGCATGATCCATGATTTCTAGACTTTGATCTTATGATGAGGTTTTAACTATGAAAGATGGAATTATGAAAATAAGCATGTTCTTTATGTAATTGAGACAAATGATTTAAGGTTGCTTTGAGAGTGAAGCATCAATGTTTTTATTGTTGTGTTGTGAAAAGATTTTCTCACATGAAGGATTCATAAGGGTTGAAAGGTTTTCTCAACAAAACTTTGAATCAAGATTAAAGAGTTATTCTAATAAACTTTAGCTTGGATTGGTTACTTGATGTGCCCTTCCATGGATGATAATATGAATATGATTAATGACTATTCCGTGGGATTTATGCTTAGCACCAAGAGGATATCGAGATGGATGCTCCCCCGTAGTAGAGGCCGAGTTTCTAGTAATAATCTCCCTATCCCATAAACTACGTGTCACCATAGGAAGATTGTCTTAGATAGACATTAACTAGTGGATCCACTTAAGCTAGAAGTTTATGGTTCTTATAGACATGTAATTTTTAACTGAACCTAAAGTTTTACACTATTATTTTTCGTAAATATTTGTTTTATATCTAAATTAAATATTTTTTATTTATCTTATTTTGGTAAGTTAATTTTAATATAATTTGAATACTAAAAAAATATATAGAGTTGCAGTAGTAGTGTAAGTTTTGTTTTAAAGAAAAGAAAATTTATAAAAAAACACAGGTTTCTTTTAATTTTAGTTTAATAAATAAGCTAGTATTTATTAATTATAATTTATTATTAGTTCAAAAATAGTTAATAATATTCTTATATTATATTATATTATATTATATTATATTAAGAAATAAATAAATAATAATCTAAACTAACCTACACTGCCCCCACTACACCTACACTACCCCACTTTCCAAGACACTACCCCCAACTCACAACAACACACGTCTGCACACACTAACAATACAACACCTATACTCACTTTCACCCTCACACTAGGGGTCGTTTGGTTTGAAGACAAGTTATGTTGGGATTAATTATGATGTGATAAGTTATGTTGAGATAAGTTATGATGGGATTAATTATGTTGAGATTTTTTTTTATTGGTTTGTCAAATATGCATGACATAATTTCTAAGAATAAGTTGTGTGTTTATAAAAATACCCTCTAAGAATAAGTTGTTTGTTTATAAAAGAGGGTTTACGAGGGTAATTTTGTTATTTTACATTTTTATTCCGGGATAAGTTATCCCAGGATTAGTATTCCACCCACAAGTAGGGATAACTTATCCCAGTCATAATTATTAATTCTGGGATAAGTTATCCCACACTTTGTAACCAAACAAAGAATTAATAAGGGGTCGTTTGGTTTGAATATGAGTTATGATGGGATAAGTTATGTTGGGATAAGTTATGTTGGGATTAGTTATGATGGGATAAGTTGTGCTGGGATTATTCTTATTGAGTGTTTGGTTTGTTGTATTCAAAATAAATAAATTTTAAGAACAAGTTGTTTGTTTACAAAATTACCCTTCACTTTATTTAGTTTTTATATTTTCTTTATAAGCTTTAGTTATTCATTTTTTAAAATGAAACTTTCATTTTATTTAACTTAAATATTTTTGTTTATGCATTCCATGATAAGTACCATATGTATTTAAAAATAAAACTTTTTTCTTATTTAGCTTAAAAATAGAACTTCCCTCTTAAGTTTGTTAAAGTGAAGGAAGATTTATGAGAAATCAAAATATAAATAAATATAAGAATTAGTCAAATAAATTCATAAATAAAAATTATATTTATATAGTGTAATATTTTAATAGAAAAATATAATTGATTAACATAAAAATAAGGAATAGTGAATATTATTATACATGGTATTAAAAATAATGTAAATATACATAAATGTGAAAAATGATGTATAAAAAAGGTTTAAAGGGGTATATTTCTCATTTACTTATTTTATCCCGGGATAACTATACCACCAAATGGGAGGGATAACTTATCCCGGTACTAATTCCTAATCCTGGGATAAGTTATCCCAAGTTTTGCAACCAAACAAGGGAATAAAGAATACTTAAAATTTATCCCAGGATTAACTCCCCTTATCTATCACACCAAACGATCCCTGGCTACTAAAAAGTTATCCCAGGATTATTTTTCCTTATCCATCACAGCAAACGACCCCTAAATACATTAACACACACGCATAAAAAAAAAGGAAGAAAACAACATCCAATCAGCAACAAGACACGAGAAAAAGAAAAACTCACACACATTCACGCTGAAAAAGAAGAACCATACATAACATACTATCATCAGCAATACCAAAAATACAATCAGCAACACCTACACCTCGCAGGAAAAACCCACAACATCAAAGGAAAAAAAGTGGAGTTTGAGGTTTAGTTTTGTGGTTTCAATTTCGTGATTCCTATTGTGGTCTTTTCGTGAATTAATCTTCACAAAAGGTAACACTTGATTTTGTAATTATATAAGGCCCGACTCCAATATAATAAAGTTGTTCAAATTATATGTGTGCTTAATCTTGATATTGTGATATTAAAATATGTTTGAATTTTTTTTATATCATTAAATATAGAGTAAAATTTGTATAACATGTGATTATTTCCAGCATGCTTAAAAGTTCAATTTTTATCTTGTTCTTGATTAAAACACGAAACTTGATGTTCTACGCTATGTAATTAATTGATATTCAGATGAGATTTAGTTATAATGAATTAAGTTACTTTTTCACTTTGTATGCTTCATAATATTATTATTGTGTACATTTTTTTTGAGAAACATAAAAAATAAAAAATAATAATAATAATATTTGCAACTTTCTTTGCATTCTTTCTCTAATGAAAAATTAATAATTAAATTTGACTTAATTGACCATTAGGAGCATGATTAGGTCGATAGTAATATTAGGCAAACATCACCATCTAAAGAGCATAAAATCAATTTTAGTCTTGAAATATAAATAAATAAAATAATTTGTGGCAAGGTTCCAAAGCGTTGTCAACAATACACCACATACTAATAAAAACATGACAGTTTTAAGTAGTTTAAAATTAAAGCAAAGAAAGCGGGAGTAGACATTTTATTTTTTTAGCTAATAAGTATAACATATCCAAAATTTAATTCAAGTCATATATAAGTCAATAAAGCGACCGTGCTAGAATCACGGGACTCGAGGGGTGCCTGATACCTTCCTCACGGTCAACAAAATTCCTTACCTAGATTTCTAGTTCGCAGACTAATAAAAATAGAGCCATTGTCTTTTGATTAGGGATCTAAATTAGGTGACTTGGAACACCAAAACTCAATTCCAAGTGGCTACTCTGAAATAAAATAATCCCTTATCAAAATGTCACTTTAATTGGAAAAGACTCTTTTTTTTAATACATAATTTCGTTTGAAAAAAAATAGGAGTGTGACAGATGGTGACTCTGCTAGGGATAACCAGAATTCGAGCTTATAAATATTGACTTTTATATGGCTTTTTATTTATTTATTTATTTATATTTTTTTGGATATCATATTTGTTGGTTTAATGTACTAATTGTCTACCTGTTTACTGCTTTAATATTATTTGAACTGCATATAAATTGTCTTCTCTCGCGCAGTCCTCTGAGTCTTCAATAATATCATTATGGGAATTGCGACTGCGCACTCCACTTCTGTCAAGATAGCCAATGAATCTTCGGTCCATAATGAAGGATTTTAGTCACACATATTTAGGATGGAGAGCACCCATGCACAAAGCCGGAAAATGCTGCTATCGGTACGTTGCTACTCTCCAACTCGAATTGTCCGCTAGTTTTACAGCCAGTCTAGACACCTATTCCACAAAATTGTTAAACTTAATAAAACAAGATTCAACAGTTATTATCCATAATAGGATTCGTTTTATTTGCGTCATGTGCATTTTTGACTTAATGCGGCTCAACACATGGTCGAGTCCATCTAGGATATGATTCATCTTTCAGACCAATGTGTTCATAACTATGTGCAACTTGCTACATTAACTAGAATGATTTCTACTAAATATACCAATTTTTTTTAAAATTTCAAATAGTTCGATCTTAAATTTATCCAATAAGATATTCTGAATAGGTTTTCAAAAGTCAAACATATTTTAAAAAAAATTGTGAACTACGCACACTTGATTCTCACCTTGTTGAGATACGTAGGCAACCCTCGTTGTGTTCGGTGGTTCTTATTCAATAAAATCCAAAAAAAAGAAGAAAATGTTTCCATATTCACAACCAAAAATATATATATTTCCTTGTTCAAAAAGGCTAAAAAAAACGTTCTTATTCATATTCAACATTAAAACAAAAATTTTGTTTAAAAGTTCTGAAGAACTACGCACACCTGATTCTCACCTTGATGAGATACGTAGGCATCCCTCCACGGGTTTGTTGATATAAATTTAAAAGTTAAAAAATAAAATAAACTTTAATCCTCTTTTAAAATAATTTTTTTTATCCTTCTTCAAACAAGAATTTGTTTTCTTAATTTATGTTTCACGCTTCTCGAACTACGTGCACCCAATTCTCACATCGATGAGATATGTAGGCAGCCCTTCTTGGGTTCGGTGATCTTTATTCGAAATTAAAAAAAAAAGTTTTCTTTCCTTCTTTAAAAATCCAAAAAAAAAAAAGAAAGAAAGAAAAAGAAACTTTATCATATATATATATTTGTGGGGATTATTTCTAGGAATTAGGGGTGGGGCTCAGTTAGGAGTGGAGTGGGAGGGTTAGACCCGCTCAACTGAATTATCATCGAGGATAATGACGGAATGAATATAATTCCTTAACCTTAAATGAGAAGTCTTATATATATATATATATTATCTACTTACCAAAAAAAAATTATCCTTATTAAAGGCAATGTTGAAAGTTTTTGAATTCCTCATTCAAACGAAAAATTCAAAAATACTTTTATTTATTTATTTATTTAATTTCATTTTTGATAGGAGATTCAAAACTAGAAATATGATTTTCTTTTGGTAATTCAAGAAAATAAAATTTTTTACCTCAAAGTTCTAAATTATTATTTTTTATTTAGTTTTAGTCAAAAAAAATTTATGCAAAGATCTTATTCATGTTTTCAAGGGTGTTACGTACGCAATTCCAAAAGAATTTGATCAATGCATTATAAAATCATTTTTTTAAAAATAAGCAAATAATAATTAAGAAATGGATACAATAAATAAGTCAGGATTAAACATTAGATTTTCTAAGCTCATTCTATAAATAAAAAGACACTTGTATGCATAACGTGCAACATGTAGTTATAACCGAAGAATGTCTAACCCTAAGAAGTTTTATTATCCATGCACACAATTAACTTTAAAAGGTGGTTGATTTGTGGTTAAACTGACATCTCATCTATACTATACAAGGTCAAAGGGAAAAAAGAAAATGGCCCACAAAGACAGAACAGAATCGGAAAATGATGAAGTCCAAAATCAGATGGTTTCACAAGAATCAACGTTAGTAAAGGAAGTAAGAATGTTGAGACAACAAATGGCCGAAATGTACGAAGCTTGGATGAATGGACAAGCTCCGCCATCTTCAATCCGCGAAAATCTAAATACGAATATGACATCCCCCATCCAAGTGTCGATAAGTGACCCAGTTTATCCACCTGGATTTGGCCCATATGTTAGCACTTCCAACGCTTTGGGAACTTCCACGGTACGCCTTTTGAGTATGCCTATAATAAGTAATCCACTCTTCATGCAATCGGCGCAGACTAATCCAATCCCGCAACCATCACTAGTCCCAAAGTCCAACAATGATCCTCCACCCAAAGTGCAACCTGATCAAGGTTATACCCATGAATTGACTCTTAATATTCCAACCTCTTTGACATGATCCGAGCCTATACCCTGGACGTGGCAGGCACTCAAGACCCATTGCTGGTCCCCAAGCGAACCCTCATTCTGACTGACTACAAGCGGAAGACTAACTCAAGCATACACAAGCATTAAACTGAAAGAAATACTAAATCAATAGTTTATTAAATTTCAAAACCCTCATAATATACTTAGTATTAAACATAAGTTTTAAATAAACCTCTGAAATTGAAAAACTCTCCAATACTGTCTATCTATGAAGCCTCTACTGTACAAAGATGAGTATCGGGACAAGACCCACGACTACTCAAAATGCTACTAATACTAAAGACTCATAAAACTGGAGTCCTTCGAAAGCAAGGAGGCTCATCAAAGCTAACTGGGAGTGCTAAGTTATCTCAACGGAGCATCTATTGATGATCCTAAACACCTGTATCTGCATCATAAAAAGATGCAGGTCGAATGACATCAGTACATTTACAATAAATAACTGAACTGAATGATTGAAAGCACTCAACAGAAACAATACATGAACATGAAGTGAAAACCATTTAACCTTTACAATAAAATATGCAATAAAAGCAATATGAAAATAACATACTTTACTTGTGGGGAGTTTCTCTAATCGACAACCATTAACATGAGTCTAGCAATGATACAACGTTTTACCCACGTTGCAAGGGTCATCCTATACCTTGTCGGGGGTATAAGATGATACTGTAACTATGGATCCATCTAATAGGCTTTCTCGGAGGCAGTGATGAGTCGCATGAAGATTCAGTGCTATCCTATCCTACGCTTGCTACGTAGTTTTATGGTACTTTTGAGTTTTAATAGACTCTAACCCAATTCGGTGCTCGATACTACTCCCAAAATAATCAATATGCTTTATGCTCAATCACCCTTTACAAAGAAAAGGACTATTACTTTACTTACTTTTCACTTTGCTCAATCACCTTTTACAAAGAAAAGGACTACTACATTACTTTACCTTTCAAAAACATCATTCATACTCTTTCTTTTTCTCAACTGTCAAATAGTACATATGAAAACATTTGATTCTCTTTTCAAGGATTTTGTTCAAAACTTACACATTTAAAATATATGCTCATGAACTTATCTTTCAAGCCCAAAATCAATATAGGAGGAACTTTCATGCAATTTTCTTTGAAAACATCACTTTACTAAATCAATAGGGTTCATGTGATACTAAGCATGAACAACATTATAAGATTCACATGTAAAAATAGGAATCAAAACCTTAACTTGTTAAAGAACTGAATTCAAATATCAAGAACTATGAATAGATCAAGAACTAGGAATATATCCTATAGATGTAACGATTTCTGACTGAATTGAGATGTAGGGCATGAGGACGAACTGGTCCAACACTATGAATAGCCTTACATACCTGATTATGAAGCTATTAGACTAAAAACTTTGATGGAAACTTGATTTTCCTTGGGCCCGAGGAAGAACATTACCTTTCTTGAAGGAAACCTTTGATCTTGGAATCTTGGTGCTTTATCTTGAGAAAAAAAATTCTTTTATGAAGTTTCTAGAGTGGAAGAACTTGGGAAAATCTTGTGTGGAAGGATTCTCTTAGTATCTTGAATTTTTGGCATGAAAGTTTTAGGGTTCTTGATGGAGAAGAGGAACCCTAGGTGAATTTTAAGAAAACTCCTAGATACTTGAAGGTTTAGATTAATGATTTTGAGAGGAAAACTTGTTACTTGAATGATATACACCGTTAAAACACTTAAAAACGACTTAGAATAGAGTTAAAAAGCTTGGGAAAGGACCAAAATAACCCTAAGACGTGTGCAGGAAGTTTCTGAAAAAAAATCAGTATACGGTTCGTCAAACAATCCACCATTCGTAGGTCAAGTCGTAGTTCTATGACTGTCTGACAGAGCTTCACTAAAACGGGCATAACTCTTTACTCGAAACTCGAAATGAGGCAAACTTGGTAGTGTTGGAAAGAAGATTCATAGACCTTTAATAGATAAGTCATGGGACACCTAATTCTTTATAAGCAGAGAGATATGGTCATTTGAAGTTGACCTAAGTAAAATCTTTTCTCAAAACTTGATCGGTAAGAGAGCTTTCAACTCAACTTTGTGCTAGGGGTTTCTTGAGACCTTAATTAGGTGTAAAAATTTCGAGGTATAGGTTTATAAAGGGTGGAAAAAAACTAAAATAATCCCTCTTAAAAACTGATAGAAGTTATCTACGGTCCGTACAAAAGTCTGCGAACCGTAGACCCTCTCGTAGAAAACATGTTGAACTTCTGGGTCTCTAAAGTTGGGGTCTACGGATCCTTTCTACGGTCCGTAGACCCTTCTACGGGTCGTACTGAAGGGTCGTAGAAAGAACACTGAGGAATGCGTTCCAGGACTTGACATGCGGATCAAGTCTACGAGTTGTACAAAGTTATACGGCCCGTATACATGGTCCGTAGAACTCAATACTCTTTACTGAATTCTGAACTTTGACTCTACGAGTCCATCTACGATCCGTGAAAAGGTGCACGGGCGGTAGATGCCTTCCTAACACCAGTCTGAAGAAAAAATTTTAAGGTTTGATTTTTGGTTAGAATTTTTGGGGTGTTACTATGCTACCCCAACACTCATCAGCATAGTTCCCTTGTCGAAGTTGAGAAAACTACTAAGAACGAGGAACATGAAGAAATGGCTAGAAAAATGAAGAGCTTAGAACAGAGTGTAAGAGATATGCAGAGATTAGGAGGCCACAAAGGCATCTCATTCAGTGATTTGTGCATGTTTTCCCACGTCCATTTGCCTGTCGGTTTAAAACTCCAAAGTTTGAGAAATATGATGGCCATAGGGATCTTGTGGCTCATTTAAAGAGATATTGTAATAAACTAAGAGGGGCTGGAAGCAAAGAAGAATTGCTCATGGCTTAATTTGGGGAAAGCTTGTTGGGAATTGCCTCAGAATGGTTCATAGATCAAGACATTTCTAAATGGCATACATGGGATGATTTGGCTCGATGTTTTGTTCAACAGTTCCAATATAATATTGACATCGTGCCAGACCGCTCCTCACTTGCTAACATGAGGAAAAAGACCACTGAAAATTTTCATGAATATGCTATTAGGTGGAGGGAGCAAGCTGCTAGGGTTAAGCCACCAATGAAGGAGTCCGAAATGATTGGTGTTTTCCTCCAGGCATAAAAACCCGACTATTTTCATTATTTGCTTTCCGTTGTTGGAAAAACATTCGCCGAAGTTATTAAGATTGGTGAAATGGTGGAAAATGGCATTAAGTATGGAAAGATTGTAAGTCAAACTGCTTTGAAATCCATGAAACAAGTGATTAAAAATGGATCAGGAAGTCTAGGGGGAAAGAAAATGAAGGAGGATGTAGCTGCTATTGTGTCAAGGACACAAAAAAGTTCAAAGGGTCACTTTATCAATATGCACCGTCTCAATCCCATCATTATCCCCCATGCAAGACACACCATACACTATGGTCCCACCTCAATATGCAGTCTATAGTCCACAATCATATGCACATCCACCAAATTATCCTCAATGGCGAGCGTCAACACATCAACACGTTCGTCCTTCTTCTCAGAATTTTCAAGCACCCTATAATCTCCGTCCAAGATAGGAATTTAGAGGAAATCAAAGGCCTAGGAACAATTTTACACCAATTGGAGAGTCTTACACAAGTTTATTTGAGAAATTGAAACATTTGAATATGATAGAGCCGGTTCCTTAAAAATATGTAGACCCACGTGCAAATGATTTCAATCCTGCAACACGATGTGCATACCACTCTGATGCTCCAGGCACAGTACTGAGGATTTTCGAACTTTAAAAAGAGAAGTGGAAAAGATGATCCAAACATAGATGATTGTGGTCCAAAATAATGACCCCCCGAATGTTACTCAGAATCCTCCATCGGCACCTAATGATGTACACTTTATTGAGATGATATGTGATAACAAAGAATATGACAATTCTCTCAATTCTCAAGAAAAGATAATTGAAATTGGTGGACCTTTCGTGAAGTCTAATATGCAAAGTAGTGGCTAAGAAGTCAAGCTTGGTGATTGAGAGACACTCTTCTTTTCTATAGAAAATAGAGTACGGATAGTTTATTTGGTCGTCATTTCTGCTGTGTAATTCAGATTTTGATTTTATTTTATTGAGTCAGACCCTTCTATCATTTCTCTTATGTGTCTATTTGTTGAGTCTTGTCGTAGTTTGGGCTATTTTAGGGTTGTAACCTAAAATTCAGTTTATTATCTTGTCGTCAAGTCTTGTTATCTTTTACTTAATATAATCTTTGTTCTGTGTCACTGATCTGAGGCCAAAAATATATTTTCTTATCATTAATTGCCTCATATTTATTATTTATATTTGTCCTTTTTTAGCATGAATTTTATGGATTGTGCTAAATAGTGTATTTTATTTGTAGGATTAAATTGGTACAAAGTTGAAGAAGTTTGGAGCTAAAATGAATTAATTATGAAAGATTGAAGAAGGAAAATCAAGCAGGCAGCTTAATGGATTAAATTGAATATTATATTAATATTTATATATATGGAAAAGTTGGGCGAGGAAAGCAAATTGAGGCGGTTGGGCAGTGTTCACGCGGCGGTAGGAATCCAATTCCGTTTTGGTTTTGGGTTCCTAATTTGTTTTGGACTCAGTTATTTTATTCAGGGTTTTCTACATCTATAAATAGTCCATAGAAATAATTATTTCAAAAAAAAAAAAAAGGGAGAGACTTTGGAAGGAAGACACTTTGTAAGGAAAAATTGTCAATACTTTTTAGGGTTCTTTTCTTCTTCTTTTTCTTAGGTATTAGTAGCTAAAGACCCTTGTTCTGGGGCTGCGGCCATGGGTAATTGTTGAACATCAATTGTTTTGAATTAATGTTGGTTATCATTTAAATTACTTTTGTATTCTTGTTTTAGTATTTCATGCTTGATCACCATAGAAATAAATCTATTGTCTATTCTTGGACTCGAGAGATAAAGAGGTAGATAGACCAAAGAATGCAAAGAGCTTGTTCTAACTTTGTTTAGATTCGTGTTTAAGAGTGACGCCCGGACGAACACCTCGCTTGGTTACGAAACATGATGAAATATAAATGCTCGCCAATTAGAACTGCCTATCCCCGCTCAACGATGTAGTTAGACAGCTAGTTGGAGTAGGCAATTAGAGGTCGAGAGATCATTATCATAAAATCAACCTTGTAAATCAGTAATTTGATAACCTTGGTTAATTCATTACATGAGATGCGATACATGAAACCCTATGCATGCTGCAGCCCTGGAATTGTCTCAATCACTGTAAGTTAATCTTAGTATTTAATTCTTGTATTCTTTTATTTCTTTTGACATTCTTAAATAAATAATTAGACTAGTATAATTTAGTAAATAGTTAATTGACAAGTCTCTGTGGGTTCGATATTCCGATTCTTAAAGAGCCACTTATTACTTCTGCGACCACGTACACTTGCGTGTGCATTTGGGAGCAACAGTCACTTTGATCCATTCTATTTTGCTTTCCATATATACGTCCTTTTTCAATTCAATTTGGTGACATGATATGCAAGAGCAGTTTGGTCGGATCTTAAAATCATATCTAGTCATGGAATGAATACACCAAAGAAGTTGAAAAAAAATATATTCGAGGAAATGAATAAAGGACTTAAACACTTTGACACGTCCTTTAATATCAAAAATGGTCAAAAGGGTAAATTTCATCTAAATTGACATATTTCATTTATTGTGAAGAAGATATTGCCCAAGTGGAACTTTCTAATTGACAAAGATGGAACAAAAATGATATACATATCCATCAATACATATGTCGTAAAGAGATATTGTATGATTTTTCACTCCTCATCGTAAAAGGCACGCTTGTATTTGACATTTTTAATAATTGATATGACAAAAGCATTTCATTCTGCTATCCAAATACTCTGTAATCCTTTGCTACCCCTTTTGAGCCTTAATCTTATTTTCCTTCTTAGCCCTCTTTTGGAATCAAAATACAAAAAAAAAAAGTCAAGTAAAGAGAAAAGTAAAAAAAAATCAAAAAGAGAGAGTTAAAGAGTGAAAAAAAACAAAAACAACAACAACAACAACACCAGCAACAACAACAACAACAAATGGGTTTCAATAAAGAATGTGGTTCCACATCTTTCGAAAAACTTAAAGAAGAGTTCAAGGATGCAGTGACGCACCTTGACCAAATTATTCTAATAATTATTTTATTTAATTAAGATCCAGATGTGAGACATAGAATATTAAGTGATGCACTCGAGAGATGAAAATAATTTTTATTCTAAGTTATGAATACAGTTATGCATCTGATTTGAGACCAATAAAATTCAATAATTTAATAATACGAGTGAATCATGGCCTATAGACACAATTTATCCAAAAATAGTTTAAAGTTAGTATAAGTCGATAAAAGCATCCGTGCTAGAACCATGTGACTCGAGGAATGCCTAATACCTTCCCCTCGGTCAATATAATTCCTTACCTGAATAAAGAGTCATTTCCTTTTGGTTAGGGATTAAAAAGAAAAGGTGACTTGAAACATCATAACTCAATTTCAAGTGGCGACTCTGAAAAATAAAATAATCCTTGTTCAATACCATCACTTAAATTGGAAAAACCTTCTCCGCAGTCGAAAAAGGGGCGTGACATCTCAGGTTTCAATATCTCAAAGTTTTTTTATGTCCAATCTGGAGGAACTACGCACACCTGATTCTCACCTCAATAAGATACGTAGGCAACCCTCTCTGGGTTCGATCATCTATATTCAAAAAATAATAATAATAAAAAGTATTCTTTTCTTATTCATGAAAAAAAAGTATTGTTCCTTGTTTTAAAAAAAAAGTATTTCTTATTAAAAGTAATGGTCTATTTATGATCTTTATGAACTACGTTTGACCTGATTCTTACTATGCAGGATACGTAGGCAGTCCTACAATGGGGCTCAGTCTCACAGAATAAAGTTTTATATCTTTGAAAGATCAAAGTTGGATCATTTTATTTTAAAAAAATCAAAAAAATAATAATAATAAATCCAAAAAGAGTTTCAAAGTTTCTCAATTTAAAAGACTGGGCATATTTTTATTTATTTTTAATAAAATCACTCTCATTCTAGGGAACAAACACCCTAGTTGCATTTTGACCTAAGGAAACAAGCACCCCAGAGGCATCATCTTTCATTTATAGGGAACAAACACCCTAGTTGTATTTTGACCATAGGGAACAAACACCCTAGAGGCATCATCTTTCATTTCTAGGGAACAAACACCCTAGTTGCATTTTGACCTTAGGGAACAAATACCCTAGAGGTATCTTAGGGAACAAACACCCTATTATTTTTCATTTCTAGGGAACAGAAACCCTAGTTGCATTTTGACCTTAGGGAACAAACACTCTAGAGCATTCTAGGGAACAAACACCCTATCATCTTTCATTTCTAGGGAACAAACACCCTAATTGCATCTATGTCTTACATTCTTCTTTTGGTATAAGTATTTCTCATTTATGCTAATAGCTTAAATAACATTTCCTATGGTGCGAACTGGAGCAAAAAAATAAAGTTGTAGTGATTCTATTTTATGATTCTGTTAAGCGAGATCTTCCTACATATATAATGAGATATAGAGTAGTAGGATCCTCTTGAACAATGGAATTTAGTATAGAAGGACCCTCCTAGATAATGGGACTAGCAGAACCGTCTTGGACAATGGGATTTAGTATAGCAAGACCCTCCTAGACAATGAGAATTAGTATAGCAGGACCCTCTTGGAAAATGAGAATTAGTATAGCAAGACCCCCCTGGACAATGGGAATTAGTATAACAGGACCCTCCTGGACATTGGGAATTAGTGTAGCAGAACCCTCTTGGACAATGAGAATTAGTATAGCAGGACCCTCCTGGACAATGGGAATTAGTATAGCAGGATCCTCCTGGACAATAGGAGTTAGTGTAGCAGAACCCTCCTACATAATGGGACTAGCAGGATCCTCATGGACAATGAGACTTAGTATAGCAGGACCCTCCTGGACAATGTGATATAGTATAACAGGACCCTCCTAGACAATGGGACTTAAACTAGCATAATTTAATTTAACTGGATCTTCATGAGGAATGGAGTTGATGTAAACATTCAAAAGCCATCTTAAGAATACATCGCAACAAAGCTCGAGTCATTCAGAGTCTTGATTCAAAGCTAAGCACCATCTTTTATAAATAAGCTAGTATTTATTATATAATATAATATAATATATTATATTATATTATATTATTAAGAAATAAATAAATAATTATCTAAACTAACCTACACTATCCCCACTAGGGTTGTTCAAAATCGAATCGAAATCGATAACCCGAATCAAAAAAAAGTTATTGGTTTATCAGTAATGGGTTATTGGTTTAGCGATTTTGATAATGGTTTTAATTTTTTTTGTTATCAGGTTATCGGTTCTTAACGGTTTGAGGTTTTTTCTTAACGGATTAACCGACAACCCGATAGTAAATTAAATAATTATATTTTTATCATTTTATATATAAAGTCCTTGACTTAGAGTTTAGTTTCCTACTTTTATTTTTGGCTGTCTCAAACTCTTGGGTATTCTACAATGTAAAAGTGTTTGCTTTTTAGCAAGATGTTATTTGTGAACTCATGTGCATGGCTCATTTGGTTTGTCACCTTATTTCTACGTGATTTTTAATGACTTTTTTTTGTGTCGAATCTTAATGGTTAAACCGATAACGATCAATTACCGATAAACCATTAACCGATAAGTCAATATCTTAATGGTTCTTTAACGGTTTAGCATCTCTACAAACCGATAACCAATAAGTCAAACCGATAAACTTCAAAACCGAACCGAACCGACCGATACGCAGCCCTAACCCCCACTATACCTACACTACCCCACTTTCCAACACACTAACAATACAACATATATTAACACACACACACGCATAAAAAAAAAGGAAGAAAAAAACATCCAATCAACAACAAGACACGAAAAAAAAAAGAAAAGCTCACACACATTCTCGCTGAAAAAGAAGCAACACGCATAACATACTACCATCAGCAATACCAAAAATACAATCAGCAACACCTACACCTCACAGGAAAAACCCACAACATCAAAGGAAAAAAAGTGGAGTTTGAGGTTTGGTTTCGTGGTTTCTATTGTGGTCTTTTCGTGAATTAATCTTCACAAAAGGTAACACTTGATCTTCATTGTATGATTTGATTTTGTAATTATATAAGGCCACTCCAATGTTATATAGCTGTTCAAATTATATGTGTGCTTAATCTTGATATTGTGATATTAAAATATGTTTGAGTTTTTTTTTATATCATTAAATATAGAGTAAAATTGGTATAACATGTGATTATTTCCAGCATGCTTAAAGGTCCAATTTTTATCTTGTTCTTGATTAAAACACGAAACTTGATGTTCTACGCTATGTAATTAATTGATATTCGGATGAGATTTAGTTATAATGAATTAAGTTACTTTTCCACTTTGTATGCCTAATAATATTATTATTGTGTACATTTTTTTTTATAAACATAAAAAAATAAAAAAAATAATATTTGCAACTTTCTTTGCATTCTTTTTCTAATGAGAAATCTTAATAAGAGTTTTCAATTAATTGGTTTATGTTGATCTATTTTTTAAAAAAATTAATAATTAAATTTGACTTAATTGACCGTTAGGAGCATGATTACGTCGATAGTAATATTAGGTAAACATCACCATCTAAAGAGCATAAAATCAATTTTAGTCTTGAAATATAAATAAATAAAATAATTTGTGGCAAGGTTCCAAAGCGTTGTCAACAATACACCACATACTAATAAAAACATGACAGTTTTAAGTAGTTTAAAATTAAAGCAAAGAAAGCGGGAGTAGACATTTTATTTTTTTAGCTAATAAGTATAACATATCCAAAATTTAATTCAAGTCATATATAAGTCAATAAAGCGACCGTGCTAGAACCACGGGACTCGAGGGGTGCCTGATACCTTCCTCACGGTCAACAAAATTCCTTACCTAGATTTCTAGTTCGCAGACTAATAAAAATAGAGCCATTGTCTTTTGATTAGGGATCTAAATTAGGTGACTTGGAACACCAAAACTCAATTCCAAGTGGCTACTCTGAAATAAAATAATCCCTTATCAAAATGTCACTTTAATTGGAAAAACTCATTTTTTTTTCAATACATAATTTCGTTTGGAAAAAAATAAGGGTGTGACAGTTCTTACCTTGGCAAGTAAGGACATCTCTTTT
Source organism: Solanum appendiculatum (assembly GCA_018342035.1). NCBI lineage: Eukaryota > Viridiplantae > Streptophyta > Magnoliopsida > Solanales > Solanaceae > Solanum > Solanum appendiculatum. Next base: position 7,743 of record JAGDQO010001343.1, on the reverse strand, counting down.
CAGTGAGGGATAGACATCGGATTCCATGTTATAGCTCACATGGTCTATGCCGGTTAAGGCTCATTTCCCACAATAATGAACTAATGTTACTTTCTAAAAAGGTATTTTAAGCATGTGTTGTTTGAAGATGATTTCCTTGCATTGACCATGGTTTTGACTCATTTTTTCCATCATGTCATTTTATGATTTAACTTGATCATTGCCTTTTATGTATTACCCCTTTTTAGCATGATTTTATAACTTCTATGCATAGCTATCATACTTGGTACATTCTATATGCTAACGCGTACTCTTGTCTACATTGTTTCACTAATGTAGGGCGTGACGACTCTTCTCCCTCCATTCATGGTTAGAGATTGTATTTGAGATTTTGAAGACTTGGTGAGTCCTCATACTTCGAGAACGATGTCACTTTTTGTAACACCCCGAAAAATTTCTAAGTTGAGACCGAACCATTCTTGAATTTGGTATAAGATTGTACCGAGTGATTCTTAATTGTTCTTAGATTATAAGGTCAATTCATTAGTGTGGAAATGATTTTGGATATCAATTAAGGCCACTAGAATCCCCTAGCACAAAGTTGAGTTGGAAGCTTCCCTATCGAGTAAGTTTTGACCTAAGAATTCTACTTAAGTCAACTTCAAACGATCATATCTCTCAGCACATAAAGAGTTAGGTTACCCATGAGGTATCAAATTGAAGGCCTTTGAGTCCTCTTTCCAATGCCAAGTTTGCTAAATTTCGAGCTCGGAGTAAAACGTTATGCCCGTTTGAGTGAAGCATCTCTAGTTAAGGCTTTTCATCCGTTTAAGGAAAGGGTATTTTGGTCTTTTCCTTACCCCAATAGGCCTACCCACGTTTTACCCACCCAATTTAGGGGTCTAATCAGACGCTAAGTTATTTTTTATATTCCTAAACACTTAGAATTTTATGGCGAAGTTGCAAGAAGAGGAAAAGAGGGTTTTCAAGGGTTGAGTAATTTCGCCAAGAACAATCGTTCTTTCCAGGTATGTAAGGCTTCCCATAGTGATGGATTTTTTCATCCTCATGCCAAGCATGTAATTATTTCGTTAATTCACCCATATATTCGTTTATGTAAATGTTCTTGAAGAGTTCTTGAGTTTTAAGCTTCATTCATTAACAATGAAGGTTTTGAGTTCTTGAGGTGAGGGTTTTCGAATGAGTTGTGTTTCTTGATAGAATTTGAGTGGGATTTTGATAATTTCGTGTTGGGTTTGTGAATCAAAGAGAGTTTGGAAGAAACCAATCGATTCTAGATGAGTTAGGACCCGGAATTGAGCAAGAAAATTCGTCTAGTTTCTGGGTTTGGGGCTGTGGCAATGCCCCACCATAGCGCCAGGAGGGCTGGCACCCTGCACCTGCAGTGCGCCCCAAAGCAGCCCCAGTACTTTTGGGGCTGGCGCGGTGCGCCACTACTACGCCAGGGTCACCAGGCCCTTTTCTTCTCCGTTCTTCGTCTCGTATGCGTTCTTTCAAATCGTGTCTTTGTTTTCTTCTTAATATGAACTCTTAAAGTCTTCATTAATCTTTAAGAGAGTCTACATATCCAACTCACATGTCTTAATTTACATTCCAAACTAAAGTAAGTTTAAGAGGAAAGTTCAAGAGGTCTTTTTGAGTCATTTTGAGAATTCTTTTGTAATTAACAATGGTTTTGAACTAAGTCTTGAGGAAGTAAATATGAGAATGAGAAGAGTTGTATTCATAATTGAAAAAGAGTATAAGGGAACTAAGTATTCCAAATGTAACACTTTTACATCTAAAAGAGAGAAACGTTGATTTCTAAATGAGTTTATGAGTTCAGAGATGTTTCAGAGTATTACCTCTTTTAAGAGTATCTTTTGAGTAATTACCTCAAATTGAGAAAAGAGAATGTTTTTAAACATTGAGCATGAGTATATATTTATTGGGAGTAGTATTGAGCACCGATATGGGGGAGAGTTCAGACAACTCACAGCCCCCATAAATCATGTATGCCAACATGGGTAAAGGATTCATACTTTTTACATGATTTCCTTAGTGCCTTCAGGCAGAGCTTAGTGGATCCACTTAGTTGAGGTTGTTCTATACCCCGGCAAGGTATAGGACAGTTCTGACAGCGTGAGTGAGACGTTGTATCATCACGTAGCTCATAGTGATGGTTGTCGGTTAGAGAAACTCCCAAATAGAGTAAAGAGTACTTTCATTGTATTTTTACATTTAATTTTCTTTGGGTTATTATATTATGCTTTGTGAAGATTTGAATGATATTATCTCTATTTATGCTTTACATTGAGTTGAGTTGAGTTGAGTTGAGTTGAGTTGAGTATTTCTTTCAGCCTGGTTAGTTCAGTATATGCTTTTATTACATGCTGTTAGTAAGAGTTTAAATGATTTTTTAGTCATGAATTATATTATATTTCAATTGAGTTACTGTCAGAGTTTCAGTTCAGTTATTTGTTATTCAGCTATATTACATGCTCGTACATTCCATGTATTGATGTCATTCGACCTGCATCTTTTTATGATGCAGATACAGGTTTTCAGGATCATCAACAGGCTCTTCGTCGAGATCACTCTACACTTCAGCTAGCTTTTGGTAAGCTTCCTTGCATTCCGGAGGACTTCACATTTAGTTTTTAGTTAGTAGTTTTGAGATTCCGTAGGTCTTGTCCCGATATCCTTCTTTAATAGTAGAGGCTTCATAGATAGACAGAGTCGAGATGTCTTTCGGTATTTACTCTCTTTGAGTTGTTTCCAAAACTATAAGTATTGTTATTAAGTATTTTCCAGATTTTATGAGATGTGTATTTGAGTTTAATTGATTTAATTCTTTTTTGGGCCTATCATTGCTTGAGTAAGTCTTTCGCTAAGTAGTCAGTCAGGCCAAGGGTTCGCTTGGGGACCAGCAATGGTTCTCGAGTGCCGACACGTCCAAGGTGTAGGCTCAGGGCTGACACTTTTATAGCTTTATGTCTTTTCCTTTTTGAACTTTGTATGGGTTACGTCCCAAATTCATTCTATCGATGTAGTAGATGGCTTATTGAGACTTATGCTTAGACTTTCGCTTTTAATCAAACTCTTTCATACGAAATGTCTTTAAACTCCCTTTAACCCTATTATCTTGTATGATGTATGCTAAGTGGCTTGTATTGGGCCTCTCGGGGCCTTATACGCCATGTCACATCTAGGGGGTACTTTAGGTCGTGACAAGTACGGACCGTAGAAAGTTATAAGGTGTCACGACCCAAGCCTAGGGCCTAGGTGTGACCGGCGAATGGGGAACCCGAAGGAACCCCAAACAAGCCTCCTAGTGTATCATTACACATTCTTGGTCGCGGAAGCAATTAAATGACCATAAGCAAGAAAAAAAAAATGATACATAAATACCATAGATGAGTCTAGCTCAAGCATAATACACAACTTGTCCAACACCACCTCTAAACATGAGTACTTAGCGGGGGCCAAGACAAACTACCGGGCTCACCCTCATAGTCAAAACATAACTAAAAAGGAAAAGTTTTATACATAACAAAAGATCATGAGCAACGTCCCCGAAATGGAGGACTCACCAATAACCACTATAGAAACTCGTACTAGCCACGCGGAGGAGGATGGTCAAGCGGTGCTCCGGTCCCTACATGGTGACATCATGTAGGCATAGAGTATGCGTTAGTACATTTGAATGTACTAAGTATATGGGATGCAATGCAATGCTACATTAGATGGACATCATAGGAAAAATGCGTAATCATACCCAATAGATAGCATATTAATGAAATGATATGTATAATGATGCTTACATAAAAAAATCATATTTAGTGGGACGTAGTACATGTGTGGCGAGTGACCATCAATATAGTATTTCCAAGGCCTACCACCCCTTGGAGAGGCGAAAGAGGTACAAACCCCTCAATATGGTTACACGGGCCTACCACCCCCCGAGCTAGGGACCAAGGTACAAACCCCTCGATATGGTTACACGGGCCTACCACCCCCCGTGCTAGGGACCAAGGTACAAACCCCTCGATATGGTTACACGGGCCTACCACCCCCCGTGCTAGGGACCAAGGTACCAACCCCTCGATATGGTTATACGGGCCTACTACCCCCCGTACTAGGCAACCAAGGTACAAACCCCTCGATATGGTTATACGGGCCTACTACCCCCCGTACTAGGCATGGTCGACTCACAACACTTATTTAGAGAAAATCATATACATGTGTCCATTTCATCATCATTTCAGTAATTACATAACCATCCGTCTCATAGGACGTACCTTGGACCTTCCCTTTCCTAAGAATTCTATAAATGGGCATTTTTATCAAACACATGGTGGGCCAATTGTTCATGTAAATAAATTTCATTGTATTTTCAAAGAATACTAGTCCCAAACCAATTCCAAAATCCATATAAATTCAGCCACCAACAACATACATATATATATCAACCTCATAATTTGATTCATGGAAGCATGTAAACCCATAAACATCACATAAAAATTCCCATTTCATGATAATATGCAAAAAGGACCCATATAGGGTGTGTAGTAGTAATTCCATAATTCAAGAGTTCATAATTGATCATGAGGACCCATAAATTTGAAGTAGAAATAGAGGATAAATGATTGGACTTGTGGAAAGGAAGGTTTCCACAATCAAACCCACATACCTCAACTTTGGAGAATCATTGATGAAGATTGGAATGGAGAATCGAAGCTTGAGATTGAGTCTTGAATCCGGAATTAGAGCTTGAGATTTTTGAATTTGGTTGAAGATCTTGGTGGAATTTTTGGAGAGGGCTTAGAGAGTGTTTTTGGAGTTAAGAAAATGACTAAGTATGGGACATATCCCCTTTTTATAAAAAAAGTCTCCAACCCGCCTAGAAAAAAAAGGCTCACTGGAATTGGAAATTCTGCACAGACAGGTTTTACGAAAATGGTCATAACTCCCTCATCCTAACGCGGAATAAGTTGAAACCAAGTGCGTTGGAAAGCTAACTCAAAGAGCTGTAATTTGATAGGTTGCATCCCTTCCAGTTCCTTGTGTGCTAAGAGATATGCCCCTTTAAAGTTGACCCTCCAAATCGCAATTTTTGCGATTTTCGAATTTTGATACGGTTGCTCTAAAATTCGGGGTAGACCCATTTCCCACTCAATTTGACCCCACAAATAAGAATATGAAGTCGAATTTCCGAAATCATGCACGGATTTTGAGATATATGGAAAATACAATTATAGGTGTTTCCGAAGCACATTTTCGGGCATTTGGATCGTTTCAATATCTCCCCCTTGGGAACATTCGTCCCCGAATGTTAAAGAAACGTACATGAGAGACACAAACATGGCAATTTCAGCCCACATAAGGATGCAACAATGCACTTACACCTTATTTCAAAACCTCAACATAGTTGTAAACCCACAATGAACTTGTCAACTTAAGCATGAATGTATGCAATGACATGGGGGCTGAACTTAAGACCTGAGATTTTATAAAGGGCTTAGATCAATACCTTAGGCTCGAGTGGAGTGGAAAAGATAAGGATATCGCCTTTGCATGTCGGCTTCGGCCTCCCAAGTAGCACTTTCAACTTGTTGATTCTCCAATAAGGACTTTTAATGGTAAGCCACATCTTTGTTTTCCAACCTCTCACTTGTCTATCTAAAAATCTGGACCGGAACCTCTTCATAGGTTTCAAATTATCTTCAACAACACCCACAACATCAAGAGACACAATGGCATTCGGATCACCCACACACTTCCTAAACATAGACACATGAAATACCGGATGAACCAAATCCATCTCGCTAGGCAATTCCAACTCATAAGCTACCTTGCCAATTCTCCTCATCACCTTATAAGGACCCACGTATCTTGGGCTCAACTTGCCCTTCTTACCAAAACGAACCACACCCTTCATGGGTGTCACTTTCAAATAAACCCAATCACCAACTCGAAATTCAAGAGCCCTTCTCCTCACATCGGCATAGGACTTTTGGCGACTTTGGGCTATCTTCAACCTTTCTCTAATCATCCTAACCTTCTCAAGAGACTCCATAACTAGGTCTGGTCCTAACAAGGCCACCTCACCAACCTCAAACCACCCAACCGGTGATCTACAACGCCTCCCATAGAGAGCCTCAAAAGGAGCCATACGATGCTAGAATGATAGCTATTGTTATAGGCAAACTCAATCAATGGAAGATGATCATCCCAACTAACCTTAAGCTCCAATACACAAGCCCTAAGCATATCCTCAAGTGTTTGGATAGTCCTTTCGGCTTGTCCATCCGTTTGCGGGTGAAAGGCCGTAGAAAGCTTGACTCTCGTACCTAGACCCCTTTGGAAAGACTTTCAAAAGTGTGAAGTAAATTGAGTACCACGGTCCGATATGATGGATAGAGGAATCCCATGCAACCTTACCAAGTCATGAGTATATAACCTTGCATAATCTTCCGCCCCATATGTTGTCTTTACCGGTAGAAAATGAGCCGATTTTCATCCTATCAACCACCACCCAAATAGAATCAAAACCTTTCTAGTCTTGGGTAAACCAACTACAAAATCCATATTAATTTCTTCCCACTTCCAAGTAGGAATCTCTATGTCTTGGGTTAGACCACCCGGCCTTTGATGTTCGGCCTTGACTTGTTGACAACTATGACACCCGGAGACGAATTTGGCAATGTCTTTCTTCATGCCTCTCCACCAATACACATCCCTCAAATCTCTATACATTTTGGTGGAACCGGGGTGGATGGAGTAGGAAGAATTATGAGCCTCCTCAAGAATTTTCTCCCTCAAACCATCAACACAAGGCACACACAACCTACCTTGGTACCTAAGAGGCACCATCTCCCCCTTTGGGAAAAACTTCCACCTTGCCCTCTTCCCAAGGCCTTCAATTCAAACAAGGAAGAATCAAGATCTTGTTTTGCTATCACCTCATCAACCAAGGAAGACCTAGCACTATCAACAACGACCACCCCACCATTACCAACCTCTTCCAACCTAACCCCCAACCTAGCCAACCGATGTACCTCCCTAGCCATTTCCCTATTACCAATATCAACATGAGCTAGGCTACCATAGACACCCTACTCAAAGCATCCGCCACCACATTAGCTTTACCGGGATGATAATGCACACTCATATCATAATCTTTAAGAAATTCTAGCCACCTTCTTTGTCTCAAGTTGAGATCTTTTTGGGTGAAGACATATTGGAGGCTCTTATGATTGGTGAACACATCGACACGTACCCCATACAAATAATGACGCCAAATCTTTAAAGCAAACACCACCGCGGCTAATTAAAGATCATGCGTAGGATAGTTCTTTTCATGCACTTTGAGTTGTCTAGAAGCATATGGCTATCACCTTACCATTTGCTTAGGACACAATCCCAGACTAACGTCTAGAGCTCACAATACCAACAAATCCCTCAAGCCTCATCGGTGTGACAATATAGGAGCGGACACAAGTTTATCTTTCAAGGTTTGAAAACTCCTTTCGCACTCGTCGGTCCACTCAAACTTAGCCTTCTTTTGTGTCAACTTAGTCATGGGAGAAGCAATAGAAGAAAAACCATTCACAAATCTCCGGTAGTAACCCGCTAAGCCCAAGAAGCTCCTAATATCCGACGGGGTCAATGGCCTAGGCCAATTTCTAATCACATCGGTCTTCTTAGGGTCTACCTTAATACCATCCCCGACACCACATGACCTAGGAAGGCAACCTCCCT